>JAODXP020000031.1:8289135-8354135 GCA_027497455.2 Sardinella longiceps
AGAGAGAGAGAGAGAGAGAGAGAGAGAGAGAGAGAGAGAGAGAGTGTGTGCGTGTTTGTGTGTGAGAGTGTGTGCATGTGTAAAAGGGAAAAGTGTGAGTGTGTGTGAGTGAGGTAGTGAGTGAGTGGAAGTCTGGAAGAGTGTGTGTACAAACTTGCGGTCCCAGTTTGTTTAGGATGCTGATCAAACAAGCATAGTCCACACAGGAAACAGAGGAAGGAAAGCATAAACTGCCCTCTGACACTTTGCCTCCAAATTACAGTAGTGCTTTCTAGCTCAGCTCAGCTCAAACTCCAAATGGAGAAAACAAAAAGACGTGCATTAAAACAGCACATGTACTGTAACAGCAGATCAAGGGAGGGGGTTGCTGAACCATTTGCAAACTTGAACAGGTTTTGGACCTCTCCCTCAAAGTGCTTATGGGAGACTGATACCTGTCTAACAAGCAAGAGGCCTGGAAATCATGGATTCCATTCCTGGGGTGAGTTTCCCAAAAAGTATAGTTGCTAACTAATTTAGCAACCTTGTTGCTAATTTAGCAACCTTGCAGAAAGTGATGTGACTAAGCTTCTCACAGGCAGCCGTCCAACATCCTGCGAGTCTGACCCAATCCCAACCACTCTTCTACAGGACATTACTCCTACAATTGTGAAGGCAACCACTCATGTCATCAATGCTTCTCTAACTTCAGGGACATTTCCCACCACCTTCAATTCAATTCAATTCAATTCAATTCAATTCAATTTTATTTGTAGAGCGCTCAAATACAGTACGGTACATTGTCTCGCGGCGCTTTACAGACAGTACGGGAAGCATCCATGAAAAACAGGGGCAAGGAAAAACTCCCTTCGCTTTGTAAATAATTTGTTTTGTAGGAAGAAACCTTGGGCAGATCCACGCCTCATGGACTCAGCCTACCTGCCTGGGGCCTTCAAACAAGCGCAGGTAAGACCACTGCTCAAAAACCCATCTCTCTCTCCCACACAAGTGGAGAGCTACCAACCTGTCTCTCTTCTTCCTTCACTGTCAAAAACCATCAAAAGGACGGTCTTCAAACAAGTCACAGATTTTCTCACTCAGCATAACCTCCTGGATTCCAAACAATCTGGCTTCAGAAGTGGACACTCAACGGAAACAGCACTCCTCTCAGTAACAGAAGCTCTTAAAGAAGCCAAAGCAGCAGGACAGCAGGTCAGTTCTCATTCTACTTGACCTATCAGCAACGTTTGATACAGTCAACCATAGAATTCTTCTGGATGCAGAAGCATGGGCGTCAGCGGCAAACCGCACTCCTGGTTCGAATCCTACCTCACTGGACGATCATTCCATGTGTCATGGCTTGGCAAAACCTCAGCAAAACACTACCTTACCACAGGAGTACCCCAAGGCCATGTGCTGGGGCCCCTCCTCTTTGCGTTGTACACAACAACACTGGGTCCAGTCATCCACTCGCATGGCTTCTCCTACCACTGCTATGCAGATGACACCCAGCTTTATCTGTCTTTTCCTCCAGGCGATTCTACAGTGACAACACAGATCTCTGACTGTCTCTCAGACATACCTGCATGGATGAAAGACAACCACCTTCAACTGAACCTCTCAAAGACTGCACCACAACATCAGTATTAAGATAGACTCCCTATCTGTTGCTCCTACCCAGGCTGCAAGAAACCTAGGCGTAATAATTGATGACCAGCTGACCTTCACGGACCATGTTGCTGTTGTTGCTAGATCGTGCCATTTCTCTCTATTCAGCATTAGGAAAATCAGGCTGTACCTTACTCAACATGCAACACAGCTCCATGTTCAGACACTGGTTATCTCTCGTCTCGACTACTGCAATGCCCTTCTAACAGGTCTACCAGCCTGTGCGGTGAAACCACTACTGATGATCCAGAAGGCTGCTGCACGCCTGGTCTTCAACAAGCCAAAGAGAGCACATGTCTCTCCACTGTTCATAGAGCTCCACTGGCTGCTCGCATCAAATTCAAGTCACTTGAACAGAGTACTGGATGGAACTGCTCCAGTCTACCTGAAAGCCATCATCAAACCATATGCTAACCTCCAATCACTCCGCTCAACCAAGGATTGCTGCTTAGAACGACCAACACCCCGCACAGGTCAATCAAGGCTCTTCTCATCCATTGTTCCTAACTGGTGGAATAGACTTCCCAAGACTATTAGAACAGGCACTCAATCTACTTTCAAGAGACTCTTGAAGACCCAGCTCTTTCAAGAGTACTGTATCTCTTGTCCTAGTTCCTTAAAGTTCCTTCAATTACTTGGATGCACTGATCAAGCACTTCTAAACTCTTGCACTTGCTCTCCTATTAGCAAATGGCACTCCCAGTAGGCTTTTACTTGTATTGTGTTGCAGCTTGATTGTTATCCCTCTTTTGTAAGTCGCTTTAGATAAAAGTGTCTGCTAAATGCATATATGTAAATGTAAATAAATGTCTTTCTCCATCGGTATGGCTACACTGAGGGAGGGAGAAATTCAAATCCACTCCCATCATTTTCACATTGAGCCAAATGCAAATCAAACACTGCCCCCTACTGGGGAATATTATTTAAGGCCTAATAGCAATACAGTATTAAATTATATTAGTACAGCAGCTCATTGCTGAGAGAATACTTATTAGGATAGCTATAGGGGTGCTCATCAAGTGACTGTGTGTGTGTGTGTGTGTATGTGTGTGAGAGAGTGAGTGAGTGAGTGAGTGAGTGTGTGTGAGAGAGAGAGAGAGAGAGAGAGAGAGAGAGAGAGAGAGAGAGAGAGAGAGAGAGAGAGAGATAAAGAGTGTGTGAGAGAGTGAGAATGAGTGAGTGAGTGAATGAATGAATGGATGAATGAGAGAATGAGAGAATGAGAGAGAGAGAGAGAGAGAGAGAGAGAGAGAGAGAGAGAGAGAGAGAGAGAGAGAGAGAGAGAGAGAGAGCTGTAGGCAGTCAGGGGCCGTAGTGTGTGTGTGTGTCAGGGTTCCTACAGGTTTCTTCAAGTCAAATTCAAGACTTTTTAAGACCATTTATGTAAAAATTTAAGACCTATTGCGCAACCTATTTCACAGACCCACGGCAAAGAAAAACCTGGCAATCCACTCTTGTTGTGGTCGTATACTTGCAGGAGCTGTAGCGATGGAAGGTGTTTGCCTTCACGCCCATGTTACCAAGCAAGTACCAAGGTCAGGGATGAAAAAGGTGAACGGGAAATAGCAGTACGTGGCACACACCAACCAGCGCACCTAGGCTTTGCCTTAACATTGCAAATATCAGATGATTGCATGATTGTTTCTATGGATTTCTAATGGGGGAAATAAGCATGTACCTTCACCATGAAAAGGAATTACAAAAGAAAACTTGAGTACTTTGATACTTTGATACATAAAACTCAAAAGAGTACACCATATAGCAATCCATCCCAATACTCAATTTAACACATTATGACATCCTAGAACTCATGTGTGAGCTTGCTTTCTTCCACAGGTTTATGAATGGTGAGGCATAGACAAACTGACTGACAGTTCAGTGTCAGGGCCCAGGCCACTGTCAAATACAGCAAGGGCTGTACTAAAATAGCCTACCCATCAAAAAACAATATCAACTCCACTGCAAAAAAAATAAAAAATACAACTATTTGATAGCACTGACAAAACGTATGTAGGCTAACAGACTAGGCTTAAAACAAAAGCAATAGGCTACAGGTAAAATTAATGGTCTCTGCATAAAGCACTGTACTAGGTAGTGGTATCAAAATAGCTCTATGAATAGCTATTAATAAAAAAAATATTATTTAGAAAAAGTAAGATGGAATAATCCTTCAAGAATCAACAAAGTTTCACCCCTTCAGCGCATGGACCGCACATGGACCTCGGTGCGTTGGCCCTGCATACCTGCGCAGCTTATGACTTTCTCTAAACACCAGTTTGTGAGGTTGCTTTTCTAGTATTTTTTTCCTCCTGAGATGCATCTTCGTTCGCGATTCAGTCAGGCCTTGCGCATGACCTTTCAGGCAAGAATGAACGGGTTTAGACCATTTTAGACGCTGAGGAATAATTTTTAGGACGTTATGCGTTGTTTCCCTAAGTATCTTAAAATCGCATCTAACGTTATGCGCAATGAGATCGTTAAAATACTTAGGCCTATCAATAATTGAAAGAAACTTAGTCCAACTCAAATCCTTATGCTTTTCGTGAAAATTCGTGAATTTAATTAGTCTGGGGAAGAGAGATGCGGTGTATACTCAACTGGTTAGGCTACAGCTATCAGTCACAATGATAAATCCGCATATGGATGGTCAGTCTATTATGCTAAAAATTGTTGGCTAGTATGGCCACAGCCTGCCTATTTATAAAATTTTAAATGTCTACTAAAATTTTGAGGCTCGAAATTAAAATGTGGAGTTACCGTGCAGTCACACCATCCAGCTTCAAGTCTCCCGACCCATGCTTGCTGCTTGTGTTTGTTTTGGTGCTGCAGTGACAAGTTCGGACCCAAAGCAGCATTGCGTTCTGAACTTTGGCTCCGCCAGCTATTTAGGCTACGTAACCTATTTAATCAAATGATGGTGGTTGACGAATGAAACTTTTTTGAGGAGAGTACAATACGGAGAAGAATATGCCTACCTACTGCATAAAATTTAAGACTTTTTCAAGTCTTTTAAGGTATTATTTCCAAATTCGCAAATTCAATGCTTTTAAGACTTTTTAAGACCGCCCGGGAACCCTGGTGTGTGTGTGCGCGTGTGTGAGTGAGTGAGTATCTCACACACAAACACACACACACACTCTCAAAGTGCTGTTGGCAGTCAGGGGCCACAGTGGACTGTTACTACGCGAAAATGAACTTATTCTCATTAGTAATCACATTTAGTTAGCAACATAAAATAGAATGCAATTCCATGTTTCATATGAATGTCTTAACCTCTAAATCCAGTGTGTGTGTGTGTGTGTGTGAGAGAGAGATACTCACTCTCAAAGTGCTGTAGGCAGTCAGGGGCTGCAGTGTGTGTGTGCGCATGTGTGTGTGTGTGTCTGTGAGATACTCACTCTCAAAGTGCTGTAGGCAGTCAGGGGCTGCAGTGTGTGTGTGCGCATGTGTGCATGTCAGAGATACTCACTCTCAAAGTGCTGTAGGCAGTCAGGGGCCGCAATGTGTGTGTGCGTGTGTGTGTGTGAGATACTCACTCTCAAAGTGCTGTAGGCAGTCATGGGCTGCAGTGCCAGGCTTGGTGTAGTGGCTGGCGAGGTGGTTGTGTTTGTCGCGGGCGTACAGGTTGGCACCAAACTGCACCAACATGTCCAGCAGCTCCACTGCACCACGCCTAGCCGCATGGTGCAGCGCTGTGTCATGGAACCGCGCCGCATTCACCTGAGCACCTAATGATGAAAAACACACATCCACCCACACACACACACACACACACACGCACGCATGCACACACAGGGATTTAGAGGTTAAGACATTCATATAAAACATGGAATTGCATCCTATTTTTAGCCTGGGAGTTCCCATGCTCCTTTTGCACTCTGGAAAACAGCATGGTGACTATGGCCGTTTTTCTTGCCTGCTTTCGGTATCCAATCGCAGAACAAAAGAACAAAAAGGGATTTGTACGGCCCTCGATTGCATTTTACGTCACGTGGTGGCTCTGGTATTGGCTCCGAGGTATGTACAGATGCTATGATACATTCGTAGCACCCAATAAACGGCTCTGGACAATCGTAAACGATGCTTCCGCTACGAGAAATGCAATAGGTAGGTCCCCAGACTAAATATCACTTGTGATTTTAGTTTGGCATTGCCAGGCTATTCTATTTTATGTTGCTAACTGAGAATAATGTGATTCATTAATGAGTCTTCTATTGTCTGTGTAAGTGTTACAAGCCTCCTGTCAACTAGTTGCAAATAATCTTCTTAGAATTCATCACTGTTTACATTAAGACTGCAGAAAATCGGCAAATCATCAGAATATTTCAATTAGTGTGCTAGTGCATGTGACTGTCTGTGTGTGTGTGTGTGTGTCTGAGAGTCAGGGCCGCCGTTCCCCATACGCAGAGTACGCAAGGTGCGTAGGGCCTCAACCACTTGGCAGGGCCTCGGGGGGCCTCCAATTTTGAGCTTTACTAAAAAATGTCATGATAATAGTTACATTGCAAAAATATATGAATTAGTAATGAATAGGCCCATCATTTTTTGTTAAAAATTGCGTAACTCATCATACAATTCAAGCAAATTAACAGTTTTGCCTAATATACAAAGATAGTCCTACCCACCCCTATTCCCTGAAATGGTACATCCCAAATTGCGTCTTTGAGTTTGTTGTGTCGGCTTTGATTGAAGCAGCAAGCAGCAACGTTAGAAAACTGCAAATTGCAAGATTCTGCTGTGCAAATGTTCAGTAAATGTGTCAACATCGTTGACATCTAATAATGAAGAGACAGCATGAATCTGGTGCTGAAAAGCGAAAGAAAAATAAGCAAAAAGAAGACGCCCGTGCATCCCTGGCCGGTAAGTCCGTTTAGGCTAACGTTAATTGTTTTGCTAACTTAACGTTCAATGATGTTGCTCAATTTATTTATTTATTTTTTTTTTTTTGGGGGGGGGGGGGGGGGGCCTCCCTGACCAGTTAAGCTTAGGGCCTCCAAAACCTTAGCAGCGGCCCTGCTGAGAGTGTGAGTGTGTGTGTCCGCTCATCACCTGCGTTGAGAAGAGCTTTGGCACAGTCCACGTGTGTGTTGGAACAAGCGACGTGCAGAGGTGTTCCATGGTACAAGTCAAATGTGTCCAAACACGCTCCTCTGGCGATCACCATTTTCACACACTCAGCATTGCCTGGAATCACACACACACACACACACACACACAGATAAATACACACCACACACACACAGATAAATACACACACACACACACACACACACACCCGCGCAAACAGACCAAAGCACAAATCCATCAATCATTAAGTACCAGCCAACTAAACACCCATTTAAAAACAATGAAGCACTTCCTAATAAGGTGTACTTCCACATCAGTTCTACTAAAAGGTTCGGAAACATGGCAAACTTTTTGCAAAACAGGTAAAATCTCTACGTGATTCACAGGACCTGCTTCTCCCCACTCTGTCCTCTGAGTAAAGACTTTTTCCCCTTCCAGTGTCCATCAGACCAAGTGGAAAGATAATTGAAAGCCATAAAAGTGTTTAGATAGCTAGACAACAGATATTTCATTAATTCAAAAGGGCATTTAAAGGAATAGTTCACCTCTTTATGAAAATTGGTTATTCACTCCCTTACCTGGAGTTACATATGTGGGTAAAAGCATTTTGGTCTCAGTGCATGTGTTGTCCTAGTCTGACAACCCCAATTTTACCTTTAGCTTAGCATAGGCGCTGGAGAGTAATGTTGCCAAAGAGTTGCTATCTGGCAACATTACATTCCAGCGCCTATGCTAAGCTAAAGCTAAAAATTGGGGATAATTGGGGATGCCATACTAGGAAAACGCAAGCACAGAGACCAAAATGCTTTTACTCACATATGTAACTCCAGGCAAGGGGGTGAATAACCAATTTTCATTAAGAGGTGGACTATTCCTTTAAAGTGTCCAAGACCATAAAACACAGACACAGTAGGCCTATTGTTGATGTTCAGGGCATACTCACCACTGATGCATGCTTCCATTAGAGGAGTGGTAGTGCGTGAGGTAAGTGTACTCACCACTAATGCATGCTTCCATCAGTGGAGTGGTAGTGCGTGAAGTAAGTGCAGGGTTGACCTTTGCCCCTCGGTCCAGCAGCAGTTGGACGCATTCAGAGCTGCCCGCAGCACAAGCCTCGCACAGAGGGGTGCTGCCATCTGTGTTTCGTGCATCTACCTACAAAACACACACACACACAGCTGACTTGACTCATACCTGATCTGATCACCATGAATGCCTACTGTACATCATAGCCTACTTCGCCCATTAAGTCAACTGTACCACAGCCAATGACTCAGATGTACCCTTGATTCATTTACTATGGATAAATAAACCATTCATTTTGAACTGTTGTAAGAAAACATGCACATACCTGAGCACCTGCATCAAGCAGTAGGCGAACACAATCCACTTGACCGCGAAGAGCTGCTTCGTGCAGTGGCGTGACCGAGTCTACGGCTACTATGTTGACCGACGCACCGTTCTGAATGAGCCGCTGCAGAAGCGTCGTCTCACCGCGACATGCAGCCTTGTGAACTTCAGTTCGTTCAGACCAGCATCCTGCGGGTTAAGTTAATGGGATAAAACCATTAAAACCAGATCAGTTCTAGAGGGCGCCAGTGCACTTTGGCTATTGAGTTTGATTGGCATCAAGCTAATCTCAAATTTAAAAATAGCTAAATAGCTGAAGTAGGCCACGGCTATAAAGATTACACGCTATTTATGCAGGTGATATAAGATCACCTTCTCAATTTTTTTGGATTAACGTTAACATGCCCAGAGCGGACCAAGAATTCGCAGTGGGGTAAGATGTCTTAATAGACAATAGGCTGGTTGAACACAAAATAAGTAAATGGTGAAAATACCATCACACAATTTCTGAAAACTGCTATCCAGCCATGGTACAGAGGAGGAAAACAGAAGGCACCTAAACGTTGACTTTGCGTAAAGGCCTTCTGCTAATTGCGTTCCGGTTCGGATGTGTTAAGCACAACCAAAGTCCTTCTATACATGTCTCTGGCACAACTTACCGATATCACCAAAGAAGTACGGTCGTGGACTCTCAACCTCCACCTGCATAGTTTCACTCCGATCACACTGTTCTAGACGGGATATCTCCGGTAAACAAACCCCATATGTGTCGCGTGTTTACATCTGTGGCACGGAAGATCACGTGACTGCGCTTATTTCAGACCGGCAAATGACGCATACAAGGAATGACGGGAAATGTAGTTCACTTCTTTCTTTCTTTTCTTTTTTCGAAGTGCAGCAGCTGCCTCATGTAACAAGGTACAACTTTCCCTAATTCTATTGCTTCGGGTGTCACAAACTGTTACTTCAATAATCTAATTTACAAACCCAGTGATACATAAGCCACACAACAACAAAACATATTTATTTGCATAAACATAAATACACCTGCCTGTGTGTGTTTTTAGTGTGTGTGTGTGTGTGTGTGTGTGAGAGTGTGTGTGTGTGTGTGTGAGTGTGGGGGGTGAGTGTGTGAGTGTGTGTGAGAGAGGTCAATAATCTTACTTTGGTTACATGAGACTCTTGAATGAGTTAGTTTGTTGTGTGTGGTGTGGTCAGTCATTCATAGCGGAGATATTTCAAAATGCCTTGACACAGGTTGAGTTGGGGCAAGGCCGTCAGAGCTTTGGTGCCCAAAATTCTTCTCACTTGGATCCTACATATCTGCTGCAGAGATAAAGGGCAATCTGAAACAAACAAACACACACACACACACACACACACACACACACACACCTGTGTTACAGGTCTTCAAGAAGCACGATAAATAGCTACACACACTGTGACTTGCATGCACTGCAACCTTGCAGTTCAACTTGAAGAAACTCACTGTGCAAATTAAGCAAACTCTGGCGTGCGTTGGACCCAGGTGAGGTGTAGTCCAGGGGTCTCTTGTTTGTATTGTCGCTGGCGTTGATGTTGCCCCCGAACTCCACCAGCAGCTCAATGAGTTCTGCACATCCTGACTGTGCTGCGTGGTGCAGTGCTGTGTTGTGGAAGCTTTTGGCATTCACTTTAGCTCCTAAAAGGAACAATGGTAATTAGTAATTAGTTTGCATTACTTTTGTGTTACATGTACCCAGGGCAGGTTCTGACCTAATCTGGGCCCGGGTGAAACATCGCGCAAAAGACCCCCCCCCCCCCTCAAAAAAAACAAACAACAAAAAAAAAACACCAGTCTAAATCAGCGTGCGCGCACACATACAAATTTTAGTAACACGCACCTGGTGACACAACTCAAAGTCTGTAGCGACGGCGGGCTGCCTTAAAAAGTAGGCTACACTTAACCATTCACTGACAACTGAGAGCCCGCAGCCACTACGGGCTACCTTAAAAGTAGGCCTACAACTGAAAGCTTACAGCCACGGCGGGCGGGCTGCCTTTAAAAAAAGTAACTAGGCTATTGTCTTTACCATAGAGCTGTATGCGTCATGTCTTGGCTGTCACAAATCTGATGATTATGTCTTTGTAATCCACTTGTCTTGCAGTTTGGTTTTCGATTAACCCTAGCCTCGAACTATATACTCGTTTGGCATTTTCTACCTCTTGTTTTGTATGTTCTAACCCGCGTTTAATGTCTTTCCGTTTCTGAAAACCAGACATTTTGACATTGAACTAAATCGTCAGGTGTTGAGCCCGCGAAGTTTCGGGCCAAGGGCAACATTTCATAAATTTTTACAAACAACCAAAAACAGCCAATAGAGAGGTTGCATCGTTCAGGCTCTCTTTGCGCTCAGAGACGCACAGAGACGCTCAGCAATCCACTGATCCAGAAACAGAGAGAACTGTTTATATTAGCCTATTTAATTTTTAATTTTTTTGGGGCCCCTCTCCACACCGGTCCCGGGTGCAATTGCTACCGTTGGTACCCCTCTAGAACTGGCCCTGCGTGTACCAACTAGCCTAAGCTAGCTGGCAGAAAAGTCTTTCAGCTCAGTAGTTACTGCATTCATCTCCCATACAATATGTTGTGAGTGAGGTGCCGGGTTCAAAACCCGTGAGAAGTCGAACCAACTTTGTTTACATTAGCACTTTCCTAATCCAAACTCAGCTTAACTTAGCCAAGCTTTCAAAACCAGTTATCTCAATATGCAGTTGAGCATAGTTTGGACACATAGCAGTCACCCCTTTTTCCCCATTTCTTCTATTTCGCTTTCTACTCCTCCCCAAATATGTTTTATGCATTTAAAGTTTCTATTTCTCACTATTGTTTACCTTAATTTTTGTAAAGCACACTGACTTGCCTCTCTATATAAAATGTGTTATGTAAATAAACTTGCCTTGCCGGTAAGTTGCTATAGAGGTAGGCCCCTGTGGTGACTCGCCTGCATTGAGAAGTTCCCGTGCACACTCAGTATGTCCTTTGGCACAGGCTATGTGGAGCGGTGTGCCCATGTGTACATCATAGGTCTCCAACATGGCCCCCCTGGAGATCAGCAACCTCACACACTCCGCATTCCCTGGGACCACAAAAGAAAACAAAGGTAGATTTTAGTGAGCAACTTCCAAGAACATTAAGGGCCGATTCATAGTTGGCGCAAGGAACACAGGGTGCCATGACGCGTACTTGCCTGACTATCGCCAAACTGGCTCTGGCAAAGTGGCTCTGAAATTGCAGCACGAACAACTCTCGTGCTCCTGTTCTGGGTTGCAGAATGCTGGCACGTCGAAAAAAATAAACATAACTACCAAAAGTATACTATAGTGTTTGCATGAAATGTGCAAATAAATTTGAAACTCTGTCATGTAAAAATAAAATGCTAAATATTGGTAGGGATTATTTGTCTTCCCAAAATTTTGGTTGTGACATGTCACTATGGTCTATATGGAAATCTACGCCGTTGGTTCTGGACAATAGTGAGCAATTAGCCTGACACGTCAGACTATATCATAAGAATGTATAGTCTGAAGACCACTGATAGGCTGTACCTCAATGGAGGGGCGGGTGATTGCGTTGTCTTTCAAACTGCCTCTCCACGTAATAGGCTAGCGTTCCGGCCAGTGGTACCAGCTGGTATATCAAACTTTTCCCGTAGCCCGTCGGTAACACGGCAAAGACATATTTTTCAGAACGAAAAACTTCAGTGCACTTTATTGTTTCACTTTCAAAGAAAATGACAAGTGCAATTCGTCCAAAACTAAAGCCAAAGACGATTCCGCTCTGGTTTGAGCAGGGCTGTCGTCATCGTACAAAGCCCGCCTTACGATTTCCTGTACACATACCGCGCTGTGATTGGTTATCCGCCTCCAGAGGAAGGCTAAAACGGGTTTCTATCAGTGGCCTCTAGACGTACCTCTGTGCAAATTCAAATTTGCTACCACTAGGGGTACGTCTAGAGTCTAGGCTAGTGAGCAATGCTCCTGCTGCAAGAAAATGTACTGTATAGGTGGGTCTCCAGACTAAATGTCTCTTGTGATTATTTGGTTTGGCAATAGCCAGGCTCGGTGTACTGCATAATAAGGCCTCAAATGATTGTCTGTTTGTTTAATATTTAATGTAATTATATTCATGCTGAAATGTATTATTTCCACAAACACACACCTTTACTACACGCCTCGTGCAAGGGCGTTGCTGTGAGAGCAGTGAGTGTTGGGTTGATCTGTGCACCGAAGTCCAGCAACAGCCTCACACACTCCACATTGCCCGCAGCAGATGCAAAACACAGAGCCGTACTTCCATGGATATTCCGCACATCAATCTGGAAGGAAAACAAACACATATGAGAAAAAAATGCATTTTTTCCCATTTATATATGTATAAGAGTTGTCTGAATAAAAGGTGTATGTATGGTGTGGCCTCCTCCTGATTATCAACTGAACAAATGCTTGTCCAGCACTCTGAAAAATAAGAAAAATACTGAGTGAAGCCTGCTCCTACTAGCCTGAGAGAGCCCGGCCATAATACGAATGTTCATCTGTATCCATGGTCTGGGGACGGTCTTCTGGGGCGTGTTTACATCGGTAGAGAGACAACCGGCCAATAAGCGAAGCTGATTAGACAAGCTGTCCAATCGTTTCAAACCAAAACTGAATGCCTTCCCCGCCCTATAATCGCGTCAGGTTAAAGAACCTCCAGACCATAAATACGGATGAACAGCAGTATTATGGTCGGGTTATGTCAGGCTATGCTCCTACCCTACCCATGCAACATGAGGCTATAACAATACACTACAGACATTGGGACATCCTGTGTTAAGTCACCAATTCTCAACGTTTGGAGTGATGGAACTGTCAAATTAGTCAAATGCTCTGTCATCTCACCTGCGCGCCAGCCTGTAGCAACATACGCACACATTGCGCATTCCCATGGATGCACGCATCGTGAAGCGGCGTGCCATTGTCCACCGTCACAACATTGATGTTGCTTCCGTTGTCAATCAGCTGCTTCAGCTGCAGCACGCGACCCAGGGATGCAGCCTCGTGCATTGGAGTGCGGTCTGCCCATACCCCTGGGTAAACATCAATAAACAGGTTTACGTTAAGTAAACTAATACAGACGATGTCAAATCTTTGCGTATATAGTAAACTGGAGTTTACTGAATGAGCTGCGATAGCTCTGACGTATGAGTTTCAACTTTTATAAAACTGTTAACGTTATAGGCTAATAAATGTTGCTCTTACAGCAGCCTAAAGTCCTCTCAAAAGGCAAGAGACGAATGTTCCCATTTAAACCCCGTTCCAACACTTTGTTGTCGTCTCAGGCTAACGTAAACAATTCTATAAATAGGTCTAGGTTACATTGACAAAATATCAGTTGGCTTTCACTCGCGTCGCTTTTGGCATAATAACGTTACTGCCTTCAAACAGGTCGAACAGTCCCATTTTCTCACCAATATCCATCACGATGGTTCTTCTCGCCGCAGCTATGTCCATAGTTTGTGGTGTTCAACAGAAAGTAAATGATTGGCAATTTACAAGAGCCAGTGGAAGTACATGGGTGTCACTAAAATTGGACATCACGCATTTGACTGACTTTAAGACGCGCGGTGGGATTCTGGGAAACCGAGTCCATTAAACCACCTCGCTTTTCAATTCAATTCAATTCAATTTTATTTGTATAGCGCACAAATACAGTACATTGTCTCGCGGCGCTTTACAGACAGTACGGGAAGCATCCATGAGAATCAGGGGCAAGGAAAAACTCCCTCGCTTTGTAAATAATTGACCTATGGCTAAGCCACGCCCCTCCACTCACTCGGACAAACAATCGGACATTCGGTGACGGGCGCTATTTCAAGTGTTACAGTCAAAGAGATTTCTCAGGAGGCTTTTGGAGACAGAAAGATAAGATATCATCTCGAAGTCATCAAAAGGGCCTTAGCTATGCACTAGAGGATTATGTTAATAATTTTGTCTTTTAGCAAGTCGATGAAAAGCTTAAGTTACACGCAACAATGTAAGGGTCCCAGTGTAAAAATGATAAACCTTATCTCGTTGCCATCGCCATTTCGGACAAGATAGACGTTAACGTTGTTTAACAAGAGCCCTTTGGACAACCACTGTACAAAAGCTAGAGTATAAGAGACCAATAAACTCCCATCAAACAAAGTTACATGATGAACAACGCAGCTAGGACATAAAGTTGGGCAGAGACGTTGACTAGCGTTAGCTAACTTTCGCTAACGTTAACGTTGATGTTGATGTTGTGGTTAACGTTAGGGACGTTAAAATAACTTTCTGTTTCTTTCCAGCAAAGTGACAACATGTTGGCTCAAATACGATGTTGACTTGCCTTAGAACAGATGTAGACATCCTTGTTAATTTTGTCCACGTTCAGTTAATGTTGTGGTCTGTCTGCTGCATAACTTTATCCAAAGCAGACACTTATCTCGGTTTAGATGAGGCTTGGGAAAAGGCAAAAATACACCCTGGTCGCCCAGCCTCTCAGGATACCTTCAGTGTCTGAGTTGCTTGTAATCCCCTGACCACCGTTTGACCATTTAAAATTTGAAATACGGTGAAAAAACATATAAAAACGAACAAAAACTGGCGAACTGCAATGTATTTCAATGGACGTGCAAGCAGAGAATGTCCGAGTGCATTGGGAGCTATGCGCACTGTGATTGGCTCATCGCGTTCGGGGCGTGGTTTAGCCATAGGTCAATTTGTTATGTAGGAAGAAACCTTGGGCAGATCCACGCCTCATGGACTCAGCCTACCTGCCTGGGGCCTAATAAAGTATCCGTAAAGTCTGATGCATAGATTGACCATGGTTAACACAAAACAGTATGAGTACTGAATGTAGTCAGAGATGATATACACATAGTTTGTGTGATAGTCAGGGCCAAGGGATGGAGTCGGTAGTTGGAGTGTGGGATTAGTCAGTAATTGGAGTGGGATCAGAGTTCATTGGGTGTTGGTCGCCATCTAAGTAGTGGTCATCGGGGGGCCATCAGGCCAGTTCCATCACAGGCCTCAGAGAAAAGGGGAGGATGGTCCTGGTGTGTGGCTCCGGGGGGGTTGGTCAGCATCCGTAGTGGGGTAGGGTTGGTGGCAGGGAGGTTCATCATTCAGCCAGTGTGTCGGGGCAGAGGAGGCAAGAGAGACAAAAAGAAACAGAAACAAGAGAGTTAGGCCAATCTAGGAGGACTTCACTTCATGATATGTGTCATATAATCTAGCTAGAGTGAGGAGAGGGAGAGAGAGAGAGGAGGTGGCAGCACTAGGCTATCACAGCATAACTAAGGTATGGTACATGGCATCTCACCAACCCAGAAGGGGGTGGTCAGTGGCCGCCTTGGAAAAACAGCAGAGGTAGCCCTCCCAGGAAATCCCAAGAGGAGTGGTGATATGCCATGGCCCACTCCTAATTATAGGAAATGTCAAAAAGGAAGGTTTTAAGTCTAGACTTAAAGGTATTGAGAGTGTCCGCTTCGCGAATGTAGGGAGGAATAAAATTCCATAGAAGAGGTGCTCGATAGGCAAAAGCTCTTCTCCCAATTGTAGTTTTAGATATGGTCACTTTTTCAAGGAGGCCAGCATTTTGAGATCTCAGAGGTCTTGCTGGATGGTATGGAACAAGTAAATCTGTAATATATGCAGGAGCTAAGCCATTAAGTGCCTTATACGTCATGAGAAGGATTTTGAAGTCAATATAGTAATTTAAAATGTAAAACATTTCGTATGATGTAGTAAAATAACTTTCTTTTTTGACCGACTTAATCCCCGTCTTGAAAGTTTCTGAAAATATACCTGTTTTAGGCTACACCAATAACTTCTACAAGACTCAAATCATTGCAAGATTTAAAAAACGCAGTGAGTGCGGGCAGGAAGTGGAGGAAAGTTTATTTCATCGGCTAGTTTTACTAGAGGCTATCTAAGTATGCTATGAAACTAAATACAACGGCTATGACAAGTTAGAAATACCAAATAGGCCTACCATTTATTGTACTTATGTTTGTATACCAATTAAAACTTACACTCGCACTAACCGCATATTAATTCTTTACTTTCTACATTGAGAAGGGGGTGCACCACTGTTCCTGGAAGTAGCCTACTGCAATACCAGGTCGATGCGTGGAGTGGACGGAGCAAGCCCCTATTCCTTCTCCCTGTTCCAAAAATTAATTTTATATGGTCCCCGGGTAGAGGACGTATCAGATATTAATTAGTTTCGCGGACGAGTACCCCAATTTATGTTACGGCTGGCTCAGAACCGAAACATAACGGATCATTCAGACGGGGCGGCAGGCCGACGGCAACGCTCTGCGTTAACGCTCACATCAGCCAGTCAAAATCATGAATCTTTTGACGCCCTGTTTTGATAGGACAACGCTCGCTGCCGCTGGCACGTCATCCGGCAAAAGTTTCAACGCTCTGTAGCCAGTGTTGTCCTATCAAAACACAGCGTCAAAAGATTCACGCTTGTGACTGGCTGATGTGAGCGTTAACGCCGAGCGTTGCCGTCGGCCTGCCGCCCCGTCTGAATGGTCCGTAAAGAGGGAGGCAGACAACGTGGTTTGGTTAACCGAATTATATTTATTATAAAATAATCAATTTTTTTTCAGAAAATAAAACTTCAAAAGACCAGGTCAGTGGTGGTGTCCATCTTACATAACGCAGAGAGAACAAGGGAGAGCCACGACCTCTGATACCAGGACCGACCACCACCCCAAGTACACCCTTTTCAAATCTGCACTCTCTGCTGCCGTCTTCTCCTACAACAAGGACAACATGGCACTCCTGCTGCAGGCTATCCGTGCTGGGCACCCAACCAGGTACAGTTCCCTGACGGATGCAGAGCTCATGAAGCCGCATGTCACCAAGTACGACCTGAGCCACTACGTCAGGAGAATCACCGTCAGGGCCGAGGAAATGTTCATGCGGGTGGAGACGGCCATTGACATCCTGAAGGGGGCGGCCGGGATGGATGAGAACCAGGGGTCCATTCAACAGCACATTGTTACACACTGGTGCGTAGCGTTAGCCTAATTGAATGATAAGTTTGCCCGTTACGCTCCACACCGGTGCGCAACATGCTTCTGAGGTAGTTCACTCTCGTTTGATGGGTGTGTCAGAGGTGTTCACCAATGAGCATGTAGGTGTATCGGAAGCTCTGAGATTTAAAGAGCTAGTGCTAAATATAACACAAATTCATGTTGTGTTGAATTGTCCTCTGGTGACAGCAAAAGCAGTGGTAATATTATCATTTTGTAGTATTCCTAACAATGATACATTTAAACTACTGAGGTTGTTGTCAAGTTCAGCTATTTCCTTGCCTGCCACCACGTGCAGAATGGCCCTCCAGGCTTCCATTGTTGCTGCACTGACGTGACACAACAGTATGTTCAGCCCAACAGCGTTTGCGTTGGGTTCAACGTAATGCAGCGTTACGGTCGTTTTGAATAGCCTCCAGGTGCATCTCTTCAAAGACAATGCTGCCATTGACCACGTGTGGGAGAACCAACAGAAGCACCTGGGGCGAATTCAACAGTCGTAACGTTTTGTAACGTAACGTAACAGTTCCCATTCATCTCTATGGGTGACGTAGTAAATGTTTCGTAACATTATGTCGTCTTGAAAAAGCCACTGAAGTGCATCCAGGATACACCAGGGCGGAACGTGTACTCTGTGAAGCACGTGACCTGCAACGGTGTGTGTCTCCCATACTACAGGTAAATTAGTGGCGAATTGTTATGTCACTGTGAGAGGGCTAGAAGGCTTCCACTCCTTCCTGCCCAACATGATCCCGGTTCCTCACTGCGCTGCTGTTCCATTCCAAGTGTACCTGCTGACAGGGATCGCTCGGTGGAACTCAGACAGGGAGTCGGCCAGTGTCAGAGGGCAGAAGGGGCGGAGACACATGACGTACCGGTACCTGTCTTCTCTCATCCATTGCCTCAACGAGAGGTACCAGGAGCTGTTTGGAGAGGTGGAGGTTAATTACAGGCCTCCTGTTCCGCCTGGCGATGAGTGGATTGGGCTCAAGTATTTAGTTTAGCCTGAGCACTACACCAAAGCCCGGCAGACATTCCAGGAGAGCGAGGATGATGCCCCTGCTGATGGAGAGGACCTGATTGAGAAGATGGAAGATGCAGATGCGGGCTACACTTCTACCGGTGAGGGAGATGCCCGTGACTCCACCAAGCAGAGAGTAATCGCTGCCTGGAAGCTGGACCTCCATGATCGCAACATCCAGCAGTTTGACTCGCTCTACTCAGCCCGCTGGGGAGCCGCATAAGTGGAGATCCAGCCGAATCCTCCCAGCAAGCGTTATTTGTCCGCCCATCTGCTGGCCTCCAGGAAGAACAGGCAAGATGTACTGCCTGATAAAGCAGCTCTGGCTGCATCTGGCCTGTGCAGGAAACGGACGGGGGTCACCTGAGAAACACCAGGTGACAAAGCCGAATCAGCGGGTGCAGCAGAGGTGGATTAGAGGTATCGGCCATTTTTAACTTGTCGGCCAATATTGGTATCGGCTTCCCACATATCGGTTTTAGCCGATATTTGTTTAAATGCACTAAATATCTTATTTCACTCAAACACACATTCAGATATATTCAGAGAATATTTTATCATCCTCGCACTTAATTACTTAACTATGTTGAATTCTCCCTATCTCTGTGCGTGACACCAACCTACCAAAGGGGACTGCTTGTCTTTCCCTACGTGCCATGCAAATGAACTCTATGACTGATTTAACGCTTATACCATTTCAAAATGCATACATAGTTTTATGAAAACTCATATGAAATATAAAAATCATAGCCTATAGGTTAGTCGTTAGAAGTATTACGTTGGCTAATTTATGAGCATTGTAATCCCCCTCATTTAATCCTGTATCTCATGAATGGTCTTTTTCTCTAAATTTTACAGAGATTGAGCAGGCAACTCAATGTTTTTCTTTCCATGGAATTTGGAAATATTTTTCCTTTTATATAAATCTGTCAATTAGCAGTCCAGCCAAACAGGTTAAAAAAATTCCAATATCGGCCCAAAATATCGGTTATCGGCCACCCAGAGGCAATAAATATCGATATTGGCCCCTAAAAAAGCGTAATGGGTGGGTGTAATGTCTTTTGCTGCACTGTAAGAGAGGTAGGGTGGGGAATGTTTGCCCTGCTTCACTGGCCTCCTGTCACCTGTGTAGCAGGGCGAGTAAAATAGACCGGGATAGTGAGGGAGTTCCGACTACGCCACCCTGGGAAGTTAGTACATGTAACACCCAGGGAACTGATAACAAATTAACACTTGGATACCATGAACACTTAATCACAAACACAGGTTCGAATAGACAAGTCTGGAGACATGAATTCCAATCAACTGGTAGTTTTATTGAAAGCGTGAGAGGGGAAAGGGAAAAGGGAGTGTGTGCGAAAGACCTGAAAAACAGGCAGCAGTTAGAAAAGTACAAAATTATTTATTAGATTTGGTAATTAGTTACTTTTTCTTTAAGATTAAATGTTGCATGAAAATGGAGCAAGGCAAGGGCTTACCTGAGGGGTATTCCATCAACGGAGCTATTCGCTAAGCCGCGCTAATTTCGGCAAGCGGCGCTAGTTTTAGTGTGAGTTCAGTTCCATTACTCTCGCTAACACTAATCGCAGCTGAGTTGCTGGGGTAACATATGCTCCCAAACTAACCAGCTCCGTGGCAGGTTAACTGCAAGGCTTAATAAAGCGGTGTCTCAGAAAATGCAATCAGTCAGAAACACAAGTCACCCAAAAAGGTTCCATACACCTGCTTAATAATCTTTCCCACCAAATAAAGGTTGATAGGTTTTGCAAACACTGTGATCATGCATGAATTCCCCTTTTTACTGAATTACTATTGATATTTCGATGTATCTATTAGGAATAATTTTAGTTACTAATTAAAAACAAATCCATGCATGATCAGAGACGTATCACATGCCGGCCCATCACGTGGTGTCTGGAGTTGTAGGCTACGTCTTAATTGAATGATTGATTGATTTCAGTGGCAGGTGCAAGTCTGCTGTGACAGAACAACATGAGACTGGCAATTTGTTCCAACAAGCAATGGTCAAACATTATGATTCAAAATATATTTTCAATCACCTTTTCAAATTTCTGCATTGCCAGTAGGCCCTACTACTATAAAAATGTGATATTCAGTTATTTCACACAAAATTCAACAGATGACGTATGCATATCGAAGTTTCTTTCTTAAAATTATTTTAGTTCTGCCTTAATTTTACAACAGTTCATCAGGTATTCCTAAATCACCTATTTAGGTCTAGTGTTGAGCTCGTGCACGCAGCCTTGTTTAAGTTAACGAGAGGCAGGCGCAGCTAACTTGCGTTGATGGAATGGCTTCAGCCTCATCTCTGAGTTGACGCTACTTCAAACGAGGCTTTATCACATAAGCGCTGATATCATTAGCGACTTTGCAGGAATACCCCCCTGGAGGGGGCAGGCTAACAGAAAGTGCGTACACAGCTCACACCCATGCACAGCAAACCGTGACTTAGCAGTAATAAACAGTAGTCCACGTCAACCATTTTGAGTTACAGACCAAAACGTGCAGTTACACCACACTACCACTCGGTGACTAGCCACCCTCCCAAGGAGAAGCCCTCTGCCTGCCAAATTAAAGAAATAATTAAAACAGGGATTGAGACAATGAACAAATAGGACAGAAACAGGCACTATGCAAGCAGTTGCCAGGTGCAGGCAGAGCACCTGCAAAACAAATAGTCACGTACAGCTCGACAAACTAGTAAAGTAACGACAAAACCTTAAGTCACACAACCAAACATTAGACATGAAGCAAACTAAAAGAAACAATAAAATAAGACTAGACAAGACAAGACAGCAGACCAACCATAGACGAGTGTAGCACAGACAGGCCGTGCTACCTGAGATGAGATATATGGATACATCAGACAGACTTCTACCTAGTCTGAGGCACAGACATGTAGGGCTACAACACAAATAACACATTATGACAACACAGAACAGTTTAGATTAAACAAATCCTTTTTGGAGGGCGACATACCTGCTGGAGGACTCCCAGCACGCTCCAAAATCGAGAGCAAAATGAGCAGAGCCTACCATGCTGTTGGCTAACTGGAGCCTTATATACTGGCAGCCAAATTGGAATCATTGGTTACTTGCCCCACCCCCCTCGTTAGCTGAGGGAGGTGAGGAAGCAACTAACGGATCATTCAGACGGGGCGGCAGGCCGACGGCAACGCTCGGCGTTAACGCTCACATCAGCCAGTCACAACTGTGAATCTTTTGACGCTGTGTTTTGATAGGACAACGCTGGCTGCCGCTGGCACGTCATCCGGCAAAAGTTTCAACGCTCTGTAGCCAGCGTTGTCCTATCAAAACACAGCGTCAAAAGATTCACGCTTGTGACTGGCTGATGTGAGCGTTAACGCCGAGCGTTGCCGTCGTCCTGCCGCCCCGTCTGAATGGTCCGTAAGAGAAATAGCAAGCAGACTCTGGCTGCCTGCTACACCTGTAAAAGAGGGAGGGAGGAAGGGGAATGTTTTCACGTGGGGGAGAACCAGCAGAGAAGCACCAGGAGTGCATCCTGAATCCACCGGGCGGAACATGTGCACGGTCAAGAAATACGTCATCCGTGTGTAACAGGTTGGAATCACCCACTGTAGCTAGCCCCACAGTGGATTTCTGATGTTACGCAGACAAGCCTAGCTAACAAGCTGGGATGTTTTCGTTTGTTCAGTTTTTGATTGTTTGTAAGGAGAGCCAACGTTTTGTTTTTGCTTTTACTTGTACAGGTATGCCATGATTTATCATTTATTTACAATGCATTACGTTACACGGTCCTGTTTTGTATCCTTATGGATGGATAGAGGTAGCCTGGCGATGCCATCCTACGTACCTCCGCTAAACATTTTATCTCCGCACGTAGTCTGGAATAAACCCCCCTTCCTGCCTTTCTCTCGGTTACTCTGCGGTTTAGCCAATCAGCACACAGTTTAGAGCAGTGTTTCTCAAACTTTTTCAGACCAAGGACCACTTTGCCCAAAAAGTATTTTTCAGGGACCACCTACCCTAACACCCCCTCACCAAGTCACATGTCTCTACGCTATACCCTTTGACCAAATCAATAGGCATTTCTAAATTGCCATTTATGGGAACTTCAAATTCAGATAGCTTGAAGTTTTTAATGAAAAATTACAGGCCTACTTCATAGTATTCATTGAACCACTCCTCATTGGCTTTAAAATAATTTTAGTGAGAAACAGACTAAATAAACATATTTTTTGGAATCCCTCTCGCGGACCACTTGAGCTTGCTCGCGGACCACTAGTGGTCCCCGGACCACACTTTGAGAACCACTGGTTTAGAGCGATGTCTCAAAATCTTGTAGTCCTACAGGATAGGGACCTAGGGACGCGTTTGTTATTCTCTCCCCCACTTTCGAATTACATTTACAAAATTGATACATGACATTAGCATCCATGATCTTGAGGATTTATTGCCACTACAATGTCAAAATAGATCAGAACTTGCGAGAGATCTGTTAATACTGAAAGCGAAAGTTGTAGGCGTGAGAGCCAGGCGAGGGAATACGTCATATCCAAGCGGAAACCTATTTCAATTGCGTTGGGCCAGACTGTATGACATAGTCAACAGTCACTTTCGCCCAGGCTAGGATAGAGGAGTAGTCTAACAAGGACCAACATTTCCATGTTTGCATTTACTTCTGTACAGGCAAATAAAGCTTCAGTTCAGTGCACGTTTTGGGTCATTATTTTAAAACAACGCAGAAGTACGCAGAATGTCTTTCTGCCTGAGTTATGGCTTTTTGCACCACCACTTCATCCTACTATCCAGAGGGTTGGAGTGTGTGACAAATGACACTTCAGAAACATTGGGAGACCAAGATGTACTTAGGGTGCAGCAGAGAATGACAATGGACGACATTGAACACAGCTAGCTCAGTATTCCCATACTGAAGACCAACTACAAGTATGTGTCCATCTCCATCTGATTAACTCACTGTGCCATATTGGGTACCTGGCTGGGTACCACTGACCTATGAGAATGTATGGTTTTGGATGGCCCACTTACCAGGTTAACTCATTAGTCGCTTCAAAGATGCCTTCTATTAAAGGATAGCTCTGGAGTTGCACGAGCCTTCTAACAGCAATATATTTCGCATGAATGAAAGAATTTCGGACAGCATGATACATTGAGTCAACGGCACCTCAGATCTTACTTTCGGTTTCTAATAGTCAATTTCCATTAACAGAATACTCGATTCCAAAATCAATAGCTGCAGCTCTAAAATGTTCCCATTGCCACTCTGTCAAAGTTGCAACAGGTTGGGATGGTATAACCAGACATAGTTGCGTGCCTATATGTGACAAGCTCACCGCCACACCCACCAATTTAGTAGCTGTAGAATTCCACAATCGTACCAGCAGAAGATGACAGTCCTACACTTCTGTGTAAACTGCTAAATAGTCCTGTACCTGCTATATAAACCCGTTCGCAATTTGGTGTTGGGGGAATTTCTCACTTAAACTGAGTTAGTGGGTCCTTGGACATGAAAAATCACAGAGGTGCTCGTCCGCCATAGTGCCACGAATTTTTTAATTGTCAAATCTAATATGGCCACCATCGGTTATGGGCAATTCCATATCAGTTGACACAGGGCCGACACCATGGTCCTCAAATTTTCCTGATTTTTGTCCAAATATTCTACCATGTCTTATTAGACTATATCCAAAATTTCAGCCTGATATCTTGTTCAGTTTCTGAGATATGCCTCTTAAAACATGGATAAAAGCAGCCTTTTAAAATGCTGAAAATTCCAGTGTTTCATAAGCACCACATTTTTTGTTAAATCCCTGTCCTCTCTTAATGCAACAACATCCATTCCTAAAATGAGCACTGGGACAGTACCCTGTCTAGTTCTCTAATATCATATGGAAATTACAGTCAATCCCACCACTGAAGACTTATTCATCGAAACAACCTAGATTATTTTTCTGAAGCAAGAAAAAAGCCAGTTTTTGTTCTCATGTGACCAGGAATGCGTAAAACTCTTTTCAAAACTTTATCTGTATATAGTCCATGAGTAAGAGACTACACAGAAAAGAAATTGAGATGGCTATTTGTTTTATTTTAAAGCTAAATGAGCCCTCTAAGTTGGCCAAAATGGCGATTTTTGTGTAAAAACGACTATTCCAAGTCTATTTTCAAGGTCAAGAGGAAATGCAAACTCAACTTTTCTCTTTCCTTGCAATAGTATGTTACTTTGTAGACAATGTACAATTAGTAGATCCAAATTGTTTCTCTTAATGTCCCGTCAGGACATGTCTTAAGTTAGAAAAAGTTTAAAACTATCAATGCTGAAAGTTGGCTTGATATTTATGAACCTCTTTTAAAGTGCAATATTGGGTGTAAGCATATTTACTGTTTGAGGGATCAGAGGGCCATCCTATAAACAGGCTAAAGTGTCAAATCCAACTTTTTCTCTTTAACTTGTGCTTCCATCAAAGGTTTTAGCAGGGATTGCACATAAGTTCTGAAGTTACAACCGAATTCCAAAAAAGTTGGGACGCTTTACAAATTGTGAATAAAAACAGAATGCAGTGATGTGGAAGTTTCAAATTTCAATATTTTATTCAGAATACAACATCGATGACATATCAAATGTTGAAACTGAGGAAATGTATCATTTTAAGGGGAAAATAAGTTGATTTTCAATTTCATGGCATCTACACATCTCAAAATAGTTGGGACAAGGACACATTTACCACTGTGTGGCATCCCCTCTTCCTTTTAAAACAGTTTGAAAACGTCTGGGGACTGTGGAGAGAAGTTGTGGAGAGAATGTTGTCCCATTCTTGTCTAATACAGGCTTCTAGTTGCTCAACTGTCTTAGGTCTTCTTTGTCATGTATTCCTATATATGATGCACCAAAGGTTTTCTATGGGTGAAAGATCTGGACTGCAGACTTGATGGTGCCTTTCCAGATGTGTAAGCTAGCCATGCCACACACACTCATGCATCTCCATACCATCAGAGATGCAGCCTTCTGAAATGAGCACTAACAATAAGGAATAACAACTTGGGTTGTCCTTGTCCGGATGGTATGGCATCCCAGTTTTCTGAAAAGAACTTTGAATTTTGATTCGTCTGACCACAGAACAGTTTTCCACTTTGTCACAGTCCATTTTAAATGAGCCTTGGCCCAGAGAAAATGCCTGTGCTTCTGGATCATGTTTAGGAATGACTTCTTTTTTTACCTATACAGTTTTAGCTGGCTATAGCGAATGACACAGTGGATTGTGTCCACTGACAATGTTTTCTGGAAGTAGTCCTAAGGCCAGTTTGTGATATCCATTACATTAGCATTCCTGTATGTGATGTAGTGCCATCTAAGGACCCAATGATCATGGGCATCCAGTATGGTTTTCCGGCCTTGACCCTTATGCACAGAGATTGTTCCAGATTCTCTGAATCTTTGGATGATGATATGCACTGTAGATGATTATACCTTCAAACTCTTTGCAATTTTTATCTGAGAAACTCCTTTGTGATCTCGGACCACTACTTTTTGCCACAGCATTTGGGGAATTGGTGATCCTCTGCCCATCTTGACTTCCGAGAGTCAATGCCACTCTCAGAGGCTCTTTTCATACCAAATCATGTTGCCAATTGACCAAATAAGTTGCAAATGGGTCCTCAAGCTGTCCCTTATCTGAAAATTTTACTTTTCTGGCCTCTTATTGCTACCCGTCCCAACTATTTTGGGATGTGTAGCTCTCATAAAATCCAAAATGAGCCAATATTCGGCATAACATTTCAAAAAGTCTCACTTTCAACTTTTGCCATGTTATCTATATTCTATTGTGAACAATATATAGGTTTATGAGATTTGTAAATTATTGGATTCCATTTTTATTAACAATTTATGCAGTGTCCCAACTTTTTTGGAATTCGGTTGTACGTATAGTGATTCTTGAGGGAGACTTGTCTGCATGCATGCGAGCTATCAATGAAGCAGCCATTGAAATGGAATTGTTTCAGTGCCCAAGGAGCAGGTGGGAGGTTAGGGTGCCTTGCCCAAGTGCACCTCGTCCATGGATGTGGGAGAGTCTTGCACAATCCCTCTTTAACCAGTCAGAGATTGAATTGGCCACCCTTTGACTGGTCAAACCCCATAACCAGTATGCCACAGATTCCCCAATCCATGTCCATGGACATTTTCATGGCAAGTAAGCATATCTAATGATACCGTAGGCCTAGGATTTTTTTTAAGCCTTAGGGGAAGGCCCAGGAGAATTATTTTGGCCTTGGAGGAGGGCCGAGGAAAATATTTTTTTCCTGATCCATGATATTTTTTTCCCCTGCTCAATAATCCGTTTTCGATATAAAAGGTTAGGCTACATCCAGAGGTTTTGGAACGGGGCTATCCGAGCCACATAGGCTATATGCTGAGTCTACTGGTGGAGAATGAAAGTCGTCGACTTTTTTGGTTATTAAACTTTTTCGTTTAATAACCAATGTATACCGCGATCAAACAGGATATCCGTAAACTTTGATTTTGGGGATAATAGTGCATTGAACTTTTCGGACTTGGTTGTTTGTTTTTGTGTTGATTTAGGCTACTCTGTTTAAAAGTGTCCGCTTATCCTGCACGGCGGCCATGCACCCGACGTTTGCTTATCCCTACAATTTCTCCAAGTTTAGGCTACTTGTTGTTGCCAGTATTTTTTTTCGTTAAGATATTAACCTTGTTTGATTTATAATGTGGTGAAACGTGGGCATTAGTGCCGAACAGACCGCGGGTTTGTGTTTAAACCAGCGCACTTTTATAGCAAGACACCTGTGATTTGCGTGCAGCCTATTTTTTTTAGCTCCCTGAAATTAAGGGTGATATTTTTTTTCATTATGGAAATAGGCATAGCATAGCCTACGCAAAGGCAACCGAAAAAAAATAAATAAATAAATAAATAAAAGTCCATTTAGGCCTAACTGCTTTAGCTACAAATTCAGGCGCAGCCTGTGTTGCTGCATGAAACAGCAGTGAAGACAATTGGGACTGTTAACGCGTTAGCCTAACTAACAATGCACTTTACTACAATGTAAATAAAGTTAAGTTTAGTTTTAATCTTAATTTTTTAATCCATTTGAATAGGCCCTATGCTACAAATTCAGTTTTTTGGCTTTCAATAATGACAGGCGGACCTTCTTTGGCTTTCTCGTGGCAAGACTGCCTCATGTCGGAATGGCGATATGTTGAAAAAGCATGAAAAAGCAAAAAACATGCTGCCACTCCGACTAAGAAAAAAATGTTGGAGTGCAGGGACGTAGGCCTATGCTATAACTGGAAATACCAACACTCAGAAAATTAGACGTCAATGTCGGAATGGTGGCATGTGCCTATAGGCAGAACTTTTGCAAGATGATCACACAACTCAACAGGCATAGCCTACAGATGTGTGTTCAAGCAATCTTTATTATTTTTAGGTAGAAAAGGCCCACTCTGATATTATTCTTAACCACACATAAAACGACATGTTTTCCCCTTTTCTGAAGCATCTCTACAAGTCGTAGTGCTATTGTAGAGATCAGCGCTGCGTGTGTAGGCTACCCGTGTATGTGTGCTTATGACATTTGCTGGCCGTTTTAACCTTAAACATCATTTTTCGACCAATTTTATTTGATTAATGTAGGGGGGAGGGCCTAGGAGAATTTTTTTGAGCCGGGGGGAGGCCCCTGGAAAAAAAATTGACCAGAGGGGATGGCCAGGCAAAACAGTTTTAACCCTATCGTCTGACGACCGGCCCTCCCCCCCTCTAAATATCGTACAGTCCCTAAGAAGCGTGATCACATCACTCCTGTGCTCTGTGAACTGCACTGGTTGCCAGTGAAATATATAATTGAGTTTACATTGTTACTATTTGTTTTAAAGCTTTACATGAATTAGCACCACAATATATCTGCAATTTAAGTCCCTACTGTAGGCCACTCAGATCTTCCTCTAAATTTCTTCTCTCTGTTCCCTCCTCTCACCTTAGAACCAGAGGTGACAGAGCCTTTTCTGTTTCTGCTCCCCAGCTCTGGAATAGTCTCCCCTCCCACATTAGGTCCATTCATACCATTGATCTTTTTAAGTCTAAGTTAAAAACACATTTTTTTTTCTCTAGCCTTTAATTCTCCCTAAACCCTTTTCCTCTTTTATTTTGTTATTATTTTTGTTTGTTTGTTTTATTTGGTCATTTGCATATTATTATTATTATTATTATTATTATTATTATTATTATTATTATTATTATTATTTGTTTATTGTTTATTATTATTTTTATCATTATTATTTTTAAAGCACTTTGGATCAACTATGTTGTGTGAAATGTGCTATATAAATAAAAGTGACTTGACTTGACTTGACAAAGACCCTAAGTATGAACACTTGATACATTTCTGCTGTGATGAAATCAAAGGCATCAGATTCTACTACATATAACCTGACAAACCAGACTATCACATGAATGTATAGTGGCAAGGAGTGATAGGTAAAACAAATCAGCGCAACTAGCAACTAACAAGCGATTCAAACGCTAAGTCCGCCCAATAACTCCCTGTCCAGATATAACGTTGTGATTGGCTAAACACCACGATGTCTGAACACAACCTAGGGCTAGAGCATCAACAGCTCAGAAACAGCTCAGACACAATTGAGGTCTGAGCTATGGCTCATCACTAGACATACTCGCTGAGCAAATTCAATTTGCTACCGCTAGAGTGCGTCTAAAGTTCTAGGCTATATTAAAGCTTACCATGGAAATCAAACCTTAAAACAAGGTTTTCAAAATGGTCCCTGGAACAAGGGGCAAGCATCATTTAATTCTTTTGTCAAATTTTGCCAAAATAGCCTCCATGAAGGAGGATTATACATGCAAATTTGACTTCTCTCTTGACATTTCCCAAGTCACCTATTGACCTCTCACTGAATTGTTTTTCTATCTGTTTGTATTATAGGGATTATTGGATTGGGCTACTGTAATGAATTGATACAATTCATTTAGATTTAAACTGTAATTTCTGCACATTCTTAGGGACCAATAATGAGAAAAGCTTGGACTTCACGTCTAGCCTGTTTACAGGACGGCCCTCTGATCCCTCAAACAGTAAAAATGTGTTTAAAAATGTTTAAACCCAGTATTTTTCTTCCAAGAGGTTCATAAATATCAAACCAACTCCTTCAGCAGGCAATAATTTCTTTTCTTCTAACTTTCTTTTTTTCTAACTTCAGACATGTCCTGAAGGGACATTAAGAGAGACCATTTGGATCTACGAATTGTACATTGTCTAAAGTAACATACTATTGTAAGGAAAGAGAACAGTTGGGTTTGCATTTCCTCTTGACCTTGAAAATAGGCTATAGAATGTTGTTTTCACAAAAAAATCTCCATTTTGGCCAACTTAGAGGGCTCATTTAGCTTTAAAATAAAACAAATAGCCATCTCGATTTCTTTTCAGTGTTGTCTCTTACTCATGGACTATTAAATAAAGTTTTGGAAATGTGAGTTTTACGCATTCCTGATCACATGAGAACAAAAACTGGCTTTTTTTTTTGCTTCAGAAAAATACTCTAGGTTTGTTTCGATGAGTAAATCTTCAGTGGTGGGATTGATTGTAATTTCCATATGATATTAGACAGGGTTCGAGTTATGATTCCATCTTCGTGGGAGCCCATGAATTAACTCATTGACTGCCAGCCGTTTTCAGAATAGAGAGTTCCATACTGCCAGAGGTTTTGGGGAATTTTGACTGTTTTTTAAAGAGCCACAGAATATTATGTGTTACGACTACATAAACAATGAAACTATCACAAGAAAGAGCAGACTCTCTTCTTTCACCAGAAAAAAAAAGTTCGTTTCTACCCCTTTCCATTGCTTAGAAATCAGCAGGCGAACATAAGCTACTTTCTCCAAACTTCCCGTTATTCACCAAAAAAAGGGAGAAAATTAGCGTTTTGTTTGACAACGTTAGTGTCTTGGATGCGCGTATTTTTCGGTCTGTTAGCACGTCAAACATCGGGAAAATGTCTTCCTTTGATAAGACCACAAAAACAACAGTAACAGGGGGCTTTTGGTAATAAAATAGACATTGTTGTAACAAGGTAAATATATGCTATTACAGGCTGTGATAGCGATAACTCAGTGATCAACACCCGGCTCGCAAATTCTTACCTGACCCGGAACTGTGAGCTAGTTGGGCACTGAAACAAGTCACAACTGCTATTTCCGTTTGCCCAAGGTTGATCTCCTTCATCTCCCACGATCGGAACACTACTCGAACTACTATGGCAGTGACACATACTCTGATCGAGTGTGAACTGCCTAAATTTCTCCGATTTACGTCAGCACTTTGCTAACAGCATATTTAGCCATGTCATTAGCTTTCTCTACTTCTCCCTTGGCCATACCTATGAATCTATGCTCATCTCACATCCAAAGTGACACACTGCCACCCTCAGGATCAATTTGGAACAACAATTTTCGACGGAGAATTCTGATATTTACAGACAAGGTTCCCTAGGTCTTTCTGCAGCCCGCCCCATTAAAAAACGCAGTTGACGTCTAAAGACGTCATTGGCAGTGAACGGTAGTATTTCAGTTGACGTCTAAAGACGTCATTGGCAGTCAATGAGTTAATTGCGGGGGAGGGGGGGAGAACTCAGAATATTTTATGTAGTATGGTTGATTCATTTTAAGCAATATTCCACTTGTTGCCACTCACACTTCTGTTGCCGAACCTTAAAATAATTGTTTTATTCACCCCGTGTGGTACAGGAAATGCAACGGTTGTGTAGCCAATAGCACAACAGGATTTTGACACGTGAGCATTCGCAAACCTATCAGATTTCGCTGTTCGAATCAGCTGGAAAACTTATCTTCCTAACACTCCTTGCCAACGTCAAGTCATCGGTTTTGTGAACGTAAGTAGCTATTTAATATAACATTCTGACTGTTTGACAATTTTTGCAAATTTACACAGCTATGTCTTTGCCGTTTTGTAAGTGTTCTGGTACTTTTAGCCTATCGATGATGTTTGCATTTGTCTTGAACGAACCTTGCTGCTTTCTGATCAGAGATAGCTAACGTTAGCTGACTACCATTACCAGGGCAAGCACCTGTCAGTTGGAGGATCTGGACCCATAAGATGCAACTGACAGGTGCTTGCCCTCTTGGTAGTTTGCTTCCATACCCATCACTTTCCAGATGAAGGACAAGATTCCCTACATGACAATAAAAACATATTGTAATGTACATACTCCTATTCATTTTGCTCATTAAAAAAGCAAATCAGAACTGGATATCAACGCCCAAACTCCTACATTTAACACATTTAATCGCATTGTCGTACGCAATAGCCATCTATGAATTCAAAAGTAGTGTAGGCTAAAAATGTATTTTAAAGGAATATTCCACCTTGAGTTAAAAGCATTTTGGTCTCGGTGCATGTGTTTTCCTGGCCTGGCAATACAATTTTACCTTTAGTTTAGGCACTGGAAAGTAAGTTGCTAACTGGCAATCCAGTGCCTAGGCCTATGCTATAAATAAAGCTTAAATTGGGATTGCCTGACAGGAAAAATGAGAAAAAAATGTTTTTATCCACACATGTAACTCTAGGTAAGAGGATGAGTAGCCTAACTCAATTTTAATTAAGAACTGTAATATTCCTTTAAATTTGTTTTGCCATAAGTTCCACGACATTTGTTCTTGCCTAACTTTACAGAATTTTCTTTAGCTTAGGCCTAACAGTTAAATAAAATATTTAGTGTAAATCTCAACTAAAACAAGGTAATCAGCCTACAAAATTATAGTTTAGGCAATTGCCACTTAGGGGCTTTGATGTTATCCTGTTTATAGCCTATGTGTCTTGCTTGGTGGTATGAGAACGAGTAGCCTAGGGTAGACTGAGTACAGTTGAGACAATTCTTGCTCTCTCCACTACGACTCAAATTTTCGTCACTAAAAACATATTGAAAACTAGTTATTTTTTGAATGGTGCATCCTATAAGTCTGCACTACAATAAAACAAAAAACTTATATCGCTATGTTGTTTATTTTTTTCACAATTAACTCTTAAAGACAAGGTGCATTTTATCTCAACTGTACCCATAGTTCTAAAGTATTGTGTACAGTTGAGACACAGCATGGTACAGTTGAGACACATTGAGAATGCTTTAGGGCTGACAAGCCAAGATGGCTCATTTTTAAAATATGTAATTTTAGAGTTTCTTTTTAGTTAAATCCATACTTTTTCCTCTAGATCAGCTTTAGAAAAAGAGATACAACAGGCACATCAAGTTTGAAGAGGAAAAAATAATTTTTCTTTGTTTTATCATCACTCATTTTATAAAATATTATGTTATCTTTACAGCCATCATGTTAGAAACGTATATCCTTCAATAATATGTTTAAATATGAAAAATGTTTTATTCTATTGACATTTGTGTTGCATATTGCCTAAATTCTATCATAATAGACACAGATAAACAACATGCAATCCAATGGGAATTCATCCAGGGGACAGTTGAATCGTCATGTCTCAACTGTACCCTGCTGACCATCTTGCACATTTTTCTAAATAATGCAACCAGCTTGCATAATATGATTATATGAAATATGTCAATTTATAGAGCAGAGAATTGCCTTTTAAATGGTGTAAGATAAGTTTAACAGTCTAGCAGGAGTATTAAGATATTCACTGTGGAAGGGACATGGTTAAGTGAAATTCTGACTATGGTAAAAAATACTTTCCCCAATATCTTTGGACTGGAGGTATGCACAATATCCAAATTTTCCATGATTAAAGAGGGTACTAATGCCCATGTGTGTAGCAAAAATCATAGTTCTAGCTTGTTGTGCACGCAAGATATTAACAAGTCTCAACCGTACTCCTGTCTCAAATGTACTCAGTCTACCCTACTGTTTATAAGCAAGCACACTCCAGCAGTTTCTCTGAGGAAATGCAATCTAGTTCTATTTAACCTAGACGACCAAATCAGCCAGGGAAAGCTTTCATGAACAGGTCAAACGGAGATCTGAAAACCGACTTGAAACTGTCACATCACTGTGCTACAACTCCATGTGACGTGAGTTTCCAAAATATCAACTTTGCCCGGAGTTGAGTGACTGAAAGGACGCAGTGACTGGTGCGACGGCAATAAATGCGTCTGAATCTATGCGTCTGATTCTTAGATTCTGTGTAGGTTTACTGAATCTGACGTCTTTCATAACACTGCAGCCCATCTAAATAGGCTATCAACTTTGAAACGGACTTCCATAAGGTTCTCCTCTTCCATTAAATAATGTTATTAAGGTCAAACGGTGATCTGAAACCCGATTTTCTTTACCTATAGCCCGAATGACATGCGCAGCGGCAAATAGCCTATGCGTCTTGGATTCTGTTAATTGTCGGTACCTGTCCACTAACCACGGGGGTATTCCATCAACGGAGCTATTCGCTAAGCCGCGCTAATTTCGGCAAGCGGCGCTAGTTTTAGTGTGAGTTCAGTTCCATTACTCTCGCTAACAGTAATCGCAGCTGAGTTGCTGGGGTAACATATGCTCCCAAACTAACCAGCTCCGTGGCAGGTTAACTGCAAGGCTTAATAAAGCGGTGTCTCAGAAAATGCAATCAGTCAGAAACACAAGTCACCCAAAAAGGTTCCATACACCTGCTTAATAATCTTTCCTACCAAATAAAGATTGATAGGTTTTGCAAACACTATGATCATGCATGAATCCCCCTTTTTACTAAATTACTATTGATATTTCGAAGTATCTATTAGGAATAATTTTAGTTACGAATTAAAAACAAATGCATGCATTATCAGAGACGTGTCACATGCCGGCCCATCACGTGGTGTCTGAAGTTGTAGGCTACGTCTTAATTGAATGATTGATTGATTTCAGTTGCAGGTGCAAGTCTGCTGTGACAGAACAACATGAGACTGGCAATTTGTTCCAACAAGCAATGGTGAAACATTATGATTCCAAATATTTCAATCACCTTTTCAAATTTCTGCATTGCCAGTAGGCCTACTACCATAAAAATGTTATATTCAGTTATTTCACACAAAATTCAACAGATGACGTATGCATATCGAAGTTTCTTTCTTAAAATTCTTTTAGTTCTGCCTTAATTTTACGACAGTTCATCAGATATTCCTATATCACCTATTTAGGTCTAGTGTTGAGCTCGTGCACGCAGCCTTGTTTAAGTTAACGAGAGGCAGGCGCAGCTAACTTGCGTTGATGGAATGGCTTCAGCCTCATCTCTGAGTTGACGCTACTTCAAACGAGGCTTAATCACATAAGCGCCGATATCATTAGCGACTTTGCAGGAATACCCCCCACGTCAACGTTTCTAGCAAAACGCGAGTCCCCTGCGTTGTTTACAGGAGGCGTGTCATTTCAACTTTCAGTTGGCTGCTCTTTCCTGCTCCTGTTTGGTTGATTCCAACGGCTCAAACACGACGCTGTACTGGCATTGGCTAATAAGGCTGCGTTTGACGCCTTAATTTGCATAATGTTCACCGTGGAGATCCACTGGTCACGTCAAGTATAACCGGCGTCGCGATCTCAGTTCATTTTCAATGGAGCACGTCAAATCGTCCCGCAAAGCATTGTGGGAAGGCAGCGCGTTCATCCGTCACGTCAAAAGTTGGGCTCGGCTGAACATTATGCAAATTGAGGCGTCGAACGCAGCTATATTAGCCAATGCCAGTACAGCGTCGTGTTTGAGCCGTTGGAATCAACCAAACAGGAGCAGGAAAGAGCAGCCAACTGAAATTTGAAATGACACGCCTCCTGTAAACAACGCAGGGGACTAGCGTTTTGCTAGAAACGTTGACGTGGTTAGTGGATCAGCACCGTCAGCCGAGCCCAACTTTTGACGTGACGGATGAACGCGCTGCCTTCCCACAATGCTTTGCGGGACAATTTGACGTGCTCCATTGAAAATGAACTGAAATCGCGACGCCGGTTATACTTGACGTGACCAGTGGATCTCCACGGTTAGGTTAAACGGGATGAGTCGTTTTCCACAACACTGCAGCCCATATAACTAGGCTATCCATTTTGATATGGTGCCTTCTGCTCCCACCGTCTTCCCAAGACTCATAGCCTACCACCAATCAATGAACTCACTGAATGAACTGTAGGTAACGGTAGCCTTTCTTTTCCGGTTGGCAGCAGCGCTACAAGGAAGATATTTGAAACTGCGGTAACGTGCGATAAAATAATTAATCGCGTTAATTAATTTCTGCGTTAACGCAATAACAACGCGTTAACTTGCCCAGCCCTAATAAAAAGTGAATTAAAAAACACCCATACCCTCTCAGTTTTTCACAACGTGAGCCTGTTTTGCTTGTGCCTCGCTAGCATTATGCTAACTGGCCAGTGAGTGAGGGCTGGTGAGGGAGAAATGAGGAGGAATGAAGAGACATATAGCGAACGAAAGCACCTAAAAATTAAGTTCCGCGATTATTTATACAATCTTTGTCCCCTGTATCTTAAACATTACTGCAATTTTAAGACAAATAGGCGGTGGGCCGAGGCTTCGTATCTGCTTGTTTTTTATAAGTCAGCGGGGGAGAACTCAGAATATTTTATGTAGTATGGTTGATTCATTTTAAGCAATATTCCACTTGTTGCCACTCACACTTCTGTTGCCGAACCTTAAAATAATTGTTTTATTCACCCCGTGTGGTACAGGAAATTCAACGGTTGTGTAGCCAATAGCACAACAGGATTTTGACACGTGAGCATTCGCAAACCTATCAGATTTCGCTGTTCGAATCAGCTGGAAAAGTTATCTTCCTAACACTCCTTGCCAACGTCAAGTCATCGGTTTTGTGCACGTAAGTAGCTATTTAATATAACATTCTGACTGTTTGACAATTTTTGCAAATTTACACAGCTATGTCCTTGCCGTTTTGTAAGTGTTCTGGTACTTTTAGCCTATCGATGATGTTTGCATTTGTCTTGAACGAACCTTGCTGCTTTCTGATCAGAGATAGCTAACGTTAGCAAAACTATCTTTAGGTACGCAATAAAACTACCATTAAGTCGATGTTAACACGCTAATGTTGCAATTAGTTTACTTCGATCTAAAGTTAGTTGCAGGGCTGTAGGATATTGTAAGGCCATTATTGTAAAGCCACTATGTTTGAACAATAAAGTGAGAAACCTGCCAAGTTAGCCTATGGTGGTGGCTTTCTGTTTTTAGGTTTAGCTTGTGTGAGACTGCTGTTTTCAATTTTAACTCACCCACGCCCGCACATATTTTGTACTTTGTAAACTGGCAAGATGTGCTGAAATTAATATTCACCATGCATCTCCAATATTGTGCCTAATAGCCTAGGCTTTTAATTTCAATGTCATATCAGATGTGTTAAATGTAGGAGTTTGGGCGTTGATATCCAGTTCTGACTTGCTTTTTTAATGAGCAAAATGAATAGGAGTATGTACATTACAATATGTTTTTATTGTCATGTAGGGAATCTTTAGCCTGACATAGCCCGCCCATAATACTGCTGTTCATCCGTATTCATGGTCTGGAGGTTCTTTAACCTGACGCGATTATACTGCGGGGGGAGGGCATTCACTTCTGGTTTGAAACGATTGGACAGCTCGTCTAATCAGCTTCGTTTATCGGACGGTAGACTCTCTACCGATGTAAACATGCCCCAGAGGACCGTTCCCAGACCATGATACGTATGAACATTCGTATTATGGGCGGGCTATGTCAGGCTAGGGAATCTTGTCCTTCAGCTGGAAAGTGATGGGTATGGAAGCAAACTACCAAGAGGGCAAGCACCTGTCAGTTGGAGGATCTGGATCCATAAGATGCAGTCTTCTGAGGACTTGTATGCTGATAGGAAACCTGGGTTCCACTTAGCCACAAAGCATGCTGTGCTAGGGGTCCAGTGACGTCAACTGCAGCTGATGTTTCTCTAGTCTACATACCTTCAAAATACTGCAGATCTGAGTTGATCAGAGCCTAGAAATGACCCCAGTGACACCAGGCCAGCGCTACACACAACAGTTGTACCAAGCTTCGCTTCAACCCTCTCTGGTTGTACTACAACTGCTCTTTCAGGTAATGACCCAGATGCGCAACATTTCATATCTGTACCACAACAGAAATCATACTTTACTCAGACTGAAATATATTTTGTACCAAGAGGCATTCAATGGTACTTAGAAATATAGATCTGCGTGCTTGAGTCTACTACACTCATCTACCTTCATCCCCCCAGACACACACACAGAGTAGATGAACTGTAATTCTCTAATGGCTATATTAGCTTACCTCACTCACGTCAGATGTAGCGCTACGCGCGGACATCTGATCCTCCACGATAGACGATTTATTTCAGGAGCCAGAAATCCTTGAATGTAACTGGACAAACGGCTTGTCCATCAATTTAATTGACGTACACTTCAGCCAACCGCATCGAAACCAACCGATGACGCTGGTTACGTTTGTTGGATTGGTTGGATTCAAAACAGTTGCTTCTTCGCTACGTCACACCCTCTACAGCAGCCAGCAGCCCTGACTGGTCCGGTTAGGAAATATTGGGCTTGAAATCCCTCCCAATGGCATCAACATCAGATCGTTGCGCGGAGGCCTTACGAAAGTTACGTAGCGCATGATCTGACGTGAGTGAGGTAATATATTAGCCCCCACCCCCACCCAAAACAACAAGCAGTGTGGCCGATCTACTCATTTTTTACATACACTGCACATGCATTTTTTACATACACTGCACACTGGTTATATTTGCGGTGTGCCATTACTTGGCAACCTTGACAGGACAGTGCTTGAAGTGAATCTGATTATGTGTATGTGGTGTTATGGATGCTACAGGATTAATAAAGAACCATCTTGTCTTATTTTCAGGGGCTGCTTCTGAAGGAGGAATTACACCAGAAGACTATTGCTGATGATGATGTTTGGACTGGGGCTATCTACAGCAGTGTTCCTTAAACCTTTTCAGACCAATTAAATTCATTTTAATTTCAAATACAAGAACATACTTTAAAAGAGGCTTCTTTGACACATTAACTTCTAATATTTACATTTATGCATTTACATGTAGGAGACACTTTGATCCAAAACAACTTACATTTGTCAACTATCTGTTAGTTCAGGGTCAGTCTCTCCTAGAGTGCCATGGGCAAGGCACAACGGTGGCCCACAAACCCACAACGTCCAGACTACTAGCACACTAGTCAGGTTTCTTAACCACTATGCTATCACCTCCTCATATGGACTAATTAGTCCATGGGCCAGGACCTGAAAAATGACATATCGGTACACTCTGAGGTGGCAAAATCTAATTATGATTTTTGTAATCCTCAATGTCTGAGGGACATTATTTGGTATGATAACCCTTTCTAAGTGGTAGCTTAGTTGTAGTTATCATGACATTTATACTCGCACACAGTGTATTTTACAATACAAGCCTATACAGAGATATTGGTACTTAAGAGTACATAGGAAGGTGGGACATGTCCTAATCCATGTTTTGTCACATGTAGATAACATACACTTATAGAAAATATGATTTTTAGATGGGTGATTTAGCTTTTTATCAGTGATGCAGGCTAAAATGTATCATCTGTACACATTTTCGCCTATATAATACATGAATATATACATACAAAAGAATGAATAACGGTAGGTCAAGTCTCAATTTATGTTTTATGACATCTAGAGACTATGGGCTTTTAGAAAATATATAGGTTTAATGGCTGAGTATGTCTTGTTTTGATAGAAGCACAATGTCTTGGCTGTAAGCCTGGCTCAACTGTAGCCTTTAGTCCATGGGCCAGGACCTGAAAAATGACATATCGGCACCACTCAAGGTGGCAAAATCTAACAATGATTTTTGTAGTCCTCCATGTTTGAGGGACATTACTGTATTTGGTATGATAACCCTCTCTAAGTGGTAGCTTAGTTGTATTTTTCATAACTTAATATACTCGCACACACAGTATATTATACAATACAAGCCTATGTACAGATATTAGTACCTGATAGTATGTAGGAAGGTGGGACATGTCTTAATCCATGTTAAATCACATCTAGATAACATATACTTGCAGAAAATATAAACTTTAGGTGGGGTGATACAGTTTTTCATCAATGATGCCGGCTAAAATGCATCAAATATACACATTTTCGCCTATATAATACATGATTTTTTTACATGCAAAAGAATGAATAAGGGTGGATCAAGTCCCAACTTATGTTATATGACATCCAGAGAGTGGGGGCATTTAGAAAATATATAGGTTAAATGGCTGAGTATGTGTTGCCTTGATAGGGGCTCAATGTTTTGGCTGTAACCCTGACTCAACTATTAGTGGGGTTATTAAGCTCTTCTTATATACATAAAAATTGTGCACAAAAGGAAAGAAGCATGAAACTTTCAGGGTTTGTTCTTGATGACATAAGCTTTAAGATGTAGAGGTGTTCTCAGTTTGACCTCTGAGGTCAGATAGAGGTCATTGACACCCGGGATTTTATATCTCTATGCAAGGAATTAAAAATAGATGTAGTTCAGGATGTAAATTTGATAGAAATGTGTGTTTCCATGTGTTTGATCATGAGATTTATTAAAAACTTCTGATCCAACACCACAAAGAGGTCAAAAACTGTCACTCAGAGGTCAAAGTTGCTTGAAATAATACAGCCACATTTAGGTAAATCTAAATACAAAACGTACAGTTCCTTTGTATTTTATCAAATGATTGCAGGTAACCATGGGTATGCCAAAAACCTATAGGCCTATGAATATGGCCTACTTGAACTTAAGCACCAGTTAGAAACTCCTAATGCAACATAAATAGAATCTAGTTAAACATGTTAGGCAACATAATGAGAATTCAAAAAATATTCTAGTACAGTGTAATTAGTTACAAATGGTTTGACCTACATGTGACGGAGTACTGTCACTACGGTTGAGTATGCACTCTGACTGCCATACCAACGAGTCTGGCTCTTTGGTGTTGCGGTCAAGTTCCATGTTTAGCACCCTGGACCCGGGTTCAAGACTAGGTGGGGTCACTGTTCAGGGGTACTGTTTCACCATAAGGCCATCGGAGGCGGACCCAATGTATGAGAGACCTCCAGGATAGGTTGACCCCGGTGTGAAACGCCAGAGATGAGTGAAGAACTAGAATGTGGGGCGCACTGGGATGGGAGAAGTACGGCTGAAGAATGTGTGAGGGACGTGAGCCAGTGAGCTAGTATGCTTGAAGTGCATAGGTGCACTTCGCGAAGGGGAAGGCAGTATGTCGGAGTACCGTCATTTCGGTTGAGTATGCAGTCTGACTGCCATACCAACAAACCTGGCTCGTTAACGTTGCGGTCAAGTTGCATGTTTAGCACCCTGATTCGAGACTAGGTGGGGTCACTGCCCAGCTTGCATCAGTGTGGGTTTACAGTGCGGCCCTACAACTTGTATCATAAATCACACAGTGTAACGCATTGTAGTGCAAGTTATCATATACAATATAAGACGAATATAATCTGCACCATCTATAAACCTCAGGCATTTAGTCCAACCAAAAAGACAAAACAAAACCATGCATTGACCTCAGCCTTGTACCATACCCAAGACCCATGTATTAACCTTACCCATGTATTAAATTTACTTTACTAACCATTGAATCATAATCAGACCATGATTTCATTAGAAAGCCAAATGATGAAGAGAAATACACTCCCATAGTAACCTCATACATAAAGAAAATTGGCTAAATCAATGCATAGCCTTGGTTTATAATCAGAGAATTGCAGTAGTGAGGTTGTTCAGTGATCTTGACCTCTGGTTGAAATTGCTATAGTCGGTGCATGTACAGTATAATTTGTGATAATATTATCATCTAATATTTTGATTGACTTTCATATCAACTTGTGCTTTTGAAGATTACATTTCATGTAGATCTATCATTATGACCTGCAGGCCTTTCTGGACTAGCCTAAGCCTTTGTGATTCTCTAAGGGAAGGATTCTATTGGAAATAGTTTGTAGGCTTAAACTGGTACAAAGTGATTTCACATTGTTTCACTCTTGTGCAATGTGCCTAAATTGTTCTATGTACTGGTATACAGGTATTGGTCAGATATTGTCTTTAAAGTTTGAAACAGTATAGGGCATTTACTACCACTTTTGTTTCATTATTGGTTGTGACATCAGTTTTTCTCTTGTCCCTGATTGGTTGCCCCAACATTTGCAGCCTTTGGAGAGATCCCTGACACAATAGTGTAGTGAAATGTAATACTCAGAAGATGTACAGATGTACAAATACACTGTCCATCTAATCTGTTGGTAGGGCTGTGGGGCTTTTGTCCATTTACTGTGGTCATGCCCAATAATCTTAGTGTGTTTAGGATGTGACCCATTTTTAACTGTAGATACCGTATACAAAACAAATAGCTATTTTCAGTGGAAAAATATGTTAATGGAAAAAATTGTTCAGTACACATCCCAAACTTTTTTTTTTCCAATTTGCCTCAGACTCAGAAACATATCAGAGACCTATTATCAACATCTCTACTGATAGTCCAGCTACCTGTTGGAGATACAGTGGAACAGTGGTTCTCAAACATTTCCCCACTTTGGAAGGCAGAGAATTTTCATGCCCCACCTGCCCTGATATTTCACATAGAGTGGGTAGGCCTGTAGATGGATGTAGAGCAGGACGTATATAAGATGTTAGAATTTTCATGTAACTAATTTAAAGCCAAACTTCTCTCAAATCGCTCATCAACAGCTAGGCTACCAGATAACATCAGTGCAAATTGTGTCACGGTTCAACAACACAATCCTGGCAACTCCCTATGAGATGCACTATGGAACTGCTTTGCAACAGGAATGGACTACCAAATTAAGTGATGGCATTATAGGACTGTGTTGGTGTGGCACTTTTTTACCCTAGTTTGTGGTATTGTAGACTTGGCTTGGTGGCCCTCTGAAGAAAATCCCAATACTCATGTGGCCCCTGAAAGTTTCATGCTTTTTTAATTTAGTGCTCAACTGCTATGCTTCACAGCCTCACAAACAGCAAAGTATATTATGGTGTAATCTGGTTTTGAACAGCAATTGTTGAGGCATAGCCTAACGAAACTGCTTCCACCATCTGATCTAGTCAACACAAACAGACTCTTACATTCTAAAGTTTACAGAAATAAACCCATATCTAGACTGAAATTGACAAGATTGAATGTAATAGCTGCCAATTAATTCAGGATCTATATACATTCTCTTTCAAATTGAAATGTGTTGGAAGGTCTGATTATCATGATCCTTGTATCACCAGATTACAGACAGTCTTGTCTACCCAGATATTTAGAGATATTTATGTAAACATCAATATTTATAGACATTAACATAAAAATACTATGATAGATAAAAAAAAAAATTCTCAACATGAAGGCTAATATCCCAAGATGTACAACTGATATTGTATGATATGATGCCAAATCTGCATAGCACTGACTGTCCTGAGGGGAAAAAAACATATAACATATATGGGTATGTCTTAAGATGGACTTCATAATATGAGACACAAGCTTACTATGTAGATGCTACAGGACGATTATAGCAAAAACAATGATTGTATAAAAAAAATGACAAAAGCTACTCATTTGAAAAGGTTATCATGCCTCTTAATAGGCTACTTAGAGCACCCAACAAACAAATTGGCACTAGCAAGATTTTGCCACCTTTGGTGGTACCAACTTCTGCTCTGGCCCATGGACTATAAATTGCATCTGTACATCAAAGTATCAGTAATCTGGATTTGAACAACAGCCATTGCTGTACCGTAGTCTAAACTGAACTGCTTCCACACACTTACAACAACACCAACAACACACACTTAGGCTACATTCTAAATTTTACAGTTAGAGGTTGCACTGTAGAATGTTCAGAAAATAAATCCAGACTGACGTTTGAAAAGGGTGAATTTAAGCTGACAATAAATGCAGGATCTCTTTGCATTCCCTTTCAGATTGCAATGTCCCAGAGTGTCCGATCATCATGATTCTGGTATCACCAGATTATAGGCAGTCTTGTCTACCCATATATTTTGTAATATATATGTTAATATCAAAATTTGTAGATATTATCATACAAATACAAGGATTAAATTGGTTTTTTTCTCAACATGAATGCTAATATCAAACATTTTCAACTAATAATGTATCATATGATGCCATATCTGGATAGCCCTGAGTGTCCTGAGAAAAATGATATATAGCATGTATGGGTATGTCTTAAAATGGACTTCATAGAATGAGAAAAAGAACTACTATGTAAATGTTACAGGACGATTATGGCAAAAACAATGATTGTTGAAAAAAATGACAAAAGCTACTCATTTGAAAGGGTTATCATGTCTCTTAGTACTTAGAGGCACCCTATAAACAAATTGGCACTAGCAAGATTTTGCCACCTTTGATCGGACCAACTTCTGTCCTGGCCCATGGACTAATGCAAGGTACTCGATCACCAGTGGTCCTTGAACCACAGACCAACCTACTGTCATTCCAGAAGTCACCAATCAATGTCTTGTTTAATGCACTACTTCTACCAATAAATATCATCATGAAATGCATTTGTCTTTGTATAGATAGGCCATGTGGGCCTAATTTCGCTATACTGCTTTTTGATGTAATGAAAGGTGCATCTGAAATTGGTTGACTGAATGAAGGAGAGGGGGGTATGACATTGACATGGCTCAAGGTGTGTGAACATTTAATTCGTGATCATTAGAGAATACAAGTCCTCAGAAGACTGCATCTTATGGGTCCAGATCCTCCAACAGACAGGTGCTTGCCCTCTTGGTAGTTTGCTTCCATATCCATCACTTTCCAGCTGAAGGACAAGATTCCCTACATGACAATAATGCACTACTTCTACCAATAAATATCATCATGAAATGCATTTGTCTTTGTATAGATAGGCCATGTGGGCCTAATTTCGCTATACTGCTTTTTGATGTAATGAAAGGTGCATCTGAAATTGGTTGACTGAATGAAGGAGAGGGGGGTATGACATTGACATGGCTCAAGGTGTGTGAACATTTAATTCGTGATCATTAGAGAATACAAGTCCTCAGAAGACTGCATCTTATGGGTCCAGATCCTCCAACAGACAGGTGCTTGCCCTCTTGGTAGTTTGCTTCCATATCCATCACTTTCCAGCTGAAGGACAAGATTCCCTACATGACAATAAAAACATATTGTAATGTACATACTCCTATTCATTTTGCTCATTAAAAAAGCAAGTCAGAACTGGATATCAACGCCCAAACTCCTACATTTAACACATCTGATATGACATTGAAATGGAAAGCCTAGGCTATTAGGCACAAGATTGGAGATGCATGGTGAATATTAATTTCAGCACATATTGCCAGTTTACAAAGTACAAACAAGTACAAAATATTTGCGGGTGTGGGTGAGTTAAAACTGAAAACAGCAGTCTCACACAAGCTAAACCTAAAAACAGAAAGCCACCACCATAGGCTAACTTGGCAGGTTTCTCACTTTATTGTTCAAACATAGTGGCTTTACCTTACAATACCCTACAGCCCTGCAACTAACTTTAGATCGAAGTAAACTAATTGCAACATTAGCGTGTTAACATCGACTTAATGGTAGTTTTATTGCGTACCTAAAGATAGTTTTGCTAACGTCAGCTAACGTTAGCTATCTCTGATCAGAAAGCAGCAAGGTTCGTTCAAGACAAATGCAAACATCATCGATAGGCTAAAAGTACCAGAACACTTACAAAACGGCAAGGACATAGCTGTGTAAATTTGCAAAAATTGTCAAACAGTCAGAATGTTATATTAAATAGCTACTTACGTTCACAAAACCGATGACTTGACGTTGGCAAGGAGTGTTAGGAAGACAACTTTTCCAGCTGATTCGAACAGCGAAATCTGATAGGTTTGCGAATGCTCACGTGTCAAAATCCTGTTGTGCTATTGGCTACACAACCGTTGAATTTCCTGTACCACACGGGGTGAATAAAACAATTATTTTAAGGTTCGGCAACAGAAGTGTGAGTGGCAACAAGTGGAATATTGCTTAAAATGAATCAACCATACTACATAAAATATTCTGAGTTCTCCCCCGCTGACTTATAAAAAACAAGCAGATACGAAGCCTCGGCCCACCGCCTAAAAAAATTATATGAAAAGAAATGTAGGAATTTGTGGTGCAGCTCCATTGAACCAAGCCATTTTGGACTCGCCCAATATAAAACAGCAGGGCTACGTGTTAATTCACTCCGGATAACAACTTTAAGTGGAAAGGTAACTGATGTTGTTAAACAGTAGCCTGACATAGCCCGCCCATAATACAAATATTCATCCGTATCCATGGTCTGGGAACGGTATTCTTGGGCGTGTTTACATCGGTAGAGAGTCTACCAGCCAATAAGCAAAGCTGATTAGACGAGCTGTCCGATCGTTTCAAACCAAAAGTGAATGCCCCCCCCCCCCCCGCGCAGTATAATCGCGTCAGGTTAAAGAACCTCCAGACCATGAATACGGATGAACAGCAGTATTATGGTCGGGCTATGTCAGGCTAGTTAAACAGTACCCAGAACATGGACGTCACTAGGATCCAGAGTCAAAGGGGGCTTAGCCCCATAGGAGTAATATATAGATGCGCGTGCCGAAATTTATTATAAATAAATTATATTATACAGTGTATATGTGTGTATATTGCCAACTATTTATTACTTGAAGGACATTTATCAGAATATCTCTTATCTTAGGCTATTTTTATTAACAACATTAGTCTAAATCAATTCATCAGACTGGTTTGTGAAGGGAGATGTTTGCAAATATCTCCATCAATGACTGGTGTAAATGAACTAGGCTCTTCTATTCTAAATATAGCTGCATATTTATTTCAGTCTAATGCACTGAGCAAGATACAACAATGGTAACAACTAGCTTAGTTCAAATCCTAGGGAAATCTGATGATACAGTCAAATATGAAAGTTTCTCAAACATTTATTCTGCAAAATGAGCATACAATAGCAACTGAAATATCTGCTAGGCTATAGCAAATAAATATGTCCATCAATGCATGTACAAACTAATCTGGCATAGACTACAGGCTAATTTATATTTCATAGTTCTTTGGAGAATATGTTGTCTAGAAATTTGCTGGATCAGACTATAGCCTACCAAACTTCAGATAAGACTATTTTCCTGCTCAATTTGAAGCATAGTTCGTCATCAGTTACAACAAGAAAAAAATGCTCTCAGTGGATGCAGGCAGAGCTGGAGAATTTACTGAGAAATTTCACATGTACTTAAAGTGGACTTTCTCGTGGACCGTGTATCATAGCAATTAGAGACTAGTACCATTGGAAAGCTTGGAGCTTACTGAATCCGATGGTGTCCGGGGATCGCATATTGTATGACGTTAATGTGGGGTAGCGTAGTGTATGGGGTTCCCCCAGCAGTAGTGACGTAGACGGATGACGTGGGGAGGGAATCCCTTTGAGGATGCGTTGCACCTGGATATAGCCCCAACAGGTAAGCAGGTTGGGAGAGTCGGCCAGTCCATTGTTTGCTCAAGTCTCGTGCCATCTTCGTGAGTAGCCCCCAGCTGCGGACTTGCAGCCTCAATGTGGGCTGGGCTCAATGTTGAGCACAGCCCTAATTGCTAAGCTTCAGCCTATGAGCGCAACGCCTGGTTGAAAATCCTTTCTTCCATGGCCATTGTAAAGTTGTGCGTGTTTTTAGGGCCACGACTGAGAATGAATATTTTCCTGAGGGGAGCGAATGGTTAAACCATAGGCAACAAAACTAAACACATACCGTTAACACGACGAAACAAAATTTGCTCCGTGCAAATGATACACGCAGACAAGATTGAGTCAAGTTTAAACAGGGTCACTGCTGTGATTAAACCGTACATAGGCATGAAACATAAATCTTAATAGTACACGAAACAGTCACTCAGTCTATCGGAAACTTACGTGTCGTGAGGAAGTAATGAATGACGGTAATGAATGGTTAATATATTATAATGGAAAACTTGGAAACATTAGTTCCCCCTGATGCATTTGCCTATCTATGCGTAAAACACTGCGTCCATTTTTGACCGAACATTTGAATCGAACCGACTTGCTCTTACAATGTGCAAGTATGAGCAATGTATCTTATGATGCTGCTACTACTCATAGATCTCCATTAATAGGCTAACAAAAAACTATCCATTGCCTATCCAATCCAACCGCAAACGTGTGACACATGTCTCGGAAAACTTTGCAACCGGTAGCCTACGTTTTTCATTTTTCTATTAGCCTGTCTTACCCAGAACCAGAGATTTTTCTACACCACTCTGGTCCTATCATAGACAGGCCTTAAGGGGCCTTCACATGACCACCGTTGAAAAGCTCAGCTCGTCCTTGACGCGACGCTTGATCCAAAATGCTAATTCTGCATTTCTGCCTACACCAGAGGCTAGGAGAGCTGTAACATAGATGAGATAGCCTGCTAGTTTATTTATGCTAAAAACACTACTTCAACGCTGAAAGGTCAGCGTCAAAAGGGTCGAAGTTCAACCATGTTGAACTTTGAGCGCCGCGTTAAAAACGCCGACGCCGGCTACAACGCGACGCCGAGACCCAAGTGGCAGCTTTTGACGCTTCTTCATAGAGAAATCGTTGCCCAACGCGCGTCACAAGCTTTTTGAAGCTGTTCATGTGTAGGCACCTTTACGGATCATTCAGACGGGGCGGCAGGCCGACGGCAACGCTCGGCGTTAACGCTCACATCAGCCAGTCACAAGCGTGAATCTTTTGACGCTGTGTTTTGATAGGACAACGCTGGCTACAGAGCGTTGAAACTTTTGCCGGATGACGTGCCAGCGGCAGCGAGCGTTGTCCTATCAAAACAGGGCGTCAAAAGATTCATGATTTTGACTGGCTGATTTGAGCGTTAACGCCGAGCGTTGCCGTCGGCCTGCCGCCCCGTCTGAATGCACCGTTACGGTAGAGTTGTGCTCAACATTGAGCCGCGTAGGCTACAGCGAGCTACAGCGAGGGTTGTGCTCAACATTGAGCCCAGCCCACATTGAGGCTGCAAGTCCGCAGCTGGGGATACTTGATCTTCGTCCAGCTAAGCGGGTTTTGTGTGTCCAGGGTGTAAGGTAAGACCCTAACGTTAGTCTGTTTTATAGCTGATGGAATGTGGGTAGAAGGTAATCGTTGGGGATATTTGTTTTATAGCCAATGCGGGGAAGTTGCAGTGTTTTGTCCGGGAAGTCAAGTGAACAACAAAACGCCGGGAGCTGGGTGAGTTGGCATGGGCCTTGTGGCTGTGGGTTGTTTGTTTCATCATTTATACGGTTTTCTTTAATATGATAGCCGTGGGTAATGTGTTTTATCTTTCTTTTTAAATCACAGGCATGGCGCACGCCACTGTTCGTTCCTCAGTGTAATATTAACGTAATTCAGTAACGGTGCATCTTGTGGTTGTTGTGTGAGTGGAATAACTAATGATTGTAAGGCCATTGAGCCACTTTTATGGGAAATGCTTATTGAAATGGGTGGGAATTCCGTGGTTTATTGCACCACTGTCTTAGTTATAAAGATATCTGAGTAACGTTAGCCTAACGTAGCGCCGTGTTATGGTGTGTGTCAACGTGCCTCCGTGTGTGTCTGTTAATTAACGCAAATTAATAAATAATTGTATTTTTCTACTTTTTTATAAATTGGCTCCTGCTTCGTTGAATCGGTCTTACATTAACTCCGCGAGTAATATAACCGCTAAGAATTGATGTAATTTACATACAATGTAAATAATCTGCCCAGCGTTAGGGTGGCTTGGGGAAAATTTAGGGGGGCTTGAGCCCCCCCAAAATGGACCTAACGACGCCCATGACCCAGAACTAAAATCTTGAATGTACAAAAAGCAATGTTTAAGACAAAGTACAGTTTCAACTCTAGCAGTGAAGTTGTTATTGTTCAAGGGATTGTTCCAGAGGTCTGTCTGATCTCTGATCAAATTGTCTCAGTGTTCCTGGTAGAGTTGTATGTCTCGAGACCGGTCTTGGTCTCGAGACCAATTTTACATGGTCTCGGTCTCGTCTTGGTCTTGACAGTGTATTGTCTTGGTCTTGTCTCGGTCTCGGATCTAATGGCCTTGTCTTGGTGTCTTGCAAGACCAAGACCAAGACAAGATAAATAAATGTAATAAATATATATTTTAACAATATCAAGTTGCCGGTTTAAATGACAGCCTTCCATTTGTAAAATGTAGGCAATTTAATTATTAAATGTTTGTATACGCATAGGCATGTGTTATGACGGCTGAGCGAGATGTCATGCTAGTTAACGTGATTTCTAATGTATTTATAGGAATTAAATCTTTCATCTTTCATTTTCGGAAATTTAGTATAGGCTACCGAGACACAGACATCGTAAAAACTCCCGTATTTAGTGGTTCATGGACGCTTGTGAAGGATGTCAAATCCTCCTGCGAGTGACTCCTATCAGGCGATAAATGAAATGATGTATTCTCAAAGTTATCTCTATTGCATCCCGAAAGAATCCATTCCACTTGATATAATAGCGAATGTATAAGCTACCGCTGATAATCCGCTCCGGGTTTTGCATTAGGCTACCAACTCAGTCACCGCATGTAGTGATGAGAATCATCATGCAGTATAGGGATTACTGCTATTTATTAGCTTTTGATTACTTTTAATAAACATTTATTTGGTTAACCATTACATTTGTTGTCCGCCTCCCCCTTTATGTTGTGGCCCTGAGCCAAGTCGTAACAATCAACAATTTATTTCTTATAAGGAAAACAGAAAAGGGACCTTTGATTGTTTCAAACATGCCCAGTGGACATTATGGAAGGATAAAGTAAGGTTTCAAGGATAAAAAAGTATGGATTTTTGTCAAAGTAATGTTCAATACTTGCAGTGACTTCTGAAGTCACTTGATCTATGAGGGTGAGTGTGATCACTCAAGTGCATCATTGTATGCATTGTACCTACTGTACTTCACATTAAGAATCTCTTTTTTAAAGAGGAGTTCCTTCCTCTGTGGGATATGCTCAATTCAATTCAATTCAATTTGATTTGTAGAGCGCACAAACAGTACATTGTCTCGCGGTGCTTTACAGACAGTACGGGAAGCATCCATGAGAATCAGGGGCAAGGAAAAACTCCCTCGCTTTGTAAATAATTTGTTATGTAGGAAGAAACCTTGGGCAGATCCACGCCTCATGGGCTCAGCCTACCTGCCTGGGGCCTAATAAAGTATCCGTAAAGTCTGATGCATAGATTGACCATGGTTAACACAAAACAGTATGAGTACTGAATGTAGTCAGAGATGATATACACATAGTTTGTGTGACAGTCAGGGCCAAGGGATGGAGTCAGTAGTTGGAGTGTGGGATTAGTCAGTAATTGGAGTGGGATGAGAGTTCATTGGGTGTTGATCGCCATCTAAGTAGTGGTCATCAGGGGGCCATCAGGCCAGTTCCATCATGGGCCCCAGAGAAAAGAGGGGATGGTCATGGTGTGTGGCTCCGGGGAGGTTGGTCAGCATCCGTAGTGGGGTAGGGTTGGTGGCAGGGAGGTGCGGGAGGTTCATCACTCAGCCAGTGCGTCGGGGCAGAGGAGGCAAGAGAAACAAAAAAAAACAGAAACAAGATAAGAGGATTAGGCCAATCTAGGAGGATATCACATCATGATATGTGTCATATAATCTAGCTAGAGTGAGGAGAGGGAGAGAGAGAGAGGAGAAAGAGGGTTGTACAGGATGGCAAGTGTACAGAAGGTGGCAGCACCAGGCTATCGCAGCATAACTAAGGTATGGTGCACGGCATCTCACCAACCCAGAAGGGGGTGGTCAGTGGCCGCCTTGGAAAAACAGCAGAGGTAGTCCTCCCAGGAAAGCCCAAGAGGAGTGGTGATATGCCATGGCCCACTCCTAATTATAGGAAATGTCAAAAGGAAGTTTTTAAGTCTAGACTTAAAGGTATTGAGAGTGTCCGCTTCGCGAATGTAGGGAGGAATAGAATTCCATAGAAGAGGTGCTCGATAGACAAAAGCTCTTCTCCCAATTGTAGTTTTAGATATGGTCACTTTTTCAAGGAGGCCAGCATTTTAGTATCTTTTTAATCTTACAACAGTGGGAGGATGGAATCGTATTTGTGCAAAAGCGGAGATGTCGAAACCAATGAGAAACAATAGCCCCGTCTAAACTGGGGTCTAAACCTGGTGCTAGAACTTAAGCCCAGCCCAGGTATGCGTTTATACTAGACTGGGCTGGGCTTAAACGGGGCTTATACTGGAACTGTTACCCTGACAACAGGCCCACCTCAACGGCCAGGGCCACAGCCCAAGCCCTGGTGCTTACATGTCACGTTGAATTGGTTACTACGGCTACCGTTCTATTTACAAACACTAAGCTTTAGCCGCGAAATTTAACATTCATCTAGCTAGCTACATATCGATATAAACATACATACAAAAACTATTAGTGGCAAGACAGGTATGGACTGTGACAGAGACCAAAGCATTACTGGACATTTAATTGGGGCGACAAGGACATACAGAAATAATTTGAAAGGGTAGTAAGGAACGAGGACGTCTACATAACTGTGAAAATGAAGAGACAAGTTAGCAGCTGAGAACAATGAAAACTAGAAAAGCAGAGAGAGCGCAGACCACCACCAAGGCAATGTGGTCACAGACACAATATAAATTCCAGATCATGTTCTGGATCACCGATCGCCACCAAAATCTAATCAGTTATTGCTTGTACCAATATACACATTGTCCGAAAATTTCATCCAAATCCGTGCAGTACTTTTCGAGTTATCCTGCTGACAAACAAGCAAAGAGACAGACAGACAAACCAACGCGGCCGAAAACATAACCTATTGGCGGAGGTAATGATTAGTTGACTAATTATGGGTGGCCTGTAATAGGGGAAATCCAGGGAAAATCCTCAATGTGTTGGCTGCAGGTCTGTTACCTGGTGCATACTCCCACAAGAATGTTCTGAACATTAGCTAAAAAAAAACAAACATAAATTGACCCCTTCTGAGTTCTTCATTTTGCATAAAGGGGCTTTCACATGACCACCGTTGAAAAGCTCAGCTAGCCCTTAACGCGACGCTTGATCCAAAATGTTCCACCGAATCGGTGCCTTTTCAGTCCCAAGGGCCTTAGGTCTATTTTCAGACACTTTTTCTCCCCCAGTCACATTTTATTGTTAACTAAGTATTTCTGCACATGTACTTAATTTCAAATTCCAGATACATGATTTAGAACTTTCATAAAACCATCCTATAACACTGAAAAACAGCATAGAACTCTAGACGTACCCCTAGCGGTAGCAAATTTGAATTTGCACAGCGGATACGTCTAGCGACCCCTGATAGAAACCCGTTGTAATCCTTCCTCTGGCGGCGGATAACCAATCACAGCGCGGTATGTGCACAGGAAATCGTAAGGCGGGCTTTGTACGATGGCGACAGTCCTGCTCAAACCAGAGCCATATGTAGAGATTCATCTTTGGCTTTAGTTTTGGACGAATTGCACTTGTCATTTTCTTTGAAAGTGAAGCAAGAAAGTGCACTGAAGTCTTTCGTTCTGAAAAAATATGTCTTTGCCGTGTTACCGACGGGCTACAGGAAAAGTTTGATATAGACTTGTTTCACACCTGAACATTCCGAGGTTCTAAAAGCATTCCATGGTAGTAAACTGAACATTCTACCATTGAAATGCATTGGATTTATGCCTCTTTCTGACTTGAAAAAAATGGTTTTAAATAAATAACATTTAAAACATGTCTAAATTCATTTACTTTCAAATAATACAAATTTGAAGCACACAAATTTGGAGGTCCCGAATAGATAAAAGTGGTTTTACATTTATGATCATGAAGCTTCAATCTATTTGGGACCTCCAAATTTGTGTGCTTCAAATGTGTATTATTTGAAAGAAAGTGAATTTGGACATGTTTTAAATGTTATTACCCTTTTTTTCCAAGTCAGAAAGAGGCATAAATCCAATGCATTTCAATTATAGAATGTTCAGTTTACTACCATGGAATGTCGGAATGTTCAGGTGTGAAACAAGTCCATACCAGCTGGTACCACTGGCCGTAACGCTAGCCTATTACGTGGAGAAGCAGTTTGAAAGACAACGCAATCACCCGCCCCTCCATTGAGGAACAGTCTATCAGTGGTCTTCAGACTATACAGTACATCAGGGCTATTCAATTAGTTTTCCAAGGGGGCCACATTTAGAATCCAAGAACTTGAGCGGGGCCGCAAACTTGAGCGGTCACTATTTTCAAATAATCAAATCACAACACATTGTTAAAACAAAGCAAATATGCATTTTTAATCAATAACTTTGCATGTTAACAATAGCTACAAAGTATTTATTTACAAAATTTACATTTTTAAATTACCAGAACAGAGTATTTTAATATCATAACTTTGTTTTTAAAGCGAATTATTCATCCCTAAATGTCCTATTACAGAACTTATTTTGCACTCCAACAGGTAGGCTAAAATAAATTTTTAAAATAACACAAACACGCAAGGACTCTAATATAAGTACAGTTGTCATAAGAGGAAATGCTGTATCAATAGACCAAACCGGCTTAAAAAATAAATAAAAAGGCTGCGCAACAGCGCCAAAATCCTCTGGTGGCCAAAAACGGAATTACATGTACTTGCTTAGAATCGCCATAGACAGACCCTCCAGGATTTTGCGATGTTGCGATTTGCAACATCAATGCAACTTCAACCAATCCCCGCCACTTCATCGCGGCCATGCAATTTTGAGGAATCACCGCACCTTTCCCGCAACTTCCTGGAAGGTTTCTCGAAATATCACCAATCACTCGCGAGTGAAAGATCAACGGGTGCAGAGCTTTTACTGCTCCTTGTTTTGCGGTACAAATATTACTGTTCAAAACAGCTGCTAATCACAATATTCTTGATCATTTAGGCTATTGCCATTTACGTTACGTTTATGTTATGAGGCAAGTTTTACCTTAAATTACGCATAGGACTGAATGAGCTCTGTTCCGTTGCGCGCGTCTCTCTCTCTCTCTCCCTCTCCCTCCATGTGTGTGCGCGCGTGTAGATTCCAAAATCACAAGTTATCTAAATGACGAATTCAAGCGGAGTTGAAAGTTATTGCTTAAGTAGGCTACAATAGAACTATCTCCACGAAGAATTCGACAACATTTATTTTCACCGAGCCATATTTGTCATAGGACACTAAACGCACATTAAGTTGGTTCCCAGATTTTTAGGTCTATCATAATTCAGAACAGTACATTTTTTCAGTTTGTGTAAGCTAGCCTGCATCTTTTCCATGTTTCAAGATATCAAATCCTGTTTTGGCTTGTATGAAGTAGGCTACAAAGCTTATTACATGGCTTTTATATTTTTGCATTAAAATTAAGCAGATTTTTTTTCTTTCAGCCAAGTAATTGCCACACAAAGATGATTTATTGTATAACAAACAGTACAGCTCATGGCTTGCTTCTTGCTGTGGAACTACTTCACTTGTAGCTTCTAAATATATAAAGAGAGCTAGCTCCCTGCTTTCACATTAGGTATACCACAGTTTTACTAATGCTTAAATACAGTCTATTCAGTGCAATCAATCAAGCCCTATATGATTATGGTTATGGTGATGGAACATGATGAAGCGGAAGATGATGACATGCAACAACAACTCCCTCCTTCTTTGCTTTACAGCAGCACTTTCATCACTATTTCAGATATATTTTTAATATAATATTTTGTTCTGGTTCACAGATGAACTTGGATGGCATATGTAGTCATATAAAGAGTTGATAACTAAAACCATAATTGCCATCAGCCATCCATAATGTGCATTCTGCAGTTCTAGATGGTAAATAAACTCAAAATAAAAGAAAACCTATAGTTGCAATATGGCATTGTTCACTGCATAGCTATAACCACCTACCATCAAACACATCAAAATGTGCTGCTTTAAAAAAAAAGATACCCCCCCCCCCCGCGCAACTTTCCGCGACTTTTCCTGGCCCCGGCAATTTTCTCGCAATAATATGCCTAAAATCAGCGCAACTTCTGCCGCAACTTTTCAGAAAACCTGTCGCGAAATCAAGCATTTTTGATCGCAACAATCACAAAAAAGGCCCGCGAAATCCTGGGGGGACTGCATAGAGAATGAACAGTGGAAAATGGCTTAAAAAAATATTTCCTAATGTATTAATGCCACTTAAATTGACGTAGTTTGGGGACATATTATCTATTTATTAATATTCTGCAAATTATAAGGTATATATTAAGCTTTGAAGACTGATGACGATATTGTAGTTTTAAAGGTGATGAATCACGTCGGCCGCATCTGGGCCGTGTCCGGGCCGCATCTGGGCCGCGTGCGGGCCGGATGTGGCCCGCGGGCCGCCAATTGAATAGCCCTGCAGTACATTCTTATGATATAGTCTGGCGTGTCAGGCTAACTGTCCCCAGCACTGAAATCTAAATTTCAACTTCAAATATCTTGGCCAAAATCACTCTTGTATCTTCTTTTGTTTCTTCTCTTGTACAATTGAATATACGGAAGAGCATTAGGGTCAGTAGGAGATATATATTTTGCTAATCTCTGAGAAATAAACTCAGAATTTTCGAGTAAAAAGTCGGAATTTTCGAGAAATAAAGTCAAAAGTTCTGAGAAAAAAGTCGAGACTTTCGAAAAATAAAGTCGAAAGTTTTGAGATACAAAGTCGAAACTTTTGAGATTCAAAGTCAAAATTTTCGAGAAAAAAAGTCAGAAATATGTAGAAGGCGGGCGGAATTGATATTCGCCGGTGGTCAGTGGACATGAATGAGATCAGTGAGAGGCTGGGAGAGGGTGACACCCGCTTCAGATGCGTCCCTGCCTTGTTATGATGCAGCTGGACAAAGTGAGAGTTTAGCCCCACACCAAGCACAAACATCGAATCCCTTGGCCAATGTTAGTGGTGGTAACAATATTTCAGGGGGTCGGATTGTTCATCGTGAAGTTAGGAGGCAAGTTAGTAGTGTGGGGAATGCCGGAGTTTATATGGGAGCACAGTGTTTTTATCGCGCTAGCCAGCTAGCTTCTATGCCTTCTGACCGTGCCTCTCCACAATCCGACAGTAACGTGGAGGCTGGAGGTTTTGTCTAATGCCACTGGGGATGTTACGAGGTCATAGTGTTCATAGGAGAGTTAGGGTACAACATAGGCATGTTGCTAATGGGAAAGCTACCACACTACATGGCCAAAAAAGTAGCTACACTACTGAAAAGCTATCAGATTCAGGAAATAGCTACACTACAGCCAAGTTACTCAGAAATGTAGTTAAACTAGTAGCTTCACTACTTGTAGCTAGCTACTGCCCAACACTGAAAATCAGGCATATAATCTAATTCACTTTAGCTTCAAGAGAAATTATTTTATTTTGAGAATGCTCCACAGGCTGGAATAAATAACCCAGTGGGCCACATGTGGGCGCTACGTTTGCCCACCTCTGTACTTGTGTTTAGTTGTGAAGAAGGGTAATCCTCCTACTGTAAATCGCTTTAAAGCAGGGGTGGGCAATTATTTTGGCCGAAGGGCCACATTGGCTTTTAGACTTTGGCTAAAGGGCTGGGTGTTAACAACCGGTTGATGCCGGTACATTGGCAAGTCTCAAACTAGTAGCCCCATTTTCTTCAGAGGACATGTTAACATGCAGGGTTGAAAGGGGGGATTTGTGTTTGATGAATATAACAAATTTGATATATCAGGCCTATAATCTGTTAACCTGGTTCTCACGTAGATGGATGTTTCTCATCCATCTGGAATTTCGTCGGTTGCCTAGCTGTTTTCTGCTGTGACGGGGCGGGGGTTGTATTAAAAAAAAATCTCGAACCTGATTGGAAAATTCAATGTGCCTGTCACGTACTACTTGCTACGTCATACCTGTTAACATCCCGCCCCACGATTGTGATTGGATCTATGGCATAGAGGCGGGCTCAAGCATGGGGTAAACGAACACAGAATTAAAGACTTCGGGCTCAACAAGCCGCGCCCAGACCCTCGTGCGAGCTCACGAAGTTGAACGAAGATGCACGAAGCACGAAGGGTCTGTGAGAACCAGGCTAATAATCTGTCACCTTGGCTAGAAAATAAATTGTTCTAATTTGGGAAGGCTCCACGGGCCTGATTAAATACCTCAACAGGTCACATGTGGCCCCTGGGCCTTAATTTTGCCCAGGTCTGCTTTAAAGTGTCTGCTTCATGGTAACAAGTAGCCTTCGGCGTTGCTGTCGCTAGTGTGACCAGCTGCTGATTGGGGTAGGACTTCTGAGTTCCACAAAAATGTGGAACTGCACCCCACTGGTCGGAAACCAACCAGCAGCTCCAACGGCTCTCAGTCCTGATCAAGCAATTCCCTTCGCGTCACATACGTCAGAGGAAAGAGTGGTGTGATTGGTTTTACTTCAGCACAGCATTTTCTAACATCAACCAGTAGCAAATGGAGGCATTTCAGGGAGGTGGGTCAACCATGCGCTTTGAGAAAGTTTGTTATACAGGCTCTTGGTCAGACCAAAGTCTCACAGAGCTTTGAGAGTCGATGGCAATCAGGCTTACATTTTATATGCATATTATATTATGGGAATTTGTTTAGTTAGATAGTTAGCATACCACCAGGGTGTGCAGACTTTTTTTTAGAATTTTATGTCTGATAAGCCTAATTCAAAGTGAATGTAATAATAAAAAATGTGTGCAATTCAAAATGAAGTTTATATTCACTGGTCATGCATATGCATAATGTGTGCCATCTGTGTAAAAGGTAATAGACATATAGTAGGGTCATTCCACGCCAACTCACTCAATTTTCAGAAATTTTCCCAGTTCATGTCATGGATTTCATTGAAAAAAATCACATTTATACTCCTCTCTGAGAAATGTAACCTTGTCAAATATCAAAGCTCTACCCCAAACCATTTTCCTTCAATAAATTCTTGAAATATACCTTTTAAGGGCAAATGAGTCTATTTGCATCTCTCTATATTAGGCCGCACCTCAAAGTACTCTCACCAGTTAACATAAATGCATGTCAATTGTATTAGGACATGTTGATTACAAAAGTACAAATGAAGTCCCAGACTATTTTTCATACAGCACTTAAGCTCATTTCATTTTCTTCAAGTGTACTTTTGTATTTTAATCATAGACCTATGTCTATATTAAATACTATTCATAAGTTTAATTAGTTTGCTTAAAATAGATTTTGGTTCACTTAAACTGTTTTGAGACATATTTTAGGTTAAGAGTCATTCAGTCATCCAAATTCTGAAAATCTTCCAGCCAGACCATCTCAGAATTTCCTGAAAATATTGTTGTAAAAAACTTGCAGACTGTATCTTTTTTCTAGAAATTTTGAAGGGAATTTATACAATCCAAAAATCAGAAATTACACAAGGACCAAATGAATGCTCCAGATAATCCCAAGATATCAGCACTTGGAGAACAAGTGTTTTTCTATTTGACTACAGTAACACTTCTTAAGAAGGCAAACAGACAATTCCCCTTCCCTCTGTCACAAAAATATCAGGGGAGAGCGCGAACGCAGTCCCCCACTACCAGAAATTATGCAGTCGAGATCCCCACATTTGGGGAGCTCGCTCGCCGCAGAAAGAAGTCTGCGCCGACGACGTGCATCCAAACTGTAGACAACTTTAGACTTTAGACTACCGCTCGCCCTCATTGGATCGCTAGTCTAAAGTCTAAAGTTTGGGGCCAATCCCGAGCCGCTGCGCTGCAGCTCGGCCAATAGGAGGCGCCGCTCGGTTTGAAACTCTAGACCGAAAAGGAAAAAAGTGGCAGCCATATTGAAACCGGCAATGTCGGAACAATAAGTGACGAGAGAGAGATTAAAAGGATTTTTATAAACATATTCCAGGTGAGTGATGATAACATATTTAAGCCAAAAGGAGGAGGACATCGCCACCAAGTCCTTGAAGAGGTAGGTTAAGGTGCTTACAGTGATGTACAAGCTACTCAGCAAAACTAAGCTACTGTACTCCACACCACCACCACCTGATTACCCTATGGATTTATTATGATGCCTACATCATTTTTCTAACATAATGCTTTCTAAATTGATTTCATAATCTAAACTGACCAAAGTGTAGTCTATACACATGATAGAAGACACAATTGATTTTTGTTTACATTATGAACACTTTTAATTATGTCTTTTTCTCAATTCAACTGTATTTGTACAAAAACTTTAGCAGGATACGGCTGCGCCTACAACAGCTGCCACCTCCACTGTCTCCATGGCCTCTGCTGCTGTGTCCTCTGCCTCCAACACCCCTCCAGCTGTGTCCAGCGCTGCCTCCGTGGCCCCTGCCACGGTGTCCATTGCTTCAAAGGCCCCTCCAGCTATGGCGACCGGCTCCATGGCCCCGGCTGCTGTGTCCACCGCCTCCAAGGCCCGTCGTGCTGGTGCTGTGTCTTCTGCTGCTGCTGCATAGGCCCCAGCCGCTGTGTCCACCACTGCTGCAAAGGCCTCGGCCACCCCCTCCAAGGCCCGACGTGCAGTGCCATCCCCCTCAAAGGCCCGCCATGCAGTGTCCTCCACCGCCACCAATGCCCCTGCCTCTGTGTCCTCCACACCATCCAAATCCCGTCGTTCGCGGTCCTCCTCTACTTCAAATGCCCCAGCAGCTGTGTCCACCGCTTCTGCCACCGCTGAAGATGACGCACTGCTGGTCGAAGAGGGAGGGTGGGGAATGTTTTCTCTGCTGCACTGGCCTCCTGCTACCTGTAGAGAGGGAGGGAGGGGAATGTTTTGTCTGCTGCACTGGCCTCCTGCTACCTGTAGACAGGGAGGGAGGGGAATGTTTTCTCTGCTGCACTGGCCTCCTGTGACCTTTAACAGAGGGAGGGAGGGGAATGTTTTGTCTGCTGCACAAGCCTCCAGTCACCTGCAAAAGAGGGAGGGGAATGTTTTGTCTGCTGCACTGGCCTCCTGCTACCTGTAGAGAGGGAGGGAGGGGAATGTTTTGTCTGCTGCACTGGCCTCCTGTGACCTTTAACAGAGGGAGGGAGGGGAATGTTTTGTCTGCTGCACAAGCCTCCTGTCACCTGCAAAAGAGGGAGGGAGGGAGGGAGGGGAATGTTTTGTCTGCTGCACTGGCCTCCTGTTATCTGTAACAGAGGGAGGGGAATGTTTTGTCTGCTGCACTGGCCTCCTGTGGCCTGTAAAAGAGGGAGGGAGGGAGGGGAATGTTTTGTCTGCTGCACTGGCCTCCTGTGACCTTTAACAGAGGGAGGGAGGGGAATGTTTTGTCTGCTGCACAAGCCTCCTGCTACCTGTAGAGAGGGAGGGAGAGAGGACCCGTCACACACACACACACACTTCGAGCACTCAGGGCCTCATACACACCCCTCAAACACAGCAAACACTCAGGGACAGACAGACAGACACACACACACACACACACACACTTACCTCTAACGTCAAATGCTCTGAAATGGGCAGCCAGCACTTTGTTTCTATTTTCTGTGTGATAATATGTAAATGGTTCGCGGTCATGCTTTTGTACTGATGTCTTTCCAAGGATACAGGTGCCAAGGCACTGCGCTGTGTTGTTTTCCTTTGATATAAAGTGCATTTAGGTCAATAAAGACACTTTATCTACACTACCAGTGTGTTGTGGTACTTCGTTCCAGCCAATAAATGCATATAATGCATAATAATGGCATCCAGTTGTGCAGAAATAGAACTATAAGGCCTTTTATTCAGGTCAAAATAATAATAAAAAGGTCTATTATGCAGTAATAACTCTTTCTCTTTTCCTGCCAGGCTATTTTTAGCAACACACATGTGGGTCAAAACAAAGGGGAGGGGTGGTAATAACCTAGTAATAACACATTACACTGATTCCAAGCAGGGCCGAATCCTACCGCCACCGGCACTCTAAACTGTAAATGGTGTGCAATTTTGATGTAAATGGTGTGCACTATAATGCTTCATCACAGGGCAGCCTTTGGGCTATAATTGCAGAATTTGATGTTCAGATTCACCATTTATGAAATATTATATGAAATAAAGTATTAAAAAGGTGAGAAAATGTGTGTTCCCCATGATGCATCTTGCACCATGCAGATCACCTTACACAGCCAGTGGCATTCTGCTGACTATAGGCCTATAGGAAGCAAGGAAAATGGGTTACTACATCACCCCAGGGGGTCCCTACACCTGGCCAATCATGTCCTGTATTTGTCTTACAGTCCAAATCAAAATTTGCACTCCGTATGTCCCCATCGCCTCACCTGGACCTGCGCTCGAGTAACGTGTATTGATAAAATATCAAGCGTTGAAATATTAAACGTCTTGATAATCCATCAAGACAAAAAAATGCAAGTGGTTTCAGAGAAGCGAGCTTACCTGTCCGGATTGTCAAGTGATATTAGTCCAGTTAACTCCTAGATTTCCAGCATTTTTCACTTAAGGGCACAAAACTTCTTAGCTAACTTCACTTATCAAAGAGGATAGCTAAGCCAACAGCCAATCACGTATCATGATGGGCCAATTACGGCCAATCAAGTTGAAGACCCACAGCACCCAGTTATTTCACAGTTTATTTCACCAACCGTTATTGTGTACACAATACACATTATAAACTGGTACGGATTTATTACAGGTAAATAGGGAAGATAACCCCACAGAATAGATATTCTCTAGGCTGCAACCTGTAGATGTGAGATTTAATATGCATTGAGACAAATCCCACCTTCTTCCTCATCACGGACAATGCATTGTCCAGTTTAGAATTTTCATAGCATTGAAATGCATTGATTTCAGGGTACATCCATGGAGCTTTAATGGGTAATGTAAACCCAAAATTGACCATGTTGATGTTTAATTTCATATTCAGCTTAGCCAGTGCACTGCAGACCTTAAGACATCACCAGGCCTGGTGACACACACCCAGGGAGCCTTGTAGTACTTGAGTCCAGTCCGACTTACTCCTTAATTTGACGGACTCGTGACTTGACTCGGACTTACTTACTTATGACTTGGGACTTGAACTCGGACTTGTTTGTCAACACTGTTGTGTGATTGTGATTAAAATATATATGTAAATTTACTTTCTTTCAAATAATGCATATCTGAAGCCCACAAATTGGGGAGTTCCAAGGAGATAAAAGTGGTTTTACATGTTTGTGTGCATGAATATTCTAAAACCTTCAATCTATTCAGGACTTCCCAATTTGTGGGAAATAAGCCCATTGTGATAAAAGGCAGAAACACTGGAGGCCAGGGTGCACAACTCAAGCGATGATTTGTTGCACTGGAGACAGGGGTGCCGTAGTGGGGGAAAGAGGAACTGAGTTATCAGGGCCCTAAAAGGGGGTTTGGCCCTTGAGGTATCTGGAATTGTATTCTAGCCAGTGAGGTGGGCCCATGACCACTACTTGTGCACAGGGCCCAGAATTTGGTATTACGCCCCAGGAGACATCAGGTGGTCATCCCACAATCAAGCCCCACCCAAGAGTACCTCTCCGACACAAGCCTTTGGCTGATTTTATCAAGGGATTCTTCTAACATCTAGTCCAGAGGTTCTCAAAGTGTGGACCGCAAGGGGATTTCCAAAAAAATAAAGCCTGAATATAGTCTGAATTTACTAGTCGGTGTTGATCACAAACATGATTTCAAGGCTTTAGTCAGATAGGTTTTTCACTGAATACTTTGAGGCAAGCCTGTAATTTATATTAGCCTACAATCTTCAGGCTATCCAAATATGAAGTGCCTATGCAAGCCTGCTGATCTGATTAAAAGAGTAAAGGATAATAGTATGTGGCCCCATGCGAGGGCATGTGGCCCCTGAAAAATCTTTTTCAGTGAAAGTGTTCCGTGTTCTGAAAAAGTCTGAGAAACACTGACCTAATCTCATCAGGCATACTTGAACAAGATTCACAATAGGCTAATCTATGTGACAAAGATCAGGGGGACAGACAAATGCAGGCAAGACTGGACAGAAAATAAGAGTATTAGACTATATTAGTGCACTTTGATGCATGTCTAAGTCACCTTCTACTGTTGTTGGACATATGTCAAGCTATTTCCATTCATAGAATTCATAGTCCATGTCAGAAAAGTTAGAGCATAAATTAAAATTAGGATTAATCCAAGTTAATTTTCAGTAAGTGGCGCACAAAGAGAAAAACCTGGCCACCCCTGCTTATAATGTTATAATGTGAGGGGGATAACGTTTTACACTTTCAACATAACTGCCCATAGGAGGCATATGGGAGCATTGAGGTATACTGCTCAAGAGAGACACAGACAGACCGACCAACAGACAGACACACACACACACACACACAAAAGAAAAAAACTTCAGAAACATGTGACACTTTTTTTCCACAAGTTCATGTTTTATTTTGCAGTACAGAAATCATTTGAGCCCTGTCAGTACAACATTGAGCTTTTTAAACGTTCTCTTTAAAAACACAAAATGCCTCTTTCACAGGGCTCCTGTCAAGTCAATACTGCAGGCGACGTTTGGTCCTTTCTAAACACAACACAGACATTACAGCACAACTCAGCCACCACATCTGCCCTCCCCCTCCCAATAACCCCCTCTCCTCTCTCAAACTTCAGCGATATCAACGGTCTGCTTGGGTGTATAGGAAGAGAGTACACTCTGGTCTTACACACACAGAGACGCGTGCGCACATACACACACACTTAAATCAGTGTGAGCTGTGCAGTTAAGTGCTAGGCGCAGCTCTGGCCATTAGAAATGACAAGGGTTTGTTGCCTTGGAGCACACTTGCTGCGGAAAGCGCAGAAAGCAAATGTGTCAATCAAACTCGAGAAGATACGCGCTTGTCGACAGGACAGAGCTCAGCAAAGGGGTTGCTGCTGTTACATGATGCGAGCAGCCTTGGTAACGGGCTGTGACTGGGCTGTTTTAGATTTATCTCTTTTCCTCTAAATTGGCTGGCAGGAACATTCCGGAACTTGGAACTCTGCAAAATAGTCGCTGCAGTCTGATTGGCTACGAGACGGAGATGGGAGAATTCAGTGATTTTTATTTTAACAGGGTATAGGTGACATTTATGGTATTCTGAAGCAAGAAGAGAAAGCACTGCACTAACATTACCTCTACAACACGCACACACACACACACCATGAACACACACACACACACGCACATCAACTCCATAAGCAGGGGGCCATATTCAGTTTTTTTGCACAGAATGTCTCCTCTCTCCTTTGCAAACCCATAACACACCTCCCAACTCTCTCTCTCCCTCTCTCCTCATTGTGAATGGATAAGTACTGGTAGGTGTGGTAAGAGGACTTGATAATACCGCTGGTTATTTGGCATTGCTAAGAGAGAGAGCGAGCGAGAAAGACAGAGAGGGAGAGCTGTTTTTTCCTTTTCTTTTTCCTCCAACCATCATCCCATTGACCCAGACAAGTGCTCTCGCCCCCCCTGACTGGATACGAGCTGATGTCACCCTACCCTCTCCCCAAAGCAAAATGCTAAAGTTTGTAACTGAGTATTTTAAACTTCTTTATAAGGGCAAAAGTAAAAGAATTTTTTTTTTAAAAAAAGGACAAAAAAAAAAAAAAACCAAAACCAAAAAATACGGAGTCATCATCTAGCCCATTTTTCTTTTGGTTGGTTGTCGGTCTGTTTTGTTTACATTTGTTTTTTTTTTGTTTTTTTTATTATTT
>JAODXP020000031.1:8359135-8369724 GCA_027497455.2 Sardinella longiceps
CGCAAAGCAGTAATCAGAGCAAGAAACTAGGATATAAGACATGTTTTCATTTATTTCACACTCAAAACATAAAGCAGATAATTCCTTTTTTTCTATTCATTCATAGTTGTGATACCTTCAGTGAGAATTTACAATGTAAATAATCCTGAAAATAAAGGAAACACATTGAGAAAGTGTGTCCAAACTTTTGGTCTGTACTGTACAGTACGTCTTTGACTTAACACATCTAGTGTGGCTTCCCTGTAAGCGCTGTTATGTTGTGTGTTCTTCTGTTCATTTCAGTTTTGTCTCTCTGAGGCCCGAAGCACACACAAACTGCGCGGTTCACCTGCTCAGAAACCGGATAGGAGCCGCGCAGAACACGCATGCAGTCTGAATGTCCTAACCCGTTAACATGCATTCTAAGCGAAATTTCCCCAAAAACTGCGCCCACGCCGCTGACGTCCCGCTTATGCTCAGGTTTTGGTCTGAAACAGGCCTAGAAGGGTTTTTCTTTACTCACTTGAGGCGAGGGCCTCAGTCTCGGTGGAAGGCACCTTGTAGATGCTGCCCTTCTTGTAGACAAAGCTGCCCTCAATCACCTTGAAGTCCAGGTAACGCGTCACCTGAGTGATCAGCAGCATGCGCACCAGCTGGCCTGCAGTGGAGAGAGACAATGGAGAGTTATCAGATGCCACACACACACACACACACACACACACACACACAAACACACACAGCACACACACACAAGCAGCAGTAGAGCACCTACTGTATGTAAATGAACCTGTAGGGGCACATTGGCGCGTGCCAAACTAATTAATTAAACTAATAATTACTGTCAGAAACAGCACTGTCATGATGCTGAAATAAGTGTCTTAATATCCTCACAGACTTGTGAATATACAGTATATGCAAAAATGATAATAAAACCTACCACAGAAAGTAAGGAGGGTCTCCAGACTAATAAAATAAATATCACTTGTGATTATTTAGTTTGGCGATAGCTACTGTAGGCTAGCCACCATCCTCTCCCCTACCATATTCTAGTCTTTAGTCTCTGATAAAACGCATCTTAGCGGGGGTGAGCAGTGGAAGACAGTCATGTTGGAGTTTAGAGTTCGGTCCCAGACTGTGATGAGATATGCGATTGGCAGTGGTTTCAGAATCTCTTCTCAATATATCTCTCTCTGCACTGGGATTGCTATGGACTCCTATGATGACAGGTCACATACATATGCAGGGCTCTAGACTAACTTTTTGCACTGGTTGCACTGGTGCGCCTAATTTTTTTCTTAGGTGCACCAGCACAAAAGTTAGGTGCACCCAAATTTCCAACCACATCGCAGGTTTTATAGGTTGTCCATATGAATTGTAAATTATTAACAATTGCTTGATGAAAACTTAACTTAGTAAAATGGTATTGGTGCTTTAAGCTGATTTAAACTTAAAAACATATCAAGAGAAATGAAATAAAAATTAAATCTAGGCTTAATTCAGAGTGCAAGTCTTTTTAAGGGCATCAAGCTACACATCTCAACACTCAATGTCTTAGTCAGTGCCTATCCTTATTGATGTTTGGCCAATTTGTCACGCTAGCATCTCCCAGAAATGTTTAGTAGAATTAGTATGAAATATCTTTTTCTGTGATTTTGATTGCAAAATTTGACAGCCCCACAATGCAACCTAGGGCTGCTTTTATTTTTAGATTTCCAATAAGGCCTATGGTTAATGTTGTAACAAGACGGTAGAATATTTGTGTAATATGAAATAACATGTCTTAATATGCTCAATCTAAATGTCAATGCCAATCAGTGTTTACCTCACTCAGGTCAGATGATGCGCTATGTAGCTTTAAGCCACTCCCGCATCTGACGTGAGTGAGGTAAAATCAGTGTGCTCACCGGACGCAATGACAGCAGTAAAATATGCAAGGATGATTATGGTTTTAAAAGAAAGATTTGCGATACTCGATTTGCGCCAAACACCAGAATAAATTGATAACTGTCAACCAGAATGAGTTTACCCGACTCATGCTAACCGAATATTGCCAAAACTCTTTAAAACGGCCTAAGTTATATTGTTTTCTGTCTCCGCAATTTGCCGACGTCTTTTCATCTACGATTATTATAAATTGGACGCATGCAACATGGTTGCAATAGCCTAGGTTGGATACACGTTCAAAACATTTTTCTTCTGAATAATTATTTCGATCTGAACTATCGTAGTAGGCAACGTTAAACTCGATAATGATCTCGGACTTGTCTGATGACTGTTGCTGCTGCCTGCTGCTGAAATGCACCGGGGAGAGAGGAGCCTCCTCAATCGGAGTTTCTATGCATACACTTGCCCCCCGCAAACGGCTGGTCGTACCGGTGCGACCTCTGATTTTCTTAAGTCGCACCATTGAGAAATTAGGTCGCATGTGCCCTGATATGAGGAAGACACACTGCGTCGAAACATTAGCCAATGTTGTTGCATCTCAATGAAGGAAATAATAAAAAAAAAATCTCAGTCATCCCTGGGTCTAGTCTGTAAGGAAGTAGCCCAGCCAGCTTTTGTTGATTCTACGGCCCTGGACTGGAAGCACCACACAGGCTTGAGCGCAAAGTGACATCCTACTTGCAAGGTCACATACTCCGCTGTGCTGCTCATCCCACAAATGCATAATGCATCTTCCTTACAAATACAACACCATTCCAAAGGGAACTGAACAGGCTTTCCAAAGGTATAGGATTTAACCAGAGACGGTTGTTCAAAAAGGTATAAGGATTTAAGATTTATTCTCCAGAGACATTATTACAACAGACAATCTAACAAACACATATTGAAGACTTTAAACACTCACTACGATATAGAAGAAGAAGAAGAAGAAGTGAAACTATTCTGTCTGTATAGTTCTGAATATTCTGTCTGTATAGTTCTGAACTATTCTCAAACTTTCTGCATAATTACAATCAAAGTGGCAACAAAGAACCAACAGGTGCATTAGAAATTGTATGAGTTAATTGAACATATTTATAGTGCATCATTGAATGATCTATTAGCCCATTCCACCAAATCTATGATTGTGTTGCTGAATATTGCACTGTGGGCTTGTTACTGATGCATTATTGTTTTGTAGGATTTTGATACTGCTACTCCCCTAGGTAAGTGAGAATGTCTTTCTTTTTTTCTTTGAGTGGAATATTTTTTAAGGGATGTGTTACTTCTTGGAATTCATTGAACATGGAAGATAAGAGCTGTGTGCACACATGAGAGAGTGTGTCTATGATTGATGTGACACACACACACACACCACACACACGCACACACACACATCCAATGCCCTTCATTCTGGTCACTGCTGTTGCCAAGGCAACCAGAGCAGCTGGTCCAAGGAATGCAGTAGTGTCTGGCACAGACATAGGCTACTCAACCCTGGCCACAGCTGGTTTGCATATGACTGCAGCCATCCTGACCGCAGTCCTGTGTGTGTGTGTGTGTGTGTGTGTGTGTGGTGAGTGAGTGAATGAGTGAGTGAGTGAGAGAGAGAGTGAGAGAGAGAGAGAGAGAGAGAGAGAGAAGTAACATTTCAAGATGCATGCTTAAGGTGTGTATTGTGTGTATGCTTTTGAAGGAGTGACTTTTGTGTGTGTGTGTGTGTGTGTGTGCAAAGGAAAGCGATGTGCATGAGAAGCATGCTTGAGAGTGTGTTGAAGAATGAGCATGCGTGTATGTGTGTAAGCGTGCGTGTGTATGTGTGTGCACATATTTCACAGCAATGATGAGTGGTGAGAATGGATTACCGTTGGCCATGAGGAACTTGGGGATGAGATCCACGTTCCAGTCACGGCCCTTTCCCATAGAATCAGGTGGGCTGCCCGGCAGGCTGAACCGTTTGTACAGCTGTTAACAAACACACACACACACACACACACACACACACACACACACACACAATAAAAAATAAAGACAATACCTTAAACTACATATTTACATGTACCTACTATGGCTTGTAAATATTCTATTCTAGGATTTGCATAGATGTGCAGTTCAGTTTCAATTCTAACCATGCTGTCAATCAAATGACCGTGTGTGTGTGTGTGTGTGTGTGTGTGTGTGTGTGTGTGTGTGTGTGTGTGTGTGTGTGTATGTAGTTCAGTTTCAATTTTAACCATGCTGTCAATCAAATGACTGCGTGTGTGTGTGTGTGTCCGTCCCTTACATCCTCCAGTGGTGTTATAGAGGCGCTGTCTGCCCCATAGTAGGAGTTGCGGTCCATGTGCAGCACCTTCTTCCCCTTGACGGACATGATGCCTGACAGGATGCATTCCTATTGGACAGACAGAGACAAAGAGGGCGGGGTCAAGTCAAGCACTTCCTTTCATTTTGCTGAAACAGCAGAGACTAAATGGACCACTATACAAATGCATAGGCTTTACAGTTTTATACTGACAAGCGGTTCCTGTTCTCTATGGGGAAGTGTGTGTGTGTGTGTGTGCGTGTATGTACGTGTATGTATGTATGTGTGTGCGCGCACTTTGAGTGATCAAGGTTCATGAGAGGGTGAAATTCCGTTTCGCAGAATGGTACATCAAGGTGAAAAAGTGTGTATGTGTGTGTGAGACTGTGTGTTCGTTCAAGTAAGTGATGTTTAAAAGAGGTAAACTATGCTAGCATATAAAAGGTGCTTGAGTTCCTGAAAGCTCTGAGCACAGTTAGGATTCCTCGATGTCAAACATTTATCTTGGATCGTAATCCTACCTTGGTGTGTGTGTGTGTGTGTGTGTGTGGATTGCATTAGCAGTAGTAAGAATTCCAAAAGTGGAGAACTGAGAGCTCTACTTAAAATTCCTGTGCGGTTTCCCCTTTGGAAGGAAAAGCTTTACAGGAAAACTCAAGAAGAGTGAGAATAAGGCCTTATCACAACAGCAGCTACCCTTAACTACCATACAAATGCAATCACAATCACGTACGGGAACGCATGTGCAAAATACTGCTTTTGGAATAAGGAATGCCACAAGTTAACATTTTAGGTTCACTGCTAAATTAAGGATAAATTCAAAGTATTCAAAGTATGTACGCTACTAGTATTCTGATACAAAAGTTCTCATCAAGGCTCAAGGACTAAGCAGTACAAAAGACACTTTAGATAACAAAGATTTTTTTTTTTTTTTTTTTTAAAAAGTAGTAATCTAACAAAGCTATATACATAAAACATCAGGACAAGTATGTAAATGCAAGCGCGTCATTTTAGCCGGGGACACCGGGGATATGTCCCAGGGACTTTTTGTCACGACAGATTTTATCCCCAGCACTATTGACAATTGAAAATAAAATGTACAGAAAATCTCTAAGCATGGCACGTAAATGCCGGTGCTACGATATCCACGCGAATGCAAGGAAAGTTGTCTGCTTGCGCAATTAACTAACGTTGGATCAGCAGTTGTGCTCATATAGAAATCCTCCAGTAGCCTACCAGAGAATTTTCAAAAATAAAGCCAAGCTCACTTAAAGCAAAAAAGATCAGGCAAGGTCTAAACACCTGTGCTCATCTCGATGTAAAACAAAGCAGATTTTCCCTATAGCCTTATGCGCAAATTCTAACATTTACTTTGTTTACATTTGTAACATTTATTTGTAACATTTATTTCTACCCTGTTCCTCGGACACATCGCTCTGCGCTTCACTCCACCCTAAGATGAGCCTACTCATTCATTAGACTATGCAAATCATCGAGAACAAGAAGATTTTTGGCAAATAGACAGAGGTTCAGTCGTTTAGGCCAGGATATTGCAGCTGAAATCATCTCCACTTTTCATATCACTTGAACTAGAACAGGCTAGACTTAACGGTGATGGCGACTTTACTTACTGTGAAATAATTCTTGGGAAGTTATGCATTGTTTCACAAGTGTCGGTATACAGTACATTGCATTTCCCATTGCATTGCCCATAATTACAGAAGAGATCATGCTGCAAGTCTCTCATTCTTGTTCCCTTCACCTGCCATTGTGCTTGCATGTGCGCAAGTTGGACAAGTTATGGACTGGATGGTTCAGTTGTAAGGGAGAATGGTGCGCAATCAACACCATAGCCTACTGGATAAAACAAACGATTTTAGAAAATTAAATACCACCCGATATTATACTAACGTATAACAGACCAGGCCTCTATTTGAGACCGGCTTTTAACCCAAACCTGCAGCCACGCCTGGCGTGTAAAAGAGACAGGCGTCTATTTGGGACACTGCAATTATTTTAAGTTTTAAAGTATTTTAATTCTCACAAACCGCGCGAATCTAACGCAATACAGATGATTATTTCCTCAATTTTATGGATTTATAAATCACCATTTATTATTATTATTAAAAAAAAAAAAAAAAAAAAACTTTTCCACATTTAAGTTGATTATTAAATAATTTACCATAGATAGAGGCTACTCAGACAGACCAGTATAGCTGACTTATGTTTTATAATAACGAATGTACAATAATAATAAAAAGTGGAGATGCAAAGATTTCAATTGCTGTAGCCTGGCCTAAACGACTGTTCCCTTTGGCCTAAACGACGGCAGGGTGGCCTAAACGACTCTTGCCTAAACGCAAAAGGCCTAATCGACCTGTATTCTTACAATGCGCTGTGTTTCACAAAAATGCTGCACGTTTACCTTGATTGCATTCAGCTATATACAGCGGATTTATCCAAATGTATCCACTTTCACTTTCGGTTCCCACACCAACGAAGCAACATGTTTTTACTGTCAGCAAACAAACATGACGTTTCTATGCTTTCCACGGGACTGGGTTCATGATAATTATTTTTTTCCGTCACATTAGAAGCTTTATTTTACGTTATAGCCCAGGTCAGATCTGCCGAGAGAGCGCAGCAGATTGCAAGCGCTACTGGCGTGCGCAAAGCTGTCCAAACATAAATTCCTCACGTATCACCTTAGTTCTAGATAATAGTGTTTTTTTCTGTGTTACAGAAAATAATAACGAAAAGATAGGCTTACATGTTGCAATTTTGTATAAACAGAAGCATAAAAAAACATTAAGAAATTTCTATCCCCAGCACTTTGGAACCAAGCTGTATATCAGTGTTTTTGTCCCCAGCGCTTCAGAAACCAAACTGACGCCCTTGTGTAAATGGGAAAAAAAATACACACAGAAAAATATTAAGGTAGGTAAAGGGGTGTGTCTCTCAACAGGCACTAGTCTACATGGCTATCGTTTTCAAGAACTGGGCAGCCTGGCTTAAGGACCATCTAGGACCACTTCTAAAGTTGGAAAAAAGATTGGTTTACTAAGTCACATTGGTGCAAATTCTAATTAGGCTAATTAAAATAGAACTTCAGATACAAATCATGAGTCTTTAACATGCACGTGCATGTGTGGTGTGTGTGTGTGTGTGTGTGTGTGTGTGTGTGTGTGTGTGTGTGTGTGTGTGCGCGCATACAAGTTCAAGGCAAAGGGCTTTGTAAAGAGCTTAAGAAAGCACCTCGACGTCATGTGATGCCAAAAGTGGACTATATGTCAACACATTATACACACCCCTCTATTCACAGTCGGCTACAGTATACTACATTGCATTGAGCACAAACTCCAACTACACAGATATTTAGTCTTAGGAATTCCCTGTATGTGTAAATACAATAGCCTGATCCTCTAATGCATTCAAAGCCAAAGTCGTGCAATCATTAAAAACAATGTCTGTAAAAGATCAACCTGAAGCCTAGCCTAATTCGACAACATTCTGACCATAAAAAAAAAAAAAAAAAAAAAAAAAAGACAGGAAGTGTCATACAGTACTTCTCTTCCCCTTCTCTCTCTCTCGCTCTCTAACGTACACATAGAAAATACTTTTGTACTTCACAATAGAGTTCCAGCTTTTGAAGGGTTCCATTATTTCATATAAAAAAGTAGGCTGCATTCCAAAGAGAATTTGCTGTTCCATCTTGTGCTGACATAAAAGCCTTTTTCTTATACATTTTCAAGGCAACACAACTATCACTAACATAGCACAACTATCAAATTAAATTTGTCCATCACACATCTGCAGCCTCCAAAGTGCTATCAATAAGAGAGGAGAGGACACTTGACATGGACAGCCCTGAAATCTGCCCGTCTCTCGAAAAAAAAAAAGAGAGAGAAATGTGCTGTGTTCCCACTCATGGGACAGAGAGTGCTGAGCGAAACACACTGAGGACTCAGTTGAGAGCTGGTAGGTGAGGATGCTGTCGCTGCAAGCTAGTACAGTAATTTCCCGCATATAAGCCACATTGTGTATAAGCCGCAGGACAGTGTTTTATGCAAGTTAAAAATAAATAAATAAATAAATAAATAAATAAATAAATAATAAAAAAAACATATTAACACCATATTAACTGCCAACCTGTTTTAACCTCATAGCGGAAGGAATTTTGCAAAATCAATGTATAAGCCGCGGCTATTATTCAGGAAATTACGGTACTTTTACTATAGTATTAGCCTAAACAACAAGAGAAACAAGGCAGAGGAATCTTGTCTGCCTCCACTTGAGCAAGGAACTTAGCCTAACCCAAAGTTGGTGTAGAAAAGACGGGCCGTGAAGTAGGCTAAGCCTAATTGACGAATGCAAGTTGCTTTAGACAAAAGAGACAACACATATTATGCGTAAAAAATATGATGAAGAATTGGAAAAAAAAAAAAAAAAAAAGGCAAAAGAGCCACACCAGTGGAGGATCATGGGTATCTTGCATGCGGCACTGAGTAGGACTAACAGGAAGCAGAGATTTGGCACAGTCATGAGTCAGAGCGAATCACAAACATCAACCCGCCCTCACTTTACCATGGAGTGGATTTTTTTGCAACCTCTCAGCCTTCCTCAAACTTGTAATTTCTCTAGAAAGATGCCCCAGGAAGATTGAAGGGCGTAGGCTATATGTTCCTTCCACTGCTTTGGTGTTTGAGAAAGTTATCTGATCAATACCAATAATCTCAGACCTCTCAGACCTATAACAGTATAGACCATACCTGGGCAAACTTAGGCCCGGAGGCCACATGCGGCCCGTTGAACTATTTAATCCGGCCTGCGAAGTCTTCCCAAAATAAAATTATTTCTCATTTAGCAAAGGTGACTTAGATTATAGGACTGGTTTATCAAACTTGTCTTATTCATAAAATACAAATCCCACCCTTTTAAACCTGCATGTTAACATGTCCTCTGAAGTGTGGGGCTACTGGTTTGAGACTTGCCAATTTACCGGCCCGTTAGTCAAAATCTAAAACCCAATGTGGCCCTTTGGCCAAAATAATACACCCTTGGTATAGACTATAGTCTTTCTTGACTCTTGATACAGTCAGCATATTTTAACCCCTCACTGGTTTCAATTCCACTGAGTGTTGTATTGGAGAATCTTAAAAGTATTTCTGATCGATTAATGGTATTTGAAAGAGCAGCAGAGAAGACATTGACAGCTTTCATGGCCCATTGGCCATTGGGTTGTCACTAAAAGGGGCATGGCTTGGCCACTGGGTTGTCACTAAAAGGGGCATGGCTCGGCCACTGGGTTGTCACTAAAAGGGGGATGGCTAAAGACCGGAAATTACGCTGAAATCTCTCATTTATCTGTGTTTCTTTGTAACAATTCCATAAGAACTATACAGCTATAAAACAGTGGAAAAAAAATTAAAAATAATTTGGGGTGGGGGTGATCTGCTTCAGATTTTCATTGATTTCTATAACTGTACCTGCAAGAACCTGCAAGACTAGAGCTAAAACGTCTCCTAATCACCAGCCCATGGCCCCAAGTGCACAGTCATGCTCATTTGTGCCGTGTCATGAAAAAGCGCCGTGACTGACATGTGACACATAAATGGCATTCTGTGGGTGAGGCTATGTACGAGACGTTAGGAGAAACGTAAAGCGCGGAGAAACGTTAACTGTCCAAAACTGAGAAAATGGCGCCTTCAAAGAACGGATGCACCCTTCATGCTGCCTTTCACTGTCCAAAACTATGAAGTCAGCTGTCAGTATCTTGGCAACAGTATCTCACAGAGAGAGAGAGAGAGAGAGAGAGAGAGAGAGAGAGAGAGAGAGAGAGAGAAAAAAAGAGTTGGATTTAGCTTGTGCAAAACGATGTTCTTAGTTGATATCCAAATTCCTATTATGGCAAGTTGTTAGACAGTAAAAGCAGCAAGTAAAAGCAGAGCAAGCCTCTCTGAGAATTATCAAAGGTAGAAGGAGACAGACAGTCATGTGCAAAATGTGTGCTTGGAGCTCAATACACTATTACCCTGTTCTTGTTTTATATTAAAAGCTAAGGAAAACAGCAGTAAACAACTTAGTCAGTTAGTCATTATGACAAACGACACGAAAACAACAGCAACAACAACAACAACAAAAACTCTTGCTAATTCTGTGATCTAAACCTTATGCTACTACATACTCCTCACAACCTGAGATACACCTTCCCAGCCACGAGAACACAATGTTGATCAGGTGACTTCAGGTGATGCAGAGCGGCCCTATTCTCTCTGATCTGCCTCTCATGGTTAATGATGGACAGAGGCACAGCAGGTGGGAGAAACAGTAGGTTAAACCTTAACGGAGTGTCCATTAAAGAGAGCTGACTGGGCAGTTGAGAGTC
>JAODXP020000031.1:8373696-8383696 GCA_027497455.2 Sardinella longiceps
ATGTTTAATGTTTATTTTTAATAATTATTAAAATGTTCAAGGTTTAATAATTATTTTAATCTCACTTGAAGTATAAAATATGGTACAATTACCATAACAAGATAAACAACTAATGTTTTAATAAAGCTGTGACACTCAGTGTGTAATATTTCACAGTTTTTTTATAGCAGCACTGGCAATAAATTCATAAACAGGAAAAAGGAGGTTGATATCATATATTTACCGTGGTTAGGGCCCATTCCTTCTCTCTGAAAGCTCCATAGACTCCAAGGATGGAAATTCCTGCCATGACTAAACCAAACAGGGACACTGACCAGAAATTATTCCCCAGCTCATTTTTCTGGAGAAATCAATAATAATGGTCTCAATACACAGTTATTTCATGTAACTTTTGAGTTCACCAAAAGTTGAATTTAGAATGTTGGCAAAAGTTGACAATTCTACATAGAATATAATGTATAAAGCGCATATAGCCATGCATTTTCATCGTCACGTCTTTACCATTTCTGCTGTTATCCCTGAACCATGCGCAAGTGCAACAAACCCAATTCCAGTCAACTGAGGAGGAACAATACACAGTTATGAATAAAAATACCTACTGGATAAGGACATTGTAATCAAATAAAATAGAGAGAGAGAGCGAGAGAGAGATGTGACCACGTCACAACTGCTAAATACAGCACAATATAATGGCCCTGACAAAATTGTCAAGGCCATCCTTTTTTGGATTTATCCATATTCATATATATACAATAAAAGTACTAAAATGTGTCACTTACAGCAAAAAGGGCATTGAAGACTATGAAGACCCATTTCAGAAGTTTATTAACTGGAGACATTTTCGTAGCTCAACAAACCCTGTTTCAATGTCACCAATGAGACAAGCACATAATGTAATGAGAGTCAGTTTCAAGAGGTGTTTTTGTAATGTGAGCCACAGCTTCCGGCCTGAGCAACACACTTCCTTATTCACTCTTTTGGGTTTATTTTCTCAAGAGAAAGTGTTTTTCTACATTTTGGCAGTTGAATTTCAAAAACTCTGAAGGAATGGAAGGAAAACATTACAAAAATTACAGACCACATAGCCTATCCATCCCCAAATGAAAAAAAGTATCTTTTGAAGAGATCAATACAAAAGGCTTATAAGCCTTTAATATGAACCTCATGTATGATTATTCAAATCTTTTGTGGCACATAGGCCTACAAATGTGGCATTGTGACATTGTTTTTAACTGGCACATCCTGAAAAACTTTATTTATTTTGTTTCATCTTGCTCTCCTATAGGCTGACATAGGATGTAGTTTTTTTTCATGGGCCCATGGTTGCCTCTTTATGAATCTCCACCAAACAATTCATGTCAATTTATGTAAAATTTTCATTAATTTGTTGCATTTTAGTTTATAAAAAAAATTATTTCAGACCCGAGTAAGGCTTGTTTTAAGTCATTTCAAAACGTTCACACACACACACGCCTTGTGGTTTTAGTGTATGTGACCGACTGACGCATGCGGCATATCTGAAAATTAGATCAGGAAATGGTTTTACTTTTATGTACGTCTTGAGCACTTTTTTACCAGTGGGAAACGAAAGGTACTGTGGTACCAGCTCGACACGGTTCGACATGGCACGCTTTGCCAGTCAATCGAAATCGGGCTTTATTTTGCCATAAGACCCTGATGATAACCTGGATTTGTTTTCAAAAGGGCCATTCACACCTATCCCCCCACAGATTCCCCAAACATCAGCCTCTGCTGTTGTTGGACATTCAGAAGCAAGGCCATAATCTTTGTCTAGTTTGACTTAAAAGTCTAGCCATTTTCTATCTGGATTTGAACACAATACATGTCATCGAAGTGGAACCATATCTATCTTGATTAATCAGAGATCTTTTTTTAAATCGAGGTTAATTTTCTTGGATTAATCACTTGAGTTAAAGCATTAAGTAATTTTGCCAGCATTAGTTGGACACTTAGAACATTGGAATTTTGTAATCTTTTTAGCCCGAGTAAATAAGGCTTGTTTATGAAGCCATTCAAAAATGTTTACATACACGCGTACACACGCATGTGCGCGTGCACACACGCACACACACACCTTGTGGTTTTATTCTATGTGACTGACTGACGCATGTACACTGACGCATATCTGAAAATTCGATCAGGAAATGGTTTTACTTTTATGTACGTTTTGAACTAAACTCTCTCACTTTCACTGACCCAAATCACAAATTTTTACTCTTCAAATTCTGTTTCCCAATGCAGCTTGGATGAGTTTATGTCAAGTGATAAAATGGACAGATAGCCTAGAGATGCATTGTTTTTTATTGTACAAATCGTCAAAGATAACATTCATATTTTACTTCAAGGGCATTACTTACTACTACTACTACTACTAGGTATCATTTGTAGCTACTAGTGGTGTCAAATGATTAATATAAATAATCTGGTTTATTACAAAATGTTGCCAATATTAATCGCGATTAATCACTTTTAATCGCAACTCATTTCTTCCTGTAAGAATTTGGATGCTACGGTATGTTTGATCCTTATTTTGCCATGATAAGACCCTGATACTAAATACCTGGATTTGTTCTCAAACGGGCCAATTACTCCTATCCTCCCACAGATTCACCAAACATCAACCCTCTGCTGTTGTTGGACATTACATTCCATAATCTTTGTCTTGTTTGACTTAAAAGTCTAGCCATTTTCTATCTGAAATTGAACACAATACATGCCATGAAAGTGGAACCATATCCATCAGGATTTTTTTGATCAATCACTTGAGTTTAAGTGTTAATTTTGCCAGCACTAGTAGCTACTGAAAGACCCAATCCAAAATTGTACTTTACAAAAATGTCTTTAAGAAAATCCATTCAAACAACTTTCAAACAATGTCAGAAGTTGATCTTTGCGTATAGTGTGGAAAGGCTCTGATGTCCTCACTGGGCCTGTTGATCTGTGCTATCATGACAAAGGCCATGACCATTCCAATCAACTGAGGGTTAGAAACAAAACAAAAAACGCACATTATATCTCAGACTGACTACTTTGTGATTACTTTATTTACAATGTCCTGATTTTTTATGATAATAGGCATAGGCTACTGTAGGTTATTAATATATTACATTGTAATGTAGTCATTTATTTACATTATTCAGAAATACAATGTTACAATCAGAATATACAGTTGTAATCACAATGTTAAAGGCAATTACAGTTCATACCGCTATCAGAGCAAATCCGAAGCACATCCCAACCATGATGTCAATCGCTTGATTCAGTAACTGAATCATGTAAGGAACACAGGGCTTGAAATGAAACAAATTGAACCAACAATGTGACTGTTGTTATCACAAAGACTGCAATGAAAACAAGCAACAACAACAGACAAATCCTGTAGCAACCCACAGGCAAAAACAAGTGTGCGTAAGTGCTGTTAAGGTGGCTACAGACCAAAGATCTGCGATGAGACGAGCTGCGATGTTTAAAAACCTGCAACGTTCTAAAACTCAGAAACTGTGATTTGACGTATTACATTTTTTTGTGACGGCTTGCAAATGCAGTTTGTTCAAATTCAGTTTGAAGTGGCTTTAAGAGACTAGTCAGAGGAAAGGGAAGTCTCTTTCTCAGTTCCCCATTTGGAGCGGTATATCATCATAATCTGTAGGATTTCCTGTTTACTTTGATATGCGTTTTGTCATAGTTAGGTGAATAATCCGTAATAGACTTTAGATTTTGAGTAATGCGCCAGAGACTTTCAACCAGGGTTGTCATACATTGTCAGTTGGCTCTAACAGATCTCTGACAAATTAGCAGTTTTTAAGCTTTATGTTTTGAACAATGCGCATATCTGAAAATAGTTTATATTCTTTTGAATTTGGGTTGTAGTTTTATAATGTAATAGCCTGGCAAATGCCAAACTAAAATCACAAGTGATATTTAGTCTGGGGACCTACCTATTGCATTTCTCGTAGCGGAAGCATGTCTATCATAGCGTCTGTACATACCTCGGAGCCAATACCAGAGCCACCACGTGACGTAAAATGCAATCGAGGGCCGTACAAATCCCTTTTTGTTCTGCGATTGGATACCGAAAGCAAGCGAGAAAAACGGCCATGGTCACCATGCTCCTCTGCAGAGTCAAATGAAATAAGCGCGCAAAGGAGCATGGGAATTCCCAGGCTAATAATGTAATGCATGGACGTGGAACGTGGTCAACGGCATGCTGACTGCAGCAGTGGACACCAATTAATTTGTCACACTGAAATGTTTGTATATTTACAATGTAACTTCAATTTCATTAATCATTATTATTACCTCCACCAAGGAGGTTATGTTTTCGGTTGCATTGGTTTGTCTGTTTGTTTGTTTGTCAGCAGGATAAGTCAAAAAGTTATGAACGGATTTTGATGAAATTTTGTGGAGTTGTTGGAAATGGCACAAGGAACAAGTGATTACATTTTTGTGGTGATCCGGATCACAATGGCCTTGGTGGAGGTTTGCATTCTCTGAGTGCTTCTAGTTGTTGTTAAGTTTTATGTTTTCCATAACTGTAAGGGCCAAACACAGAATGTGGCTTACCTCATTGTAGACCTCATGTGTGTTTGACTGCAACTGTGAAAGAATTCATCAGATTTTTAGATGGGGATTTGGGAATACACTTATATCAGGGAGGGTTGAAGCAAAGGGTCGATCTTTGCTTAATATGCTCTCTGTCTCTAACATGTACATACACACCACACACACACACACACACACACACACACACACAGGCCCATAATGATTAAAACCCCTTAATCTTTAAATTATAATCCATAAATCTTTCCCAAAATCACATCACCTCGTAAACGGAGAGCTCCACACACATTCCAGTGCCTTGATGGACTGCAGCACAATGGCAAGAATCTGGAATTTCTGGGGCCCAATCCCTGTAGTCCTCTGTGCCACAACACTCAAGCTGAAATACAGAGTAAGTAAATTCAATGCAGTATTCTACATAAAACATGGATTCAAACACCAGCGCTGGTATAATGTGATATTTTTGGAAAAGCTGGATGAGAGTTAGACTTACAATAATATTTACAGTATACTGTAAAATAATGGCACTGTGTACTTTTGATATATTAACCCAAAACACAAATCACAATCAGGTTTGTAATGAACAATATGTAGCATACCATGCCAAGAAAAGGGTAATTAGTTACCTTGGCCCTAGCTTGAAATTCTTGAAGATCTTTTTTGTCTAGTCTTTTGATCCCCTCTTTTAGAGCTTCTGTGATCTAACATAGTGAGCATATGCTGTCATTTAACACATTCCTTTTGACAACAAATTTTTGATATTTAATAGGCCTAGTATAACTGAATTTTAATGAGTTTGTATGTGTTCTCAAGAACTACCATGGACCGTTGCTTTACTATGGACAGGCCTGCAATTACACATATGAACATTCCAATGCACAGAAGTCCAGAAAACTAAAAAATAAAGAAAGGTTCAGAAATGAAACAAAAATTATTATGGGGATGTCAGGAAATTAACCAAAAAATTATGTTTCTTTAGGTTTGGTTTTAGGAACAAGGACAAATTATCTACAAATATTACAAAAATTCATCATGATATTATTTCCTTACCATCTTCAAGGGACATGTCATCTGTTTTTTTGCACCAAAAACTCCAAGAAAGGATATGACAGCAGTAGCACCGCCAAAAAGGTAAACCTGCCATAAATTATCCACCTACTCATTCCCGGGAAGAAATAATAACAAAATTATATTGCTTTTTCATATTGATGTTGAAATGTACATTTAAGTAGCTCTATAATAAAACAGAATTTTATACTGATTATTCTATTTAAAAAAAAATCCTTACCTGGCTCTCAGTCACAAAGCTTACATAGCTCCACAGCAAAATAAGCAAAATGGCTACAATCTGAAACAATAGATAAATGAATTATGTATGTACGTAGGTATGTATGTATGTATGTATGTATGTATGTATGTATGTATGCATGTGTAAGAGGCTTGTAGTATTTTATTACAGGAACAATCAGTTTTGGGGGTAAACATATTTATTTATCCTACTGTAGGTGTGTTTAATCTCTATGTCTTTAAATTTATTTTTCTGTACACTGCTGCACAACAATATCCCTTTACAAGGATAATAACTAAAACTTGAAAAGGACGTAAAATCAGAGTTCATCAGCTGCTGTGGTGCCTGAGGAGCAGTGAGGTTTAGACACCTCAGCCATGGATGTGTGGACAGTTAAGTTCAAATACTGCCACCACCATTTCAACCATTTTCCCCCCTGTGAGAATCAGGTCACCTTCCATCAGAAGCCCAATGCAGTAGACCATGGCTGCCGCCAAGTGTCCCTCAAAACTATTTCGGTAGCCTAACACTTTAATTCGGCATACCTACTTACATTGTTTATACATTAATGACTGTAATGCATTACAATTCTCATTGTATGAGAAATTGGACATAATTTATTAAATTTAATTTATAATTTATTGGACATTTTATTAAACAAACTGAAGCTTTATAATGATTGTGACACTTTAAATTGATAAAATAATAATTCCTTATGAGTACAGCGATTAGAAAGCCTTCAAAGTTAGTCTGATGTTATTAGTTATAAGACTTTTAGAATGCATTGTCTGTATGTTTATAATGCTTTATGAGTAGCATACTGGACTCATTACTTTTTTCATTCAGCTAATATAGGAACACCTTGATTAAATCCAGTATATACTTACTGTACAGTATCAGTGTGGATTTTTGCACACATACATGTAATCTAATACACACACCAAATATAGATTAAAGTAAAGCAGTCTCATGTCAGAAAGCAGAATAGAAGTTATTATAGTTAGTTTTAGTAACTGTAATTGAACTGAATAAAAAAAAATGTACACCAATAGTCTATACATAACCTCACTGGATGAAAAGGAAAAGTTTTCTTACCCCAAAAAGTACATTAAAGCCAATAAAAAGGCATTTTAAACACAAGTTGACATGACCCATTATGAGAGATCAATATGGTACAGTATGCGCAGAGCTTCTTGGGCCAAGTGTGACCCTATTTAATCAACGTGAAGCGGAAACAACTGTTGCAGAGGAACTTGACATGGTGATGTGATTTTGCATTAAAAAAGCCTAACTGTCTACCTTTACTTCTACATTCATTGAAGCACCATTGTGGGAAAGTTCACTTTTTAAATGAACTAGTTTTGAACTAAGTTCACCGCTCCAAAAAAATGAACTAGTTCAGTTAATTTGAACTAGTTCAGTTTGAATTTGAACTAGTTCAGTTAATTTTTTTATGTTGCGAGGCATACATTTTCTAAATTATTTCCATAGCCCATATACAGACATCCCAACCAACCAACCAACCAACGGAACTCCCCTCTTACCCTCCCAAAAGAAAAATGCATTTTTCCAATCTCTACTGTATTACATTCAATAACCGACTGTAGGCCTAGAATATTTTCACAGTCAATAACCACCAGTCCATGCTTTATTATTCATTACATTGGCCATGATGGCCAAAATTCAAAATGCATAGTAATTCAGATGCAACTTAAAAAACAATCCTGCACTGTTATATTCTCATCAGCTGTCTTAAAAACAAAACAAGCAATGGGAGGAACATTTTCTACCAAGCAAAAACAACAGTAAAATAGCTTGCAATTTGGTGTTGCCGTCTATTCAGGTATGTATCTGCATAAGTCTTAGGCCTTCTTGGGAACTAACTCTCTCTCCATTGCAACTCTGTAGCTGTGTCCAAAACGGAAAGGTGACTTGCTGCCTCGCTGTCTTCACTCTCTACCATAGAAGGTAACAAGCAAAGATTCTAGAGTGCTACGCATCTTTGGTAACAAACAAGGCAGCTGCTAAAAACTTTGTTTTGAAAGCCCTAGCAAGTTAGCAATTTAGAACGGTGTCTTTTCTTTTATCCAGGCGCCGTTGCTAAGATATCGGTATTCTATAGAATGTTGGGCGCTGATGCTTCCTTCAAAATCGGCCAAAACGAAGGTACCTTCGAAGGCAGAATTTTATGCATTTATTCGTTTCAGACATGCCTTGATGCCTCGCTGCCACCAAATGCTTCCTTCAAAGGCAGCATTTTCCCTGTTTTGGATGCAGCCTGTGTCTCTCACCACCTCTCACTTGCACTAATTATTCCACTCCAAATGCAGAGACTTTATTTCTTTGTAAAAGGGCTTAGTGTCGCCTACTGAACAATTCCTATGTAGTGCAAAGTTATATAAGTTTATGTGTGCATTTTCAATGTATTTTGCATGTGTCCTGACTCCTGATAAACCCCTATGAAATTCTTATAAGACATATTGAAACATTGTAAAGATTATGTAAATCTTTTGCATATGGGTAACTTTATTTATGTCCATATAGGAGTGGCCTACAGCTTGTATTTTTTGCCCTCAATAGTACCCTCCAGGCAGTTAGTTTGAAACACATACCTTAACCCTAACCCTAAACATAGCCCCCTGAACCCTTACTCTCTTTAGAAGGTACCGTTGAGGGCAAAAAATATCAAGTACCCAAACCAGCACTAGTGGGTGCAAAAGAATGCGGGTTGGGGATTCTATTCTATGCACCTGACCTAAATACAGACGGTAACAGAAACTACAATGGGTAGCAGCAATGGAAACTGCAGTGGGTGGCATGTCAAAGAAAGATAGGCCTTTGTTCAGGCAATGTAAAATGTAATTTATTAAAGTTAGAATTCAGTGTCCATGTACAGTAATTTTATTGTATTGTATAGTGATACTGTCTGACCCTCATTTATGAAACGGACATACAACAGAAAACTGTGCGTACGCTCATTCTTGTGCAAAATATGGTATTTATTAAACTGATGATGAGCTAGAATGAGCAGTGTTTACACTCAGATCCTGTTTAGTTGCAGTAATTATTACCTCCGCCAAGGAGGTTATGTTTTGCTCAGGTGTGTGTGTGTGTCTGTGAGCAACATAACTCGAAAAGTACTGCACGGATTCAGATGAAATTTTGGGACAACATGTGTTTTGGGACAAGTAAGAACTGATTCGCTTTTGGTGGCGATCGGTGATCCAGAACACCATCTGTGACCACATTGTCTTGGCGGAGGTCTGCACTCTCTGAGCGCTTTTCTAGTTGTAGTTATGAATTTACTGCATGAAAAGTCTGTAAAGCTTACAAGCTATTAGACACAGCTAAACCTGTGCATTTAGCCTTCTGCCTTTACTAAAAAACCTAATTCATGGTCTTTATGTCTCTTGGATTGTGAGACTGAGCATATGTAGATAAGTAATTTATTTTTCATAACGCAACATGCACAGCATTCATTAGTCGTGTAGACTTTTACTTCATGGGAAAATGTTGTGGGGTTTTGTAATAAAATCATTTTCCACTGATAAAGTATTTCAGATCTGTTTAATCTGGGACCTGGTTAATTGTTTTATATCCACAATTTTCACCCCTTCCTTTCATGCCGCCTACTACTGCAACAAGGCAATCCTCAAAGAATTGTAAATAAACACATATACACATTTCTGTTTGTTTTTATTTTTTCAACAAGTGACATTCAAGTAAAGTCAAATCTGAGCCGACACTTCACTTTTTTTGTTTTTATGTTTAATTTCCAGTTGTAGCTTTCATTATTTTTTTTTCCTATGTCGCTTCCATTCATTTCCAGTCACTGTCTGTATCGCACACACACACTGTCTCACATTCAACAGTTTTACAATGCCAGCCACAAAATCAGTGTGTGTTGCAGAATTAGAATAAATAATTTAAATTAAAATAAAGTTGAACACATTTCGAATGTAGTTATAAAAAGAACACCATAAATTCAAGTGTTTTGCAAGTGTGTTTGTACTGCATACTCAATAGCAGATCTTGTTCTGACATCAGTACACCCTGGGATATTATGTACAATGGCATTTAAATAACTGTTGCACACTAACTAATTCACAATGTTTAACTCACACAATCAAA
>JAODXP020000031.1:8388696-8391196 GCA_027497455.2 Sardinella longiceps
GAGAAACAGAGATAATGAAAAAGGAATCGATGAGAGAAAGATAATAGAGAGAGAGAGAGAGAGTGGGGTGTGGGTATGTGTGTGGTGGTTGTGTGTACCTTGAGTAGGCGTTTGATGAGTGTCTTGTCCTTGTGCAAGAATGTCTTATAGGCTGTGTAGATACCTGACAGACACAAGGCAGAGCAGCAGTAGTACATCAAGTCGATCATTGATCTAGTCTTTATCTAGACACATTTAACACAACAGAGTTGACTCAAAGTGTTCAAAGTTTATTTAATCTTTGTCATAAGCTCATTGATGTGGAGTCCGATATAGTTTCATTTTCAAAATTTCTATGACTTACCTGGTTTGGTGTCCAGGCTTTTAAGCTTGGCCAGTTTTTGCACCTTCACCTGTCTAGATATATCACCTGAAACACACATAAGGATGAGTCAGTGACACTGATAGATTAACTCAGCTGTCACTCACCAACTTCCTCTGCATGTTTCAGTTCCATAACTTAAAGCGAGAGTACCGGAGTGAATTCAAGCATAGCCCTGTTGAAAGCGCTTGCTTTGGGTACAGCACAGACTGAACACGAACACAGAAGCGAACAGGCACTTGACACTGAATCAATGGGACCTGACTGTTGGAAACCGAAGTAAGATCTGAGGTTACATTGACTCAATGCAAAGTGTTTCGCCTCGCGTTAGGTCTGTGCTGTTCGAAAATCTTTCATTTCATGCAAAATATATTGCTGTTAGAAGGCTCGTGCTTAAACTTACTCCGGTATATTGCTTTAAATATGTTGTGTACATATATGTAAAAACACTAAAGAGTACTATCGTACAAATGTGTGATCTAACTGTGACACACATGGACATACAGACTGAATGGATTTCATAGTGTGAAGGCTATTTCAAGACCCAGAAACTGCACTAAACAACATGTGCATTAAAATGAAGAAGAAAGCTTGAGGCATCATTTGTCTCTTACCAGACATCTTGACCTCTCCAAGCCGAATGATATGTGGCCAAAACTGGAAGGTCTTAATGAAGAATGGATTGGTCACCCCAAGAATCACACTTGGCCTAAGGAGAAACACACCCAACCATAAAGACACACGCGCACACACACAACGCACACACACACACACACACACAACACACACACAGGAAGGAGGAAATGTAGTCATGGCAACCACTTAGTTAAGATTATATACAATCATTGCAAAATAGCAAAGCTACACTGTTAAGCAACAATGCTGAGATAGATAGCGGGTGTGAAACTGTCAGACAAACTTTTTCATAAATCCGCAAAAACAGAAAGCAGATGTGAAACTGTCAGCATCGGAATGTAACATAAAAACCAACGTTTTTCTGTAATCGGCAGAGTGCATTCTCCAGCGCCCTGTAGCCACAGTGTTATACTGTACTTCTGTTTTGATGCCAATTAAACCACTATCTTTTGATTCAACCTTGGTCTTCTTCTCATTCCCTAAACCAACTTGCAAATCAAACCATAATCTTTTTCTAACACACTCTTACAAGTTTGACTTTTTTTAACAGAACCAACCAAGTGTTAAGCAGAATTAACAAAGTGTTAGTTATTGCCGTTGCTACATACCAGTAGATGTTTACAGGACATGTCTTGGGCAAATAAACCCACAGTCCCATAAAACATGGACCAAACTGGCAGCTATTGGTTAATCTGCAAGTTGCCAGCTAATGTTGGTACTAATGGGAAAGGACAAAGCTCTTCACTACCACTCTGATGAACTATCTCGCAAACTTTAATTTAAAGGAATAGTCCACCTCTTTATGAAAATTGGTATTCACCTCCTTACCCGAGTTACATGTGGGTAAAAGCATTTTGGTGTCATTGCTTGCGTTTTCCTAGTATGGCATTACCAGTTTTCCACATTTCTAGCTTTAGATTAGCATAGGCGTTGGAATGCAATGTTGCCAGATAGCAATTCTTTGGCAACTTTACTTTCCAGTGTCTATGCTAAGCTAAAGGTAAGATTGGGTTGCCAGACTAGGACAACACATGCACTGAGACCAAAATGCTCTTACCCACACATGTAACTCCAGGTAAGAGAGTGAGTAACCAATCTTCATAAAGAGGTGGAATATTCCTTTAATGGCTGGGTTGCAGCAATGACAGAGCAAACATATTTCCCATCGGTCCCAAAATTATTGTGATGCGGGGGCGGGGGCGGCTGGTGGTACTCACGGGGCCTGTGTGCGGGTAGTGTACTCCTTAAACTCACTGTCATGGATGGTGAAGTACGGTCGAAAGTCACAACAGTACTTGAGTGGAGAGACAGAACTGTTCAAAGAAAAAAAAACAAAAGAATCAGAGAAAATGGAAATATCCATTTTCAACAGAAATAGAAAGATAAGCAGCATTTGAGAGATACTGGCTCAGTGTCTTTCCCTTGTGAGCAGTCGTATATGGAATGTAAAATCTATAATACATACAGTATTTACACATTTTTATACATATATTTTCACAGTTG
>JAODXP020000031.1:8393696-8396196 GCA_027497455.2 Sardinella longiceps
TTTTTTAGTCCGCATGACCAGCCAATCTGGACTTTTGGATATCTCCCCATTCATTTTGATAGGGCCTGGTCTTGTTAAGTAGTTGTCAAATAGCTGCCTGAAGGCATCTCCAATATGGCACCAAGTGACATGACTTGCCTTAGAAGGACTTAAGTATGTGAGCGTGTATGTTTGTCTGTTGGCTGGTGCCTGTGTGTGTGTGTGTGTGTGTGTGTGTGTGTGTGAGTGGTGTGTGTGTGTGTGGGTGTGTGGTGTGTGTATCTCACCAGCCTCCAGACATGGCTCCTGCTTCTCAAAGTACTCAGGAGCGATAACCTGCAGCAGGGTCCGAAAGAGCTGAGCAAACGGCAGCCTGGACACCAGCACCAGAGACTAGACAGGTAGAGCAAAGGAAAGAGAGAGAGAGACAGAGAGAGAGAGAGAGAGAGAGAGAGAGAGAGAGAGAGAGAAGGAAACAGAGAGAGAGAGAGAGAGAAATAATAGAATAGATTGCATGTGTCAGGCGTGTCAGGCAGGAGAACTCCATCCATGACATCGATCCACGCCAGTGATGTGCACATTTTCTTTTCTATACATCTACACACACACACACACACACACACACACACACACTCACACACACACACACACACACACACACACACACACACACACACAATGTTAGGTAAGAGTCAGGTAAGAGATCTCCATCCATGACATACATCTATACACATCCATTAAATCCATTTGGGAGAATCTTATCAGTAGGCGGGTTTCCATCCAAGTTGTGATGCACATTTAAGTTACGCGAATAACAAATCTTCGGATGGAAACACCTGCAAATTCGCACATGTCAAATAATGCAAATATGAATCTATTTCGCTTGAGAGAGGTGGTTTAACTATAATGCAACTAAGGCAATATGCGATTTAAGTTGGATGGAAACACTTTAACCCGCGTATATTCGCGTTTTCCACATTTTCATCCATAGACATTAAGTCAAGTTTAATCCAACAGCTGGTCGGAACACGTCACTTGATTTGCACAAAGTTCCCTTTTTACACAGTTGATGGAATCGCGAATATTCTTCAGCCGACTTTTTGTTAATGCGAATGTGAAATGCTGTTTGGTCCAGCATAGCACTCAGGTGATGTAAGAATTTCAACACACACACACACACACACACACACACACACACACACACACAATGTAACTCACCTTCTGAAAGTATCCACGTTTGACAGAGCCATCTTTTACTTGCCTGAAGTACACGTAGCCATAGAGATGAGACTGTTCCCTCTACAAACACACAAGGGCACTCCAGGTTAGTGATAACAACTCAAACACAGGCACAGATCCACAGATAAACAGACACATAGATCAACAATACACACACACACACACACACACACAAAAACACACAAGACACTTCTCACCTGCAGTGCCACAGGGACATCCCTGTTGTAGGTGTCGGCCTCCTCGAACCAAGCCCCTCTATTACCACGCCCCACTGAATGCCTGAGACGGAAGCTGAACTGGGTATCACCTAGGCAACCTGGCATGGAAGGGCACTGGTCAGTTCCATAGGATTCTAGGCTACATTCTTTAGGCCTTGATATGGGCTGCACAGTGGCCTACAGTTTATCAATGCTACACAGTGGGTTATGATTGTTCATAGTATGCAGTTATACGCTACTTACCTGAATAGGAATCAGGGAATGACAGGTAACATATGCTGGTTTTCTGCAAAAATAAATAAATAAATAATACCATTAGCAAGCTAGACACTTATGAAATTGTCAGTTTTTTTTTTATTTTCAACTGCTTTACCCGCAGACTTGCTACAATTAAGATGCTCACCTCTTTCTCAGTGAGTTTGACGTCATGAGGATACACAAGCTGGAAGAAAAAAAAAAAAAACCCCGTAAAATCATAAGCAAGGTGGACGTGGGCTTGACAGTTCACAATAATCAATCATGTATATTTCTGAGCCACGGCCAACGGTAAGCAGAAGACTGATATTACCTCAATGGCTTGTCCGAGCTCCAGGTCGAAGGTGACAACGCACACACACTCCAACCAGGCAGAAAAGCGGGCCCAAGGTAGCGAACCGTCCGGGCTGTCCACATCCTCCCCCGCGGCCGCTTCCGATGCACCTCCTAGGGACACCGAGCTGTCAAAAGGGTCCATGGCTACTAGCAGCGTATCCAACCCGAATTCCTATTGTTACGAGCATACCACTGCTTTAACAATGCTATTTATCGAAAATATTTCCATGGCTGATGAGAAAATGTCTCTTCGGCGTTGTTATTTGCATCTCACAACAAAACACGGGTTGTGGTAAGCGCCCTAGACATGCCTTCTGAAGAAGACCACTCTCCCGGAAGTCGACTGCCTCCTAGTGGCGGTACATCTGAAAATGCTGTCCGACTTGTTCTGACTTGCACAGTGACAGATGTCACTGTCAGCAGACCTCTCAGGTGCTTAGCAAAAGCAGGACAGTCCGTTTTGTTGTTTGTTT
>JAODXP020000031.1:8406196-8411196 GCA_027497455.2 Sardinella longiceps
GTGGGACTTGAAGTGGGACTGAAGTGTGAAACTACACATTTGCCATGCGTAAAAGCGTGGCGAATTTGGTACTCCGTGCGTGTACCCCATGAATGTGGCCAAGAAAACGTGACCTAAGTGTGGGGCCCATGAAAAGGGACGTGCCTCTCATTCTCATTAACGTTCAGTTTTACCGTAATTGGATAGTTTCATCTGAGCGCCGAATAGTCTAGACAGTTCACGCCTGATGAGGGTGAAAAGGGAAACATCTTATCATCTTACCGTCCCATGAGAAGTTCACATCCCACACCGACCACATCTGCACGATGAAAAACGGAGCCCAGCACACGATGTATGCTAGTACAATCACAAAAGTCATCTTCACGGTCCTGAGTTTGGCACGGGATATGATGGTAACGCTGCTGACAGACGCCTTGCCAATCAGACCGCTCCGGTGTGGAGATTCAGCCGCAGCTGCACGCCTCTGTGTCTTATACTTGACATTCTTCCAGATGCTTCGACAGATAAACCCGTAACAGATGACCAGCACCACCACGGGGATGAGAAAGATTCCCGTGGTGATCCAGGTGATGTAGGCGCGTACGCCCCACGGTTCGATAAAATGGCCCCAGCAGTCATAAACCTCCGAACCGTTTTGGATTTCGCTCAGGGAAAAGATAAAATACTGCGGAGCGCTCAGCACCAGGCTGCACGCCCAGGTGGACGCGATCATGACATACGCCCGCTGCGTGGGCTGCTGAAGGGTTTTTAGGGGGTGACAGATGGCGATGTACCGGTCCAGGGTCATCATCACCATCATGTAGGTGGAGGCGAACATGCCCAGAACTTGCAAGTGTTTGACAATCCGGCATAAAAAGTCCGGGCCATAGAAACGAAACGTAATCTCCCAGCAAAGTTGGGGCAACACCTGGAAGAAGGCTACCACGAGGTCAGCAAGGCTCAGGTGCTTGATGAAAAGGTGTACCCGGGAGCTCTTCTTCTTTTTCTTGGCGCTGTTGTTGAGCGCCAGGAGTACACTCACATTCCCCACCACTGCCACCACGAAGGTGATGCTCAGAACTGTGATCTCGATTTTGGCTACTTCCTCGTTCCGCCCGAACGGGTCCGAGCTGTTGCTCACGGGGTCGCTGAAGTTGGCTGCGCTGACGCCCATCATCAGCAGATTGTCCCTGGGCATCAGTGTGAAATTCTCGCCGGTGTCATTGCGCGCTCCATCGGCGCTGGGATGCAGAGAGCTATCGGTGTAGAGCATTTCGCCGTTGCGCTCTTGAGGCGGTGTTCACAAATATAATGGAAGATTTCACTTTTTACTTACGGACTTTTAGCCTAGTGAAATAAATTTCAGGGCAGCAACGCCGTGCGCACCGAAACTGTGAGATAATCCATCTGGAGATCATACTGTGTGTCCCCCTCCAATCTCTCTTGTTCACATCTTTCAGTATATAGATCCTCCAGTCTGTTCAAGTCTCAGTGGGTAAAGGGAAGCTCCTCGACTTTGTAATTGATAACTGAAGCTGTTCGTGTCGATGCTGTGAGTGCGGGAGTGCTGGGTTGGGTAGCCTGACTTCAGCTGCCCCTCACTTAGGAGCAAATGCGGGGGCCGCCTTCTGCAACCACCCTCTCTCTCTCTCTCTCTCTCTCTCTCTCTCTCTCTCTCTCTCACACACACACACACACACACACACACACACACACGCTCACAGGGAATCATGTACATGCATTCTATACACGAGAACGGCAGTATATATCTCTGATTTACCAGGGTCGTTTTTTTGTTTTGTTAATATTTTGTGACCGATAGTGTGATGAAACAATTACACCAATTCCATGTGATGGTTCCTCCGTGATTGAAACTCCGCAATGAAATAATTCACGTAAACATTTGAGATTATAACTCGTTCATATTTTAGTTCTATAAAGCGATTGTTAGCGGTGGAAATTGCACGGTGAGCGGCATAGACGTTATCTGTCTGTGCTGCTGGACGTGGCTCCTGAGCGCGCAGCGGATTTGGCTGATAAACATACACGGTGCTGCTGCTGTTTGGAATAGGCGCGGGGTCAGCGACGAGCCATTGTACCTGCGTGAAATTGTGAAAATAAGCATATCACCAACTCGTCTGGAGAGCACCCTTCCCCACTCGCAGCACAAAACTAACACAGTAAAAGTAGATTTAATTCTTTGGAAGACCTTTTGAACGGGAGCACTTACTACATAAACAACTTCTGGGCTTGCGTGTCTGTGGAATGTGTGTGCCCAGGAGTATTTTGTTGTTGAGTGAATCCTTGCAAATGCTATGAATGAAGGGTGTGTGTGTGTGTGTGTGTGTGTGTGTGTGTGTGTGTGTGTGTGTGTGTGTGTGAGAGAGAGAGAGAGAGAGAGAGAGAGAGGAGTGAGTGCTTCCAGAGAAAGAACCAGAGACTTGTTGTGTAGGCTTTGGTTGTGTAGGCTTTGTTTGTGTGTGTGTGTGTGTGTGTGTGTGTGTGTGTGTGTGTGTGTGTGTGTGTGTGTGTGTGTGTGTGTGCGCGTTGGTTGGGGGCGGGGGGGTAGTTTTTTTTGGGTTAACTGATGTTTTACCACAGTGCCACAACCCTCTTTCTTTTTCATTCTCTCTCTTCCTTAGACCCTCACCATTCCTGTCTTCTCTCTCCTCACCCCTTCAAGTTAGGTCCAGATTAAACATGGGCAGAACACGTGTGTGTGTGTGTGTGTGTGTGTGTGTGTGTGTGTGTGTGTGTGTGTGGGTGGGGTGTGTTTTTAGAAAGTTTGACCAGTAGCAAGATCTGTCTACAGTTCTGAGTGGATGTCTTTTTCATAAAGATTCTCTCATAGATTATTGTCTGCCGCAGCAATGATTTTTACTGGCAGGGGGGCTGATTCATCTATTTTATTTAAAGCCTCGGACATTTGAGGGAAGGATGACTGGTTCGATTCCTGACCAATAGGACAACATGGGCAGTAGAAGCGATTGAACGTCCCTCTCTCATGTCCATACAGTATGTACACAGCTGTCCATATAGTCAGGTCATTTTATTTATATAACATATTTCAAAAACAAGTTGCCTGGTTATAACCATGCGGTCCCTCAGTCCACACTTTTCTTTGTAGGCCTACGTGGGTCTGGGATTCTGGCTATTGAGAAAACGATTTCTTGCTGGAAATGTTTAAATTCAAAGAGATTGAATCCGTTCTTGACTGATAGCCTATCATACTGTCCCGCTCCATCTTAAAGTACGGGTTCACTCAAAATGATGTTGAGCCCTGTTTTCTGATATCTTACGATGAAATACGATGATTAAGATTGACATTTTGACAAACCTCAATAAAACTTGTTAGAAGTCATATTTTGTGGTGATATTTATGTCAGCATATCAGTGAACTCTACAGACCACTTGGTGAGTTTCATACCTTTGTAGACAGACGTTTAATGCGTTTTAGGAAGTATTGTTCCAGCGGCCATAGGCTGCTGTTAAGACACTACAGCAACAAGCGAAAATTCTCGGAACAGAAGCATTTGTCAAATTGTCAATCTTAACCATCGTATTTCATGATAAGATATCCGAAAACAAGGCTTAAAGCAACATACCGGAGTAAGCAATATATTTCGCATGAAATGAAAGATTTTCGAACAGCACAGACCTAACATGAACGCGAAACACTTTACATTGAGTCAATGTAACCTCAGATCTTACTTTCGGTTTCCAATAGTCAGGTCCCATTGATTCAATGTAAAGTGCCTGTTCGCTTCTGCGATTGCGTTCAGTCTGTGCTGTACCAAATTATTTTGTTCCACTCGCTAACTAGCGCATTTAGCAAGCTCTTTGAACAGGGCTATGCTCCTTTAACATCATTTTGAGTGAACCCGTACTTTAAAGTTCACTGACTGCATCAGACAGGATGTGAATGAGGCCAATGGCCGGAATCCCAGATGGCGAACAGGAGAGAGATGAAAATCAAATGGAACGAGAAAAAAACGCTCAGAGAGCGCAGACTTCCGCCAAGGCAATGTGGTCACAGATGGTGTTCTGGACCACAGATCGCCACCACAATTGAAACATTTTTTTTACTTGTCCCAATACACACATTGTCCAAAATATAAATGACCCAAACTGCTTTACAACATACAGTAGGTGTAGCTGATAATACCATTTAATATTAGGAATAGATACATAAAAATATATATAAAATATAAAGAAATATATATAATATATTGTATACATATAGATATGATTGTGATATAATGATATCCACCTTAGCGGATCATCTTGTGTGTGTGTGTGTGTGTGTGTGTGTGTGTGTGTGTGTGTGTGTATGTGTGTGTGTGTGTGTGTGTGTGTGTGTGTGTGTGTGTGTGTGTGTCACTAATTCATGGATGGGACCAAATTTCCCCATGGGGGCCTTGTAGCTCAGTGCGTGTCAAACCATAATGCCTGGAGATCCATGATTGAGTCTGGCCAGAGCTTGTGTCCAGATACTTCCGCATCTCTCTCTCTCTCTCTCTCTCTCTCTCTCTCTCTCTCTCTCTCTCTCTAACTCTGTCTCTCTCTCTCTCTCTCTCTCTCTCTCTCTCTCTCTCCCAATTCTCAAATATCCTATCTGATAAACGTCAGGAAGGAAAAAGATTCCAGGTCCAGGCACTCAGTCAATCCATGCAAAAAAAATAGTTTTTATTGAAGGCTAAAACATTAATAAACACTGACGCATATCAGCCTTGCAGCCTTCACTAGGGTGTGTGACAAAGAAGCAAGAAACTCTGAATAGGCAAAAAAAAATATCTCTAAAAAAAACTATTACTGTAAGCAGCAAGCCTCTGAAAGTGATCCATTGGAGAGTTGCTTCAGAGGGCAAAATTCCTTGCATGTGATTGGATAATATGGCTTGCCCGTCATCTTGACATGCTACTTCAATCACTCTCATTGAAACCAACTGATGACACTGGTTGAGAGTTACGCAGGGAATTTTATCCTCCATCAAGGAGGTTATGTTTTCGCCGGCGTGTGTC
>JAODXP020000031.1:8418696-8420720 GCA_027497455.2 Sardinella longiceps
ATGTGTATGTGACAAAGAAAGAGAGAGACACACACATGCGCAAAGGGAATGAGAGCACATGTGGAAATCTCAAGTACCAGTAAGTAGACACACACACACACACACACACACACACACACACACACACACACACACACACACACACACACATACAAATAAAACAAGAGTACATGTAAGTAGCAGTAAGTCTTTAGGGGTTTTTGCCTCCATTAGGAGTCTTACTTGGCTTGACCATAAAGGCACTCCAACACGTCACCGTCTCCATAACAACCTGATACTAGGCTTCACCCCGACCTCACCCCAAGACATCACTCGCACCCACACCCACACACACACACACACACACACACACACACACACACACACACACACACACACAGGGGTTAAAGTGGGGGGGAACGTGGGGGTACGCAGTACCGGCACCTCAGATAAATGAACAATATCATCCTATTCTTCTTTGTTTGTGCCGACACAAAATATGAGAGTTCCCCCTCCTGCCAAATCCCACTTTAACCACTGCACACACACACACAAACACACACACACACACACACACACACACACACACACACACACACACACACACACACACACAGCCTGCAGTAGCCCAGCGGAATGACACATAGGGCACTCAGTCCGCCCTCCTCTCTCTCTCCCCTTCTCAGCTCTCAAGCGTACATCACTTCTGGCACCTCCCAAATGATAAACACCTCGCTGACATTCCACAACCCGGCACATGGACTTGACCCTTCTGCTAAATAGCAACTCCACCCCAAACTAAACTTACTGCAGTGTGAGGTCCAACATCGAGATTTATTCAAAACGAAAATATTATCATTTTTCTAAAGAAACCCAAGTTTCCCGTCATCTGCATTCTTTTTGTGTTTTTGATTTTTTTTTTCTTCCTTAGAATGTTATCACATCTTCTTTAGTTCCGTCCGACGTCTTTTCCAGTCTGTGGATTGCTCATACTTTGGTTGATGACATCGCTCGGCTAGTCTGGAGATATAGAGATGGAGAGAGACTGCTGCTAACGACAGCAATGTTTACACACGGCAAATTTGTGATGAATTGGTATTGGTACGGCTGTTGATGGCATACAGTACACAAAGGAAATTTGTGATGAATAGGTAGTGGTATTGTTGATGCAGGCCTATTCAGGAGCATATCACCATGCAGCAAATGTCTTTGATTTATGCTGTCCCGTAGATTGTATTTGACCGTTCAGAACCTCAGGCAGTTCACATTCTTCATATTTCATACTTCTATTTCTCAGTAGATCCTAGACTGCAAGCTATTACACTGTTAGAGTGTTTTTTGTCCCCATGGCCTGAATTGGAATAAGTTTCTGATCGATCACCAAATTCTCCTCGTAGTGACTTTAATATACGTAATAGTAAAACAACCGTGTAAATGATGAATGTTTACCTGATCGATGATACGTCAGTGGATGTAATACTTTCTAAGAAAACCTTACACACATCCATATTCCTAGGATATAAAAACAAGTATAAGCGTTCCTTAAGCATAAGCTCTCACTCTTACAGTGAGCACAAATCATAGATACAGTACAGTACATAGGTACATACATAAAGCTGTCTGAGTACAGGACTCTAGGTAGATACGTCCCAGAGTTCGCCCTTAAAAGTTCTATGGTCCTAACAGAGCTGTAACTCTGGAATCTTGAGCACTTGTATTCTTGTCATTTACAAGCCATCCACTCCACACAAGCCTGAAGAACCACCATGAATGTCATTTACAAGCTGTTCCTGGATGGAGTCAGTGAAACACATTGAACCACATTTCACTAATAGCTTAACTTACTGCTTAACTGCCACTGTCTGTAATAGTTGACATAGAGTGTGTAAGATGAGTTTAGAGTTTAAAAATGTGTTTCTGTCATTTAGGCTTGGAGAAAAAAAAAAAAAAATACATAGGCCTGCTGCCCTATATAAATAAAAATCCCAAATCTCAAACCACACAGACTTGGAATAATAATCAGATGGCCAGATACATTATAATGT
>JAODXP020000031.1:8420820-8423320 GCA_027497455.2 Sardinella longiceps
CAGATAGATAGATAGATAGATAGATAGATAGATAGATAGATAGATAGATAGATAGAATGGTTTCTCATTACGAATAAGGACACCCAGAGTCCTTTCTCTCTCCCCACTGCTAGCAGCAGCACTCTGGGGTTTTGGCATCTCACTGAAGGACACTTTGACACTGATCCAGGAGGCTCCGTGCTCAGCCTAGCCTAGGCCCGGCTCCAGGAGTCCTCTCTGTCTCCGTCTCCCAGACATCTGCTCCATCTCCTGGGCCACTGCCACCACCACCGCCCTGGGCTAGAGATAGAGATGGTGGTGGTGGTGGTGGTGATCAACCCGCCTGCACACTGGCTCCGGCTATTGGACACTCCAGACAGACCAGGAAAGACAGAAGGTAGGGGTTAGCGTTTCAGGAGGAGAAGGTCACCTGTGTGTGGACAGTTTCTCTCTCTCTCTCTCCTCTTTTACATTAATGAGCATCTTACCATCTTGTGACCATGTGAGACTATCTTATCAGTCTTCCGACCATTATTGTTAGTTTTATTACGCTGAAAGAGGATTAAAAAGAGATTAGCCACAACTAAAAGCAGAAGCACTCAGAGAGTGCAAACCTCCTCTCTGAAAACATTGGCGGAGGTAATAAAGGTTTAGGTAAGGAACATACAGTGTGTTGGTTTACTTATTTAAAACAGGGACAGTGTATTGTGATGAACATTTAATTAGCATTGTTGCTTTGTGGTCAACATTATAGCCAAAGGCTAGTTTTCACTAATCTCACTCACGTCAGGTGAAGCGTTACCCTGCGTGTGTGAGGTTAAATTTCCACCTATAAACTCATGAAGTGTGGTTAATTTTTGGGCTAATGCCACCACCATTGTTAAACGTTATTGAAGGATATCCATTTTCTATCGCTCTGTTCATGTGAATGAGGCATTAATGCCGTTTAGAAGCATAACTGCCACATGAGGACGTGTCATAAATGCGACTAGACTCATCATGCCAACCATTTTCCAATCAGCCAATTAGTTTGCAAATTGGATGCTCGAGCCTCTTGCTGACACCTTTAGGCTGCATTACAGCATGACATTATTATTGGTCAAAAGCCCTGTCAATCAAAATGTAAATTACACGGCTTCGACCCCGCCCTACTCCATCGGCATTGATGGGCGTGTTGCGCGTGAGCTTTCAGCCAGAGAGGCGTGAACGAGTGCCCGTTCCACGCGCACCTACACACACACACCCGAAGAAGCAACGGAGGGACCTCGTGCAGCACGTCTCCCTCCCTCCCTCTCTCTACACCGGTCAGTGTTGTGACTGAGTTTGACGTGCGCGTGTGACCTGAGGCAAACAGAATCTGCGGGAAGAAACCCTTTCCCCATTTGGTTTGGGGTTCGTTTCGTGGCGTGGCATCTCTCACAGGTGCTTCACGGGAGAGCCACGGGCGGACCTCCCGGGCGGCGCGTTAACGTTACCGTTAGCAGCGGATGGGTGGCGAATGCTGATAGCACCGGTTGCATGCCGTTGCCTCTCCCTCTCACGGGCGCCGCCACACAGAGAGCATCGCATCGCCCCTCAGCGTTGAGGTGTTGAAGCAATAGTGCATTTTTACCATGGCGCATCGACTGACATAGACGCGCAGGGACACACACACACACACACGAGAGAGAGAGAGAGACGCACACGTATAGCCCAAGGCAGACATTTGCACGCTTGGATAGACTACCCACCCTGCATTCCTCATGCCGGACCTAAAGGACTCGGGCATGGCAAACGTTGCCAAGTTCAAGAAAGACAAGGAGATCATCGCGGAGTATGAGAGCCAGGTGAAAGGTGAGTAACGGTACAGGCGTGTTTTGACAGTGATGCTGCAGGTACACTCCCAGCTTGGCGTCTCCAAGGAGGGGTGTGTGTGTGTGTGTGTGTGTGTGTGTGTGTGTGTAACGTTATGTCTGTGTGTACAATATGATTTTATAATGGGTGTGTGTGTGTGTGTGTGTGTGTGTGTGTGTGTGTGTGTGTGTGTCTGTATGTAGAGAGAGAGCGGTGTTTTCCTCCGTTTTCACCGGGCAGAGAAGGGTCATGAGACATTTTACGTTAGCTTTAGGTGGAGAGCTCCAGTCAGTACCACCCTGAGTTGTGGTCTGTGGCCGCGTGCCTGGGCCAGAACAGGCTGGAACGTGCTACGTCCCGTGTTTTCGGTGGTGAGGTGTGTGTGTCATCTGCGTTTCCATTGCGCGCACAGCCACCGGTTGGTCTGCGAGCGCAGCGGGGATGAGTGCTACCATGTTTGATCGATAAAACCGGATACCGTGGAGCATGCGGGTACCATGGCAACCGATTCAGCCCACTCCGGTTGTGAAAAGGTGTATGCGCATGCACACCTCCGGCAGAAGAATCAGACGGTTTCTAGGGAGATTAAGAATCAGCCGGTCGCCGTAATGCCGCCAGCTCTGTAGGTTTTTAATGTGTAAATTCCTTACAGTGCGGGTGTGGGCAAGTGAGGAAACACACACACACA
>JAODXP020000031.1:8425820-8431052 GCA_027497455.2 Sardinella longiceps
GGCTCAAGAGTTGAAGAAATTGCCTCCTTGGCCATACAGGCTTGATTGTGAAATTTCATACAGCAACAGGAAATATGGGCAGGCCCAGGCTAGATGAACATGTATAGTAGGGCTGGACAATGACTTGGAAGAATTAATAGAACTGATGCTCGTAAGTGCAATTTCCCTACATCGGTGCCTTCCTACCCCACCAAATCCCAAAGGTTAGAATGAGGGTTAAAGCCCCAATGTGTAGCCCTCGAGAGAAATTAAGCGTAACGCAACGCAAATTACATATTACAGCTACGGAAGCCTGCATGTGGATGTCGGTCTATTGTCAGTCTATAGCAAAAATGCGAAAGATATGACCGTTTTCAGCTTCCGTATTCCAAGATGCCGGCAATACATGGAGAGCCTACCCCAGTTAATGTGCATGCAAATGCGAAATTTCAAGCCAATATGGACACACAGAATTAATAGTGGTGGTTAATATTTGTGAGAAAGGACAAGCTTGTCAACAGGTAAAGCATATTTTGATATTGAACAGTAAAAAACGTTACAAATTGGGGATTTAAGGGGTTTAGGGTTAGCATTAGGGTTAAGGTAGTGGCTTCCAGTGGCTTGCATGGATTCTGGTTATTTCTAGAGGCACCTTAGAGGAGTGTTTTTCTTGTTGTGAGTTGTTGGTGAAGATGAAGTAAACAGTAAACTGGTGTGTTGGTTTGACTCTCAGCTACTGTCCTTGAGTTTTCTATCTGTCAGTCTCCACAACAGTCAGATAAAATGCCCGCAGTGAGTGAAGCAACAACACATGAATGCATACATTTATTCAGGAGATCAAATCTGAGCCCACTAACAAATGCATATGTGTGCATGCAGACACACACACACACACACACACACACACACATACAGTACACACAGAGTAGATGTGCACATGCATGCACGCGCACAAATACACAAACACACACACACACACACACACACACACACAGAGTAGACAAGAACATTCCATTCCTTTATGTGCTCCACCGCAAAAATCGTGCACAGTACATTTTTAATTCATGACTGCTTTATTTTTGGCCATGTCTTAACTGTCCTTGGGTGAGCTGGAGTTCTTCCCTAAGGCATCACATGCGGGCGGAATGTTATTTGGGATTCTGGCTGCACAACGTTGTTGGATTTCAAGGATTCAAGGATTTGTTCATTTGTCAAACTGTTTGGATGAGCTCCGATTTCATCATCAACACTATATCATCTAGAACTCACATTTTGTTGGTCTCTGCATAATAACATTTCAAGTCAAAAGTACAGTTTTGAAGTAAAACTGCTGTATAAATCTCTTCCTAATTGCACACAGTGTTCAAAAAGCATCCAAAACATTGTTTGATGCTTTCTGAGACTTTCAGACAGGCTCATTGGCAAACATTGTCATATCTGCCCGATAACACATTCCTTTTCCTGTTTTTATTTTTAATTTACAAAAGATTAAGTTTATTTTTGTGGCCATGCAAAGGGATTATCTGGAGTAAATGCAATGCAATCTGGCTTGTTTTTCCTCTGAGAAACGAGGCTTATTGTTTGCAGAGAAATCAGTTGTTGACACCCAACATTATTCATTCAACATGCATTGAACTGGAGAACTTTATTAGGTTCTGTATAGGTTAGCCTGGTCATAACCAGCCCCCTCAGTCTACGCTTCTCTTCATACAAGGGTCTAGGATCTCGGCTATTGAGAAACAACTGCTTGCTGGAGATGTTTAAAGGAAAAACTAGAAAAGCGCTCAGAGAGCGCAGACCTCCACCAAGGCAATGTGGTCACAGACACAATATGAATTCCAGATCATGTTCTGGATCACCGATCACCACCAAAATTGAACCAGTGATTGCTTGTCCAAATATACACATTGTCCGAAAATTTCATCCAAATCCGTGCAGTACTTTTCGAGTTGTCCTGCTGACAGACAAACAGACAGACAGACAGACAAACCAACTCGACCGAAAACATAACCTCCTTGGCGGAGGTAATAAAAATGGATTAGCCCTTGACTGATAACTTATTGTATTCTCATGCTGTATTCTTAGTTCTAAGTTTTGTACTTTGGACAGGATGCATCTGATGCAAACGAGGGTGGAATCCAAGATGGTTGACTGGAGGGAGATAAAATATTGAGTGGAATTACGTATGAAGTTAAGTGTGCTGTAAAGTGCATTTATATAGCACATTTTAACACAACACAGTTGATCCAAAGCGCTTTACAGTGGAAGAGGGGACCTAGCTTAACTAACCACCACCAATGTGTAGCACCCACCTGGGTGATGCGCGGCAGCCATCACAGTCGGTGCTAGAACACTCACCACACACCAGCTTGAGGTGGAGAGTGAGGGAATGGTATGAAGGCAATGAACAGGCTAGTATGGTATAGGTAGGGCCTATAGAGATCTGTAGTCCATCTGGTAGAGTGATGCTCATGGCCACATGCTCTGTCCCTGTTGGATACATGCTGATGAAAATGTAAATCTCCACTGCAATATAAAAATGCAAATCTGCCGTGTTGATGAATAGAAGCATAACCTCCATACATACAGATTGTATTATGACGAACCTTACATAAATATCCCCAAATCATCATACCAATCAGAAATCCAGTATTACAGGCAGAGTGAACATAACAGCGGCAGTGCACACACACACACACACACACACACACACACACACACACACACACACACACACACACACACACATACATACACACACACTCCCTCCCTCCCTGTGGACAGCCGTCTGATATCACACCTCTCAGATCAGCGCCCATGTTACATTAATTTAAACACCTCTCTCTCTCTCTCTCTCTCTCTCTCTCACCGCGCATTATTTTCTACGCCAGTGTTTGCACAGGGCTGTAACTTTAGAAATGAAGCCTGCGTCCCATGGGGAATATCGTTTCATTCAGTTACCCGGGCGCCCTACAGAGGGTAAATGAATTTGAGGGAAGTCTGCAGTCAGATCAGAGAGAGTCGAGATGACTGAGGGAGATCCTTTTCCTTTTCTTCGCCGAAGACAATGGCGGCTCGGAGGAACAATCGGGGTCAGAGAGGATTCAAGCGGAGCGAGAGGTGTCAACGCTGGTTCAGTTCCTGGTTCTATTTTTGCAAGGGGGGGGGAAAAATCCCCTTTATGCAGACTTAAAGAATGTTTTCTTATTGTGATGTAATGATTTATGCAGACTTAAAGAATCTTTCTTATTGTGATGTAATGCATTTATGCAGACAGGAAGTATTCCAGTTTGCTCCCATTGAAATGTATTATGATGCTTTATCTTGCTCACTATTCCATGGTCTTTGTCGGGGTTGTGATGGAAGAGATACGCTTTTGACGTCAGCGCCAATCTTCAAATGAGTGCGAAAGGACTCCTTTTGTTCCTTTTTAATGAGCGCGGCTATAGAAAGGGAATCTGGATCTCTTCATCTTCTCAGCATCTGACACCTAGATTCTAGAACATTCAAGGAGCCACACTCTGACGGGGAAGTGTGTCACCGTGAGACTGCAGACTCTGGTGCTCATGCTCACAGATAATTATAGAGGTGTGAGGCTATGGCAGTCTGCAGGGGCCTACGAGAGGCTGTGCTGTACCTGCGAGGGGCCGGAGAGGCGGCATCTGTCTCGTGGGTTCGGTGCGTAGGTGCGAGGCGAGAAAGCCGTCAAAGAATCACGGATGAAAATGTGCAAAGATGTGTGGTGGTGGTGAGTGGTGGTGGTGTTGCGTTTGGATGAGCGAGGATGGATGAAAATGGAAAAGGGATGTTATGACTTAGCTTCCTGTCTGTAGACTACTGTAGACCTGGCTTGAACACTTTTATTTGTTTGTTTTTTTTCCAGTGGAATTTTCCTTTCATTTTTTAGTTGCATTCCGTGAGAGGAGAGAATGAATGATCAGAATGTGTTGGTGAATTGTGTGTCATGTTGCTCATATGATACAGTACACGTACACAGAAAGATCAATGCTGTACAATACTGTACACTATAATAAGATAAAAAAAAGATTGCGATGGGTAGGTTGTATAGATTTGTATTTTAAAAAGAATAATGGACAAAAATGTGACCTATACAGCAACAACAACAACAACAACCGATACTAATAATAACAATAATAATGCCTAAAGAAGAGCAATTAGACCAAACGTGTAGGCAGTGTCGGTTGAGCATGAATACGGGCTATTACCAGATCCTACCCCCGTTGGTGTAATTGGGATTAGCACTCATTAGCTGTAGTTACAGCTCAGTAGGAATCCAGTGGAACTGTTCCAGACCACAATGGGCTCAGCCAGTGCTAGTGGCTTTGGCAGTGCCTGCCTGCATCTCTGGTCACGTCAACTCTGCTCTGAATAAGCACTTGAGTCAGTGCTGCAACTGTCTGCTCATGGTGATGGGTGATGTGACCCTTCCCTGCATAGCTGTGTCCAAGCCATACATGGCACAGACATATATGGACCAGTTCTGCCACCAAGTTGTTCAGCTGCCACTTTAGGGTTTCAATATTAACTAGAAAAGCGCTCAGAGAGCGCAGACCTCCGCCAAGGCGTCCGCGGTGCGAAAGCCCTCAGTTTTGCTCTGGCTACAACCAATGAGAGCAATGAACAAGCTGGTTCAAACAACACTAGAGCGTTGTGACTGGCTAAACACCAACCATGTCTGAATACAATGGTTCCCTTTGGCTCATAGACGTACTTGCTGAGCAAATAAATGTTCTGCCACGAGGGTATGTCTAGAATTCTAGGGTACTAAAAGAGTTGAATGAGTGAATGAATGTAAACTCCCTCATTCTACTCACCCTGTCACCCCCTCACTCCCTCACCATAACCCTGGCAACTGTGTTAGCCCCTCTGCCTTTGATCTGCCCCAAGGTTTCTTCCTTAAGGGGCTTTAATTCTGCATTTGACTAATATACCGGAGGTTAGGAGAGCTGTAACATACATGAAATAGCCGGCTAGTTTATTCATGCTAAAAACACTACTTCAACGCTGAAAGGTCAGCGTCAAAAGGGTCGAAGTTCAATCAATTTGAACTTTGAGCGTTGCGTTAAAAATGCTGACGCAGACCACAACGCGACGCCGAGACCGAAGCGCCAGCTTTTGGCGCTTCTACATAGAAAAACCGTTGCCCAACGCCAGCACAAGCGTTTTGAAGCTGTTCCATGTGTAGGCCCCTTTAGGTTTAGGGAGTTTTTTCATCCTTGTTGGGATAACTTT
>JAODXP020000031.1:8431152-8443652 GCA_027497455.2 Sardinella longiceps
CCTGCTCCTTTAAATTACCTGCCCCTTTAATAGGACACCGTCACTTTAAGAAACTCATTGCGTATGTCACGTTCTCTTTGCTGCGCTACTCAAACTGTATGCACATGTGTTACCGGTACCGGAGCAATTTAAGTTTGTTACTGCCCTACATCTTATTGTTTCCTCCGTGTGCGTTGCTGACAAAGTAAGTAATGCCTGTACTGATGATAATTTGACCATTATTCGAGGTAGTTATGTGTCAGGTTGTTGTTTTATGACTGTACATGTGTTAAATGCATGACCCAATTTGCCGTGAGTAATGGGCTAACTAGTCAGGTTGTAATTCTGATTCGACATGTGTATTGACAGGTGCCTTAATTTTATATTTAGTTGCTAGGTATTAGCACTCATGTTAACAAGCACTTATTGTTTGCACTTTATTGGAGGAAAGTACTCTGTAATTTCGATGGCAAAGATCTACACATGTAGCAAGCTAAATTGCATTGTATCATTACTTATGTGATGTGCTGGTGCTGCCACCTTGCGGCGCTCTTATATATAGCAAGTGAATTCTTTTCATTTCTCTGAATAGCTACCAGTGCATATTTGTACAGTTACATATTTATGCTGATTGTACTTTTCTTTATTTCTCTATTTCCATTGTAGAGACCACACACACACACAGTATACAAACAGATGTACAATTTCAGATGTCTACTATTCTGTTATCAATGGCTGGATTGTGAATAAACCACCATCTTTATTGAAGAGCTGCATTCTTTCTGACCGAAGAATTAGGCCAGCAGTGTACAACTAGCAATCACAATAATTTCCCACAAAATTTGGTCCTTCCGAGCCGGAGTGTACATCTGCTGCGTCATGGCTGAATCTAAAGATACCCCAGATGAAGCACATCTTTCTGATCTTCGTCCTGTTCGGAGTCGGCATCCACCAGCCTACTTAGAGGACTACGTGCTGAGTCATCCACGCCAGTCCATTCATGCCACAGGTGACGTAGCATCTGCAGAGAGGGTAGTACCTAGCCACGCCCCTACTGGTGACCTTGATGTACTCGACCGCTTAGAGGAACGATGGAGAAACCTGAGCTTGGAGGTTAGAGAGCTTCAGGCTGTCATGGAGGATGCTAGGAGAGTGTCGACTTCCCGCCAGTATAGCAGTAGCTTGCCAGCTTCACCTTCTGCCCGCTTAGAGGTTACAACTGTCCACCTCGCAGAGGGAATTCACCCTGGCCTTACGTCTCAGCCATTATGGACTGAGCCACCTGCTCATACGTATGTGAGGGATCTGATGATGATGAATCCATTGGCATCCACACCACTGCTGCAGCCGTTAGTATCCTCCATAGCAGAGTCCCCATCAGCTGAAGAACGCCAGCATCAGCCTGAACTGAGAGAGTCAAGGCCCCACTCTCCTAGTCTGTCAGTGAGCTCTCACTCCTCAGCACCTGAGCATACACCAGATAGGTCATCATTGGGCTTCTACCCCCCAGCACAGCAGTCTCAGGTGCAGTTTTTGCCAGTGCAACACCCACCGGTTCAGCAGTTGCCACTGCATCCACAACTAGCACAGCAACAACCGGTGCAGCTTTTGCCAGTGCCACAACCACCAGTGCAGCCTCTGCTAGCGCAACAACCACCGGTGCAGCAGCTGGCAATGCATCCGCCGCCAGTGCCACAACCACCAGTGCAGCTGATGCAAGTGCAGCCACCACCAGGACAACACGCACCAGTGCAGCAGTTTATGGTGCAGCATGCGCCAGTGCAGCGACAAGCAGTGCAGCCTCCTCCAGTTCCAGTGCTGCCAGGTCAGCCAATGCTAGCTCAGCCCCCACCGGTGCGATCAATGCCCATGCAGCCTCCGCCACATTATCCACAGTATTCTGCACCCTTCAATGCGCCGGGGTATCAAATGCCTCCAGCGCCATCAGTGAACCAACCCTCTGGACCTCAACCCTGGTATCCATATTACTATCCAGCGCCTCCTCCCATTGCCCAGCACACAGCTGATACGGGACCCCCTGGACTGATGGAGATGGCCATTGCTTCATCTTATGGGATTCCTAAGCCTCAGCTAGCTGCATTCTCATCTGGCAAAGAGAGTGATTTCATTGTACTGAAGAAAGGACTGGACACTGTTTTAGGCCCTCATCGCCATCTGTCTGAGGACTACAAATTCCAAGTTCTCCTAGACCTGTTGAAGCTGCCTGCAGCGTATCAGATAGCAAAGAGGTACATCAACAGCCCACAGCCTTATAGCAGTGCAATGTGCGCCTTGGAACAGAGGTATGGCCAACCCCGATCACTCATCCAGAGTGAACTAAAGGCTCTTCAGCAAGCTTCTGCTGTCCGTACAGGAGACGCTCAAGGCTTTGAAGACTTCAGCACAGCTGTCAATTCACTGGTTGGTATGCTGAGCTCAACAGATGGGCCTGCGAAGTATGAGCTTCAATGTGGCTCACATGTTGATATCTTGCTCAGCAAACTTCCTGTGAGTTACAGAGATTCCTTTGTGGAACACTGTCTGAAGAGAGGCATCATCACGAGTGGGTCGCCCATAACCTACACACTAGTTGACTTCGCTTCATGGCTGGAAGTTAAGTCACACGCTCTTCAGATCTCTCGTCGAGCCTCCGACGGCCTACATGTTGAGTCTTTACGTCGTGAACCGAAGCCTGCCAGGAATCAGAAGGGAAAGTCCACCACGGTGCTACTGAATGTTGAGCAGAATACTCCGTCCTCATCAAAGCCTGCTTGCCCACCAACACCACCATCTGCAGACACCTCATCTGCCTCCTCAGCAAAGAAGCGTGAGCGATTCAAGCCTTTCTGTCCATATTGCAAGAGCCAGGAGCATTATCTTAATGCCTGTCCAGACTTCAGCAAATTGCAAACTGCTCAGAAAGCTGATTGGATCAAACAGCAGAACAGATGTTGGAGATGTGGTAGAGGTCATAAGCCTGACAGCTGCACACTGAAGAAGCCATGTTCAACATGTGGAGAACAACACCTGGTAACTCTGCATGAGGTAGCTACTGCACAGCAGCCAACTGAGTTGAAAGTTCAGACTGCATCCCCAGTTCTTTACATGGCTAACACCAGTCATTCAAGCAGAGTGATGCTCAAAGTCGTTCCAGTCCGACTACGGCATGGTAAGAAGACTCTTGACACTCATGCCCTGCTTGATGATGGTTCCGAACGAACAATCATATTGCCTGCAGCTGTCGAGCATCTAGGCCTCAAGAAAGAGCAGGAATTCCTCACTCTGAGGACAGTCAGACAAGACATTGTCCACTTACAAGGTGCGTCTGTGACACTGGAGATATCCGCCATGTCTAACCTAGGTGTCAGGCACACGCTTAACAGAGCATTCACTGCTACAGAACTGAGCCTAGCAGAACAGTCCTGCCCAGCTGACGTCCTCAAGCGGAAGTATGGCTACCTGAGAGATGTTCCTGTTAAAGCCTTCAATAAAGCAACACCCATGATTCTCATTGGGTCGGACCACCCACATTTGATCACAGCCATCTGTCCAGTCCGCATGGGTTCTCCAGGCAGTCCTATTGCCGTATGCACTCAGCTTGGATGGGCTATTCAAGGACCTGCAACTTTCCTTCATCAGCCTGTGAATGAAAGTTACTGCTTTCACACATCCTTCCTGTCACCTGCTCAAGAGCTATGGAGAAACGTGGAGAAACTCTGGCAGCTAGACACTCTCCCACGGCACAACGAGAAGGAGATAACACGCTCAAAGCATGACAACGCTGCTCTTGCACTGTTGGAAAAGGACACGGTGAGAGTCAACATAGATGGTGTGGAGAGATATGCTACACCCCTTCTCTGGAAGAGAGATGACGTCATACTGCGCGCACCCTCTTCTGCTGTTATGTCTCTTCTTCGTGGGACAGAGCGATGTTTGTCAAGCAAACCACAGCAGGCCTCCATTTACAACCAGGAGATCCACAAGCTGGAGCAGGCCGGATACGCCGTGAAGATCTCCAGTGATGAAGCGGAGAACACAGCTGGCTCATGGTATATTCCCCATCACTTGGTATACCATAATGGCAAGGCAAGAGTTGTGTTCAATTGCTCCTTTACCTATCAGGAGCTCAACCTGAACAACAACCTGCTTCCGGGTCCAACCCTAGGTCCATCTTTACTGGGAGTACTACTGCGGTTTAGAGAGCATGCTGTCGCCATCAGTGGCGACATTCGTGCAATGTTTCACCAAGTGAGGCTTCTCCCCAAAGACCAGCCTTTCTTACGCTTCTTGTGGCGAGACATGGAGCTTGACCGGAAGCCCGACATTTATGAGTGGCGTGTGTTACCCTTCGGGACTACCTGTAGCCCCTGTTGCGCTACTTACGCTGTCCAGAGGCACGTCAGGGACCATGCAGAGGGCAATGAAGACGTGATGGAATCTGTCCTAAAGGCCTTCTATGTGGACAACTGTCTCCAGTCACTGCCATGTCCCCAGCAGGCCAAGGCACTCATCGATAAATTGAGAGCTCTGTTAGCCAAGGGTGGCTTTGACCTCAGACAGTGGGCCAGTAACGTCCCTGAAGTGGTTTCACATCTCCCCAGTGAGGCCAGGTCAGGCGCTTGTGAACTCTGGCTCTCCTCAGACAAAACAGAGCCCCAAGAATCCACACTTGGACTCCGTTGGCACTGTCTATCCGATGTGCTCAGCTACAAGCACAAGCCCATCTCTACTGCTGCGCCGACACTGAGGACAGTGTATCGTGTACTTGCAAGCCAGTATGACCCTTTGGGTTTCATAATCCCATACACCACGAGGGCCAAAGTGCTAGTCCAGGCACTGTGGCGAACAGAACGCCAGTGGGATGAGCCTATCCAAGACGATCTACTGCCAATATGGCAGGCATGGGAAGCTGAACTGATTGATTTGCCAAACGTCACCATTCCCCGCCGTTACACTCCATTCAACATCACCACAGAAGAAGTGGAGTTGCATGTGTTTTGTGACGCGTCAGAGAAGGCATATGGAGCCGTTGCTTACATCCGGGTGGTCAATCAAACTGGTCACACTCATGTCTCCTTTGTCATGGCTCGATCTCGAGTTGCGCCTAAGCGACAGTTGTCAATCCCACGCCTGGAGTTATGCGCTGCTCTAAGTGGTGCCCAGCTCGCCAAAACCCTCGTCTCAGAGCTCACACTGCCCATTCAACGCTCCATCATGTGGTCAGATTCCACGACTGTGCTGAAGTGGATCCAGTCTGAGTCTCAGCAATACAAGGTGTTTGTGGGAACACGTGTTGCGGAAATACAAGAGCTGGTGGGAACTGAGACCTGGAGATATGTTGACACCAAAAACAATCCGGCGGACGACATCACAAGAGGATTGAGTTTGGCACAACTGTCAGAGTCCAATCACTGGCGCTATGGACCCACGTTCCTCAAACATCCTCCTGATGAATGGCCCGTCTGTCCCTCCACTGCAGTGGACGATGCTGCTGAGCTCCGTCCGAGCCTCTTCTGTGGCTCAGTGTCTACTGGCGACCCATCACTCCCAGACCTGAGCACCTGTGAAACATGGAATGACCTTCTCCTCACCACTCATCAGGTCCTCCACGGGGCGGCCACGCCCTCTATGACGGCATCAGAACGCATTGAAGCTGAAGTGGCGCTCTTGCAGAGAGCACAACTTGAGAGTTTCCCTGAAGAGGTAACGGCACTCAAGGCTGGTAAAGCCATTCGGCCTAGTAGCAACCTGAACTCACTCTCACCTGTATTGGACGAGGCCCTTGGACTGATAAGAGTGGGTGGCAGACTTCGCAAGGCCACAGATCTAGAAGAGGACACTCTTCACCCTATCCTCCTCTCTCCTCATCACATAGTCACTCGCCTGCTGATTAAAGACTATGATGATCGCCTTCTTCACCCTGGACCTGAGAGGGTTTTTGCAGAGGTCAGAAGGTCATACTGGATACTCCGTGGACGTCAAGCCATCCGAAAACATCAAAGACAGTGCGCAGAGTGCTGTAAGTGGCGCAAACGACCCGTAGTTCCCCGAATGGCTGACCTACCTGACGCCAGGCTTCGCCTCAATCAACCCCCCTTCTGGTCAACAGGTGTTGACTGTTTCGGCCCTTACACAGTCAAAATAGGCAGACGACAGGAGAAGAGGTGGGGGATCATATTCAAGTGCCTTACTACCAGGTGTGTGCATCTTGACCTCCTTTGTCATATGGATACTGATTCATTTCTCCTCGCCCTTCGGAGATTTGTAGCCAGACGAGGAAAACCATTTGAGATCCTCTGTGATCAGGGCACTAATTTTCGAGGAGGAGACAAGGAGCTCAAAGAGGCATTCGCTCAGCTAGAGCCCTCCATCAAAAGCCAGCTTGCAGGACAGAGCATATCCTTCAGGTACAATCCACCCCATGCACCTCACTTTGGAGGGGCATGGGAAAGGGAGATCAAATCTGTCAAGGCTGCCCTTCAAGTGGTTCTCCGGGACCAGTCTGTACCTGAAGAGGTCCTTGCTACTGTGCTTGTGGAAGTGGAGGGGATCCTTAATTCAAAACCCCTTGGTTATGTATCCTCGGATGTAGCAGACCCAGACCCCGTCACGCCTAACCTGCTCTTGATGGGGCGGCGGGACGCCTCCCTGCCTCAGGCTTTGTATGGGTCTGAGGCTCTGCTTGGACGACGTCGTTACCGCCACAGCCAGGTTATAGCAGATCACTTCTGGTCTAACTTCATTAAAGGATACTTACCAAGCCTTCAGCTACGTCAGAAGTGGACGAAGACACCAGGAGACCTCACCGTCGGACAGGTGGTCCTTGTGATGGACTATCAGCTTCCAAGAGCCATGTGGCCCGTTGGACGGGTCTCTAAGGTAATTCAAAGTGATGACGGGAGGATACGGACTGCTGTCGTGGACATCAATGGCAAGGCGTACCAGCGTCCAGTTGCCAAACTGATTGAACTGCCTGAAATGCCCAAGGATGTAGCGGGTATCCCTCAGTAATCCATTAGCAGGGACTTTATGCTGTTTACAAATTTAGCAAGTAAATTTGGGGGCGGCTGTACAAAATTCCCTGCTCCTTTAAACTACCTGCTCCTTTAAATTACCTGCCCCTTTAATAGGACACCGTCACTTTAAGAAACTCATTGCGTATGTCACGTTCTCTTTGCTGCGCTACTCAAACTGTATGCACATGTGTTACCGGTACCGGAGCAATTTAAGTTTGTTACTGCCCTACATCTTATTGTTTCCTCCGTGTGCGTTGCTGACAAAGTAAGTAATGCCTGTACTGATGATAATTTGACCATTATTCGAGGTAGTTATGTGTCAGGTTGTTGTTTTATGACTGTACATGTGTTAAATGCATGACCCAATTTGCCGTGAGTAATGGGCTAACTAGTCAGGTTGTAATTCTGATTCGACATGTGTATTAACAGGTGCCTTAATTTTATATTTAGTTGCTAGGTATTAGCACTCATGTTAACAAGCACTTATTGTTTGCACTTTATTGGAGGAAAGTACTCTGTAATTTCGATGGCAAAGATCTACACATGTAGCAAGCTAAATTGCATTTTATCATTACTTATGTGATGTGCTGGTGCTGCCACCTTGCGGCGCTCTTATATATAGCAAGTGAATTCTTTTCATTTCTCTGAATAGCTACCAGTGCATATTTGTACAGTTACATATTTATGCTGATTGTACTTTTCTTTATTTCTCTATTTCCATTGTAGAGACCACACACACACACACAGTATACAAACAGATGTACAATTTCAGATGTCTACTATTCTGTTATCAATGGCTGGATTGTGAATAAACCACCATCTTTATTGAAGAGCTGCATTCTTTCTGACCGAAGAATTAGGCCAGCAGTGTACAACTAGCAATCACAATAATTTCCCACAGTAGGCCTCCGGAAATGTGTCTGTAGGCCACCATTGGCCCCCGGGCTGCACATTGAAAAGCTATGCTTTAATTTTTACTTTCTGACTTTTTACAGTAGCTTTACTCATCATGTGTGTGCAACTCTGAGGCCAGAAAAAAATTGAAGAAAATAAAGTTATGCTCTTGGATTGATCACAATTGTTGTTTTGGTTGTTGTTCTTCTTGATGATGTGGAGAATAAAATGTGGGTTCAGAATTTTGACTCGAGCTCCAAGTCAGTGAGCTCAGAAAGAAACCTCTGTATTGCTGCCAACATGGCGTCTCTTTTGTCAGCCATGATGACTTGTCTCTGATCAAAGCTTTCTTCTTCTTCCCTCTTTCTGTTCCCTCAGCGGACAGATGGCGAGGTGTTTTTAGACGGGTGTTCATTTCTTCAGAATCATCTAGAATGGCCAGATGGCCCACTGGACACTGACAAGTGATTTTTAATATGGAAATATTTTAATAAACTCGGGTTATGAGGTATTTCAAGGCAAAGTGCCCAGGAAAATGTTGTGACTTGTTACTGATAGCAGGCCATGTATATAGCCAAGGGTAAGTGCTCTGATAAGCATAGCAAATTCTTAGCATTTATATGATCTGGACAAATGTATAAAATACATAAATAAAAGCTATGGTACCATACCACTTGGCATTACAATTCTAATGCGCTCTCTTCTCTCTGTCTCTGTGTTTGTGTGTGTGTGTGTGTGTGTGTGTGTGTGTGTGTGTGTGTGTGTGTGTGTGTGTGTGATTGAAAGTGAAAGACAGGCACAGATACTTTTTTTCTGCCATTGCAGAAAAGTAGTTGTATCTGGCCAGCGGTTCGTTTTAAATTGTTCTTAATCTTTACAGTACTTCTCTATACACACTCAAATACGTTTTAACTTTTTTATTTTTTTTTGCATGTCACTTATCTAAAGCTATTTATGTAGGAGATTTGTTGTACAAAAAAATCTTAAAGGAATAGTTCACCTCTTTATGAAATTTGTTTTTTTCATCCCATTACCTGGAGTTAGGGGTTAGGGTTTGGTGTGGGTAAAAGCATTTTGGTCTCAGTGCTTGCTTTTTCCTAGTATGTCATCCCCATTTTTAGCCCCAGCTTAGCATAGGCGCTGGAATGTAATGTTGCCAGATAGCAACTCTCTCTTACTTTCAAGCGCCTCTGCTAAGCTGAAGGTAAAATTAGGGTTGCCAGACTAGGACAACATATGCACTGAAACCCACACTTACCCACATATGTAAGTCCAGGTAAGGGGGTGAATATCAATTTTCATAAAGAGGTGAACTATTCCTTTAACGTGTAGCTACAGCATTGTACTGAAAAAGTGAATGTGTATCATAGAAGTCTTTTTTGTTGACAGTATAGAATACCCTTTGTAGATCGCTATGTGAATTTCCTTTGGGGATATTGCTGAAAAGTAGAACTACACTACAGTAGAAGCCACCAGATGGTTCACCTTCAGATGTGCATGTAATACAGCACACACCCACAAGGGGGCGCTTTTGCCATCGCTCTGAGCTTTGGGGAGCAATATTAGTTCTGTGCTCAGCAAACACACCCAACACATGCACACGTGTACAAACACAGCAGTGCACACAAAATACTGTCCATCTGTCTGGACCTAGCACTGCTATTGTAAGTGATGTTGGATATTACGGTACATGCTTGCATTTTTCTGTATGTCTCATTCATACAATGCTTCTGTGTTTCATGTAGGTGGTTAATTGTTTTGCATAATAGGTAGAGGATTAACATGTACAGTATGATGTTGTAGGCCTTAGCATCTCCAATAAGGGCATTCTCTCTCTCTCTCTCTCTCTCTCTCTCTCTCTCTCTCTCTCTCTCTCTCTCTCTCTCTCTCTCTCTCTCTCTCCCTTAGACTTACTGCTATCACCCTATCAGATAGGTCACATCGATTTGTCTGTAGCAGCAAAACAGGCTCTTCATGAAATAAACATCTGCAATCTGAGCATCAGCGGAACTCAAGGGGACTGACTGACAAAGGGCAGCCTATAGCCACTACTGCGGTAAAGACTAAACGGTAAAGCTTTGCCGTACATTCTCACAGAATCTCGTGGGTACTGTTACATTTACAAAACCAAATAAAAACAACAGAAGAGGGGGGTTTGCCCCCCCCCCCATTTTAAATAATAATTTTTAGAGTTTTAAAAATGTTTTTAGATTGTTTAGAGGTATTTATAAGTAGGTAATTTGACATTGTTACTAGGCAACCGACATAACAGTGCGATTTCAAAGTCATTTCCAGCCACCAGCATTTACCGCCTAGTCCTCACCCTGCTAAGATCATACTTCCTGTCTGCATAAATGCATTACATCGCAATAAGAAAAGATTCTTTAAAGTTCTATCAGCCAATAAGAGCTCGACTGAGTCTGCATAAAGGGGGATTTTGCCCCCTTCCCCCTTGCAAAAATAAAACCAGGAATTGAACAATCATTGAGACCTCTTGCTTCGCTTCAACCCTCTCTGCTGGTTCTGCTTCTGCTACTGCTGTTGGTGCTGCTGTTGCTGTGCCTCTGTGGCCCTTTTAGAGAAGCCATAGAGATGACCAGGGCTGCCACTGCTGGGCTTGCAAACTGTCAATATTATGCTGAAGAACTCCCGAGGGTCGAGTCCTCTGTAAGACCCACCGCTTACACACACACACACACACACACACACACACACACACACACACACACATACTGTACATAGCCTACACACACACACACTCATGCGCATACACAAACACACAAACTCATGCACACACACACACACACACACACACACACACACACACACACACACACACACACACACACACACACACACACCCCTCCTCTCCTCATACCCCAGAATGCCTTGCTGTGCCTCCCGGTCTCAGGAGGAACTGGGACTGAAATGACTTCCTGAATTTCATTCATGTTTTATATCTCTAGCTGTCTGAAATATGTGGAAAGTTAGTAATGGTATGTGGTTATATTGTATACGGCACATAATGTGTGTGTGTGTGTGTGTGTGTGTGTATGTGTGTGTGTATACTGGTCTGCATATTTGTGCAAAGTACAGAAATACAGTAGGAAAGTGGCTATATAGGAGGGGGATGGGGGAGCACCAACAAGGAGCACCCAAGAGCGACAGGGGCAAGGAAAAACTCCCTTGCCTAAGGAAGAAACCTTGGGCAGATCGACGGCTCAATGGACTAACCCAACTGCCAGGGGTCATGGTGGGGGAGTGGGGATAACAGGGGAGATGGGACAGCGGAAAAGCGCATTATGTTGGTGTGCTGTTGTATGCTGGACGAAATATGGTGATGGGGTGGACAGTATGCTGAAGTACTGTATTTTAGATGATTTAGATGGGATTGTATGAAGGTCCGACATTCCAGCTATTTTGAAATGATTGCTTGCTGGAGGTGTTTAAATTGAAAAAGTTTGGATCAGCCTTTGACTAATAGCCTATCATATTCTCACACTGCATTGTCAAGGTTCGCTGATTGGCCAGGATCATGGGATGCATCCTGAATGAACAAGGATAATGGTTGGAATTCCAGACGGAATACTGAAGGGAGATGACAATCGAGCGGAATTGCGTAGGGAGGCAATGACCTAGCCTGACATAGCCCGACCATAATACTGCTGTTCATCCATATTCATGGTCTGGAGGTTCTTTAACCTGACGCGATTATAGGGTGGGGGGGGGGGGGGGCATTCACTTCTGGCTTGAAACAATTGGACAGCTCGTCTAATCAGCTTCGCCTATTGGCCGGTAGTCTCTCTACCGATGTAAACCCGCCCATGAAGACCGTCCCCAGACCATGGATACGGATGAACATTCGTATTATGGGAGGGCTATGTCAGGCTAGCAATGACCAGGCTTACAGACTGAATCAGAGTCCTTTCTCCTCTACCCCCTTGTGGCACTAAAATGCCTTAGTATTTGTATGATGCGAATGATCATAAAATAAAATGTTTTGTCCATTTTTTTCATATAAGCTCTATGTCCAGAAATAGTTGACGTAAAACTGTCTTATAGTCATTTCCACCACACCATCACACTTTATTTGCATTATGGACATGAAAGAATGTTGATTATCCATTGAAGTCCCCACAGACAGACAGACAGACAGACAGACAGATAGACAGATAGATAGATAGATAGATAGATAGATAGATAGATAGATAGATAGATAGACAGACAGACAGACAGACAGATAGATAGATAGATAGATAGATAGATAGATAGATAGAATGGTTTCTCATTACGAATAAGGACACCCAGAGTCCTTTCTCTCTCCCCACTGCTAGCAGCAGCACTCTGGGGTTTTGGCATCTCACTGAAGGACACTTTGACACTGATCCAGGAGGCTCCGTGCTCAGCCTAGCCTAGGCCCGGCTCCAGGAGTCCTCTCTGTCTCCGTCTCCCAGACATCTGCTCCATCTCCTGGGCCACTGCCACCACCACCGCCCTGGGCTAGAGATAGAGATGGTGGTGGTGGTGGTGGTGATCAACCCGCCTGCACACTGGCTCCGGCTATTGGACACTCCAGACAGACCAGGAAAGACAGAAGGTAGGGGTTAGCGT
>JAODXP020000031.1:8448652-8456152 GCA_027497455.2 Sardinella longiceps
CACACAGAATTAATAGTGGTGGTTAATATTTGTGAGAAAGGACAAGCTTGTCAACAGGTAAAGCATATTTTGATATTGAACAGTAAAAAAACGTTACAAATTGGGGATTTAAGGGGTTTAGGGTTAGCATTAGGGTTAAGGTAGTGGCTTCCAGTGGCTTGCATGGATTCTGGTTATTTCTAGAGGCACCTTAGAGGAGTGTTTTTCTTGTTGTGAGTTGTTGGTGAAGATGAAGTAAACAGTAAACTGGTGTGTTGGTTTGACTCTCAGCTACTGTCCTTGAGTTTTCTATCTGTCAGTCTCCACAACAGTCAGATAAAATGCCCGCAGTGAGTGAAGCAACAACACATGAATGCATACATTTATTCAGGAGATCAAATCTGAGCCCACTAACAAATGCATATGTGTGCATGCAGACACACACACACACACACACACACACACACACACACACACACACACACACACACACAGTACACACAGAGTAGATGTGCACATGCATGCACGCGCACAAATACACACACACACACACACACACACACACACACACACACACACACACACACACACACACACACACACAGAGTAGACAAGAACATTCCATTCCTTTATGTGCTCCACCGCAAAAATCGTGCACAGTACATTTTTAATTCATGACTGCTTTATTTTTGGCCATGTCTTAACTGTCCTTGGGTGAGCTGGAGTTCTTCCCTAAGGCATCACATGCAGGCGGAATGTTATTTGGGATTCTGGCTGCACAATGTTGTTGGATTTCAAGGATTCAAGGATTTGTTCAGTTGTCAAACTGTTTGGATGAGCTCCGATTTCATCATCAACACTGCTGTATCATCTAGAACTCACATTTTGTTGGTCTCTGCATAATAACATTTCAAGTCAAAAGTACAGTTTTGAAGTAAAACTGCTGTATAAATCTCTTCCTAATTGCACACAGTGTTCAAAAAGCATCCAAAACATTGTTTGATGCTTTCTGAGACTTTCAGACAGGCTCATTGGCAAACATTGTCATATCTGCCCGATAACACATTCCTTTTCCTGTTTTTATTTTTAATTTACAAAAGATTAAGTTTATTTTAGTGGCCATGCAAAGGGATTATCTGGAGTAAATGCAATGCAACCTGGCTTGTTTTTCCTCTGAGAAACGAGGCTTATTGTTTGCAGAGAAATCAGTTGTTGACACCCAACATTATTCATTCAACATGCATTGAACTGGAGAACTTTATTAGGTTCTGTATAGGTTAGCCTGGTCATAACCAGCCCCCTCAGTCTACGCTTCTCTTCATACAAGGGTCTGGGATCTCGGCTATTGAGAAACAACTGCTTGCTGGCGATGTTTAAAGGAAAAACTAGAAAAGCGCTCAGAGAGCGCAGACCTCCACCAAGGCAATGTGGTCACAGACACAATATGAATTCCAGATCATGTTCTGGATCACCGATCACCACCAAAATTGAATCAGTGATTGCTTGTCCCAATATACACATTGTCCGAAAATTTCATCCAAATCCGTGCAGTACTTTTCGAGTTGTCCTGCTGACAGACAAACAGACAGACAGACAGACAAACCAACTCGACCGAAAACATAACCTCCTTGGCGGAGGTAATAAAAATGGATTAGCCCTTGACTGATAACTTATTGTATTCTCATGCTGTATTCTTAGTTCTAAGTTTTGTACTTTGGACAGGATGCATCTGATGCAAACGAGGGTGGAATCCAAGATGGTTGACTGGAGGGAGATAAAATATTGAGTGGAATTACGTATGAAGTTAAGTGTGCTGTAAAGTGCATTTATATAGCACATTTTAACACAACACAGTTGATCCAAAGCGCTTTACAGTGGAAGAGGGGACCTAGCTTAACTAACCACCACCAATGTGTAGCACCCACCTGGGTGATGCGCGGCAGCCATCACAGTCGGTGCTAGAACACTCACCACACACCAGCTTGAGGTGGAGAGTGAGGGAATGGTATGAAGGCAATGAACAGGCTAGTATGGTATAGGTAGGGCCTATAGAGATCTGTAGTCCATCTGGTAGAGTGATGCTCATGGCCACATGCTCTGTCCCTGTTGGATACATGCTGATGAAAATGTAAATCTCCACTGCAATATAAAAATGCAAATCTGCCGTGTTGATGAATAGAAGCATAACCTCCATACATACAGATTGTATTATGACGAACCTTACATAAATATCCCCAAATCATCATACCAATCAGAAATCCAGTATTACAGGCAGAGTGAACATAACAGCGGCAGTGCACACACACACACACACACATACACACACACTCCCTCCCTCCCTGTGGACAGCCGTCTGATATCACACCTCTCAGATCAGCGCCCATGTTACATTAATTTAAACACCTCTCTCTCTCTCTCTCTCTCTCTCTCTCACCGCGCATTATTTTCTACGCCAGTGTTTGCACAGGGCTGTAACTTTAGAAATGAAGCCTGCGTCCCATGGGGAATATTGTTTCATTCAGTTACCCGGGCGCCCTACAGAGGGTAAATGAATTTGAGGGAAGTCTGCAGTCAGATCAGAGAGAGTCGAGATGACTGAGGGAGATCCTTTTCCTTTTTCTTCGCCGAAGACAATGGCGGCTCGGAGGAACAATCGGGTTTGTGATGGAAGAGATACGCTTTTTGACGTCAGCGCCAATCTTCAAATGAGTGCGAAAGGACTCCTTTTGTTCCTTTTTAATGAGCGCGGCTATAGAAAGGGAATCTGGATCTCTTCATCTTCTCAGCATCTGACACCTAGATTCTAGAACATTCAAGGAGCCACACTCTGACGGGGGAAGTGTGTCACCGTGAGACTGCAGACTCTGGTGCTCATGCTCACAGATAATTATAGAGGTGTGAGGCTATGGCAGTCTGCAGGGGCCTACGAGAGGCTGTGCTGTACCTGCGAGGGGCCGGAGAGGCGGCATCTGTCTCGTGGGTTCGGTGCGTAGGTGCGAGGCGAGAAAGCCGTCAAAGAATCACGGATGAAAATGTGCAAAGATGTGTGGTGGTGGTGATGGTGGTGGTGTTGCGTTTGGATGAGCGAGGATGGATGAAAATGGAAAAGGGATGTTATGACTTAGCTTCCTGTCTGTAGACTACTGTAGACCTGGCTTGAACACTTTTATTTGTTTGTTTTTTTCCAGTGGAATTTTCCATTCATTTTTTAGTTGCATTCCGTGAGAGGAGAGAATGAATGATCAGAATGTGTTGGTGAATTGTGTGTCATGTTGCTCATATGATACAGTACACGTACACAGAAAGATCAATGCTGTACAATACTGTACACTATAATAAGATAAAAAAAAGATTGCGATGGGTAGGTTGTATAGATTTGTATTTTAAAAAGAATAATGGACAAAAATGTGACCTATACAGCAACAACAACAACAACAACCGATACTAATAATAACAATAATAATGCCTAAAGAAGAGCAATTAGACCAAACGTGTAGGCAGTGTCGGTTGAGCATGAATACGGGCTATTACCAGATCCTACCCCCGTTGGTGTAATTGGGATTAGCACTCATTAGCTGTAGTTACAGCTCAGTAGGAATCCAGTGGAACTGTTCCAGACCACAATGGGCTCAGCCAGTGCTAGTGGCTTTGGCAGTGCCTGCCTGCATCTCTGGTCACGTCAACTCTGCTCTGAATAAGCACTTGAGTCAGTGCTGCAACTGTCTGCTCATGGTGATGGTGGTGATGGTGAACCCTTCCCTGCATAGCTGTGTCCAAGCCATACATGGCACAGACATATATGGACCAGTTCTGCCACCAAGTTGTTCAGCTGCCACTTTAGGGTTTCAATATTAACTAGAAAAGCGCTCAGAGAGCGCAGACCTCCGCCAAGGCGTCCGCGGTGCGAAAGCCCTCAGTTTTGCTCTGGCTACAACCAATGAGAGCAATGAACAAGCTGGTTCAAACAACACTAGAGCGTTGTGACTGGCTAAACACCAACCATGTCTGAATACAATGGTTCCCTATGGCTCATAGACGTACTTGCTGAGCAAATAAATGTTCTGCCACGAGGGTATGTCTAGAATTCTAGGGTACTAAAAGAGTTGAATGAGTGAATGAATGTAAACTCCCTCATTCTACTCACCCTGTCACCCCCTCACTCCCTCACCATAACCCTGGCAACTGTGTTAGCCCCTCTGCCTTTGATCTGCCCCAAGGTTTCTTCCTTAAGGGGCTTTAATTCTGCATTTGACTAATATACCGGAGGTTAGGAGAGCTGTAACATAGATGAAATAGCCTGCTAGTTTATTCATGCTAAAAACACTACTTCAACGCTGAAAGGTCAGCGTCAAAAGGGTCGAAGTTCAATCAGTTTGAACTTTGAGCGTTGCGTTAAAAACGCTGACGCTGACCACAACGCGACGCCGAGACCGAAGCGCCAGCTTTTGGCGCTTCTACATAGAAAAACCATTGCCCAACGTCAGCACAAGCATTTTGAAGCTGTTCCATGTGTAGGCCCCTTTAGGTTTAGGGAGTTTTTTCCTCCTTGTTGGGATAACTTTATGGGCCCTATTTTGACGACGCAAAGTCAACTGTTGTTTGGCGGATGGCGCATATGGTTTTGGGGGCGTGTCGGCGGCTTTTTGCTATTTTCACAGCGCAGAAAGTGAACTTCGCGCCGGCGCAAAGTCCAAAAAGGTTGGACTTAGGATGCCTAATTAATCATGGGTGTGTTATGGGTGTAACACAGGCATAACCAATGACAGATCAATCTCTCATTGCCTTTAAGAACGAACAGCGCAAAGCGCCTGGTGAATTGCTATCACACCAGCTGATCTCCTCCTTGTGCATTTAAAGAAATTGAAATATTGAATAGCGAGCAAGCTCACACGTCGGGTCTAGTCATAGTCAGAGACGTAATGGGTATGGTAATATTAAATTGATGTCTACAGGCTGCACAAGACACGAAGGAAGCTGATTTAGTCCTGATAGATATCTCGGAATATTCATTCGAAAGCGAAAGTAAACTTGATTCTCCATTTAACGTCCCCCTTCTTATATCCTCACGCGTTTTCTGTTGCAGGCTAATAAATGGTGGTTAACCACATCTTCCTGAGCATCATAATGATTTTCCCATTGTAATAATTATTGTTGTGGCCGTCATTGTTATGCTGGAACAAGGACTGCATTACCTATTGCGTTGTGCGTCCATAAAATAGCATTTCAGGAATGCGTGACTGACGAATGAGCAGGTTTTTTCCAGTCACTGGCGGATCCCTTTCTGCGTCTGTATAATAGCATCTAACGCGCTTTGCGCCTAGCCACACCTTCGACACACCTCCGAGGACGCAAAGTCACTTGCTAGTTAGACAACGTGAATTACTTGAGAGAAAAACGAACCATGCGCTCGCACAAAATAGCAATGATAGCTTGCGCGAGTCGCGAAGGCATGGTGCGCCGTCTGCAAGATAGAGCCCTATAACTCCATGCGATACTTCATAATGCCCCCCCCACCCTTAATGCACCAATAGGCTGACACCAGACATAATTTCACCGCATTTTTTTTACACTAGTAACCATATGCATAACTTCCTTGAATCCCTTGAGTATCTTTGTACTTGCCATGTTGAATGCTGTGGCTTCTTGGTTAAGGTGCTGTGATGGCGCACTACAATAGGACTGAATGACTGAGATGGGAGGCGAGGCCATTAAATGCTTTCAGAGACGCTTTCAGACCAAAGTGAATGTGTGAAGTGGCAGGTAATTAGATCGTCTTCAGAGCCAGGAGCTGTTTTAAGGCCAGTGCATTATTGCCTTGATGAGGGATTGGTCTTAGGGAAAGGTAGGCGTGTGTGTGTGTGTGTGTGTGTGTGTGTGTGTGTGTGTATAAACACCAGCAGCACTGCAGAAGCATGTGGTCCCTTCTTGATGAGCTAGAGTAGATGGCTCAGGGAGTACTCATTGCGCACTGACTTAAAACACACACACACACACACACGAACGCGCATGCACACATGCATGTGCACACACCCTGCGGGCCTGTTCAGTGTTTTCCTAGTTGTTCAAATATTTGGTGTGTGTGTGTGTGTGCTTGTCTGTGTCGGTGTCTGAATGAAAATGCCTATGTGTATGTAGGAGTGTTTTGATTTGAATGGTTGCGATGGCTGGTGTTTGATTCAATGACAGAAAATACAGAGCGGTGCTGCTGCTGTGTGATTCTGTGTGAGTGCCTGTCAGAGCCTAAGAAGTGGTGTGTGTGTGTGTGTGTGTTTGTGAGCGAGAGAGTGAGACCGAAAGAGTGGCAGAAAAACAAGGAAAACAGCATTGAGGAATTCTTAAGATATCACATCTTCTCCTTGCAGAGAAGGCTACATGTTTATAGCACTACTGTAGCCTTATTGCTTGTGAACGGAAGCTTTGCAGCATGGGAATCTCTCTCTCTCTCTCTCTCTCTCTCTCTCTCCGAACCCCAGCTGCACTGAGAAATCGAACCGTACAGCACTGCACAGCACAGCGCACTATTCTTCCTTGTAAGACAGCCGAGCCCATTAAAGGCGGTTATTCTTGGCCAGCCGGTACCACGGCCGGCCCTCGATTCATAAATTATTTATGGCGCTTGTTATATCTGCGATTAATTAACCGGAGTCATGGGCCATTCGTTTGGGGCGGCCATGTTTAATCTGATAATGCTGTATGATGGACAATGTTTGGTTAATGTCCTTTTTACTGATAAAAAATGAATCCTTGAGGTCATTTTATAGTATGTGTGTATGTGTGTGTGTATACATTGGTGATGGAACATGGGTGACATCTGATCACTAATTCTCAGTCTTGGTTGCTCAAAAGGGAATTCATGTCTGCACTCACCAGTTATACAGATGACCACAGCTTGACTCTAATTCTGAATAGGATGATGAAAAACTGGCAGTGGCTGGAGCAGCGTCACTTCCATAACATAAACAAACCCACCTACTGTGGAAGAGAGCAGAGAACAGAAAGGAAGGGTGGATTGGACTTGGACTTGCCTCCCCAGACTGCTGGCCTGATCACACTGTTAGGAGGTGTGAGATACCAGCACTCCTCTCCTGCTCTCAGCAACACCTAAATATAGATGGAACTATACATCATGTGACGAATAGAATACACACACACACACACACACACACACACACACACACACACGTATGAATGCCCACATACACGCACAAATACATACACACACACAAACGCATACATATAGAACCAGGCACTGTAGACATGGAGTGTTGTGTTTTAGAGATACTGTATCTGCTCCTTTAGCCATTGACGGAGAAAGGAGATAAGATCTGTGTGTGTGTGTGTGTGTGTGTGTGTGTGTGTGTGTGTGTCGAAAAGGTTAGACTAGGTCATTGTTAATCACACACATTCCGTTAACTACGGGAAATTACATTTCCATGACGGTGTGTGTCTGTGTGTGCACATGTGTGTGTTAGGAAAAGGAGTGTGTATGTGAAAGGCAAGCCTAGAATTAGCACACTGACC
>JAODXP020000031.1:8461152-8466152 GCA_027497455.2 Sardinella longiceps
CCACAGTGTGGTGACTGGACTGGACTTGATTTGACTGCCTGGAGGTGTGGCTGAGCTTGTCGGATCAGATTGTCAGACAGATTGTGTCCCCCGGAGGAGTTGTAGAGTCCAGTGAGAGCAGACGTTTGATCACCACTCAGTCCCAGGATACTGAACTCCTGACCTGGGTCTGGCTGCCATGGAGCTACAAGGCAAAGAACAGACGGGTCTATTACACTGCGTCGCTCGCAGTTAGGTTACTGCCAGTTAGGTTACTGGCATTGAAGGCAAGTCAAGGCAAAGTTTATCTAAGATAATATTAGATAAATCTCACAAGATAAACGTCCCCAAGAGGATATATGTATTGTAGGCAGACACAACATGCTGCACAAACATGAAAACATGAAAAAGGACAAGCACAAACACAATAAAAAAACACAAAACCTGACATGAGAAGCAATACAGAAATGTACAGGATGGGTCTAAAAAGTACATGAACACATTAGTGTACCAGCCTTTGCATATACATCTTATATGTAGTTGGTGTGTCGGTTTGGATAAAAGCTTCTGCTAAATGGTTTTCATTTATTAACTTTACTTTTTTCAGTGTTCAAATTCAAAACAAACATAAAATCATTTGTATTGTGTTTGCAAATTTGAACGCGCTTCTGAATTCCCTGATGTTAAAGCCACCAAAGAGTAATACACATCCGCCAATAATTTGAACAAAAGCTGCTGCATCCCTTTTTGAGACCCCTACAATGGGAACCACATAATTTTTTTTTTTTTTTTTTTTTTTGCTATCAAGATTAAAAAAACTTTACAATAAAGGTTGTGTATCTAACAACATTTCAGCTTCTAAATATAGTTAACTGTGTTGGCCATCTCAAAGTAAACCCTGGCCTGTGCCCTTTGGGTCAATCCATAGATGTAATGAAATGTAATGTTGATCATGCCACTGGCAAGTGTGCCTGGAGAGGCATGACCATGCAACATGGGAGACTAGTTCTGTTGTCTCAAGTTAAGTGTGTTATGGCTCCCTGTGTGGTCGTAAAAACCCCGCTGCCGGTGGAGTGGGAGTTTATTGCACCGAGCGTCGTCCCCGCTGGGAGCGATCACACTGACAGATGAATTGGAGCATCCTCTGGAAGTCCTCTAAGCTTGTCTGTGTGTGTGTGTGTGTGTGTGTGTGTGTGTGTGTGTGTGTGTGTGTGTGTGTGTGTTTAATAAATTTAACTGAAGTATTGCACACTTTGGCGTCATAGTGTATTTAAGATTATTTTGGGATGTGAGTGTGTGTGTGTTCTAAATGAATTTAACAGAAGTATTGCACACTTTGGCATCATTATGTATTTAAGACATGTTTTGGTGTGTGTGTGTGTGTGTGTGTGTGTGTGTGTGTGTGTGTGTGTGTGTGTGTGTGTGATGGCACCTTTGAGATGGAAGTGTGTGTGGTGACATTTCAACTTTTCATTCAAACGTCTAGAGGATTTGTAGGTCATCTTTCCATCCCTGTAGACAATGGCACCAGTGTAGGACCATTCTTATTTCTCAGCAGGCTATTTCCTCTTGGGTGAAATAATATCTGTAAATGTGTAAAAGTCCTGTAAAACACTACCTGGCTTCAATTATGAACAATTATACTACCAAACATGTAAAAATAGGCTTTTAAAACTACTTCAAGTAGAGAGAATGGAACCTATTATTATTTTGGCGATTTTAAAAGGTGTGGTATTAAACTATGATACATGTATTAGACCATTAGACTTCAATTTTTCTACTAGTGTATCCCTTTGGCAACATTTTCATTCCAGGTTGTCAATCTGATGGCTTTTACATTTTGAGAAATTAGTCTGTATTGGACATTGAAACAAGTGGGCAAATGTTCTAATTTATTAGTTACACTCTGCATTTGTAGTTGTTATCTTTAAATCCCCTTTGGCGTACATATTGCCAAATAAGCTCAAAAGGTGTAACTACTGAGGATGAAGTATTTTTTTCTACCGAATTATTGCCTTTAGCAAGAGCAAAACCATGGCAGCGATTGACCCACCATTCATTATTACACGTTTAGAATGTTTTGTGTCAAGTGAGTTGACCTCACAGAAGATGGAATTGTCTGAACGTTCTAGATTCTAAGTAGAATCCTGAGGTAGAGCACTGGCTCATTTTGACCGTGTATGTGCTAGAGATAAGACTGAGAGAGAGAGAGAGAGCTTTCTGCTGACAATTTTACCCTTATTTACTGATATTCCATCGATCAAAGATCAAAGGAGGAGTCTATTTGAAATACATTTAGATCCTATTTGATCCATTTTGCTTTCTGGAGATGGAAGCTGAAGTAGAGGCGAGAGGAGAGGGCTGTTGCATTATGCAGGCCATGAGCGCCATCTTCAAGAGCATAAGAGACCGTCTAAGGCCTAGGAGAAGTCGACAGAGGACCAAGAATTACAGGGTCTGCCGACAGTCTGCCGTGGCCAAGATTGAGTCGAAGAAGGAGAGGAAGGCGAAGAAACAGCTGAACTCTGGACTGAACACCGGGGGAATCGAGCAAAGCCACTCCGCCAAGTCCACCACATATGTGGCCTCTGCTTCTAGAAGCATCCAGGAGGATGATGGAGCTTCCAGAGATGTCCAGGAAAGACTGAAATCCTCTCTGCGGGCTTCTCAAGAAAGACGTAAGCCATGCTGGGTTATCCGGAAACTCTGTAGACGAGACAACATGGCTGGCATGAAGATGGGTGACACTCGAGAGAGAGAGGTTCTTCAGCCATCTGGACCAGCCACTGCAGAGGGAAACGGTGGAGAGGTCTCCCTCATGGAGGACACTCAGGTCAGGAGGGACTTTATGCCTCGAGAAAAACCTCTGCCGGGCGAAAATGTCCAACCCGGACCACTGGATCTTCAGGCCGATGAACCAGCCAGTAAGAACACAATAGGCATCTACTTAATAGCAGTCATGTTTTAGCCTATATGAATAGAAATGGCATTAGATAATACAGTAGTAATACAGCTAATACAGTAAAACCGCTAGGCTAATTAATCTCAGCAGTCCAATGGCCTGACCTTTTACTGACCTTTTCTACCAGGCTGGGTTGCGTTCTATGGCCAGATGTGGTACAGTATTTATCAGCACCAAGGTGGCCATGGAGATGCTTTGGCCAATCAGCATGGGTCTGCTCAGCCAGAGAAGGAAAATGACATAGATAGACTGAGTGTGGAGGATTCTGATGCAGAAGAAGAACTTGAGCCCGGTGAAGCAAGTGAGTAAGCTACACCAAGAGTGTAGACCTCTAACTGCTAACTAAACACAATTTACTTATTTGAGAATAGCCCCAATACTATAATAATTCATGATTAACCACAATTACATTTTAACCGACTTTTTTTTTTTTTGTCTAACAGCCTGGATTATGGCCTATGGCCAGATGTGGAAAAGAACGACTAAACAAGTTGGTCAAGGAGACGTGAGAGAGGATTCTGAGATAGGAGAGGATCTTGAGCCTGGTGAAACAAGTGAGTATAGCGTACTGTAGATGTCAACCTGCTAACTAAACACTGCTCACTTTGCAAGGTGATAATAGACAAAAACTCATTCATGGCCACAGTTAACAGTTGGTTTTGTTTCCCAACAGGCTGGGTTGTGGACTTTGCTCAGATGTGTCAGGAAATTATCGAACAAGATGATTGTGAGTAACAAATATTACCCATTTCATTCATCTGTTGTATATTTATTCACTTATATTTAATTCTGTTTCAGAAATAAATGATCAAAAATATATAGAGTTGATGTTAAAGCTTTATTGTGGTGTTGTTTTCAGAGAGGAAGATGGAGAGGAATGACCTGGACTGGCCAAGACAACCAAGAAAATGGCCTCTCTCTTTCCTGACCTCAACTGATCGCTGTAACTGCGCTGTAACTGAGCTGCATTTGTTGTTCACTAACAAATATTAGTTTTATTGTTATTTTGGTATTTTAATTATATTTTGTTTACATCCCACATTTAATAAAACATATTTGAAAACTTAAGTGGATCTAACTGTCTCTGTGTGTGTGTGTGTGTGTGTGTGTGTGTGTGTGTGTGTGTGTGTGTGTGTGTGTGTGTGTGTGTGTGAGTGTATTTAAACAAAACTTCCTATCTGCCAACGCAGTGACACATTGAGTAACTGAACACTGACACACTGTAGTCCTTGTCCTGACCCCTAGATTTCAGAAGCATAAACTGAGTGGTTGGTTATGAGCAGTCTACTCAAGTTAAAACACAGCCTGACCTATATGTTCCAAATGACTGCACCTCTAGATGTGATATTACGCTCAACACTAAAGGGCATACAGACAGCCGTAAATTATGTTGAAATCTCGCTGTTATATGGGTCATATAGTAACAATGCCAAACAACCTACTGATATATCTAAATGATCTAAAAACTTTTTTGAAACTCTGAAAATTAAGATGAATTGTGGGGGACCCCAATCCCCCCTTTCTTCTTTTTTTTCGGTTTTGTAACTGCAGCAGTAACCGTGAGATTCTGTTAGAACGTACTGTAAACATACCATCTTGTGTTTACAGTGATATTACATGTAGTGAGAAGTCCTACCTTCCTCCATACCATAGATAATATGTATTGGCCTCTGTATAGTATTTACACTATGTTTTTAAATGTACACCAATGGGGCTAAAAAAAAAGTACGATAATGCATCCAAAATGGTCCATGTTAACATTCAGATTCATATTCAGCATATCCAATTTTGCCTGGGTATCTTGATCAACTGGGTGGAATATTGAATATTGCTTTACACTGGGCATCACTTAGCAATAAGATAGTGTTGAATTTTCTTTAATTAATAGGAATATAACTATTGCACTTTGAGCATTGTGTTAGTCTATGTTTTTGTTTATTGTTGTTGTTTCAGTGTGAGTCCCTAGGTTCTGCTTGACGATTTCACAATTTTACCTTTGTAGTCCCTACTATACTGCTATAGTACCTGAGTCTGGTCTCGGATTGGCAGTTGGTCTTGA
>JAODXP020000031.1:8486152-8498652 GCA_027497455.2 Sardinella longiceps
AGCTGTTTCCACTGTGTGTGAAGGTCAGGAAAGTGCTGAGGCAGCCCACACACATTTGCTGTGGAAGTAAACATACACAAGCACACACACACACACACACACACACACACACACACACACACACACACACACACACACACTAACACACGCACTCACCCTCTCTCTCTCTCTCTCTCTATCTCTCTCTCTCTCTCTCTCTCTCTCTCTCTCTCTCTCTCTCTCTCTCTCGTACACTCTTGCTCTCTCTTTCTCTCTCTCACTCTCTCTTGCTGTGACTCTGTCTCCCCCCATCCATCACCATTACTTACACACACACACACACACACACACACACACACACACACACACACACACACACACTCACTCCCGCCTCCCCCTAATCTCTCCCCTGTCCCCCCCTCCAGGTGAAGAAGACCTGGGAGGCGACGCTGAACACCATCCAGGACCTGGTGAGCCTGGAGGACTTTGACGTGTCGGAGAGCTTCCAGAGGAGCCGCTCCACCGAGTCGGTCAAGTCCAGCGTGTCCGACACCTACCTGAGCAAGCCCAGCCTGGCCAAGAGGAGGGCCAACCAACAGGAGACAGAACTCTTTTACTTTATGGTGTGTGTGTGTGTCTGTGTCTATGTGTCTGTGTCTGTGTCTGTGTCTGTGTCTGTGTCTGTGTCTGTGTCTGTGTCTGTGTCTGTGTCTGTGTCTGTGTGTGGGAAGGATGGAGATAGAGACAGGGAGAGACAAAGAGATTTCTTTAAAACAAAAAATAATAAAAAATATCAATCCATATGCTCTCCAAAAACAAGTTTACCACTTTTAACTGAACACACCTTATAACACCATATGATCTCAAAGGTGTCAAGTCCCTTCATAATATTTCAGATCTATCAAGACCAAGAAAAAGAGAGATGTTCACTTTGTGAATTCATCACTGCTTGCTGTTGACTTTCTCTGCACGTCTATCCATCTTTAGCTTTAGCATTGCGATTGAAAGTGAAGGTTTGAGTAGAAAGCAATGGCATCATTATGATAAGTGGTGAATATGTGAAGTCAAGCCATGGCAGGATACTAGTTTGAATAGTCTGACTTGTGTTGTGTTTGCAGAAACTGCGTGAGCACTTGGAGGGAAGTAATCTCATCTCCAAACTGCAGGCCAAGCATGACTTACTCAAGAAGAGCATAGCTGAGGGTGAGCATGCACTCCTTTTTATTATCTCAATTTTATTTATTTTATTCTTTATATCTCACCATCTTTGTCTCCCTGTCATCTTCTATCTTTCTTTCTCTCTTCCTTCTCTCTCTCCTACTCTCTTATTCGTTTGTTCTTCATTTGTATTTATTGGCAATTGTAGTTGAAAATAGGCTATTTGTCACATACATACATATATGTTTCTGTGCTATGTACTGATTCTTTATGCTGTGTTCACAGGTTATAGAGGAGATGTATTGACCACAAGGTGAGTTTTGTTAAAAAAGAAAGAAAGAAAGAAAGAAAGAAAGAAATATAAATAAAATATTTCCTCTTTACCTGTCCTTTTGCTCTGTTCTCATTACGTATACTTACCAATAGCATTTGTTTATTCCTCTTCTCTGATTGGCTACAGCCGTCGAAGGAACTCCCACAGCAGACAGCAGGTAAAATTTCATCCAACTAGTTAGGACCAGGGGTGTAGTGGGCGTGGAACGCGGGGGTACGCCGTCCACCCACTTCTCACGTGAAAAAAAAGAAATCGTACTAATTATACATTAAACCACATGCATTGGCAATGGTGAACATAACCGAATTTGTAGGGGTGGGCGCCTGACGCAAGGGTGAAAGCAACATGCATAGCATACACTGACTAGACATTTCAAACCAATGAACAGGGCCAGGGGAATATATGACAGGAGCACGCACATACGCATGCACACACACTCAAATTCCTCGGTCGCAATCGAGTTCTGCAGCCCTCTGACCTGCGTGGCTCTGTAGCCAGGCTATGACAATGTCGTCGTTAGTTTTAACCAAAACATCCATTTTCTTTCAGCTGAGGCAGCGTCTGCGGGTAAGGGCTTTGAAGTGTTGAACGTTGGTTTGAATAAGCGCAACGACGCATCATTTTGGATTCGTAGCCCAAAACAGTAGGCTACCGGTAAATTTAGACAAGTTCAACTCGCACTGAGGCAGGTCGTTTGCCGTAAGGTTAATGCTTATAAAATAGTCAGGCTTATCTGTATCTAGCTAAAGCATTAAGTTTACTGCTCTATGCGTGTTAATAGCACCATCAACATGTTGGAGTTGGAGCAAAGTAGTTCACGGATCATTACACCACTTACAGTAGATAACGGCATCTGCTTATTTTTAGTCATGTTCTGTAGGTCTACATAAATATGGATGATGTTAAAATCATAACATGATTAAAACAATCTTGAATGGAAACTATAATGTTGCATCACTGATCTAGTTGGACTGGCAGCTAGAAGTTCTGTATTGAAAGTGAATCATGTAGCCTAATAATAACAATCACGTAAACGACTCGAGATAAAGTTTTTTTTTTTTTTTTTGGGGGGGGGGGGGTCACAAATAGCGTACCCCCACTTCAAAAATCCCCACTACACCACTGGTTAGGACTCTCCTTTCCAGGCATCAGTTTTACAAAATCATAGTTGCAACTATGTTTGCAGTGCAATTTCCCATTGGCAACTAATTAAGTTGCTAACTGGTTACCAACTAATGCTTTTGGGAAACAGACACCTGATCAGTCATCCAGATAAATGGTACACAGTGTCAATACCGACTATTTAACCAATAATCATCACAGAGAGGATACACTGGATGAGTTAAAGCCAGGATATATCGGTTACACTATTTGAAGGTACCTTCATAAGACTGACGTGACACTATCATTAACTCTGACATGACGTTGTCATGAATCTGTCATAAACTTTATACACCTGTTATGACTTGTGTCATTAAGTGTCACCTGGTATTTTGTTATGGTTAGGGTTAGGGTATGTCAGAAGTCATGCCAGGTTTATAAAGTTTATGACATTCTTGGCAACGTCATGTCATAGTTAATGACAATGTCATGTCAGTCTTATGATGGTACCTTCAAATAAAGTGTTACCGATATATCTGCCATCGTCACAATTAGCTTCCACTATGATCAATGGAACTGGCTATATCAGCAGCAGCGCAGCAGATATTCTAAAAATGCATCACATGGCTCTTTATAATGTTGTAGAACAGGTGTTTTCAAAGTGGGTTCCATGATGCTAATAGGGTGAGGTGAAACATTTTGCACTTCAATGGCAACTTTTACCAAAAAGTGTATCTTCATCAGATGATCGCTTATGTTCACGTGTATGTGGCTCTCTGTGTGTTAATGTACTGTTGTGTGTGTGTGTGTGTGTGTGTGTGTGTGTGTGTGTGTGTGTGTGTGTGCTGTTCCCAGTTATGATCTCTATCTCTGTGTTTTTCCCCTGTACAGGAGCAAGGAAAAGCCATTCCCCTTATCGTAGAGAGCTGCATCAGATACATTAACCTGCACGGTCAGTCACACACACTCAGTGTGTGTGTACACACACACACACACACACACACACACACACACACACACACACACACACACACGCGCACACACACACACACACACACACACACACACACACACACACACACACACACACACACACACACATATACACTCAGTGTACACACACACACACACACACACAATCAGTACACTGTACACACACACACACACACACACACACACACACACACACACACACACACACACACACATACACATCAGTACACGTACACACACACACACACACACACACACACACACACTCACTCACCAAAACACACACACAAACTGTACACACACACACACACACACACACACACACACACACACACACACACACACACACACACACACACACACACACACACACACACACTCATAGGATACTTCTCTGTGTCTCTGCAGGATTACAACACCAGGGGATCTTCAGAGTCTCAGGATCTCAAGTGGAGGTCAATGACATCAAAAACTCATTTGAGCGAGGTCAGTACACACACACACACACACACACACACACACACACACACACACACACATACACACTCCCTCTCAGATGCAGAAAATCTCTCAGATTCTCTCAGTGACACCTCATTTCCTGGTCTGTGTGACAATGTTTTTTTGTTGTTATTGACCCGCATCACCTAGGAAACGACCCCTTATCAGACGAGGAGAACAGTCCAGACATTAACTCGGTGGCCGGAGTACTCAAACTGTACTTCAGGAATCTGGAGAACCCACTGTTTCCCAAAGAGCTCTTCAATGAGCTGATCGCCACCGTGCGTAAGTGTCACACAATGTGTGTGTGTGTGTGTGTGTGTGTGTGTGTGTGTGTGTGTGTGTGTGTGTGTGTGTGTGTGTGTGTGTGTGTGTGTGTGTGTGTGTGTGTGCCCACCTACGAAGAAATGTGTGAAATGAAATGATTGAGACGGGAGCCAAAGCTGCCAAAAGCATGAACACCTATGTAATCATGGGAATTGTCTCTTATCTTGTTTGTGTGTGTTTGTTTGTTTGTGTTTGTGTGTGTGTGTGTGTGTGTGTGTGTGTGTTGCAGGCATAGAGAGTCTGTATGATAGGGCTCTGAGCATCCGTAAGCTCCTGACCACTGCCCCACGCACTTCAATGGTCCTGATGAGATACCTGTTTGCCTTCCTCAACCAGTAAGTCTCTCTCTAAAACTCTCTCTCTCTCTCTCTCTCTCTCTCTCTCTCTCTCTCTCTCTCTCTCTCTCTCTCTCTCTCTCTTTCCACGTCTCCTTCTCTTACTCTTTCATGTCACTCTCTCACTCTCTCTCTCTGTCTCCTTCTCTTCCTCTTTCACTTCTCTCTCTCTCTGCCTCTCTCTCTCTCTTTCTCACTTCCCTCACTTTAATCATCTTTCTCCACCTTTTTCTCTCTCATTTTTCTTCCCACCATATTTTCCTCCTTTCTTTCTCTCTGTTTCTCTCTTTTTCTCACTTCCCTCGCTTTAATCATCTCTTTCTATTCCTATTGGTCTCAATCTCCTCCCACCATACCCTCTCTCTCTCTCTCTCTCTCTCTCTCTCTCTCTCTCTCTCTCTCTCTCTCTCTCTCTCTCTCTCTCTCTCTCCTTGTCCAACTCATTGTCTCTCTTGCTCTCATATTCTTTCTAGTGTTGTCTTCCACACACCATTTTCCCTCCCTCTGAGAGGAAACGTCTCTGATTCGTCTTCTAGCACATTCCATTGTTCTGCACTCATCTTCTCTCCTCTCCGACTCATTTTTCTCTCTTTATAGTCCTGTCACAGTTACACACAGCAAACACACACACACACACATTCAGCCCCTCTGCCTCCCAATTCCGTGCCAGTTCACACACAGAGAGGGTGTGTGTGTGTGTGAGGTAGCGGGAGGTGTGGGCAAGGGGGATAGAGGCGTGATATGAAGCCTATTTCATTTCCATAGATAGTGCCACAGTTAAAAAGCAAGTGGGGTTTAACCCTAAAGTTCCCTAAGCCTATGAATCCATAATGGCCTCTGGTTAGTTCTGCTTAAACCGACACATGATGAGAGAAGTACTGAATCTGGATTATTGGTGAACCTCTTTATTACGGTCGATATCATAAACTAAATCTGAAGCATTACTGTGCGTTCAGACCGAGACCGATTCAGGCGACATAGGCGACGGAAGTAATTGACTTTGTATTGGGACCGGCGATTTGGGCGACAAAAGTGGCAGGCGACTTGGGCGACGAAACTTGGGTGATAAAATCAAGTTGAACTTCGGTTAACTTTATGTAATGAGCTATGATGCGGTTGGGCTATTACCAATCAGAATGCCGCTTTACTGGGGAGATGCCTGTAGAGAAGCAGGATCGAACGTTTGAAAGCTAACGTCATGGGCAAATTTGCCGTTTTGGTTGCTGTGCTCAAGCGATGTTTCTTGGGAGTCTTCGGCGACTCTTGGCAATTTATAGCTTGCGGTTTGAACGTACAGTTAGTGAGCCTCTGGTAATGTAGATCTCAAATACTGAATCTGAAGCATGGATACCTTGCCATACTATAGCATATGTACGGTATAGCATTACCGTACTATAGATATCAAATGGTACATATACAAGCCAGGCATGAGGTTATCACCGGTACATTTAGTGACACATGCATTACTATACCGCAGGGTTTCTGTGGAGAGGGAGGGAGGGAGGGAGGGAGAGGGAGAGGGAGAGGGAGAGGGAGAGGGAGAGGGAGAGGGAGAGGAGAGAGAGAGAGAGAGAGAGAGAGAGAGAAAAAGAGTAATTCTATGTGAAAATAGTTGTCATTTTTGTGCAGGGCACAAATTTGAAGGCAAATAAAAAGGGAAGGGTTTCTAAAGACAGTTGCAACATATTTTGTGGTAAACTTGATAACCTTTTTCACCATTGACCTTTTGACCTTTGACATCTGCCCTGTGCGCAGCCTGTCCCAGTACAGCGACGAGAACATGATGGAACCAGGGAACCTGGCCATCTGTTTCGGGCCGACCCTCATGCCCACACCTGAGCTCCAGGACCAGGTGTCGTGCCAGGCCCACGTCAACGAGGTCATCAAGACCATCATCATCCACCATGAGACCATCTTCCCCGACCGCAAGGAGCTGGACGGCCCCCTCTACGAGAAGTGTATGAGTGCCACAGAATACTGGTGAGTGTGTGTGTGTGTGTGTGTGTGTGTGTGTGTGTGTGTGTGTGTGTGTGTGTGTGTGTGTGTGTGAGGGGGAGTGTATTTTATTAGCTATTCCATTACAGTGTATTTATTTAGATTAGATTAGATTCACAATCCTGGAGGGTATTCCAAGCGTGATTCCAAGTAAATGAATAAGTGAGAAACCTGGCTAAATTAACCTACAGTATACGAAGTCGTAAATCTGCTAATAAAGGAGCCTGTTGGCTTTATTTGGCTAAGAGAATCAGCAGTTGATGCTCCTCTATTATAAGGTTTACCACTACTCCAAGCTTAACCTAACCAGGTGTGTCACTTAACAGCTTTCTTGGAATACCCCCTGGCCGGTCACTATTTATTTCTCCATATGTCTAGATATGGAAGTTGTTTGTCCACATCTACTGTACAATAACGGCACAAAGTCCTCCCACATACTGTATCTATTCCAGCTGTTTACATAAACCCGCTGACGCTCATCAGCACAACAACAAAGAAGCATTAGCTAATTAGAGTGATTATCGGTGCTAAAAGGATCCCCGCTTAGCAAGCCATTTCGTCCTCATAATGTTGATGTTGGCGCCATGTGTACTGTATATAAACGTGGTTTTGAAAACAAACACTCAAAACATTTTGCAAATTATGTTATAAAATTGGATATGTTCTATAGTATGTTCTAGAATTGGATTTTGAGCGCTAGCTTCCATGTTAGCCTGCTATTTTGAGAGCCAACCAGATGCTGTCACTTTTTTTATCCAGAAATCACTGAGACATAAACACAATGGCAGATTAGAAGCTCTCCAAACAAAGAGAAATTCAAAGTTGATTAAACCAAAAGCATATTTATTAGTGTTTTTAAAACAACACATTAACTAGAGCTGATGCCATTGCCAATGATATCAGGCTAATGTCTTTTAGCAGTTTGTCCTTATAAGTGCAGGGGGAGATGATCCAACACATAGCAGGACTTTCTGAAGCCAGATGGTTTCCCTGAAGTGTTCTTGCACCCTACAGCTGTAACTGAAATGCCTGCTATTTGCTCTGCGTCTGCCTGACTCTGCAGTCTTAAGCACACTTCACCACTCTCTCTGTCCCTCGCTGCTTCTTCTCCTCCTTCTCTCTCTCTCTCTCTCTCTCTCTCTCTCTCTCTCTCTCTCTCTCTCTCTCTCTCTCTCTCTCTCTCTCTCTCTCTCTCTCTCTCAGTGAGAGTCCCTACAGTGAGTCTGGAGCATTGGAGGAAGGAGAACAAGATGGAGGCACTGAAACCCAGACCAGTGAGGATGGTAAGGGTGGGTGTGTGTATGTGCCATATATATACTGTGTGTGTGTGTGCGTGTGTAGGGTTGTCAAAGTAAACATGTTGACAATGTGACAAGCATGCACAATACAGCTAGTGATAACATTAACATTATGGTAAAATGTAGCTCTACAACTGGTCAAATATTTTGCACATACAGTATGCCTAATAAATGTCAGTCATAGAGAAGATTATAATGGACATGGAATATTCAAGCATACATTCAAGAGAATAAATCTGTGGTGTAGAAATGTATTTGATTTAAGTACAATTTAAACAGATCTTTAAACATAATATGCTTTACATAATGATGTTGCAATTAATCATTTTATGAAATTAATCGCACCTTTAAATTTTAATGGTTTGACAGACAATATTTAAATCTTAGCAAATACAGACAGATGCTGAGACACTTCTTCTATGACTGTTGAATTCTGAGGAGCATTGAACGCTTCCCCCGCACAGTGATCTTTTCATATGCCCGTCTGAAAGTTAACTTTGTCTCATAGCTGCTGCTAACTCCTTTAATTACAGTTCGTCCTCAGTCTGCTTCTAATGGTGTTAAGGGTTCATTAGGAATATGATCCATATGCTGTGAAATTCTCTTATTCCTCTGATTATTAGTCTTACCTGTTGCTAGACAACGGATTCCGAGGCAGCATTAGAACATGTGTGTCGCACGTCGGAGATGATTGACAGGCCAATTTAATAATAATATGGAGGATTACTGTTATTATATTCCCTCCCTCTGCTATCTCTTTCTTTCCCTCTGTTTGTCGGCTTTTTCATTCTCTCTCTCTCTCTCTCTCTCTCTCTCTCTCTCTCTCTCTCTCTCTCTCTCTCTCTCTCTCTCTCTCCCTTTATTCACGGCTCTTTAATTTCACCTCCCATTTTTTCTTGCACATTTTCATATACAACAACTCACTTCTCTCTCTCTCCCTCCCTCCGTCTCTTTCTTTTTTTCTCCTTTCAAATTCTATCCACTCCCTCCTTCGCCTCTTTTTTTATTTGTACCCCTCTTCCATATTCATCTTTTTCTCTCTCATTCCCCCTCTCTCTCTCTCTGTCTCTCTCTCTCTCTTTCTCTCTCTCTCTCACTCTCTTTCTCTCTCTGTCACTCTCTCTCTCTCTCTCACTCTCTACTCTCTCTCTCTCTCTCTCTCTCTCTCTCTCTCTCTCTCTCTCTCTCTCTCTCTCTCTCTCTCTCTCTGTCAATCTCTCTCTCTCCCTCCCTCCCTCCCTTCCTCCCTCCCTCCCCTCTTTCTCTCTCTCTATCCCCCTCTCCATCTCTTTCTTTCTCTCTCCCTCCCTCTCTCTCTATCCCCCTCTCCAGAAGCGGAGCCGCTGGAGGCCATAGCGAAGTTCGACTACTCTGGGCGTTCGGCGCGTGAGCTGTCATTCAAGAAGGGCTCGTGTCTGCATCTGTTCCAGCGGGCGTCCGATGACTGGTGGGAGGGACGCCACAACGGCAGCACTGGCCTCATCCCCCACCAGTACATCATATTAAAGAGGTACACACACACACACACACACACACACATACAGTACACACACACACACACACACACACACACACACACACACACACACACACACACACACACACACACACACACATATACACATGCACATGCACATTTATTCATTCACAAAGGTGTGCACACACAAGTACCAATATTACTGTACATCTTCATGCAGAGGTGAAAAAATTTTCTCACTCACTCATTCACACACACACACACACACACACACACACACACACACACACGGTAGATCATATTGAAGGAGGGAAATGCACAAAAACGGTGTGCATATAAAATATTCACATAACGCACAAATACATCACACAGCAGGGAATATAACCAGGACAGGCAGTTACTCAAAGATATGAATGGTTACCGCTCTGACAAATGATCGCATAACAAGCTAATGATTTGCTTGTGCGTGTGTGTGTGTGTGCGTGTGTGTGTGTGTGTGTGTGTGTGTGTGTGTGTGTGTGTGTGTGGTGTTGTGTGTGTGTGTTTGCAAGCGGCGACAGTGAGAGTGTGAAGGTGAAAGCCAGCAGCCCTTCGGAACAGAACAGAAGCTTGAGCTCACCAACTGAGGGCAGAGCCACAGATTCCTTCATCAGCAGGTGTGTTTCTGTGTGTGTGTGTGTGTGTGTGTGTGTGTGTGTGTGTGTATGTGTGACTCTCATGTGTGATATGTATAAATATGTATAAATATGGTGTATGCATGCTCTTGCGTATAAAACCTTTAAGGGGAGGCATCTGGGATTTTGAGTTTTCACATTCACATTGTGTTTGTTACAGTGCCTCATGAGGTGCAAAGTGGTATTGCATCAAAATGGTCACTGCCATTTCTAATTGTAAAATGGTGACTTCAATTTATTAATAGAGCAAAAAATAATGAATCATGTGTGTGCGTGCGTGTCTGTGTGTGTGTGTTTGTCTGTGTGTGTGTGTCTGTGATTGTGTCTGTATCTGTGTGTGTCTCTGTGTGCGTCTGTGTGTATATGTGTGTGTCTGTGTGTATCTGTGTGTGTCTGTGTATGTGTGTGTGTGTGTGTGTGTGTGTGTGTGTGTGTGTGTGTGACCTTCTCTCCACCCCAGGCACAGGAAGCGCACCGAGGCCCTCCTGCGTCGTGCGCCGGGTCGCCTGAGCGACAGCCACTGCCATGGCAACGGCACGGTGTTGGAGCGCAGCTCGCCGCCCGTCACGGTGACGGTCACGGGCCACTTCAGTCCCCGAGAGCTGCTGCGCGGCATCACACACAGCACGCAGACGCTGGCCTCGCACGCGCACACACACACCTCGCACGCCGCGCCCAGCCCCGAGAGACCGCGGCAGAGGGCCGGAGGGGGCGCCATGGTGACGCGGCACGAGTCGCTGCGCCGCGACAGGGAGAGTCCGCCTACGCCCTCACAGGGCAGAGCACGCACCCTCAACCCTCACACCATGGCACAGGTGAGGACACACACACTCACTCACTCTCTCACACACACACACACACACACACACACACACACACACACACACACACACACACACACAGACACAGACATACACACACACACACACACACACACACACACATACACATACAGTACACACACTAACAAACACGTACACATACACACAGGGCAGGGCTCGCACCCTCAACCCTCTCACCATGGTACATAGTTCACACACACACACACACACACACACACACACACACACACACACACACACACACACACACACACACATGTCTCTCATATGCACATGCATTGTTACTCAATTTTTATGCCATTGTTTGAAAATAGGAAGGTAGTATGCATTAGAAGACGTTTGGTTGATGTGTACACTTAAATGAAATTCTAATGTTACAAAAGTGAGACATATATAGAGTAAACAATCTGTTCCGATAAGTGGGGAGTCCATACCCCTGCATCTGACGCCCACTACACCCTGAATATACAGCACTAACTACTAATGACTATTTTCTGTTGCAGTAATTAAAGCTTTACAGCATTTCACTGGCATAATTATAGCATGCACTCACTGCCATCCTCAATATGAAGCGCTCTCTCCCTCTCTTTCTCTCTCTCTCTCTCTCTCTCTCTCTCTCTCTCTCTCTCTCTCTCTCTCTTTCTCTTTCTCTCTAACCCCCAACTATCTACCTCTCTTTTCCTTTCTCTATCTCTTTCTGGATAACTTTCTTTCTTTCTCTTTCAATCTCGTTCTTTTTTTTCTTTCCCTCTCCCTCTCCCTCTTTTCTCTCTCTCTCTCTCTCTCTCTCTCTCTCTCTCTCTCTCTCCCTCTCTCCTATTCTCTTTATGTGTGTCTCTCTCTCCCTTCCTCCCTTCTATTCTCTCTCTCTCTCTCGCTCTCTCTCTCTCTCTCTCTATCTCTCTCTCTCCATCCCTCCTTCTCTCTCTCTCTCTCTCTCTCTCTCTCTCTCTCTCTCTCTCTCTCTCTCTCTCCCTCCTACTCTCTCTCTCTCCCTCCATAGGAGATTGAGGAGACAGTGGCCGCTGCTCTGAGTGGACTGCGTGTGCTTGAGCGCCAGTCTGGGGGTTCTGGAGGAGGAGGCGGAAACAACAGTGGCGGCGGTGGTAGCGGGGGTGGGAGCAGCATGTGTGTACTGGACCGCCCTCCCATCAGCAGCGTGTGCGTACTGGACCGACCCGGCGGCGTGGGCGGCAAGTTGGCCCCGGACCTGGTGCTGGACACCCTGGAGCAGGTGAAGAACGGCCCCCCAGTGGCCCCCTCCGGCTCCACCCCCTCCAGCCTCTCCAGCCCGTCTGATTCGCCGAGCCCCATGAGCCCACTGGGATCTTCCCTCCCACCTCTACCGGGCCCCGCCTCCCGCCGCAGCTCGGTGCTGTCCGAGCCGCCAGTCATGTTCGAGCCGGTCACCTTCAGCCCCATAGCGATCGCCCGGCCTCCGGCGCTGAGGCCCAAACCTCCGGTGATGCCCAAAAGCCACACCCCCTCA
>JAODXP020000031.1:8503652-8513652 GCA_027497455.2 Sardinella longiceps
TGCGTGCGCGCGCACTTTGCGTGTTTTTGTGTGTGCGAGAGAGAGTGTGCATGTGTTTGTGTGTATGTACTCTGTGTGTGTGTGTGTGTGTGTGAGAGAGAGAGAGAGAGCGCATGTGTGTGTGTGTGAGTGTGTGTGTGTGTGATGCTTGCACAGCTTGTTTTTGTCTTTGCAGCCTCACACACAGACACTAATATTAGCTCAAGCCAATGCCTGAGCTGATGACATGTTGTTGATCAGCTTCAGTGTACGACGTGTTTACAGAAGCATGCTCTCGCTTCTGCTGCAGTGTCGGTGTGTGTGTGTGTGTGTGTGTGTGTGTGAGTGTGTGTGTGTTCATCTCTATAGATCCATGACTGCAGAAACCTTAATGAGAACTACATTTCCCATGAGGCAAGTGTGCACTGGACCGTTGCCTCTATATGTCCTTGACAAGATTCTAAGATGACATACAGTAAGGAAGTACTGCTGTATATGTCAGTGAAAAAGACAGGAGAAGGGGATGAAAAAGACAGCCAGTATCATGCTGATCCTTTGGCTTATTGTGATTGTGTGTCTCTAGTGTTTGTCTAGTGTATCTGCAGATGAAATACAAACAGACTGCACACACACTACACTCCATGCTTTTTCACTGCACCTGTGAGTGTAAAAACAATTCAGTGTAATAAATAGCTGTCCTCTGGCGCCATCTACTGGCTAAGCGAATAACAATTCATTTGAAATACCATTTGTAGGCTACTGCATGTCTAAATGTTACAGGGGTGTGTCTGTGGGCAGGGCCGGACTGGGACCAAAAAATGGCCCGGGCATTTCTGGCCATGGCGGCCACCTTGATTTTATTCAATAATAATAACATTGTGGTTAGCTAAAATAACACTGTAAGTTGGACATATTGCATGAATATGAGAGATTTAATTAAACCACCCCAATATCCTTCGTGAAAATTATGAGTGAATGACAGCCCTGGCCCAAAAATGACCGTCGGCCCACCGGGCATTGCCCTGTATGCCCTATGGCCAGTCCATGCCTGTCTGTGGGTAGGCTGTGATGAAAGAATGAAACAATGCTATGCTAAGGATGTACTTCTATTTAGAATGTTGTGTGTGCATGAAAATTACCATCAGTCTACATCCAATACTGACCACATTGAATTAGCATAGAATTAAGCGCAATGCTGTTTAAAGGATCAGCATGATACTGGCTGTCTTTTTCATCCCCTTCTCCTGTCTTTTTCACTGACATATACAGCAGTACTTCCTTACTGTATGAACACACACAAACAAAAGGAGGCATATTCATCTGATGGATTCCAAACTTTTATTAATCATGTTGAGCCTCCAGAACATAAACAGACATGGCAACCACTCATCACTTAAAACATTATTAGTAATTTAAAATAAACCTCAAAATAATCACATGACTCACATATAGCAGCATATCGATAGAGCAGTCGCATGGAAAAGTTCAAGAGCACTTGTTAGTTTCCTGTCACTAAAAGGAGAAATTCCGTGTGATAAAGATCCAAAGTATATTGCAACGTCATTAAAAGTTGGAACATTTTGCCGGGGAGCAGAATTTTGAGAGGTTTGTGCAGGATGGAGAAAACCACTTGCTAGTTGTAGCTTCGGAGGACACCCAGCTAGGGGGTAAGTAGTTTTCAATGCCTAGTTTTAAATGTTGGAACTGTCATACTATAAACAAAGTGTGGAGCTATTTTCATCCTTTGTATGGTTTAAAACAGCGATTTGGCTACTAACACATAGCTGGGTGCCACTGGAAGCTACAACTACCAAGTGGTTTTCTGCTGCCTGCAAGAACGTATCAAAATTCTGCTCCCAGCAAGTGTTCCAACTTTTTATGATGTTACAATATACTTATCCATATCACTCTCCTTTAAACAGTGGAGACTTAAAAGATCAAGTAAAATAAAGAATGTGTGTCTCTGTGTGTGTGAATTTGTTGGTTTCCAAGAGTGCAAACACCTGCTTTGGTCAAGAATCAAGATGATACAGATACAGTAGCTGCAGATGCTCACACAGAAAACTGGACCACTAGATATTCAGAGTAATGACTTAAAACAAATATGTGCCTTCTAAAAAAGGTACAGACAGCTTTGTGTTATTTCAAGCAAAACAGCCTAGCGTGCATTTAGACCCAACACACACACACGCTCACTCACTCATACCTGACAAACAAACAGCACAACTACTTCACATTTACCCCACTTGTAAAACCGCTCACTATCTGAGTTTTTACTCTTTCCTATCATACCCATCATACTACAGTATGTACTGTATGTTGTAAGCACTTTAACTCTCTTTGTGTTTGTGTGCGTATAGCACATGATGTGTATACTGTATAATGAACGTGTGTGTGTGTGTTTCAACATGTTAGCAAGCGTGTGTGTGTGTACTGTATGTGTGTTTGGCATAGAAATTATGTATGCTTGTAATAAATGTGTGTGTAAACTTGTGTAAATGAGCTAGTAAGTGTGTGTGTGTGTGTGTGTGTGGTATAGAAGTGATGTATGGCTGTAATGAACATATCTGTAAATGTGTGTGTAAACATGCTAGGAAATTTGTGTGTGTGTGTGTGTGTGTGTGAGATCACCCCTTCGAGCCCGGTTTGAGCCAGCTGAAGGGTTTGGTGTTGCGGAGCGAGCCAGTCATGTCCAGCAGGAAGGCTGTGATGTAAGAGTCCTTCTCTGAGCGCCGCCCGTCGAAGATCACCACCAGCGTGAAGTGAGGCTCGGGCCGCGTCAGGAAGTAAGTGCTCTGCACCTTGTCGTCGTAGAAGTGCACCACCTTATCGAGCGCGTTGAGCTCCGACGCCCGGTCGCTCATGATCATGATGACATTGGGCCAGTGCGTGACGGGCCGCTCGCCGCTGGGCAGCGACACCACCGCCGGGAACTGGTCCACGCCCTTGGGTGGCTCGCGGTACGAGTGCGGGTGGTGGTAGCCGTGACCCTGGAAGCTCTCCTGGCCCCGGTTGTCGAAGACCAACGAGACACTGGCGGCATCATGCTTGCGGATGAACGCTGACGCGCGGCCGTAGTAGTCGGGCGTGGTGCGTGCCGTCAGCGCCTTCATCTCGCCCGCCGCTGTCTGCCGACTCAGCGCCTCGTGGAAGTAGAAGCTGAATTTGGCGAGCAGCGCCCCCTGTAGGCGTTGGAGCCACACATACAGGTGCGGAGGCTGCGCCGCTTTCTGCGACTGGCCGCCGAACAGGTGCTTGCGTGTCTCGCGCTGGCGTTCGAAGAGCTGCGCCCAGGCGTGGAGTTTGGTGTGGGCGGCGTGGAGGCAGAGCAGGGCGGGCAGGAAGCGCCACTCACACACCTCCACCTGGCAGCGCAGCAGCTGGCACAGGACATCCACCTCCAGCTGGAAACACCCTTCTACCCGGCTCAGGATGGGGTGGTGGAACCTGGGCACAGGGGGTAGAGTGTTTTTTATTTGTTTGTTTGTTTGTTTGTTTGTTGTTAGTAAAAAAAGGCTACTTTATAGCCAAAACAGTTCGAAATATTACATCATTTTAAAACACAATCAAACAAAAGAAGAAGAGTGTTTTTAACATCAATATGATGTTTTATTCAATATGAATAAAAAAATTCTAGACTTTTGGGGGTATAGTGTGTACATGCTTACAATATATCTGTAATAAACTATATAGGCCTATCTAGAATACATTTGCAGTATCAAAACATTTCAAACAGCAAACAATTAAGTACAAAAGGGTTTGTGTACATGACAGGTTTGTGTACATTGTTTTCTATAATGATTTGAGAAATGCACCAAATTGTGCACCCTTCCATTCATATTCACCCACATCTACACTCACTTGGAACTGTACTTGTGTAGGATGCTCTCAAGGATGTTGACCAACTCCTCTGAGTTGACGGTCTTCTGGTTGGCCAGCCCGTACATCTTCTCGTAGAAGTCGGCGATCTCTGTCCGAGCCTGCGTGAAGTGACACAGCTGCTCGGACAGATGGGATAGCAGGTCCTCCAGGAAAGGAGCAGAGCCAGTAGCGGAAGCGTGACGACCCATGGAAACCACTTTCTTCAGCTCATTGAACACTGATGTGTAGATGGTCCTGATGGAGTCTTTCCTGCTGAAGAATGATTGGCCTCCTAATGCATAACACAGAGACAATATAAAATCATCATTAGAAAACAAAACGAGAACAACAACGACAACAACAACAAAAAACAAACAGCTGTGCCTGTGTAACGAATGCCAACTAGCTCAAAGTTGTTAGTTGACGGAGTGGCAAGGTCGAGACCAGAGTGCGTTGAGAACAGCTCCGGGCCGGCTACACCTGTAAGTTACCTGATATTAAGATAAACAGTAGGCTCTACGATGACTAACCTAGGTCTACTGTCATAACTAACGTTAGGCTACAAGCCATTTGTGACCCATGACACCCAAGAAGATAAGAGATGGAAATCAATATTGTTTTGTCTCGGCTGCAGACTACGTTACCTGGACCCCATCAAAGAGTCTCCGAGGCATAGGAAGACTAGGGCGTATTGCCCCTTTACTATTTACAAAAATGCAACAAGTTCAGTCCATACGTACCAAGTTTCTGACCGAGGAACGTCATGTTGTGGTAGGCTTTCTCCGCAGCTGCGAGGTGGGCGAGAGCAGCGAGCAAAGAGGCCCAAATAGGACCCGCACTCTTGCTCATGTCCTTCTCCTTCTCCACGTAGTCTTTGGCCCGGTCAAACGAGAACATCCCGAGTTGAGTAAAGAAACTCTCCAGTATCGCCTGCTCCTTGGGAACCGGGCGCTGGTCGTCGGTCTTTGCTGCCTCCGTCATGTTGGGAAAATAATACAGAGGACTGAAGAAACTGACCTGTCAACAAACTGTCAGCAATTCTTCGCTAGCTTCCTAGCTAGCAATAGTTCTCGTATTTAGGTAGCATAGCATTGGGATTCACATTTCGTTGAATTACTTTGCACATTCCTCCTTGAGTCACCCTAACACTAGACATCACAGTTTTGCCTGAGTGGGACATGATCTCTTGACAGCCAACGACTTAGAAAGTTAAAACTATCTGCTGAGCACCACATCAATGGTCATTCTCACTCCATGTTGGTCGTACGACAACAATACGGCAAGCGACACATGACATTTAAAACGCGCAACAAAGTAACACCGCCACCTTGTGGTACGCTACAGTGTGAAGCAAACAATGCATCACAACAAAAGTACAATGTAGCAAGCCATGTCCCACTTCTCTCGCAGATTAAAACAACCGACTGATACATTTCAAGTAACGTTCAGCAAAATTCTACTCGTTTAAATGCTACTTACTTCTGTTTGAAAACTGTCCCTCTTAGTAAACGTTGTCATGGTCAGGGCGAGGCTGTTTGTGCCAGCGACCATTGTTTGTGTTGTGGCGTTATTTCAGTCAGGAATGTTTGAATTATTTTAAAATAGCATGGGGCAATTTCTTGCACGTCTTCAGTTAGTCTAAGTGCCTAAACATGAGCTAATTTCTACGTAGAAACTAACTGTGCCCTGGGCAAATCAGGAGACGAAAAACATCTAAAATGTTTGGACGCGTGCAGAGTGGATTTCACCAGCTGTGGTCCCTCATCAATTAGTATGAGAATATGCTGTTATAACGTTAACGTTAATGGCAGTGGAATTTAGCAAAGACCTTGGCATTTCAAATACACTGGAAAGGGGTTATATTGTACGTGAATTTGGCATATGCGTAAAACACATGGTGCAGATAGGTTATGGATAGCCTACTGGGCGTTTTTGTCATTTATAGTTTATTCTAAAATTTCCTGCAGTGTGCTATACAAGTCAGTGTACAACTATACACGAGATAGGACCGGTGCATTGCCTACATAGCATTCACGCCGGGAATGGATGCCGGGGAACACCCCCTTCTTGGGGGCGAGTCCGCACTCCGCAACCGACGCATCACAACGCAAGCTTCCGCTTTCACCAGCTGGAGTCACTGCACGGCACCGAATTCCGGTTGAGGTGCATCGGGAATCCAATAAAATGTCGAACTACGCAAGAGTTATTCATCATGCCACCAGTGTATTGTGTTCCAACAAAGGAGCCATGGACCTGCTGCAGCTTTATCGGAAAGTCTACCAGCGCTTTGGAACAGAGGAAGACGATTTTTGGTACATTGTCAAGAAATGCCCCAGGTTTGCAATAGTGAAGACGAGAGAGCGAACAACGGGAGGAGGAGGCGGAGGAGAGAGAGGGTCCGACTGCATCATTGTTGCCAAAACATCTCTTCGCCTGTGCAAGAACTACTCTAAACAAGAATGTACCGACTGTCAAGAACTCCATCTTTGTAAATATTTCGTGTATGGAAACTGTCGCTATGGCAAAGGCAGGTGAGTGACAGGCTAGACACGATGGCACATATAGGTTTCGTTTCTTCTGGGATGCAGACATTTCCGAGGAAACAGTCTCGATTGTTCTCGATTCGACCGGCAGTCCTATTACCAGCCTTTGAGGCCAACTGCCCGTGCATCTGTTTCTGCTGGTAGGCCTGTCGACATTAGGAACATGTTGCCTTCTCTCGTGCCCCAGACTTGTCTGATTTGGAATGGCGTAGTGACAAGCTGGCATACTCCTCATCTTCTATAATTAGGCTGGAGTCATTACAAATATCGCTATCATTAATAGCCCAACACTATTTTTGCATTATAGTGCAAGTGGCACAGTGCCGGCAGTAGCCTACACTCAGCCGGTACATCTAATTTATTTTACTAAATTTGGGTTGCAATGATGGATTTGATGATTTAGCCTAATTGATGTTTATCACCTTGCCACAAGCCTGACCAGTCATCCACAGGCTATTCGGCCTACCCGAGGTGTTTACTGGTTTGCTTACATGAAAAATAAATATAAAATCAAATCAGGATAACCTCTCCAAATTAGGATTTTTAACATAAATCATAAAATCATAAAAAAATACAGTGGTCAGGAATTATGTACTCTTGAGAAATTCAATACTGTAACAGACTTGTTCACCAGACAGAATGACATTTGACAAGGTTTGGTTAGAGTTAATTGAGGACAATACAGACGGGAACTAGGAATGTACTGTTTTATTTTTAATTTCCCTCTTTTTCACAATGTGTTTAACAAATAACCCATTGGATTCATGAACTCTGATGTGTGTATTTTTGTATGTGTGTGTGTGTGTGTGTGTTTGTATTTGTATTAGGAAGCCATGCAAGTATTCCCATGACGTGCAATCTGAGCATAACTATCGCTTGCTGAGGGAGTGCACTCTTCATGAACTCCATGAGGATGAGCTGTTCCTACTGCTGCTGCAGAATGACCCCTCACTGCTGCCAGAGGTAAGGGACATACACACACATTAAGATACACACACACACACACACACACACACACACACACACACACACACACACACACACTTGCATGCACAATATTGTGCGCACACACACACACACACATGCACGCATACACTTGCATGCATTATCTTGCACACACACACACACACACACACACCACAAAAATGCCAGTAGAAACAGTCTATGGAACAGTGTACTGTACTGCAGAGTCTCTGGTTAGATGGGCTTACCCAGCTGCAGCCTTACACTTTGGTTTAGTCATATTCATTTCCCGCTAGATTTTTAGGCCCTATTACAGGCAGGCTACACAGGATGCGTTAAGTCAAAGACATACAGAACTTTATCTGCTGTGAGAGTTCACTTCCAATACACATGGCAGCACAGCAAACATTCTCAAAAAAAAACCACAATTATTTCTGCTGAATCTTTGACATGACGTGGCGTGACTTGACTTAACGCATCTGTAACGGAGCCAGTGTAGCCTTAGGGTTAGGCATAAACGACAGAATCTACACAACAGTAGGCTAGACCTATAAACAGGCCCTTTAATGTGCACAGTTTATCCCTTTAAAGTATAAGTTCGGTGTGATGAGGACCCAAAATATATTTGGGTATCAAAAAAAGTTGAAACATTTGCTGGGAGCAGAATTTTGACACGTTTGTGCAGACCGGAGAAAACCACTTGCTAGTTGTAGCTTCCAGGGGCATCCCGCTAGGTGTTTTTGGCCAAAATGCTGTTTTAAACCATAGAAAGGCTCAAAATAGCCCCACACTTTGTTTATAGTATATTGGCAGTTCCAACAACTAGGCTTTGAAAACATGTGAGTGTACAGATAGCTACTTACCCCCTAGATGGCTGCCCACAGAAGATACAACTAGCAAGTGGTTTTCTCCGACCTGCACAAACGTGTCAGAATTCTGCTCCCTGGCAAACGTTCCAACTTTTTATGATATTGCAATATACTTTGGGCTCTTATCACACCGAATTTCTCCTTTAAGCCCCAAACATAAACATTGAAGACATGAAACATCTACACACAGACACACACACAAGTTCATTGACACTCGATTATTAACGTTATTGTTTTATTCCTGTTTTCCTCACGCTAATGCAGTTTTAAACTCCATTCCCCTCCACGTGACCTGACTTGCGTCTTCCTGGCAACTCCTCCAAGCGACCAATCAAGCGCCCTGGCCCCCCCTCTTTTTTGCGCGAAGCCCAGCTTAATGCTTACGAAAATGTGTGTGTGCTGATGGGCAGATTGATTGACAGGTAGCGGTCATAAGGAAATCCCACAGTTTTGGGGTGAAGCAGTCAATCCGAGTTGAACCCAGTGTATAACCGAATGATGTAATATAATGTAGCCTACTGTAAGTGATGTAGAAAGTTCTAGTGAGCCACCAATCTGAGGATGTACCAAACACATCCAAATAAGAAAAAAAAAAGAAAAAAGATACATGGGGGAAAAAAGATAAAAAGACCAAACAATGCGACAGTGGTGCGGAGAGAGAGAAGGGAGAGATTGGAGAGATTGGAGATCACCAAGATGATGAAGATCGTGAAGCAAACACATTGGTGTGGAGCTTGCATTGCTGTTTGGAAACACATTAACAAACAAAAACAAAAAAAAAAACAAGTAAACAAAACAAAAAAGAAAGAAAGAAAGAAAAAAAGAATAAAAAAGAAAGAAAAAAACTAGCCCAGTGGCTGGAAAATGTGTGTTTGGAGTACGTGGAGATCAGAGGTAAATTTAAACATTGTGTGTGTGTGTGTGTGTGTGTGTGTGTGTGTGTGTGTGTGTTTGTGGGTGCACATGCATGACAAGGAGATATATTGTGTGGGGAGGAATGATGGATCAAGAAAGAAACACAAATCACACTGTGTGTGTGTGTGTGTGTGTGTGTGTGTTTGTGCTTGCGTGTGTGTGTGTGTGTATGTGTGCTGGTTTGGTAATGTATACAATACAAGTATGTATGTTGGGGCTGAACAAAATGCTGTGACATAATGATATTAGAGATACTTAGAGAACTTAGAAAGCTACCTACAGTATAGTCCTGTTTTTAGAAAGCTTCACACACATGAAAATCTGTTCAGAGCTGAGCCTGCCTCAGCTAGCTATATCATGTATGGGGACACTGTGAAATGTACTTCCAAGCCACTGTCATACCACACACCAACATGTGAGGTCTCTAAAGGAGTGACAAGAATGCCTTTGTGAAGCATTTTGAACTCAGTTTATGCTTGTTGCTAAAGCCCATTATGACCACAACAATGCATCAATTCGCAGTTGATGTTTGATATAACTATTTATTTTAAGTTAAAGATGGCCAAACTTGATGATCCACTTGAACAATGTTGTTCTCCACAGTGCTTTATAATGAAACTGAATCCTAAATCATATGCCACATATGGGTTATCAGGCATGCTCCCCCCCCCAAGCGAGAACCAGTCCATCTTGTTCAGCCCTAGTGTATGTATTTGTATCAGCCTTGCATGGATCACAAAGTCAAAATCAAACTTCATTTTATAATTTGCTGTATGCCTTTTGTCTGTAAGTATTCTGATAGCCAACACCTCCTTACCTATGCATATGTATGTGTGCGCTTGTGTGTGTGTGTGTGTGTCTGTGTGTCTG
>JAODXP020000031.1:8516152-8521152 GCA_027497455.2 Sardinella longiceps
AAGGGACACCGGATTTACTACATCAGTTTCCATGGTAACTATCTCCCTCTCTCTCTCTCTCTCACACACACACACACACACACACACACACACACACACACACACACACAGGCAGAGCTATTCTTGAATGGCATCTGACTGTAAAATAGTCTGCTTCAACACGTACACATCACATCCCACTCTCTCTGTAACTGAGTCAGCGATAGCGAGCGAGAGCATCCATATGGGATGGGATGGATGTCGTGCCCAGAAACTCCAATAGAGTACAGTACCAGCACCAGTACATTATAGTGTGTGGGCAGAGCCCAGAGAGAAGGAGAACACAACAGATGGAGTTGGGTGTCATTGTGACATCATCACGACACTCACTCACACAAGTTTATCGGTGGCTTTCTCCGTGCCTGTCCATTTCAAGATTAAAGAAAGTCTTTATGACAGTACATACGTCTCATTATAGTGGTAGCCAATAGAAGTATACAATTCTTGTGTTTGCCCCTCAGGAAAATAAATAAGTTAATAATAATAATTTAGAATAAAAATTATAATTTAGTATTTAACCCTCCTGCGTCCCTCAAATCTTACTCACACCCTTTATCCTTGGGGTCAATTTGACCCCAGCTAAATAAATCCTCATAAAATAATAGCAATTTATATTGTTACCTGTTTTTTTTGTGACAGGCACTTAGTTTGATGTCTAATAAACATAACCTAATGCCCTACAATAGAAAGCCACCCTCACACATGCCTCATTGTGAACCCAGAATACCTGGTGCGCGAATATTGCAAATTATAGTCTAAATATGGTCTAAAAATCACCAAACTGCCTCAAAATGTGAAAGAACTATGATTTTTAGTGTTGAAATGGCTTTATATAACTCCTTAACACATATTTGGTGTATCTGTAGCACTTGGAATGTAAAACTTTTTCTGTTATTAGCAATGATATGAAAAAAAGTCACACGCATGGTCCTTTGGGGTCAATTTGACCCCAAGCCGACGATACCAATAAACAAAGACAGTTTCAAAGCTCAAATATTGTTTTTATATCTTGAATATAGCTGGCATCATATCTGATGGAGTGTGGGACCATTCTGACAACATTGGTAGCACTAGCTTAAGTTAGCTCAGTTAGCTAGGTAGCTAAATCAATCTGGGGTCAAATTGACCCCAAGGATCATCCGTGTATACATTTTTTGTACAGGACACTCAAAACATATTATTGCACAAATTTCATGCTTAGTCTACTGTCCCCATCAAATGAGGAAAAGTCATGAAATATGAGGCCAAAAGAAAAAAGTTAAATATATATTTTATGATGTTAAACGTTGCTTTGGGGTCAAATTGACCCCAAGGATCACAGGAGGGTTAATAATTAATAATAATTATAATTAATAATTTGTGTATGTCATGGTGTATGTGTGTGTGTGTGTGTGTGTGTGTGTGTGTGTGTGTGTGTGTGTGTGTGTGTGCATGTGTGTCTGTCCTTGTTGCAGACATGTACCAACGGAACACCAAACACAACACCAAGAGGAAAATACGCCGCCGCCCGCGCTTTGTCTCCATCGCTGAGGTGGAGGAACAAACTGCGCGGTGAAAACACACACACACACACACACAAACAAACAATACACACACAAACAAACAATACACACACACTCTTTTTATGTGTGCCAGGGGAACTACTAATAAAGAATGAGTGTTTATTTTGTACAGTATGTACAGTGTAGCCTGTGTGAGGCTATTCAGATTTAAAGTCAAGGTTGTTTACATACCTGTCTTTAATACTAATAGTGATTATGTTCTCGATAATGGCTCAGCTTTGAACCACTTTAGCAATCTATACCTGGTCTTCTAGTCTGTTGCCAAATCTGACCTATCAGTAGGTGATGCCATTCCTCTTCTTGCAACACACACACACACACACACAATGATTTTTTTTCATTGTGGAAAATAAATGTTAATTTTGTGTATATACAGTATATATTTATGTAATATATGAGTTTGTTTTATTAAAAGTCATTTATATGTTCTCCAGTGGTTATCTTTTCTTGTCTCACTTCAATGATCTAAGCACTCAGTTTAAAGGAATATTCCACCTTTTGATGAAAATGGATTATTCACCCCCTTACCTGGAGTTACATTATGTGGGTAAAAGCATTTTGATCTCAGTGCAAGCATATTCCTAGTCTGGCAACTCCAATTTGACCTTTTTCTTAGATTTAGCTTAGCATAAGTGCTGGAATGTAAAGTAGCCAGATAGCAATTTTTTGGCAACATTATATTCCATGTGTCGTGTATCACGTCTTGCATCACATGCACCCTCCCACACATTACTTCACCACTTTCACACGTTGATGACGGTTGCAAAATGATCCCCTTTTATAGTTCCTGGAACTGGATGTGTGAGTGTGCTTTGTCATCATAGGGATTGCCAAGATACGTCAAAATCGTCATAAACGGCGCCATCTTGACCCGGAGATAGCGGTTAGTTAAGCTGTAACTTTTTTACGGCCCCATCGTAGCTCCGGTTCATACACCCGATCACACAACAGTGGGAAGTCTTTTTTTTCTAAATATATTTTGTGAGTCTAGTCAGAGATTGTTGCTAGGGTCTAACTCCGGGGCAAACCCAGAATGCATTGTGTGATGACGAGACGTTGGTAATCTCTATTATTATATGGATGTTACAGGGTGCCTTAATTTCCAACCGGATGATAAAGTATCTATCTATTTATATATCTCTCAATCTATATACAGCATGGGTGGCCAAACTAAGGCCCAAGGGCCAATTGTGACCCTTTTCCAATGTTCATGTGGCCTGCCATGATTTCTAAAAAATAGATGAAGGGCCTGTTATGTTATTGTTAATCTGATATTAATATAAACTAAAGTCCAAGGGGGTATTCCAAGAATGTGGTTAAGTGTTAAACCTGGCTGAGTTAACCAAGAAAAAGCCATAAATCAGCTAATAGAGGGGCCTGCAAGCTGTTTAGTTAAGAAAACAAGGAGTCTATTATGAGGTTTACCACTGCTTCCAGCTTAACTAACCCAGGTTTGTCACTTAACTGCCTTCTTGGAATAGCCTACCCCCCAAGTGTAATGTAAATTGGTACTATTTATTCTCCAGTTAGCCTGGCTTTGCCTTCCTACGTAGTTCTGCTCAGCGTAGAGCAGGCTATTGTCCATTGGACCTTGGCTGCTTCGATTTTTCAGGTTATGGCCGACAAGCAAAAAATAAAAGCTTGGCCACCGTTTACAGTATTCCTGCTGTCTTATGTGGAATGGGGAGGCTGTCAGCTGTGGCTTGTCTTTCATATTTAGTTATATTGACACTGTAGATTAAGTGAGTTGTCTTTATCAATATCAATAAATTGTTTAGAGCGCTGAGTATTTGTCTTTTTAGGCCTCTTCCTACTAATCTCTCACTTCTGATTTAAAAAAATGTATTGATAAATATTGGCGGGTGACTGCGTCGTCCAGTGGAGACGTACGGCAGATTCTCCTCTTTTTAAAAAGAAAATCTTATCCCGGTTCTGGCACACACGGCAAAGGCATGCACCTGTGGCTCGTGCCGTCCCGCCATAATATTGCACGCATGAAAGAGCAGTAATCCTCATATCATTTACACAGAGACTAGTCTAGCATATTCATCCTGCGTTAAGACGATGCTGTACCCGCAGGGCCACGGTCCTCCTCTCGAAAGCAGCCAGCTTGACACACTGCACCCACGTAACTACAGACGCCCGTGGAAGAAATAACGGGAGACAATCTAACCCACTTTTACTGACTGTGTGTTCAACCAATGACCGCATTTTTTTATTCCATACATCCCCAATGAAATGCTCTAACGGGCGGGGCTATGAAGCGGGCTCAAGGCTGCAAGGGGGAAAACGGTAAGATGAATGTTCACCGAGTCTGCATTTATATATAAAATCATGTAAGGTACAATGAATATAAATGTTGTATGTGAAGATTTATGCGAATATTTCACCTCCAAATAGTGACTGTCTGTCACACGGAGAAAGAGCTGGGCATCGCTCGCTTCTAGTAAGGTTCTCAGAGACGTGCTGTGAATCGCTAGTCGGTATTCAGTTAATGAACGGGACATGAGTGATTTCGTTCTGTACCTCGCGTTTTTCTCCAGAAAAATCTGTGTCTCAGGATATAGCAAAGACAGCATGTGAGAATATTACTATCATGGTCATTATGTAGCACGCATGGGTTCCGAGCAAGCATCCCTTCACGCACTGCGCGCGTTGTAATTCTCGACCAGGTGGGAGACGCCTCCACCGAGCATCATTCTACAGGGGCTTTGATTTTTTCCCCCGTTAGATTTGCTAAACGGGGTAAGTGGTCGAAGGGAACCGGGAGAGGTGTGAGGCGGTCACTGCTGCATCTCAAAATGACAGGTAACCGGATTTGCGCTCGTTTGGCCCACTTTATGTTCAACGAAAGCGTCAGTGCTGCTATGTGTGTTAGTGTGATCCTGGAATCCCATCATTGTACTAGGGAGCATTTTGTACGATTTTAACCCGTTCTTCTCTGAAGGCGATACGGTTAGTCATCTTCTTCCCCCGCCCATATTTTACGTGCGATTATCTGACCTGTAGATTTTTTTATATTGGACGATTAAGGTATTGGTATCAATTTAGTCTCTAGTTTTAATGGCGTGTAAAATGAGTAGTAGTAGGAGGGGGCGGGGGTATCCGCATAGTGAATTATCATTTTTTGAGAAGCAGAGAGCACTGCTGTAGAATACGCCCGTGGCTCGAGATCTGCTCGTGATTTGATGGTGATCCATCATCTGTGGAGCCCTGGGAGGCGCTGCCTGCGCGTGCCGTAGTAACCGGCTGCAGCGTCTCACATCAGTTGTGCCATGCAGTCTTGTGAACTGGCACCGAGACACCTCGCTCTGTATTTACTCTCTATTTTACTAATATGGCACACTATTTCTCTCTCTATCTCTCTCTTTCCATCCCTCTCCATCGCGTCCAGAGAAG
>JAODXP020000031.1:8538652-8546152 GCA_027497455.2 Sardinella longiceps
GTCAGGGGTCATACTAGAAATGTACTTCATACATCTGACAGATCTGACAGATTTGGATTTTCTATTTCAGATTTATATCTTTTGTTTTTTGTAAAGATATTTTGCATCATCACCCAGACACAAAAGGTCAGGGGTCACACCAAAGGTTCACAAAGGTCAAGGGGTCAGAGACATAGGTCAATGCATCAATGCATCACATCGTCCTTGACATAGTATGACAACATGTTCAATCATTTTTAGCATGTAATGTAATGTAATGTGTAATGTGATGTAAGGCCTGAATTATTCAAGGAACTCATGTCTAAATGGTGGTGGTGGTGGGGGGGGGACTATTCAGCAGAGAATTATACATTATTTTTTGCATGGATGTACCAAGGCATTTGCAATGAGAAACTGCTTTTGTGATATGCACAAGTGACATAATGATTTAAATTTTGTAAGTTTTACCGGTATACTTCTGCATTATAAGCATGTACATGTACTGTAAAGTCAGTGGTGTAGGCTACATGTACTGTATATTTGCATAAACGTGCGTGTGTGTTTGTGTGTGTGTGTGTGTGTGTGTGTGTGTGTGTGTGTTTCCCCAGCTCCAGGCCCCCAGTGTAAAAGGATTTGACTTTGCCAAGCTGCACCTGGGTCAACACAGTAAAGATGACATCATGGTGATCCAAGAGCCCGCCCCCATGCCCCCGCAGGTGAAGGAAGCCACGCCCTCAGAGGGCGGAGAGTTGAACACGCCCAAATCCAAGGGCTCCTCCACTAAAGTGTCCCGCAGCGGCGCCGGGCGCAGGCGAGGCCGGTCAGTGTACTATGTGTGTGTGTGTCTGTGTGTGTGTGTGTGTGCGATATTAAAGTGTATGCACGGCATGAAACCTACTGCTACCTTGGCCATCGTTTTAACATCGCGGGCGAGTGGGAAGAACAAATACAGAACTGATAAACTCATCTCCACTCCCATTAGTAATGAAACTGGAAGGTATTCGATCTCTTTGCCAACATTCATATTCCCAGAAGGATATTAGCAGAACTAAATAACCGAACAGTGACCTTAGTGAGGAGCTGGATTCAGTTAAACTCCCATTCAACAAGAGACGTCCTGTTCTTAAGATCTGGAGAAGGAAGGTTAGGAGTCCCTCACATAGAGTGGGTGTATGTAGCAACAAGACTATGCAACCTACTAAGAATGCTCAATAATGATGACCCTGCCGTGCGCGAACTTGCGCGAGGATCACTACTGCTTCACAAAAAAAAAAACGAAAAGTCCCCCTCGCAACGATGGAGGAAAACAGTTTTCTAGGGTTTGCAAGAAAACCTAATGGGAAGCTCGACATAAATACACCGGGCTTTGGTGTTCGTTCAGACTGGCTAGACCTGAACGATATATGCAACCGCCTAAATGTACAGCTGCGCTGGAAACATATATCAGGACAGCCAGTCAGGATTGAAGACAGCATAGCCACAGACCCAGGTATTACTGTAGAGGCATCCATCACACTGGATGGGAATACACAACATCTCAACTCACTCAACTGTAGAAGGACAATACTCAACTCTTTCCAATTGCGCACAGCCCAGCACTGGACAGGGCTGCGCTTGCAAGGCAAACTCGCCTGTCTGCCGCACGCTGATCACAGCGTATCTCACTCAGTTATGCGAAACACTGCTCTGAACAAAGATATACAAATTTTTACAATTAAAGCCCGTCTACAAGTACTGCCAACAAAAGCCAATCTGTCTGTGTGGTATCCATCAAAACATGAACCATTCTGCATGCTGCACCGCGACCAGCAGAGAGAGACTATGGCGCATATATTAAATGGCTGCCCAGCTTACAAGGGACTATACATCGCACGGCACGACCGTATAGTAGCGCTAACCGCGAAAGAGCTGCGCAATGCTACTAACTTCACATCCATTCATGACACTGGAAGTGTTAAAACGGACTGGTTCTCACTCACATATGATCAGTGCATAACATTGGGGAATGTTATCAGTCACTCACCAAATATGCCTGATCTTACATTAATCAATGAAATCGACAAGTCAGTCATTATTTTAGAAATTGGATGTTCATTTGATGCCTATATGGACACTTGTTATGCTTCAAAACTGTTGAAATATCAACCCCTGTGCAATGCTATTAATAACTGTGGCTACTCTTGTAAAGTTATTGCATTAATATATGGTAGTTTGGGAAATGTGCATAAAATGTGTGTGCGGGGCCTTCAGATCTGTGGACTTTCTAAGAAAAGGGCCAAACAATTCACAAAGTATTGCTCAGTGTCTAGCATAATTGGAAGCCTCTTCATTTGGAGGCGTAGGTGTCATCTCTTTCCCTAGAACACATTATGGGTAAATACTGGTAATGTTGTATGAAACTCCTTAAAGCCATATTTGGATTGTGCCATGATAAATGTCTATCTGTCAATCCAAATAAAGAATTAAAATGTGTGTGTGTGTGTGTGTGTGTGTGTGTGTGTGTGTGTGTGTGTGTGTGTGTTTATGCCTCTCATTGATTAAGTCTTGCTAGGCAGAAACACATTAATTGAGTAGCCAATATGTCATTAATGCTTTTAAATACCGCAACCCTCTTGAGTGTCAGAAAATGTTGAAAAACGTTGCCTGCCGTAGGCTGAAATAGTCATAAAGGTGTATGGTATCACCAACTAGATTATAGAATATTTTACCTAAAATCATGAAATAATCCTGCTAACTACTCCATACTTGCTAGTCTTATAACTGCTCACTGTTGTTGTCTGTGATTGGTCAGGTTGTCTCCATCTGATGGCGACTCATTGGGCAGTGAAGCATCCAGTGGGCGGGACTCGGCTGAGGAAAGCACCCGCCCAGCTGCCACGCCCAATGAGGGAAAACAACATCGGAAGAACAAACACTGTAAGATATAACAGTCCAATCCGACATTACTTGACTGTACCTGCAATGCATTCTGGATAGAAAACGGCAAAAGTAACCAATTGGGCGGGAATATGAAAGGGGTTTCACAAGGGGTTTCGAATTTTGACTTTCCTTTGGGATGAATGAAGTATCTCATCTTTAATGATTTGTTAAGTTATCTACTCTTGTAGCTTTCTATTACTGTCAATGCCATTCCATTCACTCAGCCTTGCTTACTTGCTTCCCTCCTTCTCCTCTCTTGACATTTTATTCTGTTGCTTTGCAGCAAAGAGCAAGCTAGGTAAGACCATTTCTTATGAAACTCCTTGAGACTTCTTGATTCATGTGTGTTTTAAATAGCCAGTAGTGGTTGTAATTCATAGAAATAAAATTTATGCAGACACTTTTATCGAAAGTAAGTCTATTGGTCAAATAAAAAAGTAACAGAGAAAGTTATCTGTTATCTGTTATCTGCTAGCTGTTGTGTGCTAGCTGTTATCTGCTAGTCTTGAAATCTCCTGTTTTTAACCTTGACCTTTAACCTTTAACGTTGACCTTTCCCTTGCAGCTGCTGGGGGCAGTGGTGCCGATGAGCAGCTGTCATCCTCGTCCATCTTTGACCACGTGGACCGCATGTCGCGTGGTTCCTCAGACGGAACCCGCCGCGTCTCGAACAAGATCCAGCTGATCGCCATGCAGCCCGTGCCCAGTCCGCCCACGCCACCGTCCCAGCACGCTTCGCACCACGAGCACGGGCACGGTCACGCACACGCCCACACACACACACACACATACACACTCACAGAGAGGGGCCCGGATGGCACACAGGTCAATACTGAGGTACGGTATCTAATCACCCAAACATCTCTCCATATTTCTCTCAAACACACACACACACAAACACACACACACACACACACACACACACACACACACACACACACACACACACACACACACACACACAGACGAACACACACACACACACATACCCGCACACTGATACACACATACACACTGAAACACATAGACAAACACACACACACACACACACACACGCACACAAACACACACACACACACACACACACACACACACTGACACATACTGTAAATATTCAATCCCATATTCTTTGTTTACTCAACCAGAACTGATGAAAAGCTAATAGAATCTGTTGCTTTACAAAATCCAGGTCCCCACTGTTTGTTTTGGCGTGTATTTACGAAAGCAAACCTGTGTGTCTGTGTGTGTGTGTGTGTGTGTGTGTATTTATGTGTGTGTGTGTGTGTGTGTGTGTGTGTGTGTGTGTGTATTTATATGTATGTGTGTGTATTTATATATGTGTGTGTGTGTGTGTGTGTGTGTGTGTGTGTGTATTGAGTCTGTGTGTGTGTCTGTGTCTGTGTTCTGTGTCTGTGTGTGTATTTATATGCATGTGTGTGTGTGTTGTAGATTGCGGTGGCTCTGCGGCACAAGTCGGAGATCGAGCACCACAGGAATAAGATCCGGCTGCGGGCCAAGAGGAAAGGCCTGTATGAGTTCCCCTCTATGGAGGACATCATGGCGGCGTTTGGAGACAGCGCCGAACAGCAGCGCGTCTGTCAGCAGATCCACAAGATCCTGCACCCCGACTCACACTCCTCACACCACTCACACACACCCAGCGGACACCGCAAGAGGTACGAAACACACACACACACACACACACACACACACACACACACACACACATACATTCGTCATACCACTCAAACACACCCAGTGGAAGGGGGCATCGCAAGAGATATGAAGCACACTTTCTCACACACACCTACACACACATAAACACACACTCATCACATCACTAACACATACCCAGTGCAGAGGGGCATTGCCAGAGGTACGAAACACACACACATACACTTGTCACACCACTCACACACACCTAGTGAGAGTCATTGCATAAGGTATGGAACACAAACAAACACTTACAAACAAACAAACACACACACACACACGTTGTGCAGTGACTCAGCAGAAGAGGTACGGAAAGCAGAACACACACCAAGCCCAGAGAGTCAGCACATCAAGTTTGAAGCATTTGCACACACACACACACACACACACACACACACACACACACACACAGTCAGCAAGAGGTGAAAGCGCACACACACAGACACACATACAAACAGGCGTTAAAACACAACATAACTAAACATGACTCCATTGTATTTATTTCTCCAGTTCTCGGGGTAGGCGTTCCCCTCGACAGCGACACGGCCAGCCTGTGATTGGCAGTCTGGATAAGGACCGCCTCATCACCGACAGAGACGCCACCTACAGGAAGTACCCTGGAGTCAACAATGTAGCCTATGTGGTAAGAAGCTGAACACACACACACACACACACACACACACACACACATTCATGGGAACACGTACACACTTACCGTCATTCATGTGGCGGTTTGTATGTGCATGAGTATTAATTGGCCTACCGTGTAAAGACTGCCCCTTCTCCCCTCTCTCTCACACACACACTCAAGCATGAAATGTGAACCTCCCTTGCCCATGCTTGTTTACTTGTAATTGAACGTTTGGTTTCTGATATGAGAGGGAGTCAGGGGTGTTCGCCCAGGGTACCCAACAGGCAAGGACCACCCCTGTACACACCAGGCTTGTACAAAATTCTGAATTGAATTGAGAATGACCCCTAAATTCCAATTCAATTCTTGAGTTTGAATTTGAATTTGAATTGAGGTTACAAACAGGAAGTGGAATTGCAATTCAAATTCGAATTGCAGGAAGTAGAATTGTAATTCCTTTAAATTCAAAACAATTCATGATAGATAATAATTAGGTGTACACTGAAACTTAACAGCATAAATTACATTTTAAAATAGCATGGATATCATACATAATACAAAAGTACAAAATACTTTTTAATGGTAAATAGGCATATTTATTACCACAAATTAACATTAAAAGAAATACTCAACAAGGGCCAATTTTCCAAAGCCATCTTAATGCTAAGTTGTTCTTAAGTTATAGTCTACCGTATGCCCGACATGTTAGCTAATATATCCTCTGTAAGTCATACTTTTTTTTTACTTTACTGTAACACAAACATGTTTTACAGCTTTAAAAATGAAATGTGGTGGTGAACTTGTGCACTCTTAGCAGAAGTCTGTAAACACCACACATGGGTCTTGAACCCAAGATCTCATCAACTACAAGAAACCCATGGCATGGGAGTCAAATGTTATAACTACTGAGCTGAAAAGCCTTGGCTCTAGTTGAGAGGGTAAAAGCGCTCTTGAAGCAAGAGGTGTGAGGATTTACTACATACTGCTGCCAGTTAGTCAAGCTAGTTGGCATTCTTTACACGCTTACTGCCATGGAAGGTCTGATATTTCTGCATTATTTTATGCTTTATTTTATAAAGTTAAATTTTAAATATAAATTGCTTTGTTTTTCTAATCCCTCGCAGTGGTAGCGCAGTGGTTAAGAAGCCTAACTTGTAAGTAAAGTAGGCTGGAAAGCATGGGTTCAAATCCCGGCTGCCACCGTTGTGCCCTTGAGCAAGGCAATTAATCCTAAGTTGCTCTAGGGGAGACTTGCCCTGAAGTAATTGAGATCTCTAAGTCGTGTCAATTTCTTTAGTGTCAGCTAAATAAATACATACACCTACATACACAGCATATTGATGGACTCATGCGCAACATTTTCACTTATACAGCAATTAGGTCCGGTCGAACTATTTCTAAATTTCTGATTGGACGAGATGCATTCCAAGCGTACAAGTGGTGATATTTGGCAGCAGCACCTTGGAGACTCTTTACATTTGTTAATCAGTGCACATTCTCTTTTTTTGAAAAAAATAAAATATATATATATTTTGGGCTTATTGCCTTTAATCAAACAGGACAGTTTAGTGCACATTTTCAACTAATTCTCACCCTCCGTTGAGTTCCTTGTTTTCCTGTATGAAGTAGAAAGGCTCTGACATTCGTGGTTGTCTACATACGGCCGAAACAGACACAGTGAGGATATGTGCCAACAACATCACTCCCACTCGTGTGATATTGCTTAATTGCATATCTCTATGAATTTATGTAATACAGTAGTAATACATTTCATGCATGCTTCAAAATGTGCAAATGACTGCCACAAGAGGGGGCCAGAAACATGGATTCAACCTCTAAAGAGATATTTACGAAAGAACAACTTTACAAAAGAAGATTCTGAAGAGATAGTTCAGGTAACACATATAAACAAATTTGGTAAGATATATCTTTAGTATTTAGTCTTTAGTATGAACATAACAGGAAACAACAGACAATCTTTAAAATGGTAATACATTTAAAATTGTGAAAAATTATTGGACTGGACTTCATTTCCCAGAATACCTTGCTTATCCAAGTCTTCAAAATGGTTGTCCAAACATTAAGACTTTTTGTCTGGTTTACACTCTCGTGAAATAAATAGCTGAGGGTCAGAGCTGGTTTTCTAATAATTCAACATTAAGAATTAACGTTACTGTCTGTAGCTCCATTTGGAAGATTGGAGTATCACATTCTCACTGATATGTAATAAGAATGAATTTCTCTGAATTGAAATTCCT
>JAODXP020000031.1:8548652-8558652 GCA_027497455.2 Sardinella longiceps
CACACACACACACACACATGCGTGCGTACACACACACACACACACACACACACACACACACACACACACACACACACACACACACTACAATAGACATTAATGTAAATTTTACAACTTGTGCTGTCTTAGCTAAAAGCTTATTCATCTTTCTATAATGCAAGTATTTTTTTTTTTACACAATATGAATCACAATTCACAAAGTATGTGTCCATCAACATGATCAAACAAGTAGCCAATGTAGCACATGTGGCCCTGCCTCTCTAGGCTGCTGGATAAGGAAATGACACCTTACCCACAGCAAACAAAGAAAACTGATATCTTCCTCAAAGTAAACAAACTTATGAACAGGCTCCACATATCCAAGTAAAATAAGTTGTTTCTTATCAAAACCACATCTAAAAGCCTAGCTCATGACAGCTTGTTAGCTGACAACACCAGGTAACGTTACTAGCCGGTTCACCATAGGATAAAGCGTTTTTCTGTGTATGTTAGCTTGTCACACTGAAAGGCACGTAGGATCACTACTGTAGCTAGAGATCGTTAATATAATATTTCAGGGATTCTTGAGATAAGGGACAAAACTACTTTTTAAATCTTCCAATTTTTTTTTAATAATTCATACATTTTGACTAGACACATATATAAACACAGGTCTTAGCCAACCAACCATGTGAAGGAACAGGTTTACAATGTTAGATTTTTTTGTAAAAAACAGGTTTTGTTGATGTTATAATACGATATGTGTCAACTCCGTCAGACATCTAAAAAGTAATTTTATTTTGATTTGATCAATCCAACTACCATACTAAGTCATTAATGATGTAATTACTGGAGGTTTTTAACAGACTAAAGCAGTTAAATGCATTTTATACTTTTATATTATCATTTTTCAGGACTTTGGAAAACCAAACTTTGAAATATTTCCATTTTGTACATTCTAAATTAGAAATAAACATATATATTTGTATTTTCAATGCAAATGAGACATTGATACATGTTGTTCAGTTGGTGTTTAATATATTAGAACAATATTGTTTTTAAAAAGTAACATTGTTTTCTGAAAAAAAGCTGGAAAAGCATTTTTTTCGGAGTTGACGAACATGACGGAGTTGACAAAAAAACTGTAAAATAGAAAAATGGAGCAATGGAAATGCTTCATTGTGAAGTTGATGTTGTCCATTATGGTTATTATTTGCAAAAATAGTTTTTAGGGGAACATTTTAACTCAATTAGCATAAACGTCAACTCCGTCAGCTAGCACAATCTGACGGAGTTGACCAAAATCTAATGGAGTTGATGCCTTACGGAGTTGACAAAATTGCTACTTTTTTTCTTGCTGTTCAAAACTTGTAAATTAAAATGTAATGCTCTCTTAATGTAATTTGTGGTATTTTATGTAGCATACAATTCATTTAGTATCAATATTTTTTACATCTATTGTATTTGAAAACACTTTTTCCAGTGTTTTACACTGAGACCTCTTGATGAGGACAGGATAAATAACATGGATTTTCAGGCGCAGTGTCACTATTTTACCAGATAAATATCAAATGAGTTTGAAATGCATAAAATGAATGTCATGAGTATACGCAGAACCTCAACACTAACCTTTTGATGCCCTATTGATTTTTTAACTCCTTAATTTTGGGCAGATATAGACATTTTTATATGGAGGACATGTTTTGTCCCTAATCTCAAGAATCACTGATTTATATAATATTTATATAATATTATATACACAGATGTATATTATACATCTGATAGATTATCTATTGGCCAAGATTACCTATTGATAAAGCATTAAAAGACAGTGCTGTAAACAGTCAGTTTTTTTAATTGGTTCTGATAGCGTCATTCTGCCATCAGTAGCAGTTTTTAGAATTTTGGCACACAGAATGTTTGCAAACAGTAAAAGGATCTAGAACATAATGCATACTCTCTCTCTCTCTCTCTCTCTCTCTCTCTCTCTCTCTCTCTCTGTGTTTGTGTGTCTGCGTGTGTGTCTGTGTGTGTGTGTGTGTGTGTGTGTGTGTGTGCAGGTGCCCAGCTCCAGCAGCTGACCCAGGTGGGTTTGTCCAGTCGTATGGGTGTGTACGGTGTGGGCCGCAGTGTGTCGGGTCCCTCTGGATGCAGCTGGCTTCAGTACCGCTCAGATGAGGAGGATCTCAGGCCTGGGTCTGACAGAGACAACGTGAGTTTCACACACACACACACACACACACACACGCACACACTGACTGCACACTTACTGTATTGTGTAGATGTGAAGAACATAACATGACAGCACATGCATGCTTATGCTAAATATATCGACACGTTCACAAGTTTACAGTATACAGTACAGCCCATAGTGCTTTTTGTACACTCAAGCAGTTATTCATGTTTCAATGATCAACAAGTACAGCAATACACACATGACACATGCTCACACACACACATCAACACTCATACAGACGTGCACACACAGACACAGACACATATACACTACAGTAGACACACACACACACACACACACACACACACACACTGTTCACATGTCGATGCACAGTTTGCACACACACAGACACACACAGATGCGCGCGCACACACACACACACACACACACACACACACACACACACATACATTTCTCAGCCCACTCCACTCCTCTCCTAACCCTTGTCCCCTATTCTCTTCCTTTCCTCAGATGCTGTCCTACTCTTCTGAATACTCAGCGTCCCCGCTGTTCCAGATGCCCCGTACGGCGCTCACAGACCCGTCTGCCCCCCCCACGCCCACCTACTCGCCCCCCGCCCCCCCTGATTGCCCCCTGCCAGACACCCCCTCACAATCCTCTGCCTCGCTCATCAAAGCCATCAGGGAGGAGCTGCAGAGACTCAGTCAGAAACAACCACCTTTGGCCAGCTATCACAGCTAACACTCATAAGGGACGCACACACACATGCACACACACACACACACACACACACACACACACACACACACACACACACACGGAGTGACCACCTTTGGCTACCTATCACAGCTAACACTCATAAGGGACACACACACACACACACACACACACACACACACACACACACACGGAGTGACCACCTTTGGCTACCTATCACAGCTAACACTCATAAGGGACACACACACACACACACACAAACACACACACATAGTAACCACCTGTGGCCACCTGTAACAGCTAACGCACAGTTAACACTCATAGGCAACACACACACATACACACACGGAGTAAAAACCTTTGGCTACCTATCACAGCTAACACACACACACTAACACAGAGTAACTACCTGTGGTCAGCTATCACAACCCATGCAAAGCTAACATCCACAAGCAACACACACACACACACACACACACACACACACACACACACACACATGGAGTAACCACCTGTGGCTACCTATCACAGCTACACTCACAGCTGTATCACTCACAGGTAATAGACAATGACACACACACACACACACACAGTGTAACCCCTGTGGCCACTTATCGCTGTCAACACACAGAATCTGCATGCTTATTCACACACACACACACACACACACACACACACACACACACACACACAAGCAGTCATTCAGCTAAACAATAGACAATTCTCAGACACACACACACACACACACACACAAGCCAGAAAGAAACAAATTTTGTATTCATCTGTGCTCACCGTTAACTCCCCATATGGACAAGTTCACCAACTAACAAAAGTAGTCTCACAAACTGCACCCATTAACTCCCCTGACCTTACACGACCTTAGACAAGGTATACTTTTTAAATACCCTTAATGCATGAGCCCTTGCATACTAATCCATCTTCCATAGTAACGCTTCTACATAGCCTAGATGCTTTATCATGTCTATTCCCGTCATCTGTTTTGCATCCTTAGTACTAACCAAGCTTAAATAGCCTACTAAGCTTCGCATCAGAATACGCCTTAAACTACAGGGTGATCTAAAAGCTGCATGGCTGAATTGCTCCATCAACTAGCTCCTGCATCAGGCATACTGCACTAAACTAACATACTAACTACAAACTAGCATACTAACTCACCAGTTGGAAGTTGCAGTTTTACATGTTCATCTAATAACAAGCTCTCGCATCAGGCATACTGCACTAAACTAACATACTAACTACAAACTAACATAGGCCTACTAACTCATCAGTTGAAGTTTTAGTTTTACACATTATGTTCATCTAATAAGCACTAACCGCTATACTAACATACTAACACGCTAACACTGGCTTTGCATGCAAATAGTCGGCTTGCCAAAATTCTTGCTTAAATCAGCTACACACAAAATTCCACAAATTCTCTCTGCTTACCGTCATTTTTCGAATAATCCGAACACCCGTCAAATGTAAACAACACAAACACATCCTTAACGTAAATACTCAATGCCATAATCAAACACTCAAGTACACGCACAGGCACACACATACAGTACACACTCACACAAACATACACCATCACCAAACATCCTGTTCATCTCATTCAGTGCTCTTTAGTACAGACCATAATATGATATGGTTGCGTTGGAAACCAGTGGCTGTACTGTGGCTCCATCATTCAGACTTTGTTTGGATCCATCTGACCCCGACATCCTGGTGCTAACAGAGAACCTTTAATAGGGGAGAACGTGCACTCTCAGAATACATGCAGGTGGTACTGCAACTAGAGGGCGTATGCGAGTAAGTGAAGAATGAATGGGGTTCTATTGAGCTGCATCCTTAAATTCTGCAATTCTACATTTATTTGCATTTATTTCTCTTATTGCGACTTTTTAGGAGATTTTTTTTGTAAAATCCTATCCAAAGTATCTGTCACGTGACCTGTCATTATGGTCATTCACCAGAATAGAGAAGGAGAATGCTAGTGAGTCAGGGGTAAAAACGGCTCAAAGAATGACAAACGTAGGTTAATGGACATAGGTATCCATAAATTTGTCTTTTGATTCAAAATCCATGTCCCGGTTACTAAAAATGCACTCCAGTCTTTGAAATGTTGAGTATATATAGTAGAGTTACACATTTAGCCTGAACCTTTATAGGTGCCAATTGTTTTTCCACTTACACGCAACTGTCCTCTAGCAGAACTGCAAGTTGAATGGATTTAATAGAGAGTGCTCTGGCTTGCCATAAACGGGCTCTGGTGCTAACACCCCCCTCCCATTGTCTCCTCTCCATAATATCACATGACTGCCTTCAGCTGTGGCGTTTTCAAGACGACGTAACGTTACAAAACGTTTACTACGTCACCCATAGGGATGAATGGGAACTGTTACGTTACGTTATAAAACGTTGAATTCGACTCTGGTACCTAAGTCACCACACCATTTCCTGGTTCAAAGGTCATTCAGTCTTTGGACTGGATTGGAAATCAATAGCTTGATGGTGGAATCCACTTTTCAGATGTGTCAATCCCCCTCCATACAGTACATCCCATATGCAGACTCTATCATACAGCAAGCATACTAATACTAACACAAAACATACTACCCACACATACTGTACACTACATACTATCCACACATACAGTACACTACACACAGAGACACTCCACACAAGATTTGAGTCCACTGCTCATCCTGATGAGCCTAAAGGAAGCCACTGAGCCTCCCTTTACAGTAGAGACAATTATATCATCAAGGTATGTTAAAAAAAACGAAACTAAACAAATCAACCAAAACAACAGAGATCAACGAAAAGATAATAATGATTCTATCCATTCGAGGGCTAGATTGGAAAACCTCCTCTATGCCCTTCTGTACTGACACAAAGGACTTCACAGATTCACAGGTAACAGAGCAATCAGTTTCCTTTACAGAAAACACACTTGACTTAACACCAACGTGGAGGGAAGTGATGCTGTATGCTGAATGTGTAGGGATTCTATTTCGGGAGCTATCTCTGGTCAGCGGGAACACTTCTTTGTCCTTTGGAAGAAGCAAACGTGCAGTATGGATGCACAGCTGGACCTACAGTATCCCCCTCGGACTGAGTTGAGTTGCGATCTCCGACATAAAAACCCTGCCAACCTCTCCTGAGGCCGAACTTTTTGTCCTCGCTGGCCCAAGCCGGAAGGATGGAGGCTCACTCTCTTCGTCTCCAGTGGCAACAACCAGACTCTTCCTCATCCTTGGCTTCTTTGTAGCTGACTGTGTGTGTGTGTGTGTGCGTGTGTGTGTGTGTGTGTATGTGTGTGGTTGAGTTGGTTACCCCGTTCCCCCTCCTCCCCCCTTCAGTGAGTATGTTGTAGGATATCTTTCGGCTGGATTGTTCGTTTCGTTTTCCTTTCAGTTGTACTGTCCAGCGGACATGTCCATTGCAAAGAGCAGCATTTCATTTTGCACATTCATTTCTGTTTTGCACATTAACATGATGGGAAAGGTGAATTTTTTATTTACTAATGGGGAACGTGGGAAAATGTTGTAAAAGATATACAGAGATATGAATATATGATTACAGATTATTGATTATTGAAGAAAAAAAAACTATATAGAGATATAAATGTTTGACATATAGATGTATATGTACCCCATGAGCACAATTATATAGTATATAGGGAGGCCCCATAGAATATTGGAAAAAAAAACATTACTGAAATTGATATTTATTTTTTGTTATTACTATAGATATATAATGGATAGTTTCTTTTCATTTTTTATTTTCATTTCTCTCAATGAGAAAGACCAAACCACTGTTGAGGTGCAGGGTCTCTTAGGTCACGCTGTAAGTGCCGGTATATACCATGAGTGTCTCCATCCATGAGAGCTCTGTCAGCTCGTCAGCGGAAAGTGCCGGAAAGTGTGTAGCGTTATCCAATGAGAACACAGCTGCTGAGCTCTCTCAAAAACGAAAGCAGTATGAGGAAGTGACCAGTGGCAGTTTATACCACTACTAGGGGTAAACATTACTTATCCAAAGGTTCTGAAAGAGGCTTGCCACTCTAAAACAAAGTTTTTATCTTGTAAACTCATTACACTGGTGGTTTGAAGCTTGTATTCCTTGAATGGAGTATAAAGAGTATAGAAGAAAAAGAAGAAAAAAGCTGCTTTGCTGCTGTAGCGTTAGTGATTTGTTTAAAGGCTGCTGTAAAGTTTTCTGACAGTTTCTAAGGGAAGGTAAGAAAGACTTGATTTTAACCAAATTTTTTGTTTGTATTGTTTTTTTGTTCTGTTACACCACTATCTCTTAAACGTCCTTTACCTCTCTCTCTTTTCTCTGCTCTGTACTCTCCTTGGAGATGGTTTCTTTGGTAACAGATTGGCCTTATTGCTTTGTCACCTCCAGTATTCCTCCAGCTTGTGCTAACTAGCCTCTGCTATTAGACCCAGCATTCAAAATATCGAGAAAAAAGTGTTTGTTTTTTTTTTTAGGTAAAAAAGAAAAAAAAAAGTACTTCCTGATTTTTGGAAGTCAGTGCCCCGCTAGTCGCATGTGGAATGCCCCAGCCATCGATTCTCATTTTTGTTTGTTTGTTTGTTTGTTTTTGTTAGTGTGATATTGTTGTCGATGGGCATGCTGATAGCTAATAATGCTTTATATAGGAGTGTGTTTAAAAAAACACGTGCTAACCAAGCTTGGTAGAGTTTTGTTGCACATGAGTGAAAAATGTTCTGGTGTATCAGTCCTGGATTGAAACAGGATCTTAAAAAAGCACAGTATATACCATTCCCAATCATTTGCGAATACAACCATGTCCGATATCATTTTTACACCTGAATAATATTTTTGAATCCATATGAAAGTGAGTATTTATTATATTTAAGTATAAAGTATCTATATATATGTACTGTATATGTAAGTATATAAAAGTATATAAAACAATTTTATAAGTTTGGACTTCCCTTTGGAAACATTTGTAGGTAGACAACAATAAATATTCATCCTCACAAGACCCTTCCCACTTAGCCCACCTGTTAGGGAATGTGTATTCTGATTGGATCTCCCACCTGTCAATCAGACAGCCTGGGGGTGTGTACAGGAACCGTTAAAAGCAGGTTTGTTTGTGAGGCTCCAGACATAATTTACATGGTGCTACTAAACCTTGTGTGTGCAACCTGTGTGTGAGTGAGTGTGTGTGTGTGTGTGTGTCCTTGCAGCATCACTCTGAATGTTGCTAGAGAACTGTTTCTCTCCTTTCCGTCTCTTAGCTGTACGACTATGTGACCCACATAACTGAGCAATGTGTTCCTGTGTCTGAACCATGCTGCTGCTGTGTGTGTGTGTGTGTGTGTGTGTGTGTGCTTGAATGCAAGTGTGTGTGTCTGTCTCATTGCACCAGAGCAGTGCCTGTTTGTGGGTGTGTCAGTATGTATACCTGAATAGTGCCTGCATGCCTGAATCAGAATGCGTATGGGTGTGTGTGCGTCTGTCTGTGTGTGTGTGTGTGTGTGTGTTCCTGTATCTGAGCCGTGTTGGAGCGGCATTTCTCTTCACAGAATGAATAACATTGATCCCATGATCACTCGTGCCAAACATTCATCATCAGTCTTCTACTGCCTGGATTACCTCATATTGTACTGTTAAACTATGTATGTGAGTGAGTGTGTGTGTGTGCGTGCGTGTGTGTGTGTGCGGTGTGGGTGTGCCTGCCTCTGTCTATCTCACAGCCAAGTCCACACCCTTTAGCCTCTCTGCCTAGCAGACAGATCACACAAAAATAAACCCTGCTGTACTTCTCCTTTCATCCCTCTTCATCCTCCTCTTTTTCTAGACCTTTAGCCCTTGGACTTGTTTCTCTCTCACACACTCTCTCTATCTCTATCTCTCTTTCTCTTTCCCCCTTTTTGTTTTTCCAGAGAACTGCACCCCTGTATGTGAAGTGTCATGTCTACAGGTTGTTGTGTAACTTTAACATGGAATAAATTCTGTGCGTTCAAATAATTCATCTCTTTGCCTCTTTTCTTGTTATTCACAAATAGTTGGCTGCATGCCTATGATTGACAGGTAGTTGACTGCATACCTATCATGTCTCGGATTTCAAATTCAGAGAGTGCCACTTTTAGACAGCAAAGGTTTCAAATAGTTTTGTGTAGGCTAAAAAATGATTCAGATTTATCTGGCTTGGTGCTTTCACTTCAGAAGATATTGTATGGTGTCTGCTTGGTTGTGTCAATTAATTTGGTATTTGAATCAAATCACAACTTAGCAGCTGCAAATCTTTATTGAAAGAATGGATAATTCTCAGCCCAGTTTGATTGGACCCGAGTCTTAGTTAACCCAGTAGGTCAGCAGTTTGGGGTTATTGTCTGTTAGTTTGTTTGTGTGCAAAACAACTCAAAAGCAATCTGCACGGAAATGCATTTTGAGGACATTTTCAGAAAATAAGGAACAGATGATTTTAGTGAGGATACAGATCTAGAACACCATCTGGATTCTTTTATTCTGTCAGTGACCCATATTTGCCTTGGCGGAGGTCTGTGCTCTCTGAGTAGCCTACTTTTCCAGTTTCCGTATGTAATAGGTTTTTTTTATTTATTCATAATTTAATAGGCTAATTGTTCATCAGACAATATAGGCCTACACACCATGTCTAGGCTATGTTGTATATTTCCCATTTCTCTAGACTATAAACTGTAGCCTACCTTGGGCTGCCAATAAATTAGGCCAGGTAAACATACCTGAGGGTATGTTTTTTCTTTCTTTGCTTTAAATTGTTGTCATAGTGAGATTCATTTCGCAAATATCCATATGTGAATTTTCCTTTTAAGTTGCTGTTGAATAAATTACTTGAAATTTCAAAGTGGTGATATTTGTCACCATTAGACTATTAAGAGTCCACTAAACCCCGAAATCGGATGAATTAATTAATTCTTCTATTTGCTAACTTACATTATTTTATTCCTTGGACTAAAGACATTATGGAACCAAAGCACAGTGTGCGTTCTGACCTTATTTGCCCTGCAGCCTAAAATAACCTTTCACACGCCCATACTGTAGCCTACATACATACACACACATAAGCTTGAAACCTGAAAT
>JAODXP020000031.1:8568652-8571152 GCA_027497455.2 Sardinella longiceps
TCAGCATGTTGAGCAGGGAGAGCCTGGCACACACTGCATGTGACCTTGGCCGAGGGGAAGCGAGGGAGTGAGAGAGAGGGAGGGAAGGGAGGGGAGTAAGAAAGAGAGAGAGAGGGAGTTAGAAATGGAGAGAGATAGAGGGAGTGAAGCATAGAGAGAGAGGCGGGAAGTTCTGCACTGCAGATGAGCCTAAATATTTGAAGGGGTGTGTGGCCTAGAATTTGTGACTACAAGTGCACCCAAAAGTGTGTGTGTGTGTGTGTGGGTCATGTGCATATTTGATTTTGTTTTTATCTGTACCCTCTCGCTCTCTCCCTTTCATTCTTCCACTCTCACTCCATCTCACTCATGGCTTCCCTTCTGTTCTCACAGCTACTGTGTGGCTCACTGGAGAACAATAGTGAAGCTGTGATCTGAATTTAGATGTCTGTGAGTGTGACTGTGTGTGTGTGTGTGTGTGTGTGTGTGTGTGTGTGTGTGTGTAAGATAGATGGAATGAGAGGCGTGGATCCTGGAAACAAGGGCAGTGTGTGTGTGTGTGTGTAAGAGTGTGTGTAAGTGTAAGGGGGGTAGATACATGGAATGAGAGAGGTAGATTCTGGGAAACATGGACAGTAAGTAGATTTATGGAACCAATGATTGGACTAAACAGCTGTCAGCACACTGCTAGCTTCTTTGAAACTACATTACCCACAAGGCTGTTGGTGTATTCTTAACCACGACTGAGGGTCAGTCCTTTAATACCCGCGAATCCCCCTAACCTTTGAAGAAACCTAGCTAATTGGAGCTTTGTTTTGCTGTCTAAATGGCTTTTACCTGTAGGCTGTGTGTGTGTGTGTGTGTGTGTGTGTGTGTGTGTGTGTGTGTGTGTGTGTGTGTGTGTGTGTGTGTGTTTCCATATTAGTCTACATGTAGCATTTGCAAGTGATAGTCTTGCACTGTACACATAATGCATATAAATACTTCTGATATATATATATATAGTTTTATTTTATTTAAGCTTGTAATACTACTGTAGGCTTTAATACTAAAGCTTCTTTCTTCTTTATTGTTTGATTGTATTCTTGGGCTGTAAAAGAAGTAGCTGTAAAAGAACTTGATGCTCAGTGAATTTTCCCAGAATAACCAATGGAAGATGATGATGATTCGAGTTGATCTTATATTAATGTGTGTGTAGGTAGTATGTCTGTCTGTATATCTGAGGGTGTTGAGCATAACAGTTATGTTTTTGATTTACATGTTGTCTAAATGAATACTCGGAAGATAGGCCCATGGGACTCTGTGTGTGTGTGTGTGTGTGTGTGTGTGTGTGTGTGTGTGTGTGTGTGTGTGTTGTGCACCCACAGGTGGTGTTTGTAGTAAAGGCACCTGCTCTTACCTTTAATCCCTCACAGTGGGAGACTTGGAGTTCAGATGCCCACTAACAGTCTTGTAGGCTACATTGTGTGTGTGTGTAGGCTGCCTATGTGTGCACTTGCATTTGTATTTATATTTACGTATAAATGTATAATGCATTTATCCAACCTCTCCAGAACAAAATTTTATTTGATTGAAGTTGTATACAGTGTAAGCACGCTCACACACAGACACACTTATACACACACATAGGGCCTACACAAACATACACATACACACACACACACACACACACACACACACACACACACACACACACACACACACACACACATAGGGCCTATACACACACACACACACACACACACACACACACATACAGGCCTATACAAACACACACATACACACACAGCATCCCTAGTCTGTAATCCTGTCTCTGTAAACAATGTTTCTGTTTCAGTCATGCAGTGCAGGGGGTTACGGAGGGCACTAGGCCATGAAGCGTCAGTAGTCCTGTAGGCACCACCAACAACATAGGAGCCGTGCTGTTTGCAATAATTATGCACCTGGATCGTAAAAAAAAATATGTCAATTTGCCAGGGACCTGAAGATGAAATTTAAAGTTTCCTTACAGAAATATAACATTTGTAAGAAAAAATAATAATAACTGGGATTTGAAAATAATTCTGAATAGGATTCATTTTTCACTTTAATAAAGTAATGTGATATAACTGGTATTGTTCTTGCTTGCATATGTCTGATCCTAAAACTGAGTGTTGTTTATTAATTAAGTTAAAAAAAAAAAAAAAAAAAAAGATTTAATTTATTTCCCTACAGAATCATACAGAAAGTATCCATTGCACACAAAAGTTAGAATCAGGTCTAGTAGGTACTATGGCAAAAGTTCAATGTTTTTCATAACATACCACTGCAGTACTGAACACACACACACACATACTGTACGTACTCAAGCTCACTCAGCCGCACACACACATAACGGAATGCTTACTCTTCAGAATACCCTCGCTGGAGCCAAGCGGTTAAGCGTCTCTCCCGCCACTGTCAAAGATTGCACTTGGTCGCACTTGCGTCTGGACCTGACCGCTCTGTTGCAGTTTGGGTGACTCCTCCGCGTTTTACGGAA
>JAODXP020000031.1:8576152-8578652 GCA_027497455.2 Sardinella longiceps
TGTGACACAGGCTTGGCTGTAATAATTAGTTTGGGGAGGAGAGAGAGCAGAGCAGAGGAGAGTAGAGGAGGCTGGGGGGCGGGGCCAGCTGACTCAGGTGTGTTAGCTCAGCTCTCAGCTCTCAGGTCTCTACAGTCGTAAAACTAAAACTCTGCAGAGATGAGGAGCAGCCAGATGAGCTCACACCACACACAGCTCTGCACTGAGTGAGCACCACCGTCACCTGATCAGCTGGGTGTGTGACGGAGTACCGTCACTACGGTTGAGTATGCGTTCTGACTGCCATACCAATGAGCCTGGCTCTTTGGCGTTGCGGTCAAGTGGTACGTTTAGCACCCCAGAGACCGGGTGGGGTCACTGTTCTCTCCCTTCGCTACAGGGTGGTTCCAATGCATTGAGTACAGGGGTGTGTGTGTGTGTGTGTGTGTGTGTGTGTGTGTGTGTGTGTGTGTGTGTGTAGCCCATGCATAGTTATGTATGGGGAGTATTATTTGTGAGTGTGTGTGTGTGTGTGTGTGTGTGTGTGTGTGTGTGTGTGTGTGTGTGTGTGTGTGTAGCCCATGCATAGTTATGTATGGGGAGTATTATTTGTGAGTGTGTGTGTGTGTGTGTGTGTGTGTGTGTGTGTGTGTGTGTGTGTGTGTGTGACACAAACAGCATCAAGAGAAGAGACAGTTAAAGGTGATCAGAAATGATGATGGAGATATGGCATAGTTATGTATGGGAAGTGTATGGGGAGTACTATTTGTGACTGTGTGTGTGGTGTGTGTGTGTGTGTGTGTGTGTGTGTGTGTGTGTGTGTGTGTGTGTGTGTGTGTGTGTGTGTGTGTGTTCTAGGTATCAGACAGCTGCAGCTGATCCTGCTGAAAGTGGCCCTGCTGCTTGGGGTTGAGGTTCATGTGAACGTGGAGTTTAAAGAGCTGAAGGAGCCGTCGGAGGAACACCGTGAGAACACACACACACACACACACACACACACACACACACACACACACACACACACACACACACACAGAGAGACACACAAGCTTGCATACATACAGTACACACACACACAAAAACACACATAAGCTTGACTACACACACACGCTCTCTCCCGCACACTCACACATACACACTCACTGCTTGGTGTTGAGGGGCAACTTAATGTTTAAAAAGCTGGGGGAGCCATCAGAGGAACACTGTGAGAGCACAAACACACACGCAAGCTCTCTCACACACACACTCGTTGCTTCACACCCTTGAACACACGCACATACACAAGCTCACATATGCACTCGCATGAACACAGCATTTGTGTATGACATAGTGTGTTGTTACAGAGACTGGATGGAGGGCTGTTTTCAACCCTAAGAACCATCCTGCTGGTCAGATAGATATCGACGTGGTCATTGGAGCTGATGGACGTAGAAACACCTTACCAGGTAACAACAACACACACACACACACACACACACATGCATACACAAACTATAGAGAAATTACACTGAATTCACAAAAAGACTTTCTGGGATAGTGTCTTTGGTTACATCTTTGGATACATCATGTGCTTGTGTGTGTGTGTGTGTGTGTGTGTAGGGTTCAGAAGGAAGGAGTTTCGTGGGAAGTTGGCCATTGCCATCACAGCGAACTTCATCAACCGGCGCACAAGGGCAGAGGCCCAGGCACAGGAGATCAGTGGGGTGGCCTTCATATTCAACCAGAGCTTCTTCCAAGAGCTACGGGCAGACACAGGTACACACACACACACACACACACACACACACACACACACACACACACACACACACACACAGTCTCTCTCACGCACACACCCACACACACACACACACACACACACACACACACACACACACACACACACATACACAAATACTCAGGAGATGAGTTGGGTGGCCTTCATATTCAGCCAGAGCTTTTTCTAAGAACTAGTGCACACACAGGTCTTCTAACACACACACACACACACACATTGCCTACACACACATATAATTTTTATAAACTGCATTATCACACCAACTCCAATCGGATTTTTGCCCTGATATTTTATCCCATGACAAAAAATACTTAAATTGCAATTTGGAGATTATTTCATTACAGTAAAACAACTTTTTTTTGGGGGGGGGGGATTTTTGAATATTTCGAAAAATTGATTTAGAGGTTTTTGCATCTGAACTCTTCTATATTATATTATAGACATCCAACCATATGTCATGGATACAGTATCTCTAAGCTCTGCAGATTCCCTGCCACCTGGTGGTAACATTAGTCGCTGGAGATCACTGAAGCTGTATTGATTGAATGCTAATAATGTGCCGTGTGTGTAAGAGATCAGCAGAAAGTGAGCCCCTCTCCTCTCCTCTCCTCTCCTCATCTTTCTCAGGCATCGACCTGGAGAATATTGTCTACTACAAAGACGACACACACTATTTCGTCATGACAGCAAAGAAACAGAGCCTGCTGAACAAAGGAGTCATCTTACGAGTGAGTGACAGAGAGT
>JAODXP020000031.1:8593652-8598652 GCA_027497455.2 Sardinella longiceps
CACAGACATGGACAAGAACTCACACTTTGTGTATCCGGATGTTCCGGAGACGGAGGAGAAATATGCCCAGAATTCCTCCTCCAGGCCAAAGGTCGCCGAGAACGGCGCAGGTGGACATTCTCACCCTGACGCAGCGTCAGCAATGCATGCTGGGAGGGCCGGGGAGCAGCAGAGGGTTGCCGTGGAAGCGGCCGAGCAGCGTCGTCGTCTTGGCATTTTCTCACCGCGGAAAACATTCGCGTCCGCACACACACTCCCCTTCCAGGAGAGGCCTAAACACAAGTCCCTGTGGAAGAGTGTGTTTTCTGGCTACCGCAAGAAGAAGAAGGATCCGGAAACAATGGGAGCAGCAGGGGGAGGAGCCAACCAGGAGACCAATAAGAAGAGAGCACAGGTGTTCAACAAGAATACAGGTGAGGCGGAGAGGAATGAGAATCAGAATCAGAATTAGATTTATTGGCCAAGTATATTAATATATACAAGTAATTTGACTTGGAATTTGTTAGCTCTTTATACACTTAACAGTAGACTAAAGGGCTCCGCACACCGCTTCCGACACAGTGCGGAGCACTCTGCCTTCAACATTCCATTCCATTGTTTTCAATGCAACCCCGCACACCAGCGCCGATGTCTTCCGCCGTCGGTTGTGAATTACGATTCAAGTCTATTTTGTCGGAGCCGCCCATTGACATCCAATGTTAATTTCACAGGCTACTGTGCTAGGTGCTAGGCAAAATTGTCGGATTCGCAAGTGCTCCGCAATGCTGTCAGAACTGGTGTGCGGCCGGCTATATAGTAGTATTCTGTTCAAATAGTACACATATAATATACACATACTATACAATTAGTAGGCATATAATATACACATAACTATACAATAGAGGCTCCAATGGCACACCAACAATGTATACAAATAATACAATGGTCAACAATAACACAAAAATAATCAGGGGGTCAGACAGCTTGAGACAGGGAGGGGGGAGGGAGGTAGTCTGGCAAGCCATCCTATAACATTAAAATGTATAGTCTGGCATCGATACATAGGCCAAACTCAATCGTGGGCGGAACTAGACAGTTAACTTTCAAACTCCTTCTGCATGCAATAGGATATCACTATGACCAATCAGAGGAACAAACAAGATGTAAACACCAATTCAAAAGACCGTTTTCAGCGAGGTCCGCCCTACCACTCTCTAAACACATAGAGTGTTGTGTCCGACCAATCAAATTCCCTCATGGCTTGCTACTAGACGTACTGGGTGAGCATAATTATTTGCCGCCACTAGAGTATGTGTTGATGTCAAGGCTAGTAGGTAAGAGCACAGATAGAAAAACCCAGGTGTGCGCTCTCTGGATTAGCTACTTTTCACCAGATGTTTGGTGATAATCAGAGCATTGGATTGTTTACTTTGTTACTATAAGAGTTCCAATAGAATAGAGCCAGAGACCTATGCCACTATATCTAACCTAGTCTTGTTTTAGCTGTCAAGGGTTGGCTTTGGTCTACATGCAATAGTTTTCACTACAAGTGACACAGAGAAAATGTTCAACTTGCTTCTGTTACTGTATTGAATGTTTGTTCAAGTGGTGTTCTTATGTCTTTTTATGCTGCATATCTGTGTGTGTGTGTGTGTATATGTCTACAGATCTGCGTTTCAAGAGGAATCTAACTTTTTCTGAGGACTCTTCACTGTCATGCAATGATGTGTATGAGAGATCACCCCTCAGAGCCCAGGTGGGTCACACACACACACACACACACACACACACACACACACACACACACACACACACACACACACACACACACACACACACACACACACACATACCGACTCTCACCACCCAAGTCACAACATTTTCAATAGACTGCCATCTGGAAAGCGCTTCCAATGTGTTAAAGAGAGGCTGAGAAAGAGCTTCTTCACCCAAGCCATTCGGGCCTTAAATACATTTTTTATTTATTTATTTATTTATTTTGATCACTATTCTTATCCAGCATAGTGGGGGATGTAGTTGTGAAGACACATTTCACTGCTTTTGTATAACTATACATTTATGCATGTGACAAATAAAAATTCTTGATTCTTGATATACACCAACATAGATTTTGTAAAACATTTATATATATTTATATAACATTTCCTCCTAATTATTCTCTTTCCTATTCCCTGAGATTTCTTCTGCTCATGTTACCTGTGTGTGTGTGTGTGTGTGTGTGTGTGTGTGTGTGTGTGTGTGTGTGTGTGTGATTCTAGTTGAGTTTTGAACCTTCAGACATCCAGAGAGACATAATAAAGGAGGAAGAGGACGGAGATGAGGCAGGAGACGAGGTACACACACCTACATACAGTACATGCTTGCAGACTTTTCACACACACACACACACACACACACACACACACAAACGCTTGACTATTTACGCACACACACAATCAAATACAATGCACATACACACAAGCTTGCAGACTGTTTACACACACGCTCACTCATTCTGTCTCTCTCTTTCTCTCTCTCTCACACACTGACTTAAACACACACACACACACACACACACACACACACACACACACACACACACACACACAATCTGCTGATTGAATGTTCAATTGATTCGTCTGTGTTTGCCATTCAGGTCATTACATTCATTAGGGGCTTTGATAGTCTAGTTTGCTCTCTTGTAGCTAGTAGATACAGTGGAAGGGGAACCACTCTGCTGTAATGGCCGTAGATGACCTTTAGGAGTGACTCATCATAGTGTGTGCATTAGAGTAGCATTATTTAGAGCTTGTGTGAAGGAACTTACTGTAGCACCAGGTCTTCAGAGGTTATAGAGGGTGTCTTTTCATAAGCAAACGGATGATCGCACTCCGAATAGGTTTTTAGTTTCTTCTTTTTTATTTTCACATTTCAAATATTGACAAAACAAGCAGACGTTTTGGCTTCCTGCCTTCGTCGGAATAAACTAAAAAAGTGTTCGGAGTGCGATCATCCGTTTGCTTATGAAAGGACATTCTCTGGTTACGCACCCGGACACACAAACAGAGGGGAGAGCGCGGTGAATCTGGCTTTTTTGTTAGAGGTTATGGAGGGGAAAATCTACCCGTAGCACTTGTTGTTTGAGGTCACTGTTTGAGTGCTATCTGAGAACGAAAGACGAAAGCACTTTATAACTGTCCTCTATAAATGGCTGTTAAATATCCTATTAACACCAGTAAGTGGTTAATTACGTTAAAAGATAACAGACAGATATGAAACAGTTTTTCACACAATAGTACAGTATTAGTAACTTAAGCCCTATTCGCACGGGATTAGTATTACCTATGAACCTCTGGTAATTTGTAATAATTGCGGAGGATGTCTGTGATCTTAGTCCCATGCGAATGCGCCATGTCTGTAATTTGTAAAGTAAAAATTCCACCGAAAATTACCTACCGTATTTCGCCAAACACAGACGTCCTGTGATAAAACTAGTCCCGTGCGAATCTGCATCTCAGTGATTGGGCAGTGTTTGTTGTTTTTGTAGGGCGCCTTTTTCATTTTTTCCGGGTTCAGTAATGGAGGCTGCCGTTGAAATTGTGAATGCCAATTTTGAGAGCATTTTCGGTGCAAAAAGTGTCTCTCGGCGAATTATATGGAGACATATCCGTGGAAAGAGACACGCCAAAAGGACGAAATTTCGCAAGACTTTGACGTGGATGACATGTGTAGCTGCATATAGTATTATCTGTTAATTACCTAAATCTATATGTGAGCAAAAAATTAAATATGAGCAATAGACAGCTATCTGGTTTCTAGCTTTGACATCATATCCGGGCCTTAATGTCAGTAAATTTGTGCAAAATGCAGACTTTGCTTATCCTGTGCGAATGCGCCATAAGAAACACAGAGGTGGGGAGGTAATTTACAAATTACTGACGTCCCCAGGTATTTGTAATCCCATGCAAATAGGGATTTAGTTAACAGTTAGTTTGCAGTTTTCTATGGCAAAATGATAAAACTTGATGGAATTATCATCATCAGTCATCTTACTGATGGAAGCCACTTTCTACTTAATTCTTACTCGATATAATAAGGTATTTAATATTGATAACTATCATTGATAACTGATGGTTATTATAAAGTGCTACCAAAAGAACAAGAAAATTTGATACTGTAGATGGAATGAATAGCAAAACCACCCTGGGCATAGGAAATTAAACTGACACTGAGTTTCTATGCCCCATTCAGTTAGTGTTGTATTTTAGGTACAGTATATTGTAGGGTGTTTCAAATGGCAAATAAAAAAGCACATAATGACTAAGGTATGTAAAGAATAGTAAATAGTAAATGATTATATTTAATTTATAGTCAGTCGGTCAACAGCAAATAAACTATTGGGTTATAGATTGCTATTTAGTAAATTTTAGTTGAGTTAGTCAATATAATGTAGCCGTCATTGCTATAAGTGTACTTTAGAATAGTGATTAAGTCTGTTAGAATTAGAAAGACGTTTATTGTTTATTATTTATTATTTGTTCATTGTTTTTCTCCTCAAGTCTGTTTACATTCCACACGCACTGGCATTCAAGCGCACATATGCAATTAAGGTATCACAGCATCCCTGCTTTTCCATTGGCTCTCTTTATTTCCGCCCTGTGCTCCCATTGGTCCAGTAAACTCACAGACCACACCTTCTTTCCCCATCCCAACCCCCAACAGAGACGTAGCGCTCGACCCCGCCGACCCGTCATCCAGCAGTCGCCGCGTGACTCCTCGTGTTCCACCGAGGTGGTAGGGGTGTGGGTGGTGCCGCCCGACCCGTCCAGTCTGAGCGTGGCCACGGATGTGCTGCAGGAGCTGCAGGCCCAGGGACAGCAGCCGTTACAGACGCAGGCACAGGCGCTGTCACACACACAGTCACTAGCAGAGAGCAGCAGCGACCCCAGGCACATGCGCAAGGCCCAGAAGGAGGCCCAGAGACACGCCAAACAGCAGGAGCTCAAGAGGCTGCACCGCGC
>JAODXP020000031.1:8606152-8644281 GCA_027497455.2 Sardinella longiceps
CTGCTTATACGGTGTGCTGTTTTTTTCGCCAAGCTTCGCTTACACTTCTTTGAAAAAGCAGAATGGTAGACTCGAGATTTACTAGTCTTTTCTGTCCATTCAAGTGGATGGCACGTTGTCAACAAAACTATTCAGGTAAACCTGAGCATGTTACAATGTGCGCTATCTGGATAGGCGACTGTAACGTTACACCATAAACGCTTGGTTATGGCCTAATCAGTGTTTACGTTGTTACAATATACCTAAGCTACATTCGTTCCATCAAAATAGCTCCAGAGATAGGCCTATATGTTTGGTAGGACTAGATGCAGAGGCTTAGGCTATTTCGCGACAAGTTGAAGTGGCACAAGAGAATGTCACTGGCGGTATTATAGCCCACTACTCTCAGAATTTAAGCTCACGTTTTACAGCTGTATGAATATTACACACGAGTTTCTCACTCTAAACGAAATCCAGAGTTGTACAGGTGTCAGACCAAGCGGTCATCATCAAACACTGTTGCCTGGACAATACAATACCTTAGCCTAGGCCACCTGTTTTCATGTTTTTGACATGTGTAACCATTTGTTTTCAACCTATAGGCTAGTGTAAAGAACCACGCAGGGCAGACCTATTCAGGAAAGATGAAAGACAGGAAAGCATTGAAAAGGGCATGTTGTAGGCTATCTGTGTGCGTGTGTGTTCAGAGAAGAGGCAATGATTGAAATGTTAGTTACCGAAAGTATTTTCCCCCTCACTTTTTAGATGAGAAACATGTCATGATATAGAGATATGTTTGATCTCTGGGGTATGTTTGTGTATGTGTGTTGATTTGGAAGTTTGCTGATACATGAAAAAAGCACAAGGTGGCGCATCTCTCTCTCTCTCTCTCTCTCTCTCTCTCTCTCTCTCTCTCTCTCACCACACACACACACACACACACACACACACACACACACACACACACACACACACACACAGAGGAGAGAGAGAGACAGAGACAATGAGAGAGAACAGACTGGGTGCCTCACAGCTGGAGTTTCTAATTCTGATTCCACAAGTCATCATGACCATATAAGGGCATCTGACTACCATCTCTTATCCTCACCATCAGATTAAAGATATAAGTTTTACGGTTCCATTTCTCCTGGTATGCCTGAGACACTATTGCAAACAAATGTAAGATCATTGCAGGCATTCAGAGGTATTTGTGTATATGTGTATGTGTGTGTGTGTGTGTGTGTGTGTGTGTGTGTGTGGGGGGGGGGGGGGGTACTGATAGTGCTTATTCAGCCCGCTTTGGTTACCCCTCTGTGTCTGGTGTCAAAGGTCAAAGAAGCTTGTCAGCTGCAAGAGGCTGTGCCAGCTGGCTAGTTTGGGTGTGGGAAAGTAGGAGACGGTAAATGGGCTGTTTCAAAATCAGAATGTGATGGATGATATAGCCTAGATCTGTGTGCAGGGGAGTAACACCAAATTCTGGGCCCTGTGCACAAGCCGTGGTCATGGGCCCTCTTCACCTCCTGGAATACAATTTCAGGGCCTTCCCCTCTCTTGGAGCTATAGTAACGCTGAACCCCTTTCCCCCCACTATGATGCCCCTGCCTGTGTGTGTGTGTGTGTGTGTGTGTGTGTAGGATTTCTGTGTTTGAGTAGCCTGCCAAGATCGGGAAAAAAAATCAATTCAACATCACAGACAGTGGGCGAGCCCAGGCTAGTGTTTATGGGTAAATATAAACCAGCTGTATGTTTCTTCTCTTTCAGGATGGCACCGGGCTGTTTGTGTTGTGTGAAATATATGATGTTCCTTTTCAACCTGTTATTTTGGGTGAGTAGTAGACACATACACACAAATACAAACATGTGCATTAAAAAAAAAATGGCAGTGAGAGAGCTGCATCGAAGGGTTGCTGCCACATTGATAGCCACCAGGCGTCTGTTTCCCAAAAGCATAGTGGCTAACCAGTTAGCGACTTAGTTAGTTGGCAATGGAAATTGCATTGCAACCAGCATAGTTGCTAACTTAGTTAGTTAGTTTGTTAGTTAGTTTGCTAACTTAGTTAGCAGCTATTCTTTTGGGAAAGGGACGCCTGATTTGATGTAAACAAAAGCATGGTGTTGCTTGACTTAGGCCTGCCTCCATAGCATCAGGGGTTGTGGATAACTATCTTAGGCAAGCTAAACGAAATATAAATAGACTCGGCAGCCATATTTAGCTGAAGACTGAATTCAAGCTGCTCATAGTTCAGGATGACTTTACGTTATCTAACCATAGACCATATTGTATACTTATGCGTTACATTACATACGTTAGCTTGCCTCTCACATTTGAAAATAAAGCCTTTTCTTCCTCTTGTGTGTGTGTGTGTGTGTGTGTAGTTGTGTGGTTGTGGGTTGTTGGGTGTGGGTGTGTGGTTGTCCGTTGCCCAGGGCAACTTTGCCACCTTCTCCCCCTCCTTCCCCTCCATCTCTGCTGCCAACCTCATCATCACCTTGGGCACGGTTGTCATGCTAACAGGCTTTCTGGGCTGTCTTGGTGCTGTCAAGGAAAACAAGTGCCTGCTGCTAAGTGTGAGTATAAATGGACATACACACACACACACGCACACACATATACACACAAACAGACATGACATCACATAGACACACATATACACACAAATAGACATGACATCACATAGACACACATACACACACACACACACACTGAAATTCTTGCTGCATCTGTTTAGTCATATTGTAATACGTTGTATTGTAATACTTAGTATTACTATTTGAAAGAAATATTGATGATATATTGATGATTGATGATTAATGTGTGATTCTTCAGGGAAATGTCTGGGTGTTTGTGGGTCACATGTAAATAATATTACTATAATAGTGTACTACTAGTATTATAGTAGTCCTACTACTACTACTATTATAGTGATGATAATTCCATCAATCTCCCTGTCTGTTTTTTTCCCCAGTTCTTCATCGTTTTGCTGATCATTCTGCTGGTTGAGCTGATATTGCTGGTCCTGTTCTTTGTATACACTGACAAGGTATCAAATACTGAAGTTTTGGGCATAATCAGTACATATATTGAATATGAATAAACTGATGTATAGAATATAGTCATATAGCCTAAAAAAAGCTAAATATTACATGATGATGTGTAACTGTATAAACCAAATACCTTGTTATAAATGCATGTATGTAAAATATGCATGTACTATCATTATAGATTGGACGCTTTGCTATTTGCCTGTTCCCTGATTGACCTTTGAACTTTGACCTTAACAGGTCAGTGAGAATGCCAAACAGGATCTCAAAGATGGCCTCCGCCTCTATGACACAGCGGACAACGTCGGACTGCGCAACGCCTGGAACATTATTCAGAGAGAGGTGGCTGCCTAGTTTGTTTCTCAGGCATATTATAATGAATGATAACAAGAGCAGAATAGCAGAATTTAAACTTTTAATTTCGCTTACTTACTTCTGGTTAAACTGGCTGCATAGAAATCACTAAAAAGAAAACTCACACAAACTTGCATTTGGACATCAGCTGACAACTCTGTCAGTAATAGTAATAGTGTCAGTAATAGAGTAGTAGTCCTCTTCGTTCATAGTCAATTTAATTATTCATTTAAAATTACGCTACCTGCTAACATTCTAATGTCTACTGTTGACAATGTAACCAGAAACGTCTGATCCGTATTGAATTTTAAGTGTAATTAATAAGCCCATTATTTATTGTCTTCACTATCCCTCTCTGGATTTGTGGATGGATTTGGCTATAATATGGTGTGTGTGTGTGTGTGTGTGTGTGTGTGTGTGTGTGTGTATAGTGGCACTGCTGTGGAGTCAATGGCTACACCGACTGGTATGATGCCCTGCAGCAGAGGAGAGTTCCTGATCGCTGCTGCAAGAACCACTTTCTGGACTGTGGCCATAACGCCTCAACTGCCAGTGTGTGGTCTCAGGTGTGTGTGTGTGCAAAAGATTTTTGTGTCTGTGTCTGTGTCTGTCCCTTTTCACCCTAATCAGCAAGACTTGTTCCTGAATTTTTTTTTCTTTAATGGACAAATGGTAGCCTAAATCAAATCATAAAATTGTATCCATTGTACTAAAACACAAACCATGTTTATAACAGCTGTTATGCAATATTAGAAATGCAGTCTACTGACACATCTGAACAAGGTGCAATATGAGTTCTTGCATGGTTTTCTGAGTGATTTCATTTTTATCTCAAGTCACAGGCATCTGCCCTTGATACGCTAGTTGTCTGCCTCCTGAATACACTGAAAAAGTCCGGTCTCGGGAGACAACTCAGAAGCTGTAAAACTCAAACAAACATAAGGGGCCGGGTTGTACACCAAAATAAAACAAACCAGTTTCCAGCTAAAGACGGTTGTGGGAAAGAGGGGAGTAAGTTTGTGACTCTGAACCAATCTTTTGAGTGTCAAAGTCAAAGTCAAAGCGAACTTTATTGTCAATCAAGCACTGCAACAGTACATTGCACACAGACTGAAATTGCATTTCTCAAAGCTCCAAATGTGCAAGTTAAAATTAAAACATACAAATAAGATGTATGTAAGACATCACAACTCGCTAGACATAAAGTGCAAAGATATCAAGATATCAGGCATGGTAATAATAGATAACAGTAACATAATAACAGACAACATGACAAACATTGTGAGCATACATTCTGGACTGTCAGTGTTCCAGAAGTCTTGAGGTACTGTATGTTACTGGAGTGCAAAGCCTGAGTTAACAAGGTGCAAATGAGGCAAAAGTGCCTGGTGCAAGTGATTTGCTAGAATGTGGGGTTTTATATTTTGTTTGTTTGTGTGTTATAACACTGCTATGTTATTGTTATTGTTATAATTTTGTTTGGTTTGGTTGATGATTACAGCCCCTGTGTTGTCTCCCGAGACTGGATTTTTTCACAGTGTATTTAGGGGTCAATCAGGTTGCCAGTCAAGGGGAGATGCCTGTGATTTGAGATAAAAATGAAATTGCTCGGAAAACCATGCAGGAATATTGCACCATATTGCTCTTATTGTACCTTTAAAGTGTGATGTAATCTGAGCTGAAGTACCTCCATGTGTTTCTTAGGGTTGTTATGAGAGAGTGGAAGAATGGCTAGATGACAACAAACACCTGCTTGGAACTATTGTCATGGGTGTGCTAGTCATACAGGTAAACACACACACACACACACACACACACACACATACTGTATACTGTACTTTACACATTCATACACACACACACACACACACACACAAATCACATGACATTTGGCCACGCATTACTGACCTCTCTGTCTGTTGGTTTCCTGTTGCAGCTTTTGGGCCTGGCCTTCTCTATGACCCTCTACCAGCAGATCCACCGTGCTGGGAAGAAATACAGTGCTTAGGAATATCACTGACTACACTTCCCACCGTGAAACTACACTTCCCACAATTCCATTCACCACGGACAATGACACTTACCTGCCATTTGCTGGCATTATAATCAATCGAGTGGACAAGTGGGAGTTCTACTATTCTAGCCAGCAAGAACACTTGGTGTGTGTGTGTGTGTGTGTGTTTGTGTGACAGAGAGAGAGAGAGAGAGAGAGAGAGAGAAGGGGAGAGAGGATGCCTGAGGATGCTTCATATTCATCACCAGAGACTCTGAAACGGCGTGTGTTGCATGCTGGACCAAAAGTGTTCCCTGAAGTATTTTGTATCATTATGCTGTAAACTGTAAAACTTTTTTTGTGTTTTAAATACAAATAGCTGATTATTTTACTCAACTGTGGTGTCTGTTGGTGTGTAGACTTTATTCACTAATGACTAGTATTGCCATTTCATTTTCAAGCTCTGTATAATTTCAATATTATGGTACACCCTATTTGGAAAGCTCTAACCACTGAGCTAAAAGACCAGGCAGGTTTCCAACTCGGCGGTTAGAAACAGTTCTTAAATCATTCGGTTGTGAGGATTTACACGTACTGCCACCAGTTAGCCCAGGCTAGTTGACATCAGTTACACAAATTTGCAAACTGGTGGCAGCTGAGCTGACTGAATGAGGTTCAGGAAAACAAAATTGAAATGGGTTTTGATTGGCATGTGCAAATTTTCCAACAGGCATTAAAAGGAAAAGTAGCACAACATTTATGCTGATGCAGAAGTAGATACTTTTAATGCATAGACTAATTTTTCTTTGCAAAATGCTCCCCTTGTGAAACGCAAACACTTTGGTCCACAGGGGCCCAGTCTGACCATCTTGCTCCTAACAACAATAGGCCTACTTAGCAACCTTGAACCACAGGGCTATGTTGACTGACTTAATACTATTGCTGTCAGCAAAAAGGCATATGTGAAGTATTTATAATGAAGGTATGATGTCCAAAAATGACAGCAGCATTAGCAGAATATGAAAAAAAAACACTGCAATGATAGTTGCCTAATGTTAAAAATACCCAGATAGGACAGTGATGTCCAGATACTCTCAGAATGTCAAGTCAGCTAACACTATGGTGACACCTGTAATATCATCCCCCAGTGCCAGTTAGTCCACTCTAGGCAAGTTGCCTAGGGTAGCAAATTTCAGGGGGACATTGTAGTGCATGCAATATTTTTTGTTTCTCAGTTTTTCACTTGTATTTTTAGAAAAGAGGTGCACAAACTCAATCTGGCCCTGATATCCCCTATATGGCCCTGGTGTAAATAGGCTACACAAATGGCAAGTTGTGTGCAAGATGGCGAAAAACAGATATTCATGAAATGAAAACACCACATAGCATACTGTAGCAACTTTAAGAACCCAATGAGGCAGTTGAAGTGGCAAAAAGTTTAGCCAAGAATCACACAGGTATAACCAAATGAATATTATTATTAACTGATTTTACACCATATAGTCTATAGTCTATCACAAGTGTTTGAGTAAATGGTTTATTTTGCTCTAGATTTTAGAAATAGATATGATAACAACAATGGGCCTCATTCATCTTCTTATACAAAACAAAATCTGTTCGCATGTAGCCTAAAGCAATTAAAGTGTAGGTTATTGTTAGGCTATTCAACAGCATATGGCAATAAATTGTCAAGTAAATCATTTTGAATCCTGCTCTTCAATACAGTACAATAGGCCTACAATTACACAGTAGCCATATAGGCCTATAGGCCTAATTTGTGACTCAGTTTTTTAAAAGAATAATTTAAAAATTGATTAAAATAAAATGATGAAATGCAATTAATATTGTATAGTATATTATATTAATATATTCATATTAATAAAATTAATGATACTGTGTCTTAGTTTGAATTCACTGATAGGTGACTTCATGTTTGCAGTCCTGTTTCCTGAGCCTTCAAGAGGCTGCAATATTTTAATGCAATAAGTTACTTGGACAGTATTTGCATTCAAATAATCGTTTTGTTTATTTTTGGACATTCATATTACTGGATTTCTGAAAGTTTAGTCAAAGAATTTTAGTTTTGTAGATTAATAACACCGGAAGTTCGTAAAAAGAGCACACGATCATTTCCGGTCTTTGGAAAAAGAATTGTTTTTTCCTCCATCCTGGCATTTGTCTCCATCCTGGTCTCTCCGAAGTGCCCGGACCAAAAACAGGAAGTAAGTACCGAAATCAAACCCTAAAATTCACTTTCAGTTCGGGCACACACCGTGCAAAAGTACCGACCTTCTGAGCCCGCTCTGCAAATTTATACTAGCGAAAATATAAAGCACAGATTATCAGCCGACATCATAGACAGCATGAACCGCAGCGGCCAAACGAACATGGCGTCTCTGTTTTTTCTCTTCTTACATTTAGCTTTGTAGTGAGCATGTTAAAATACCATGCTATCAGTAAACGTTAACTCTTGCAGGTACGGTTAGCCGGTGTAAATTATGCTTAAAATGGCTAAATGTAACTAGCAAACTAGTCAATCAGTACAATGCAAATGCTGAAGTGCGATTTACGCTACTATAACATTAGTCCTCCTTGCATTTGTTGCACACGCATGTTCAATTGCAACATTACACCCATGACCGAAGTTAGCTTTTTGGCTAAGTGAATAAGCCGAAGTTGGGCGCTAGTTGTCGCGTTTTTCAATCTACTTATATGTATTTCTTGTTCGCTTGAATGTTCTGTTTATGTTGGTATGAAATAAACAATAAAAATGCCATCGTCATCGATTGTTTGGGCGAGTATTGGATGCAAATGCTACCTTCAGTCACTTGGCATAGACACCTCCCAGGTTACAGACAAAAGACTTGGCTCCTATGTGGCTTTCCTACTGTAGGCTACCGCTGATTCGATTAAACAATATTGAAGCCTGCAACATCGACCCAAATAACAGAAACCACAGCAGTAAACACACAAGGCCATTGTTTAAACAATTTATCTAGAAGCGAAAATAGCTTAATATTGACTTATTATAACCCTAACCCAATTCAACTAACTGGACAGTCATGACATACAGTGACAATTAGTGAGTCAATGAGGCACAATTTGCACCTTAACTACACTCACAAAAATGGTCATGTAATAACTATATTATACAATGCATTGTATAGTAGGCTACAGTCTACTACAGTATTCATACGTGTTTCTCAACCTTTTTTAAACAAATGCCCCATTAGGTCCTCATGATACCCCTTACCGCCCCCAAACAGCACACATAGGCTACACATATCCCACACACACACAACCCTCAATAATAATAATATCAGTCAATAGGCTGTGTGCAAAAAAAGTTGTTATATCATAATCATTGAGTAAACAATTAGGCTACAAAAGTTAATCAGTGAGAGCAGTGTCAACAATGATTTTGTAGGCTACGCATGGCGAGATTTCCTAACATTTGTAGCATTTGTGGTAGATGTTATTGAGTAAACCTGCATGTAAAGTTGTTTGCCTAAACTCTTTCTTATTTATGGTTATAAAATGGTGCTCTTCTAGCATTTGTTGCCCTTATAAGTTGTGTATCTCGAGTGGCAGCGCTGATTGAGAAATAGACCAAATCAGTCATAAACACAAACTTGTATTTATTGAAAACTTATTGAATACTTTGTTTGCAAAGTTTACACAAAATGTGTGATAACACCCCCTATTTGTGGTTGAACACCCCCCTTTCAACTGGCTTGCTCACAATACTCCCAGCATTGCCCATATTACAACATCGTCATTTGTTATTACCACAAATAGAAGGTAGTTTTTCCTTGCCCCTGTTACTCATAGGCTCTGCTCATACTGTCTGTGAGCTATGAGGCAATTGGAGGGCTATGAGGCAATTGAATTGTATTTGTCACTCTACAAATTGAAAAATGTCCGTCGCCTAGCCTGGGTCTGCCCATACTTCCTGTCTCTGCATGAAATTTCGCGACCAAGTCAGTATGGCCAAGGAGGCAATTCAACTTTTGAGCCCAGAAAAATCAGTACCCAATGAGAAATGAGCTGGCTGAAGGAGGCGAGCTTAGCGACAATGAATCTGTCCAGTTCTGTCCCATAACATTGATAGATAGCATTAGACGTTTAGATTAATCCTGCCCGGAAATTGATCCTGCCCGGAATTCCCGGGCAATGCTAGCTTTGCCAGACCACAGTTCACGTCTGAATGTAGTTGCGCAAGCCAGGGTAGCCGTCGCTGCCATTGAGAAAGCCCATATAATGTTTTAACAAAGCTACTGTATATATTTAGATCAGTGGTTCTCAAAGTGTGGTCCGCGGGAAAGCTCAAGTGGTCCGCGAGGGGATTTCCAAAAAAATATTTTTATACATTATTTAAAGGCCTAAGATGAGTTGCTCACGGAATACTATGAGGTAGGCCTGTCATTTATGTTTAGAAGAGCGTATAAATGCTCATTATAATGCCTATCGATTTGGTTAAAGGGTAAAGGGCAGCATTATGTGACTTGGAGAGGGGACGTGAGGGCAGGTGGTCCCTGAAAAACATTTTTTGGGCAAAGTGGTCCTCGCTCTGAGAAACTTTGAGAAACACTGATTTAGATAAAGACACAGTGGTTAAGTTGCTGTTTGTATGTGTGTGTGTGTGTGTGGATTCTGGCAGGTTGATTATGAACAGAGGGGAGGATGCATCAGGCACTGTGACTCTGGAATCTGTGAACCCTGTCACCCTCACCCAGGACACGGATGGCAACATCATACTCCATTGTCCTCAGAATGGTCAGTAAACACACACACACATACACACACACACTCTGTCCACTGTACTGAGAATGGTCAGCAAACTCACACACACTTCTGCTTTATGTGCATAATTATCAATCACACACACACACACACACACACACACACACACACACACACACACACACACACACACACACACACACACACACACACACACACACACACACATACACACACACACACACACACACACATTCTGTCCACTGTCCTGAGAATGGCCAGCAAACGTACACAATATGTTTAAATGTTTTACTATCTTGAACTTGAGGCTGGTCTCCCCCATTCCCCACTCAGGTGATGATGCTGTGCTGGAGGCGGGGTCTGAGCAAGTGGCCAAGAGAATACGACTGTCCAATGAGGAGTCACCAGACACACAGGATGCCCCTCAGTATTCTGTTGTCACCCTCCCTAGTGAGTTTGTTGTTGCAGACAAGAATACATTCACACACACACACACACACACACGTCACTGTTGTACTTAATACATCACTGTAACTGTGCATGTTCAATATTCATTAAAAAACTGTTTGCGTGTAGTCTAAGGTGTAGTTTGAGGTGACATTCATTGATTGATTGTGTGTGTGTGTGTGTGTGTGTGTGTGTGTGTGTGTGTAGTTTCAGAGAGTGATGAGGGATTTGAGGTGACAATGACTGCCACAGAGATGACTGAGGGGGAGCTTGATCAGGATGGAGTGGCCCAGATTCAGGTCAGCTTGTCTTCTTTATATTACAGTTTATGTTATGTTGCGTTACTTTTTTCAAGATCGATAATGTTTTGTGCAAAATGATGTCATAGTTCTTTTGGATGCATGGGAAGTCCCACATTGTGGTAGTATGTTATAGTTCACACAGTGGTATGCACGTGTTAAAAAAGCTGTACAGCATTAGTTAGCAAGTAAAAAAGGAAAAGTGCATCGACACCATTAAGAAAGTAAGAAATGTTGTGATAAATGTTGTGATTAACATGCAGAGGTGTGTGTGTGTCTGTGTGTGTGTGTGTGTGTTTGCCAGCAGATAGTGCAAGAGGATGATTCAGGCTCCTCCCAGAAATCAGACGTTTCACCTGTGAGTCAAGCATGGTTCACCACAAAAGAAGACAAAGACACACTCGTCAATAAAGGTATACACACACACGCACACGCTCAAGTGTTCGGAGTATACCCCACAGACATTTGCAACATTTAAATATTTACAAGCATTATATTCAGTACTTTTGGCACATGTATAGTTCCACAGTGTAACAGGTGCTCATCACATCACAAGCAACCCATGCAACAGTAATATTGAAGAGGGATTAAAAAGCCTTTGTTTTAAACTGGCGGCCTCATGTTGACAAAAAGTAACCAGTTTGTTGTTTTTTAGTCCTTACTTACCGCTACTTTTTGGAGAGCATGGATTGACCTTCTTAGTTTAGATGGACATTTACAAATATGTCTTGAGTGTCTGTAGTTTTTCAACACAATATATTTATGCAAATTATCACCAACAATTAAATCAGTAGCATGTACTCTTGAGATGTGGTTTTGGTTTTCCTGATATACTGTAGCTAAGCAACGGCTCATTGTTCCGAGGACCTAAAAAAAAAAGAGAGACCACAGAAGTCAAACTGTTTTTAACTTTGTGTGTGTCAGGTGCTATTTGTGTCTCACTTAGATATTAGTTTACACACACACACACACACACACACACACACACACACACACATTCACTTTTATTTTTTTTCTGTCTGAAGGCCACAAGTGGAAACAAGGGATGTGGTCGAAGGAAGAGATAGACATTCTGATGAATAACATTGACAGTTACTTGAAGGTATGATTTGTTTTCTCTCAAAAAACCTGTATATTAGAGTGTTAAAGTTGTGTTTAAAGGTGGCTACAGACCAAAAATCCGTGATGAGACGGGCTATGACATTCTAAAAGCCAGCAACACTCTAAAATGTTGAAGCTGCGATTTGATGTTAAACTACTTGCAACTGCTTGTAACCACCTGCGACAATTGATTCACACTGCCGCAACCACTCTCAAAAACCCTCATCTTCTGGGATATTCAGTTTGAATTGGTCTTAATGATAAGTGAGTTAAAGTGTGTGTGGGTGTGTGTGTGTGTGTGTGTGTGTGTGTGTGTGTGTGTGTGTGTGTGGTCCAGGGTCGTGGAATCCAGGACCCCACAGAGATCATATTTGAGATGTCTAAAGATGAACGGAAGGATTTCTACCGCAGTATTGCATGGGGTCTGAACCGTCCACTGTTTGCTGTGTATCGCCGCGTGCTGCGCATGTACGACAACCGAAACCATGTTGGCAAGTGAGTAGAACACACACACACACACACTCAATCACTGACTCACTAATGTGTTCATGTTCACTGTGCATCTGTCTATTTGTCTTTGGCGCAAGCACTAGAAAATCTATTCATCTCTCTGTAACCACACACACACACACACACACACACACACACACACACACACACACACACACACACACAGTCACGCTTGCATGAAAACTCTGAGGACTTAACCCACTCAGAAAAGGTCTGACTCAGCGTTCCCCTGCAGAGGATTTAATTTTGCTGACACATAGAATGTAAAAAAGTCATGAGAGATAGCTGAGATTATTTGATGAGGTTGAACAGTTTCTCACTGATAGAGGTTCTCTGTTGTCTGTTTGCCACGTTAACACATCGGTCAGCTTAGACAAACCCACATACAGATGGGTTCAGTCTGTTCATAACTGTTTCAGTGTGTGTGTGTGTGTGTGTGTGTGTGTGTGTGTGTGTGTGTGTGTGTGTGTGTGTGTGTGTGTGTGTGTAGATTTCATTAAGAAGTGTGAGGGTGTATGTGTATGTGTGGTTAGTGTGCATAAGTATCTGTATGTATGGACTGCCAAATCAATTTCATGCTAAGATCTTTGACAATAAAAGAATTCTGATAAATTCTGATAGATTTTGATGACGCTTTTGTCTAACTGAACAGGTATACTCCAGAGGAGATTGACAAGCTGAAAGAGTAAGTCCAAAGTTCCTACTTATCGGTCTGTATGTTGGTTTGTCTGTTTGTCTGTCTTTCTGACTGTGTGTCTGTCTGACTGTATCTCTCTTTACTTTAAACCTGTCGTTTTGCATGTGTGTACACTGGTATGCTTGGGTCTGAGGAGGTGAAAATGATATTACCCACTTTTAACATACTTTCTTCTTTTTAACTTTATACATCTGGTGTGTGTGTGTGTGTGTGTGTGTGTGTGTGTGTGTGTCTGTGTGTCTGTGTGTCTGTGTGTGTGTCCAGGCTTCGGCAGAAGCACGGCAATGACTGGGCCACCATCGGAGCGGCACTAGGGCGGAGTGCATCATCTGTGAAAGACCGCTGTAGACTAATGAAGGACACTTGTAACACAGGTGCTACACTACACACAGGCATGCACAGACACACACTGACATTAACACGTTTATACACAGCCATGCACAGTCATTAACACATTTATACACAGGCATGCACAGACAGTCAGACACACACTGACATTAACACATTTATACACAGCCATGCACAGACACACACTGACATTAACACATTTATACACAGGCATGCACAGACACACACTGACATTAACACATTAATACACAGGCATGCACAGACACACAATGACATTAACACATTAATACACAGGCATGCACAGACACACACTGACATTAACACATTAATACACAGGCATGCACAGACACACACTGACATATATACACATATATATACACAGGCATGCACATAGACACACACATGGACATTACACACATGTAAACTACACATTGGTCATGCACAGACACACAATGACATTAGAACACATTCAATACACAGAGCATCGCACAAGACACACAACTGACAATTTCGAAAGACATCTATGTAAATTTTACCCTATTCAGCTGCAATGCAAGTCTATGGAGCGACTACAATGACATAAGTGTGATAACACATACAAAGCTGCAATACTATCAGTATTTTTTAGTGTATACTATTTCTGAGCAGTTCACAATTGTTTGTAAAATGTCACCTACTCACATTGTAAGCATCTTAATGACACAATTTACATACACAAGCTCACTGCTACAGTATCCTATTGATCGTAACATTTCTTCTCAGAAATCCACTTTCACATTTCAGTTTGTGTACACGTCATAACGCATTGATGCTCACATCTTATAACATCACATTAATGCATTGTGCATGCATATTCAGACACATGCACTGACATATGAATTCACACACACACACACATATATATATATATATATATTAGGAAATACAGTTCAGGAAACACCACATTACATAATCCTGTCACTGTATGTTGCCAATTCTGTTACCCCAATTAACCACCGTTACCTCACCCCCCCATAGTATGTTTCTCAAGTTCTATTAATACCTCCATGACCTCACCCCCCATCCCCCTCTGCAGGTAAGTGGACGGAAGAGGAGGAGCGGCGTTTGGCCGAGGTGGTGCACGAGCTGACGGGTACGGAGGTGGGCGAGGTGGTGACCCAGGGCGTGTCGTGGGCCTCGGTGGCCGAGCTCGTGGGCACACGCTCGGAGAAGCAGTGCCGCTCCAAGTGGCTAAACTACCTGAACTGGAAGCAGAGCGGAGGCACGGAGTGGACCAAGGAGCACGACCTCTACCTGGTGCGAAGGTGCGTTGCCCCAACGGAGCAGGGAATCAGGGGTCCGTTTCCTGAAAGCATACTTGCTAACTAAGGCCAGTATTCTCCCAGGTGGTTAAGTCCAAAAAAGTGCTTAGTGCAGGCTGAAACACATAGAGCTAAGCACTTCTTTGGACTTAAGCACCTGGGAGAATAAGTTAGGAACTTTGTTGGTTGCATTGCAATTTCCTATTGTCAACCAACTAATGCTGGCAACAAACCTACCGATTATTAACCCCGATTTTGATACGATGGAACGTCCGGGCCAGTCATGGGTAGTCACGGGTAATCATGAGTAGTCGCTAATTTCAGTTGTGGCTAGAATCGTTATGTGTGTTCGTGCGATTCTTCCCATTGTTGACGCAATTACGACTGGGTCTGACTGAATCAAACATGTTTGATATGATCTTAACCGGTCCGTTCTGAGGTCGCTATGATACCAATTATGACATTAAAATGCTGACAACTCGATCGTTAGGTTTGTGCTCATGAACGACCGTCAATCGTCCCAGATTGAGTCTGTAGGTTTGGCTCACTAATCGTAAAAGACTGGCGTTCTAATCGTAAAAGACTGAGAAAGTCGGTAGGTCTGTTCCCAGCATGAGATGCTAACTGGTTAGCAACTATGCTATTGGGAAACAGACGCAAGACATCCCCTAGCTAGTGCGCTCTGAGTTAAGCTAACATGGAGTTGTGCAGGTGTGGTGGAGCAATGGCAATAAGGCGACCTGGATTCTTGATCTTTGGATAAAATCAACTGCTAAGTACCAGTCAGTCAACTAACTAACTAATTCACAAAGATGCTAACAAAGCCAAAGTTGATGGGTCCAGTGTTCAGGATATACACATACAGAGTGTTTATCAACCGTATGAAAACAAAAACTGTGTGTGTGTGTGTGTGTGTGTGTTTGGCAGGATCGCAGAGCTGGGAGCTGAAGATGAAAACGAGATTAATTGGGAGAAGCTGGCAGGTGGCTGGAAAAGCGCCCGCTCGCCCCAGTGGCTTCGTAGCAAATGGTGGACCATCAAGAGACAAGTAGCCAATCACAAAGAACTACCTTTTCCTGGTAAGCCAATCATGGCTCCTCATACTTACAAACAAGCAATCCAAAATCAGAGGGCTAGTCTCCTGCTTGTTGGGTCATCTATGTTGTTTGGTTTTTCATATTTGTTTATGTTCAAGTGTGTTGAAAAACAAATAAAAAGACTGTGTGTTTGTGTGCATTTTAAGGTGTAGTTTGAGGTGACATTGATTGATTGTGTGTGTGTGTGTGTGTGTGTGTGTGTGTGTGTGTGTGTGTGTGTGTGTGTGTGTGTGTGTGTGTGTGTGTGTGTGTGTGTGTCCAGTGCTCTTGAAGGGACTCCAGGAAGTGGCTGAGACGCAGTCCTACAGTAAGGTGCTTCTGGTTGGCTCACAGGCTGGAGGCTCCTCCCCTCCTGTCACGGCTCTCCAAATACCCGTACAGATCCCTGTCCAGATCACACACGTTTGTGAGTATCTTGTGTCTGTGTGTGTGTGTGTGTGTATTTATGTGTGTCTGTGTGTGTTCGTCATTTGTCATATCTAATGTAGGCCTACTGTATGTAAGCTAAATATCCTTTTAAAAGCACGTAATGGATTCGTTTTCTCAACAATTGTCCATTGCTGTGATGTTCAAACTAATGTTTTTTCTGTATCAATGTAATTGCAATTAAAATGTCCTGTAATGTAATGTGTTACTATATGTCTCTTAAAACATTTACATCTATGTATACCCTTGTGGTAATGGTCATCTCTCTCTCTCTCTCTCTCTCTCTCTCTCTCTCTCTCTCTCTCTCTCTCTCTCTCTCTCTCTCTCTCTCTCTCTCTCTCTCTCTCTCTCTCTGGGCATATGCATGGTTGTCTATCAGCCAATGAGAGTGGTAGCAGTACTGCAGATGCAGAGACCATCACTCTGAACCAAGGAGCTCTGCAGACATTTGAACTGGTACCGGTAAGTCATTTTTGGGACAAGAGTGCGCGTGTACACACACACACACACACACACACACACACACACACACACATACTCTCTCTCTCACTCTCTCACTCACTCACTCTCTCTCACTCACTCACTCACTCACTCACTCACTCACTCACACACTCACTCACTCACTCACACACTCACTCACTCACTCACACACACACACACTCACTCTCACTCTCACTCACTCACTCACTCACTCACTCACGCACTCACGCACACACACACACACACACACACACACACACACCCCTCCATACTACAGAGTCAGGTAGAAGACTACCATGTTTAGATCAGCCTTTGCCTTTTCTTCTCTCCCCTCTCCTGCCTCTCTCGTTCTTTCTTGCCTTTCCTTGAACATCTCTCTCTCTCTCTCTCTCTCTCTCTCTCTCTCTCTCTCTCTCTCTCTCTCTCTCTCTCTCTCTCTCTCTTATCCCCTTTCAGTCGTTTCATCTGCAGCCCACTGGGACCCCAGGCACATATTACATCCAGACGACGGGAGCCAATCAGAATCTCCCGCTCACGCTCTCAGCCAATCCCACGGTCACGCTAACTGCGACAGCGTCCCCCACCTCTCCAGATCAGATCATCTTACATAGTCTTACTGTGAGTCCATATTTGCTTATCTGCATGCGTGCATTTAGCTGCTGCGTATATTTCTCTTACCCAGATGTGTTGTTATCATATCTCTATGGGTTTAGAATGATCTATTGGATACCTAAAGGTTCAGTCCATTTCTCTGTGTAATCTAGTACACTTCATCTCTATGGGATATTATTGAATGATATTATTGTATAACTAAAGGTTCAGTCCATTTCTCTGTATGTGTATGTTATGTGTGTAAGATGCTGACTCATGCTAATTGTAACGGATGCCTACTAGCATGGGCTAGCTACTGGCAGTATGTGGTAAATCCTCACAGCCCTAGCAGTGAGAATGCTTCTGATCACTGAGCCTGGGCTTTTCAGCTCAGTGGTTAGAGTGTTGAACTCCCATGCCGTGGGTTTATTGTAGTTGACAAGATGGCGGGTGAGACCCGTGTGTGACGCAGTCCTGGGTTTCGTCTCCCAAAAGCATTTGTTGGTAACAATGCAAGTGCAAATTGCCAGCCATCTTAATAGATTTTTTTCTGATCATTTTAATGTGTGTGTGTGTGTGTGTGTGTGTGTGTGTGTGTGTGTGTGTGTGTGTGTGTGTGTTTAGACTGATGGGTTGAATGAGAATGTGTCAGTACAGATGACCCATCCAGGGGTCATCATCCAGACCGTGACCTCGGACCTGTGTTCCTCGGAGCCCCTGGAAGAGGGGGACGAGCTAAAGGAAGATGGCGCAGAAGAAGAGGCGGAGCCAAGGGACAAACTCCAAAGTTCCGCGGAGGAAGAAGACGACAAGAACGAGAACCTTACAGAAACACTGAGTGCCAAGGTACAGTTGGTACAGTTCATCAAACAATGAATGGTTACACCATTCATTTTGTGTCCCATATTGACAACAAAAAAAAGCCTAATTTTCACCATCATGCTCTACCATCAGTTCTACTGTTTCAAGTTTAGCAGCATAAACCCCTGCTTAGAAAGTTCCATCATAGGGCAAAAGATAATGCAGTTAGTCCCCCCCCCATGTTCTGGAGTGAAATGTACTTCTGCACTAGCTCATTGCTGCATCTTAGCCATAGAGTTGTAATAAAATACTTATACTAAATACTATAATATCCTGGAACTTCCATATTGAGGTTTAAAATACACAAGCAAGCAGTTCTTTCAATCTGTCGCTCTATCTGCTTTCTGTTTAAATGTTGCTGACTGTGAAGGAGTCCTGTCACTACGGTTGAGTATGTGCTCTGACTGCCATACCAAGGAGCCTGGCTCTTTGGCGTTGCGGTCAAGTTGCACGTTGAGCACCCCGGATAGCCGGGTACGTGACCAGGTGGGGTCACTGTTCTCTCCTTTCTCTACACTGACTGTCTTTCTGTTGTTTGCAGACTCTCGAGTCATCAGCGGTGGAGACGCCCGTGGTGGATTCTGGGATTACGGAGGGGGCAGTCCTTATTGTCCCTTCACCCAATAGCTTTATCCAAACCAGCGACAACATCACAGATGACATCAGCACCGATTCCGTCCTCCCTCTGGGGACCTTGACAGGTACTAATATTACTAATAAATGAACAAATATCTTTTCTTTGAAATGAATGGTAAGGTGACTAGTGTCATTTGTGTGTGTGTGTGTGTGTGTGTGTGTGTGGCTATACAGATCCCATCTTACAAAATCAGGAGGAAGGATCTGACTGAACCTGAAGCCTTCATTACAGAACCTTCCAGAAGCCCCGCCCACTGTTCTCTGTTCCACAGGCCTTTATGGGAGCTGCAGAAGTTAATAATGAAGTATGAAGGTGCTCCACTGGATGTGAATATGGACACTAAAATTTCCCCCAAAAAATAACTGCATTCATCAAGAAACATTTAACCCAGCAGACACAAACCATGTTGCAGTAGATACTTTCTGAAGCTCCGTAATGAAGTATCCATAATGAACAATTCTGAACAGTCTGACCACCATAGCCCATCAGCTGGCCTCAGGCGTAGAATACCTCACACACATTGTAGCCACATATACATTTTTTTTTATTATTTTTTTTGTCACACACACACATATACATACAATTATAAATAGCAGGACTAGTGCTAGGCTAAAAACTGTTTGTTTGTGCATATAATCTAGCAGAGTACTGGTCTAATGTTTACTGGTGATGTACAAAGATGTGGGGATGTTTTATATTATATATCTATCTGTTCATCAGACATATTTGGTTGAAAAGGTTGTGAGAGTGTGAAGCAACAAAGCTCATTATTTCTCCCGTGGATGTGTGTATGCAAGTATGTGTATGAGAGTGAATGTGAGTGTGTGTGTGTGTGTGTGTGTGTGTGTGTGCCTGAGTTTAGCTTTTCTCTTTGGCATGTGTGTATGTAATGTTTATTTATTAAAGCCTTTCAAAAGGTGTTTAATCATGGTAGTTATTTCAGTGGTGTGGTAATTCCTAATCATTCTATACTGTACATTGCTCCTCACAAGGGTTAGTGTATTGGGAGCATAGTAGCAAAGGTCATGGAATACTGTCCAAAATAGAACAATGCAATGCGATTCAAACTTGAAAAATTCCAGTCACAATGTAAACTTTTCAACGATCCTTCATACCAGTGAACGAGAGCTCAACCCTCCATTGCGGAAAATAGACTACGCAACTTGACAGACATTTTGAACACTCGTCCTGGTTTACCTTCTCTGATAGTAAACTGTAGAGCAGGGGAAGGCAATTACTTTGTCCAATAGGGCCAAGGGCTTTTCCCAACCAAAAAGTCAACCAATAGATTCCAGTAAATTGGCAAGTCTCAAACCAGTAACCCCACTTTCTTCATAGGACATGTTAACATGCAGGGTTAGAAGGAGGGATTTGTATTTCATGAATACACTGCTAAATCATGCCTATAATCTAAGTCACCTTGGCTAAATGAGAAATGATTCTATTTTGGGAAGGCTCCATGGGCTGGATTAAATAGCTCATGTGGCCCAGCATAAACATGACGTGACATTTCATAAACATTAATGACTCCGTCATGTTTATGACTGTTGTTATGTGTCACCTGTTTTTGGTAAAGTAGACTTTGGGATGTAGACAGTTAAAAAGCTGAATGACTCCAGTCATAAACATGAATAAGGTATCATTAAAGTGTTGCTCCAATTCTGATTTCAAGCACAGCCCTGTTGAATGCGCCTACTAAATGTCCTAGATAGCGAGTGGAACAAAAGAAATTGGAACAACAGAGATCAGATGCAAAAGCTAACAAGCACTTCACACTGAATCATCGGAGTCAAAGATTATTCAAAACTGAAAGTAGGATCTGAGGCTCAGATGACTCAATGTAAAGTGCTTGTTTGCCATTGCATTCACATTCCAAATTCTTTCATTCCACTCGCTATCTCGTGCAGTTAGAAGGCTTGTGCAACAGGGCTATGCTTAAAATTACTCCGGTGCTACACTTCATGCTACGCTTCACTTAATGCTCATGATGTATGTCATATCATGCGTATAACTGGCTTATGTCACCCTCATGTTGACCCTTTCAAATGTTACTGTTTATATTATAATATTGTAATATTCATGTTACTGACAGAACATCACCATCCCTGAGTAAGGCACCCAGGCCTGTATTCTCCAAGTCCAAAAAAGCGCGTAGATCTATGCGTTTCAGCCTGTACTAAGCACCTTTTTGGACTTAAGCACATGGGAGAATATCGCCCCTAATGGACAGACATAATTTCCCAAATGGGATCAAAATTATGTGTATATGCAAAGACATTGCCATATGTATGGATGCATGTAGAAATGGTGATTTAACTGAACAAATAGTGAAGCCTTGCAATGAAGAACCATACAAGTCCATATTTAAAAAAAATTGAATCAAAATATTCAGGGTTTCCTCAGGTTTGACCACCACAAATTTAAGACTTTTAAAGACCTTTTTAAGACCACTTCAAAGAAAATTAAGACCTGAACGGCCCAAAATCGCAATCGGTACTGGAGGGTTTCAAACTTACAGAACTTACAGAAACACAGTGGGCTGACCCAACATTACCTAGAGTTTAACATGGAAAGCCATACAGCTGATTAAACCACATCAATATTGATGTAATCTAGAGTAAGGTCAGGTCTTATTAATAGAAGGTTTGTTAACTAGACTTTTCTTTTAAAGACAGAAACAAACAAAAAGTAAAGTTTAGCTAACTACACCAACACAGACCTCCTGGGGGTCACAGACCCCACTTTTGAATATTTCCCCCTATTTTTCTAGTCAGAAAGCTGAAGGCTTCATGAAAAAAAAACATTTCATGTAGCTATAGGCCTAAATACAAAAATCACTGCCTGACAATTCTGTTCTTTGATCATGACTGGCCTTTCACCTGCCTTTCACCTTATTTAATTAAGGTAACCATAATCATAATCATTTTCTTTTATATAGTAATATAATCATTGCTATTTTACTCTTTTCTTGTACTTTTTATACTACTTATTGTATATCTGACAACTGGTATTCATACTGGCCTACAGCAAGTAGCCTACTCTGTTGACATTTTTGCTGCTGCCACTTTAAATTTAGCTTACACTTCTAGATAACCTATAGGCCTATACTTGGAGGACTGATCTGAAATCCCAAATTAGCTTATTTATAAAGCTCACATATTGGTGCAATATGACTGCACTGCAGCCCATAGCCAAATGCTACAGCAATGTTGTTTTATCTTTTGGAATTCAGTTTTGGTTGCATTTATCTATATCAAGGATATAAGCATTTTGTATTAACAGGCAAATATCTGGATTAATCCAATTTGCTAATTTAGTTGTAGGCTACTTTCATTGAATTTGCGTGATAGCCTGTATGGCATAATAAACCATGCAGCCACCACGCATAAACTACAGTGTGCTCTATGAGTCAAAAAAAAAAAAAAAGGACGCTTGACGAAAACACGGTCAACTTTTCCAACTGAAATAACATTGACTAGCAAACACAAGCTAGCTGGCAAATATCTTACAGATTGTCGTTTAGCTACTACCATTATTACTAACTTCATTCATAATCTCAGTTTTTCATGAGTTACCTTCCCAATGAGGCTGATAACCTGACGCACTCAAGACAGATAGAGGGAAGGAGGGGCTGCTGCTGCCAGCGTGTTTTCACTTGATACAATGACGCGAATACAGCATGCTAGGCGCTCACAGGTTGGCTCACTGGTAGCGCCGAAGCCTGTTTAAAATGACTGTCGGCACAAAGTTTGCAAATAGGCTACTCCAAAAAATGAGAAGTTCTATGACGCTGCATTAAGGTTGACTATGAAAGTAGTACATTTATGATATTTAAGACTTTAATTTTGAAAATTAAGACTTTGCAACGGAATTTAAGACTTTTTAAGGCCTTAATTTTGGAACATTTAATTTAAGACTTTTTTAAGACTTTTAAGACCCCGCGGCTACCCTGATATTTGAACACATACAAAATGGCAGTAAAGCGGTCTGTAATCAGAATCAGACTGAAACAAGATATTATTGAAAAGTGCCTTTATAATATCTAATTAAACAATTCTGGTTTCAGACAGGTTTACTCGATCTGATGAAGGCTCTGTGCCGAAACGTCATCATGACTAATTATTACATTTTCTATGGACTTTAAGTGTGCGGCACCTTTTTTCTTTATTAGTTCAGACAGGTTTACTACCATTTTGTGTGTGTGAAAACATTTTTGTTGACAATTTTGAAATATAGACTTGTATGGTTCTTCGTTGCAAGGCCTCAAATATCTTTCCTAATAAAGACAAGCAAGGTGTCTGCCTGGAAGCAAAAGGTAGTAAATAAGAACAACCCCTTGACAGGTAGTAAAAGGTGACAAGAACAACTTGAGTTGGTAGTAAATTTCTCAATGTTGAGTTGGTAGTAAAAAAAAATATTGCGCAGGTAGTAAAAAAGGTGGAAAATCCTGCATGTGGAAGTGAAAACTTCTTCAGAGCAGGCTTCAGTTAGTAAGTCAAAAGCTGACAAACCACATCTCATCCATTGTTCCTTCCAGTCACATAAAGAAGCTATTTTTTGGTTGGGCCTGCAGATGTGATAAGAATACCTACTCAAGGAAGTCTAAAATATATATACAGGGTATGCCTACAGGGAAGTCTAAAATATGTATAGATATATAAAATCTATCTATTAATACAAGGCACGTCTGCCTGTGTGTCTGTCTGCCCCTGTGTTCCACGCATAATTCTCAGATTTGGTAAGCATATTGCTATTTAGTTTATTTGCGCAATAGTGTCTGGCCAGACCCTTCTCTATTTGCCAGCCAATAGAGGCTCATAGGGAACCCGGAAATGTTGAGTACACCCAAGTTTTATTACAGAAATACATAGTGTGGGTCAACAGCTTTAAGAAACTGCCGTATGCTAACTTTCATATGTTGGGCAATTAGCATTAATTAGCATAATCGATAGTACAATACACCATTTCATTGACTGATACTCCCGGTGCAGCACTTAGCGGGCAATGCACTACTATATAAAATAGAAATATTTTAACAAATATTTTAAAATATATAAAATAGAAATATTAAACAGGCAAGGTATTTGGAAAACAGGGATGTATATTTGTGCATTAGAAATCTATCCATTTAATCATTTCAGTTTCAACCTTGACAGTTCTCAAAACAGTCAGACATCCAGTGATGGGAAGGCTTCACTTTTCCATTTATTAACGAAAAAGAAAATGACATTTTAAATGCCTGAAAAGACAATCATCGCCAAGCCTCCTCTAGTAAGACTTCTGATGTGGTTGTGGTCGAACAATCAGTGCTGTTCCGTGTGAGGCAGCTTTACGCCACCTAAGTGCCTCGATTAAGGGAATGTCTAAGGTCATTAAAAACAAACACAAAACAAACAAACAAAAAAACCAGGCAGTCAAACCAATCTCAGTCTGGAATGTTCCATTTCCATACACCTTCATTTTTTTTTTTTTTTTTGCTTTAATGTGATCATTTTTTTTTTTTTTTTTAATAAAATGTTTTCCTTGATATGACATGGCTTTTAAATTGACTATTGTGGCTGTCCGTTGACTTGGCATTTGTCTACAAGCAGCTGACTATCTCCCACAGTGCTACAGTTTATTTTATTATTGCATAATTAGCTAATGTGCAGTGTGTTCTCATATGTATGTATATAAAAAAAAAGTCTTTCAGGAGAAATGCCAAAAAGGCTAACTGGCCTCCAAAACACCCACATACTTGTAGAACCCTCTTTATTTTGGCCCCAGTTCTAGATCCCACTCTAGAATCTTTGTTTGGGGTAAGGTGAGGGTTCCATGGCAGGCGGAACGGAACCGTCCCAAGTGCGACGGGCGTTCCGTGTGGTTGGGGAGGGCGAGGTTCATAAGGCAGAACTGGGTTGGCCTCGGCCCACGTCGTGGAAGTAAAGGTTGGCACAGATACACAGCAGGGCGATGGAGCTCAGCATGTAGTAGATCAGCTTGCGGAACTTGGGCTCCAGGTCTCCTTGCCGGTACCAGAAAATCTGGAAGAGAACGAGGCAAAAAAGGATGAGGGAGAAAAACTTGACAGTCAGGTGGGTGAAATAATCAGAGATCCTATTCCTCCTGTATCCTATTCCTCCAGAGATTGGATTCTCCCTCTGATGACCAGGGTTGAGGTTTTCAATAATGAGACAAGCAGTCATATATGGTCTCCATATAACTACACAAATTAAACTCCCCCCCCTCCCCTACCATGTTATGTCATAAATGCTGTGGATTCCACATAAATCTGCAAGTATACTCAGTCACTATGTTCTTGAGCAACCAATTTTGGAGGACATTTATAATAGGGACTTTAAGAACTTACTGACAACACTAGCTGCTAGAAAGGTTGGGCCCCATGTAAGTGATAATAAACAACACAGCGTGCAGATATAGAAAAATTATGCCTCCAAAGAAAACGAGCTCGAGGGATGAAAATCAAGCGGAATGGCGTAGGAAGGCCTTATGCCAGGGTATGGCAACTTAAGAACCTTCTCGGTTTCTTTTTCTCAAGCGTTTCTGACTAGAGGCGTGCCTATTGAGGGGTAAAGATTAAGTAACACTTTATATGAAGGTACCGTCATAAGGCTGACATGACACTGTCATTAACTATGATATGATGTTGTCAAGAATCTGTCATAACTTTACAAACCGGTCGTGTATAAAGCTTAAGACAGATTCATGACAACGTCAGGTCATAGTTAATGACAGTGTCATGTCAGTCTTATGATGGTACCTTCAAATAAAGTGTAACCAAAGAGTATTATGTATAGGATTCATTATGTTAAGTCACTCACCAGCACCAGGACGGATGCGCACAGCAGCAGGACGCACACTGCAAAGAAGATGTTGATTGGCTTGGGAGGTAGGGGCACCACAAAGGAGCTGATAACTGTGATCTGCAATCACAAGTGGCACATGAACACATACAGTATATACAGCATACATGAACACATACAACATATACGTGAATTATTCAATATTCATGAACACACATGAGCATGTAAACAATATATGCTGTATAAACATGCAATGAACAACATATCAAACAAATAAACAGATACCTACACATGAGCATGTACAACTTATACATGAACATACAGTACATAGATGTATACCACACAACTGTTGTATAGATCGGCATATAGTCATATATACAGTAGACTGGCATAATTCAAACCTATGTAAAACAAAGGTACACAAATTCGTACTTACCAACACAAGTAGTGTTGTAAGCACACCAACAACTAAATTGATGATTCGATCCTGGAGCGAAACAAAGAGATTCAAGTGGATTAGAAAGTACTTACTCAGTTACAGTATGTCTTGCTGTTTTGCCTAGTCACATCCTTCCTATTGTCTAAGTATGCAATCATTTAAAGATTCTGCAATCTTGGCCAAAACTCTTTCCACTACCCACATCTTGCCTACAACGGAAGTTTGAACTTACTGTGAATGTGCTTGGCATGTAAAGATGTACAGTATGTACAATACTAATTGACATATACAGAATGTTTTATATTTATAAAATATTACTAATTTACATGCAATTATGCAATATATGAATGTATATGCTTTCCTCCGAATCCGAATCATATGACACACAGGCAAGTTTCTGTTTGAATGATTCAAATGTTGGTTTGTGAACAGCAATACATCTGTGGTATGCTGTTAGTGGAAAAATGCTGTGTGTGTGTGTAAGAAAGAGAAAGAGAAAGAGAGAGAGAGAGAGAGAGAGAGAGAGAGAGAGAGTGTGTGAGTGAGTGAGTGAGTGAGTGTGAGTGGGTGTGTGTGCGCACAATACATCCATGTAAGTATCCAGCTGCTTACCCTGGCGGAGGTTTCTCCAAAAAGAGGCCTGTTGTCCAGGCCACTCGTGCCATAGGTGCGAGTGGTGAAGTCGTCCATGCCAGGGGCCTCCCCTGCTCCCGGGGCCCCCTCCACAGGCTCCCCTCTCTGGCTCGTGTCTTAGCAGCTACAGCACCCCCTGCTGAGTGGAGGCCAGCACAGCATGCTAGCAGCTCCCACTGGGGATTAACAGCAGCTCATGATCTAGTAGGGGTTTTCTGAGAAGTCAAGAAGGCAACAAAAACTAATTCATTAAAGGAAAGGTAATTAATTACAGTTATAGAAAATGGGACCTGCAATGCTCCAAGACTTACTGACCGCAACATGTTCAGATTCAGATATGGGACAATTCATTGACGTCAAATTACTGAAAAGATTCGTTAAGATATTTATTGAGAATTTAACCTGGTCACTAACCAAACAGCGCTAAGCTTGCCCAACGATTCCCTGTCCACAAAGAACGTTGTGACTGCAATTATACTAAAAACTTCAGGTTATCTGAATTTGAAGTGCCTATAAATGGCTATTTAGCAATACCTATGCAAGCCATCGGATTTGGTTAAAATGTAAGTGTAGCATGCAACGTGGAGAGGGGGCGTGAGGACAGGTGGTCCCTGAAAAACATTTTTTTCGGGAAAGTGGTCCTTGGTCTGAAAAAGTTTGAGAAAGACTGGTCTAGAGTTCTAGACTAAAAAAAAAAAAAAAAAAAGTAAACTAAACATTTATTTTATGATGGCTCAGCTAATCCTTAAGAGTATTTGCACGGACATCACTAATCTAACATCATTAGATAAAAAGTGCAATGTTTGCTAATGGAAGCACCAAATTTTCTGGAGTGCACGCTCAAATCAAAAAGAGTTATCCAGGCATTAATAATGCCTGGGAAATCAATTGAGAGGGCCGAGCGCGGCTTCTGGCAGTTGTGCTGTCCTCAATGTGAAAGTGTTCTCACTACTCAATGCCGACAACTTCAGTAGGTTACATAAAGTTTTCTAGCTCATGAGTGAAAAATATATTCCGAAGGCTTAGGCTAATTTTCCAGGAAAAGGTGTGTACTGATTATAAAGACATTCTACTGCATTTACAGTAATTTCCCCGCATATAAGCCGCATTGTGTATAAGCCGCAGGACAGCGTTTTATGCAAGTTAAAAAAAACCAAAACCATATTAACACCATATTAACTGCCCCCCCCCCCCCTGTTTTAACCTCATAGCGGAAGAAATTTTGCAAAATCAATGTATAAGCCGCGGCTAATAGTCGGGAAATTATGGTATGTTAGAAATATACATTTATTTGCCATTAATGACAACAACAATAGTGTGTTTTCCATCATTTCTTTCCAAGCATAAGACAGAGGAAGAACATGCTATGATACAACTATATCAAATACATGAAGAGAATACTTTGAGGCCTAAATAACCATTGAATTTGCCATTTTTGCAGATAGGTGAGGAAGTTAGGCTTACTGTATGTGGGAAAGGTATAGCCAAAGATATCTGAAGATTTTCAGAGAACCTTAACGGGACGAAGTGTAGGCTATGGAGAATCACTAATCCCTTCTCCTAAACCTAACTAGTTACTCTTTACAACAGGCTCCATATTTTTGGGCCAGCCCAAAGCCAGCCATGAAAAAGCCAATGGCTATAGGCCTAGTTTATGACCAGTCTAATGTGTAATCTCTCATCATTATAAAACTACTACCTAAAACTACAAATCTGGTGGTTGTAAATCCATGGCTATTATTTTAGAAGTGGGGGCTTCAGATCTGTTTCATCATGCAACCCTTACCTGTCAATCCAGGGTTTATCGTCATCTCAAATGTTTATGCAGCCTTTGAATGTGCCAGACTAACGTCACATTACCCTTCAGACCAGCATTTCGTCTAGGGGACAAAAACACCACTAATATTATTTATTAATTAATAAATTATCAATTAATAAATTAAAGTTCAAACTGTTCACAGACCTATCTAAAGTTCGTGTGTCCAGGTAGTGTAAACATTGATAACGTTGGTACCAGAAAGGATTCAAGGGGAGCTTTGATATACAGCTAACGTTATCATGTTTTGACATGCCTGAACAGTCCCGTCAGCTAACCAGAGTTGTGTGTTGTGATCTTCAAGATAATACAACATTTCCTATTAGCCTAACATGACTTGAGCCACTTAACGTTAACCAATTGACCTGACAAATAACAATGAACCATTTACAAAGGCAGTATGAATTAGCTGTCAAAAATCACAACACAAGCTGACGACAAATGACAACACAGCTAGCTGACACTGGCTAACGTTAGCAGACTCCAGCTGGGTTTCAGCTGAAGTAAACTCTGAAACAGTCTTTTCCCTCACAAACTCACGCTTGACAGAGTTAACCTTAATGTACATACACAACTTAACTAACATTACACTACTACACTACATATACACATTAAATGTTATCTTGGAGTTACCCCAAATAGTTACACACTGAACTAACGTTATCGTTAGCCTCCATGCTAAACACCAAAATAGGCAAGAGCAACGTTGACTGTAAATCATCTCGGTATGATTTCAAAGAATGACCAAGAGTTTTGCTCACCTTGAAACAGCACCGTAGTCAATAAGTTAAACTATCACACGTCAATCTTGTTGGTAAAGCCGAAATGGCTACTGTAGCTTGCTAGTGATGGCTGGCCTGCTATGAAGTTCTGCATCAGCTGAACGAGCCTTGCGTCTGGGCAGGGAAATTAAAGGGATAGAGCGCGTTGCCTCTTAAAGGAAATGTCAGCAAAGGTCGACCCATGATAAAGAGAATGTTTTGCATAATGTTCTTTATTTCTCTTGCCAATCACAATCATATAATACATTATATTTCCAATTTAATCCGAAATTATTAGAATATGTTACAATTTACAGGTCAAGTGTAAGCATAAACATCAAGTGTCAAACCATTGTGTGTTTGAAAACAGAGCTTAGCTGTGGCATGTGGCCTCAAGCCTAAAAGAATACAAGCAGACTTGCTATGTCTTGTAACTTTCTTTCAAATGTCTAAAATAATATCATTCTAACAGTTACTGTACATCTGCAGAGCCAGAACCTTGCAACCTAACCTGGGCTCTGCTAACCAGCTGGTAACAACCACAGAATTATAATAACTATGTAGTGCCACCCTGAGGCCAGAGGATGTTATTTCATGTACAAGTACTTCAGTAGATGCAAAGTCCTTCTAGATTGCAATGTCTCCTCTGAACTGTATAAACATTAATGCCCAATATAATTAGCACTCAGATGAAAGCAATTAAAACTAATATATTAATTAAAGACAAACAGCAAATGTATGCAAACCTCCCATTTTTATTTGATTTTCATGTAGGCCCATGCCTGCCCCTCTCACAGGTGTGGCCATGTCTTGAATAAAAATTGTGCTGAATAATAATAATAATAATAATAATAATAATAATAATAATAATAATAATAATAATAATAATAATAATAATAATAATAATAAAAATAATAATACATTCTAATCAGTTCAGTACAAAAAGATTACAGCATTTATATTTGGCTAATTTGCCATCAATCATGAACTCTGGGGTATCCTTACATAGAAAAAAAAAAAAAAATTATGACGGTGAGCCTACTCATTGGCTTTATGCATCCACAGGTGAAAGTTGAATTGACCTTCGTTAAGTACAATGGCATAGCCTAAAGCCATGCTGTCTACTTTTTGGAATAAGACAGAAATAAATGCCTAAAGAAAAAATCTAATAATTATGCAAATTATCTTTCTTATCAAACCATGCTTTGGCAAGTTGATGTTGTTTCTGATTATGGCCGGCTACACAAAACAGTATACGTTAATGTTGTTAATGGAAGTGCAATTTTATTCAGGGACAATAAAAAGGTTCGTTAGAGTTAATTTTAAAAGAACGACAAGAAGGGGGAGATAGAAGAAAAAAGAGAGAAACATGGTGGAAGAGAAGTGCTGTTAGCCTTGCACAGCTCAGTATGCATAAACCTTTACTTTGTGCACTTCTTTGTCTTCACATTCACGTTTCTTGTTGTAATAGTAGAAAGTGTTATCCCTCCTCTGAAGCTTTTTCACAAAGCCTGTCTCTGGCCACCGATCCACCTGTCAATAGCAACAAAAATTTTGTTTTTCAGGATTAAACATTTTTGGTAGGCTCCACAAGTTCAAGACCTCTAAGGTTGTAGGATAAGAGTGAAAAAGAAAACAGCAGAGTAAAAAAAAAACATTTCCATTTAATCTCAAATGTAGCCTATAGTAGGCCTAATTATATAACCTGACATAGCCCACCCATCTATACGGATGAACAGCATTATGGGTAAGCTATGTCAGGCTAGTAATCATAAGCTGTAGCCTATTTTTTTGTAATATTTTAAAATAGTTTGGTCAACTGCTGTTGTGCAAAGCATTTTATGCTTTAAAGGAATATTCCACCTCTTCATGAAAATTGGTTATTCGCCCTCTTCCCTGGAAATACATATGTGGGTGAAAGCATTTTGGTCTCAGTGTAAGCGTTTTTCCTGTCCAGCAGCCCCAATTTTAGCTTTATTTTAGCTGTAGCTTAGCATAGGCGCTGGAATGTAAAGTTGCCAGATAGCAACTCTTTGGCTACTTTACTTTCCAATGCCTATGCTAAGCTAAAGGTAAAATTGGGGTTGCTAGAATAGGAAAGTACATGCACTGAGACCAAAATGCTTATACCCACATAACTCCAGGTAAGAGGATGAATAACCAACTTTCATAAAGAGGTGGAATATTCCTTTAAGTAAATTGACATATAGACTTTGACAATGGCCTACTTTCCTCACTATGTAGCTGTAGAACAGTTAAACCAGAGAGGATGATCTTTGGTTAAACTGTAAAATAAATTCTACTTACCAGTTCCACCTGCTTGACTTGACGATACTCCTTCTCATCCCGGTACCCTGCCTGCTGGAATCTGTACAGGTTCTCGATCTCGTCGGTCCACTGCCTCGCCCGACTGATGGACTTGGGCTTGCTGTTACCATCAAGAAACGCTGCGCAGGCCATTTTTGAGATGGATGGGATCCTTCCACAAACAAAGATAACGGTAAAATATACGATTTAGTAGCCTATGCTTATCCATTAGCCTGAAAGTCATCGATTCAGGGAAACGATTGGAACAGTAGCCAAGGTCTCCAGTTTTTTTATGCATGCCCTAGTAAGGCTATTGAAGAGTTGGCTATCGACAGGTAGCCTATACGTTTAACGTTATTTCTTAGGTGAGAGGAGCATTGGGAAATTATTAGTGACTAGCGATACCAAGTAGTTGCGAGACATCATCTGAGAGCAAAAGTATCACGAACAGAATCTCAAAAAACAGTTTAAAATATGTTTCCAAACTTACAGTTGTCACAACCACTCGCACCTGGTGGGGACTTCCTGCGGTTTCCTAGCAACATCTAACGCCACGACGTGCTTTTCTTACCCAGGATTCCGTGCGGGTGTATTTTCATTTCATGAGGTTACTTCAGTTCAACCAGGTTACCGTCTGTCCAACTCCAAATGCCGTTGTGAAAACTTTAGTTTCCACTATTGTGAGTGAATTCATACATTTGTGAATCACTAACGATTCGGCCAGCTGTATCAGGCATATTTCCACAGTTTCTGACAGAAAGGATGAAATGGCTTAAACCAGATAGCTTATGATAGGAGCATTGGGTTTTAACAATGGCTCTTGGTGGCGCTGTAGGCCTCAACCAAAAACACATTTATGGCGCTGCATAAAAGTCACGGTTTAAGTGGGGGTTTTTTTTAGCCTAAGGCAAGCATCATGCTATGTTACTGTAAGGGACACAAAGAAACACAAGACGGCGCAAGAATAGGCTACTACGGCAGTGACAATAAGGGCTCATGAAGTGGAGGTAGGCCTAGGATGTTTATTTATTTATTGACTGATATTTAAATAGCAGCAGAGACAGAAAAGTGCAGGAGTGCATGATTATATTAATAGTGGATTAGTATTAATTGGCACTATAACAAAAATAGATTTATAAACAGATTAACAATGCAATCATAATGCAGTAGCCTACAACACTAATAGTGTAGAAAAACTATGGTTATAAGGCTCCCACTGTATGCAAAGCACTTTGGATCAACTATGTTGTATGAAATGTGCTATATAAATAAAAGTGACTTGACTTGACTTGACTTGCATAACATGCACGCTGGTTGGAGCCTTGTTTGCTGTAGCCTAAAACTTTTTGCTTCAAACACAATTTACACTGGCCTTGAGATTTTGTTTAGGCCTGTAATGGTTGAGTGTGGGTAGCCTATCTTTTTGTAATCTACTCATTTCTCTTTTTGTTGAGAACATATTTATTAGCCCCCTTTATATTTCAGACGTGCTGAGAGAGGCAAGCTCGTCATCTCATATATTTGGGCCCCCCATACCACTACCTCAGCACTGTGTCTTTGTTATATTTCACTATTTTGGTTATGTAGGCTATTGTGTTAGCCTATTTATGGTTTTATCTGTTTTTATGTTTTTATGTTTTATCTTCTTTTTGGTTCGGAAAGGTGGAAACACTATGCCTTGCCCAAATGAGCATGACAAGCAGCTTTTCTGCAGGCAGAGCATTCTTTGCATTCTTTGTCTCTGAATTTGCATAATCTATTACTCGCAAGGTACTGAAGTGGTTGGTGGAAAATTTGCTGTGATTCATCAAAATGGCAGGCCACAATGATTTCACAGTGATTGGCTGAATTTGTGCTAATAGTTGCGATCGCAAAAACTCAAAATCCTGGAGGATCTGTCTTAGATTCCTCAGTAGCAGAGCCCTGTAACTCAATTTATATAACAAAGTACGGTGGCTTTCGATGTTCACTGAGCTGGTTACTGGCATAGACAAACAAAGCAAGAGCTAGCGCTGTGGGTTTATTCTGACATTTTGAGCTGTCCCTGAGGCTATACAGTATGTCTTTAAAAACAAATTATCAATCATTCGCTTCCACTTGCCTCTTGTTACACTTCAATCCTCAGTGAGCAAAAGCTAAAAAGCTGTAGATCGGGGGTGTCAAACTCCACATAGGCCACATAGTTACAATTCTTTTCAAGCTTTTTTATCCAGGCTGCATGAAATGATGTTCACTATTTACGAGGCCTAGGCACTGGCGTGTTTATTTTTTTCGTGTTAAGCTCAACTGGTCACTAAGACCATCCATGCCAAACATAAGTTGAGACCTTCGAGCCAATTTGATGTCTTACCAAACAATGTTGACTGACAATCAGTTCCGGATTAACACACAGGATAGATATGGCTTGAGCCTATGGGGCCCCATGTGTTCTGGAGGTTGAATTATTTCACTTTACAGAAAACGATATTCTTAAAGGAAGTATCCAGAGTGAATCAATCCGTAGCCCTGCTGTTTCAGATTGTAAAGTAAGGTGACCAGATTTCTTTGAGGAAAATCGGGGACATTTTGGTGTTCAGCGAAAAAATTAACATTAAAAATCTCAGTTTTTTTGCTGTCACCACATTTGACATTATTGTGGTTTATCCATGGCCTATGAGGCCTTCTTTTCTCCTCTTCGAAGGGTATATAGGCCTATATTACAATTAGTGTTGGCACTTTTGTCTGCTCCCAGTATCTGGATGTTTTCCCCTATGCATTCTAAACTCACTATTAGGCCCTAGAATAAAAGACAGGAACTTTCCCACAAATTTTCAGACAGACTGAAGTGTTATTACTGGATGATGCATTATGTTGTGTATTTTGTAGGCTATGCTAAAGCAATTCTAGGGTCTGTCAAGAGTTGTAATAAGTGGTAGGATATAGACCTTTTTACCATTTTAAATGTGGGACCCACCTGTCTGCACATAGCCTATCTATATGCTTGTTCCAAAAATTGGCCCAAGAGAGATTATTGCAATAATGTAGGCCTATCTACTGACGGCATTACTACTTATGCCATTAAAATATCAAAAAAGTAACAAATAGGCTTTTTTTTATTTCATTTTTTTTATGAAAAAAAAAATAGCCTACTCTCCTGTGTCTCGTCTGTTCTCGTTGGAGAGAGAGAAGATAGATGCTACTTAATAGATCCTACCTATTTACCGAAAATAGCTTTGACACCTAAACTGTTTGAGAAAGATAGCCCTGAAATGAAATACAAGGCCTGACTTAAGTTGCGTTTGCTAAAATGCGCAAAATGTATTGGTGAGGAGAAAATGGTCAATTAAAAAGTTTGATGTTGAGGGAGAGTTTGTAAGCTTTCCTGGTCAGACAACCAAAAAGAGGGAAGATTCAATCAAAAATGGAACAGGTGGCTACTCTAGCCACGGATTAAAACTGTAACTCAGCTGCAACTGGCTGGGTTTTCAGTTCCTCTCAAGTCGTACTCGGCCAAAATCGGGGACATTTCGGGGACAGGTGCGGGCGGGGACAGGTCATCGAAATTGGGGTCTGTCCCCGGAAATCGGGGACGTCTGGTCACCCTATTGTAAAGTGCTGTTGACAGCTGTGAGTGACTGTATTTGTGCAACGCATGAAACAGCAGCCAAGGCTAACAGATCAACTCGATTAGGTTCCCTTTTGATATGCCCACTTCTGTTACTTATTTATATTCTGTAACCCAATGTCTTGGGTTGATACAACCCAGTGTTGGGAAAGTCCATTCAGCCTATGACCCCTCTGTTGGGTTATAATTGTCAATATAGTTGGGTCATAGTTATTATTTTCAAGTTCAACTCAACAGTTTTTAGAGTGTATGAAATGAACGTACGACAGAAAACTGTGCGCACATGCTCATTGTTACGCAAAACATGGTATTTATCAATCTGATTGTCAGCTAAAATGAGCTGCATTTATGCTTAGATCCACATCAACTCAGGACCTGCCGTACGCAATGGTTTCAAGTAAGGAGATTGAAGCACAGCTTACTGACAGAGAATTTTGAAGTTATGGATTTACTTCATGAAAGCCTATAGGCCAGGAGTGGCCAACCAGTCGGAGACCAAGAGCCACATATCTGACTATGTCACAGCAAAGAGCCACATCGACATGAACCTGTTACTACTACTTCTACATTACCCATCCTTCTGACACACACACACACACACACACACACACACACACACACACACACACCTACCAGTGAGATGAATTGTAAGTCACACACCAACATGATAACAGAAATGTACCCCTACAATAGTAAGCCCCCAGTCCAGGAACATCATACACATGGGCACACAACCCCAACCATCTCTTACACACACATACAAACACACACACACACACACACACACACACACACACACACACACACACACACACACACACAAAACAAAATCTAACGGCTGAGTTAGGAACTTGGGCTTTTAGCTCAGTGGTTAGAGCGTCCCACTCCCATGCTGGGAGTTTGTAGCTTGCGGGGTGGCGAGTTCGAGACCCGTGTGCAGTGCGGACCACCATCGGCTACACTGGGTCCTGGGAAATTGTTTTATATCCACGATTATCGCGCCTTCCTTTCATGCCGCCTGTCAAAACTAATTGGCACAGGTGGACTTACATGTCACACGGGTATCTCAAGGCTAGAAAAAAAAGTCTGATTTTGGACGTATTATTTGTGATCAGAAGACAACATTTTGCTGTTGGGAACAGGGCTCAACTCCATAGCTTGTCCTTCAGCCGTAAACACAAAACACGTTTAAACTCGACAATATTTGAACTAACATCATCAATCTCTCAAGGGGGTATTTGACACCTAGACTGTCCTGGGGTAAATAACTCTGATGTCAAGTTTGAGTGAACTATCAGTCACACATAACATCGCCATGTGAGCACAAGTCTCACATTTCCACTGTGATGGACAGGCCCGGATTCAGTAGGAGCCTCGGGGCCCAATGTGTTCCTGCCTGCACTGACTAGTGAAAGAAATACACATTGTTTAAATTTACATAACAGGATATTCTTACATTGTGTTGGACTACAAACATAAATGAAGCTGATTGGTTGGTCATAGTGGCCACTTTAAAAACTGAAAACAATTACTGTGCTAAAGTTTCACGCTCACCAAATGAGTTGTTCATGACTGCTGTGCAACATTGCCACACGACATTGTGTCTTGTACAAAAATTAAAACAATGTTTTCTTAGTCAGGAAATAGTTGTTCAATGTCGTGAAACATTAGTTGCAGTGGGTGCGTGTAGCTTCATTGTTCATATCAAGGTTTATAAGTCAACGTAAAGTCAAAACAGTCAAAGTAAAAATCCCACTGTGTACCCTAATCTAGTCTGACTGGAAAGTCATTCCAGGGGGCACTGGGAAGTGAAACAGAATTCCACAAAGGTCACACATGAGTTTGAGGCTGGCAGCGGGGCCTGAGAAACTTATGTGAGTTGGCAAGTCTGGATTCTTTAAGTTAACATGCCGGTGCAAATAAAGTCATTCTTACTATTGGAAGTTCATTCACTATGAAAATTGACTTCAGAAATGTACACGCACACACACACACACACACACACACACACACACACACACACAGTATATCAAACAAAAATATGCCAGTGGGGTAGCGCCAGTCTCGTCAGCCCATACAGTATGACTGTATTGTATGACTGTATCAACAATACACCATAAACCAACACTCACGACTCACAACGCTCACGGAGCGGTGGTGGCGCAGTTGGTAGAGGTGCCGTTCGGCTCCACCTGACCCCATCGAGGTGTCCTTGAGCAAGATCCCTAACCCCAAATTGCTCCCGGTGAGCAGGTTGGCACCTTGCATGGTTGCCTCTGACACTGGTGTGTGAATGGGTGAATGTGAAGCATACTGTCCATTGTAAAACAGCGCTAAATGCAGTCCATTTACCATATGCTGTCCATTTATGTCGGCTGCCTCCCCCTGCCTCCCTATCATCAACTCTCCCAAAACAAATTACTACACAGAAATTAACTCTGTTACTCACAGCAGCTCCTCATACTGTCTAAAGCGCTGTGAGGCAATTGTATTGTATTTGACGCTTTACAAATAAATTTAAATTGAATTTGTAAAAGAGCTTAGTTTGGATTTAAAAGCATTTGTTATCATCAGGTAATTTGTTCCTTATTTGAACCTAGCTGACACTAAAAGCCACCTCACCTTTAGCTTTTCACTAAAATGTTCCTTTCTTGTAAGCACTTGGAGTCACTGGGATTTCAATGCATGGACTAATATGCTCAATTTTCTAAGTGTTTGTCAGAATTCTGGCTGCAGCATTTTGTATAATTTAGAGCTTAAGTCCTCTAAAAAGATGGTTGCAGTCATCAACCCTATTAGAAACAAATGCAAGGATTCCTTTTTTCGAGTAATTTTGTGA
>JAODXP020000031.1:8644381-8685578 GCA_027497455.2 Sardinella longiceps
TGCTGTACCAAATTACAGCAAGGTCTTTCAAAAGGGCTATGTTTGAATTCACTCCGGTATTTTCCTTTAAGTACGATGGGTACATTTGGTGATTTTTTTCTGATTTTTTTAGACTTAAGTGCGTGGGCTCCTGTTGAATTGACGTGGAATGACCCTATTCCAAGATGGTGGCTCTGCAACGAGAGCGCTCTCATTGACGACTGTTGTCATCGGCCTTCCTGGTGTATATTTCTATGGTTTTGTTTTAAAGACAGCTGATGAGAATGTAACAGTGCAGGATCTTGTATCTGAATTGCTATGCACTTTGAATATTGGCCATCATGGTCAATATAATGATAAAGCCAATAGAAGCATGAACTGGTTGACTGTAAAAAATATTCTAGGGCTAGAGTATTGAATGGAATACAGTAGAGAGATTGGATACCATAGGCCTATAGCCAATGCATTTTTTTTTTTTTTTTTTTGAGGGGGGTCTGTGGAAATAATCTATGGCTTGCAACATAAAAAAGAACTGAACAGGTTAATTTTTTGGAGCAGTGAACTTAGTTTAAAAAAAAAATGAACTATGAACTGAACTAGTTCATGTAAAAAGTGAACTTTCCAAACACTACCTGAGATCCAATTACTACTTAACACTTCCCAACCGATAGCCTAAAATGGGATTACTTGGGGAATGATCGTAGAGAGAGGACCTTTATTTTAAAACAGTTGTGGATAGAAGAAACACTAGTGGTTAAGTCATAGTTGATTTCCTTTCCATATCAAAAGTTGTTTTCAGACCCATTTGTCATGTGACAAGGGCACATGCAAGAAAGAGAGATGATTAGACTATGCACCCCTGAGTCTATCCTGCCATTCTTCTATGTGTAATGAAATATTAATAACATGAAAATAAATAAGTTTATGTTTTAGGCCTATGATTCTGTCAGTATATTAAACAAGTTGCAAAGCCATAGAGTAGGCCTATGTCACCATCATTCTTCTTGACAGACCCAGAGCCAATAAGATATTTCTACAGGCATGTCTCATGACGAGATAGGCTATCTGCAAAACACCTTCTCGTAAGGCATACGCTCATAACGCTAGTAGGCCTATCACACCACACACTGAACAGATTAGGATAGCCCTAAAATGTCCTGGGCGTTGAACCTTAGACCTATCAGTGTTATCGGTGACAGTGATAAGTAAATGTATTGGTAGTCGTGAGGATTGCCGAAAGGTGTAGTTATTGTAGAATTTATATGGAATTATATAAATAGACCATGGGATAAAAATTGCCTCTCTCTTACCTTAAAGGCTGGTTGACACCGGTAGATATGCCTCGAAGAGTTTGTGCGCATGTTAAGGAAGTTCTTGGGATGTTAGCTGTGAGAAGTCTGCAAAGTTTGGAACTTTGTAATGCAGTTAACGTCAACAGTCGCTTAGATGCCGACACTAAAGACATGACTAAGGAAACGATTTAGCTATATCGTAGGCTAATAGCGATGCTGTAACTTTGTACAGACGACCTTAGAGTTAGCTTGACCGGCTGTTAATGCTAACTAGCACACTTCTGTAACGTTAACGTCAGTAGGTTAACATACCTGTATGCAAACCCTTCTCAGTCTGTTAACGTTACGATCTGTTGGCAACTTCCGTGCCTTTTAGCCTATTGCATAATGCAACGTAATTGTGAGCGGCCGTATCTAAAACAAAGTGTTATAATCTAACTAATCCGCGTAGGTTCCTCCTCAAAACGTATAGTGAAAACAGCCTGACAACGTTTTCATTTACGCTGTAGGATAAACAAGTTATTTAATCACAGAGGAGTAGGTGCGTAAAAGCAGCCAGGGTCAAAACGAGACTTTCTCCTTCGTCTTTGGCAAATAACGTTTAGAAAGCAATACCGCCACCTACTGGAATGGAGCGCATTCATTTTTTTCTTACTTAGTGAGCAGATTCCATCAATAGGCCTACAGGCAACACATTCTTTCAATAGCTTACACAGTTTGTTCTTTCTTTTCAATAAAGAGATACATTCTCAAAAGATTTTTAAAAAATCCTCCTTTTAGTTAAAACAGTAGGCTACTTATTTTCCTAATAGCTGCAGGTGGAGCACACTAATAGTTTACCAATCACTGCAGACTAGCAGAGTTTATGTGTATGGTGGTTTACCTGCGCCTGGCTCGCTCCATGCCCGATGCTTTTCTTCTCATTTCCTTTTTGTGTTATCAGGTAGACCAATTGTAGACCAATTACCATTAGGCCTATTTGTATTCTTGTAGCCTACACTTTAAATACTGTGTGATTGCTCTTGGAACGCATTCCTCCTTTCATTCTTGTGTTATCAAAAAGTTGGGTTTGAAGTCTATCAACACAGAGTAATCGTGCGAGATGGGAGGCGACCTCCATTGCACATAATCTTATGTTAAAATGGCACAGCAGCAACACAAGAAAAATTGGATAGATTATGTTAACCTAGGCCTACTCCCATGGTGGACTGAGACCGGGTCTTTGAAGGGTCAGGTCCCAGACAAAATTGAAGCAGAAAATCTTGAGAGACCGGACTCAAGTACTAGCTTACAAACAAATCAATTCAATTTTATTTATTTGTAGAGCACCAAATATAATTGTCTTGTGGCGCTTTACAGACAGAGGAACACTCATGAGTAACAGGGGCAAGGAAAAATTCCCTTCTATTTGAAGAAAGTTCCACCGGAGAGGGTTGAAGCGCAGTAGGCCGATGAAAGATCTTTAGTTCCACGACTCATGGACTCAACCCAACTGCCAGGTAGTCATTAATTTAATGATTGTCCATGGTTTGGCCCCTTTGGGCTATGCACAATATGCACTTATAGCATTGTTTGACAATATTATGTAGTCAAAGCAGAGTTTCGTAGTTGTGGTTGGACAGCGTGAATCAAGCAATTATCCGACAGTGTGAATGTGTCTCTCCTTGACTCTGAGTCCTTACCTAAGCTAACTGCCCCTTCTAGTTTTTTGGGTTTCCCCACTGTAAAGCGGCATAATGTGGCTTATTAGGGGCTTTCCCCAAACAGTATCTTTATGAATTTAAAGTAAAATTGTACAAATATTTTACAAGATACTGCATAAAACCCTCATCATCAGCTCAGGACCTCTTTGCCCTTCAGTGTACCCTCCCCATAACTGTCCTACCTTACCTGCCACCACTCCTGTGTCTGTGCCTGTTTGTGGTTCCCAGTCTGCTACAGTTAGTGAAGTGGAGAAAATAAGTATTTAATATAAGTAATAAGTATACAATAAGTATTTTTGTATTACCTACAATGAATAGGTCTGATTTCTTGTTTTATCATAGGTGCAATTCAACTAGTGAGAGCCAGAATCTAAAAGAAAATCCAGAAAATCCTTGTATAATTTTGAAATAATAGTGCTGGCAAAATTAACACTCAAGTGATTAGGCCTAAAAAAAAACTCAGATTAATCTTAATTGATATGGTTCTTCAATGACATGCATTATACTCAATTTCAGAAAATGGCAAGACTATAAAGTCAAACTAGACAAATACTATTGACTAGCTCCTGTATCTCAAACAACAGCAAAGGATGAAGTAAACATCAAAGTGCTACAAAACTCTCCTTTCAAGTATTAGTTGCATCTCTCCCCCCTGACCTCTTTCATAGCCTATTGAATTGTTATGGTTGTTGAAGGAGACATTAAAGGAGAAATCCAGTGTAAATCAATCCATAGCCCTGTTATTATAACTCACCAAGTGCTGTAGGAAAACAGAATACGAAAATTTGATACAACATAGGCTGAGCAGTGAACCAACCACTAACACTAAATTAATGGGACATAACAACTTCCTTTCAGTTTCATTTCATTATGCCTCATTCTGTCAAAATTGGTAATCGGTTTGCTGTTAAGTCTCTGTAGCGTCACATTTTTTCGTTCTTTTTCTTAAAGACAGCATTCAGGAACCTTGAACACCAGGGCTATTGACTGATTCACACCGGATTTCTCCTTTAACTGATGTTTCAGGAACGGTGGGGGTAGGGGATAAGTTTAAATTGCCCCATTTGAGAAGAACATAGCCAGCTAGATTTTTAAAAAACTGTTTCATAATGAAATATTTAATCTATAATTTATTGCATGAAATAAGTATTTCATCACCTACCAAGCAGCAAAAATCTTTCCATTGGTGCATTTCATTATTCATAAGAAATTCTACCAATGGAAATGTATTAGGTTTGGGTACTTTTCACAAAGCTTTATTACAATTGACTGTATAAATGAGTATGAATGTATAATGTGCTTTGAACACAACTTGACTACAAACTACAACACATTTCCATCTTGCCTGGGAACACTACAGCCGGTGATTTTCTTCAGCATCACTTTCTTTTACAATGCTGGGGCCAGATGGTGATGTCATCGTCATCATCAGTCTCCCTCCTTCATCCACTCCACTTGCTTGATCAAAACTTGGAATCATGACCCCAAGGACATCCCATGTTTGGGGCAGAATGCCACAGCTGAACAGTTTTGTGAATAGGTAAGACATAACAAAGATGGAGACAAGTGTGAAGAGCATAGTTATTGTACGGACAGGTGCTTGCTGCACATACATACCATCAAATACTTCACCCCCTGGGAAGTGAAGAACTGGTGAGAGGCCTAACAAAGGCTCCCCACTCAAAAATCTCAACAGTGCACCCAGAAATAATGAAACACCTGCCCCATAACCATTGCAGACAGGGCAGAAGAGGACACAAATCAGCTGCGGGAGGAGGATACAATATCCCACATCAGCTCCAAGAACCCAGAATCCCAAAATTGTATTATTTAGGAAGGTCAAAGAAGTGCCAACAACACCAGTAATAACAACACCTATTCGGATCACCCACTGGATCTCTCTGTCTGAAGCCTGTGGATAAAGAATATGCACACACACACACACACACACACACACACACACACACACACACACACACACACACACACACACACAAACACATGTTCACACACTAAGAGACATATTCTGTTTTCTGTCTGAATGATACTGTATTTGCAGGATCTAAGTGAAAAAATTTGCACATCAATCATTCCACAATTGAAGGCCAATTGAAGTAGAAGCACAAACGATGGATCGCAATTTGTAGTTTTTGAATAAGCACCATGGGGACAAAATTATGTCCCAAAATATTATAAACTCAAACCAAAGTTGGTTGTCTAAAGTTATGGTCTAATAGTAGCTAAACATATGATGTAAGTCAAGGAATGTGATCAATGGTGGGGATAACATTTCTGTGGAGTTCATGTGCATTTGTTATTTTGTAAATTCTGGAACTTAATCAGGGGGCGATATGGGGCGATGTGAACTATGTTATCTTGTGCAAAAATTACAATAAAACACAACAGACAATATTTAACTCCAATACTTGTTTTGGAACATCAACGAACACCACTAACCAAAAACAACTTGTTGTGGTAACACTTTATGATGACAACATGATGTTGTCAATAATCTGTCATAAACTTAATAGACCTGTCATGACTTCTGACAAACCCTAACCCTAACCATGACAAATACCGGGTGACAATTAATGACAGAAGTCATGACAGGTGTATAAAGTTTATGACAGATTCATGACAACGTCATGTCATAGTTAATGACAGTGTCATGTTAGTCTTATGATGGTACCTTCAAATAAAGTGTAACCCTTGTTTTTTAAAACAAATTATTGCTTTAAGGACAGGATTGAGAATGTCTATAGCAAGCCATTCTGAAAGCAGGCACGGGGGATTCTAAATGAGCCTGAAAGCCAAGACAGGATTCAAGATTTTAGTGTCAACCATTCTTTTTCAGCCTAGACACCCCAGAAATGATATACACTGGAATATATCTTTAATATTTTGACTCCAGACCCAGAAACTCAATCTTGAACTGATTTGTCCAGATTCCTTTAGAAGGCTAGCCTGGCGAATGCCAAACTAAAATCACAAGTGATATTTAGTCTGGGGACCTACCTATTGCATTTCTCATAGCGGAAGCATCGTTTACAATTGTCCATAGCCGTTTATTGGGCGCTACGAATGTCTATCAGCGTCTGTACATACCTCGGAGCCAATACCAGAGCCACCACGTGACGTAAAATGCAATCGAGGGCCGTACAAATCCCTTTTTGTTCTGCGATTGGATACCGAAACCAGGCGAGAAAAACGGCCATGGTCACCATGCTGCTCTGCAGAGTGAAATGAAATAAGCGTGCAAAGGAGCATGGGAACTCCCATTAGAAGGCTAGGACAACAAATAACTTTACTAACCTGTGTTCTGATGTTCTTGTAGATGTTTGTAGAGAACATGGATGTGCTGGAGAGGAGTCCTGAATCTGTGGAGGACATAACTGCTGCTGCCACTGCTGCTATCCCAAATATTGAGATGTACGAGGGAGCAAGGTACTGTAAACATATGGGCAGGATTCCATATGCTTCTCCTCGTTCATATGGAGAAGGGGCACCATAATCAGTTTGATTCCAATCTGTGAACATGCATGCAGATATTATCACTGTGCTAGTAAAACTGCAATTTAGTCAGAATTAACACTATATAAATGCTGAATTGTTTAGTGATTGGAGACTAGAATCCTACTTAGCAATGGATAAAAGGGTGCAAGCAAACCTGTAGAAACGGCCACTGCTCCTATCAAGATAGATGGGATACCCAGGATAAGGATCATCACTGCTGCAGCATAACATATCATCTGTGCTTTGGCTGCAGTGGCAGCAGACAAGGTCCTCTGGTGGAAACATTGGAAACCTAGTGCTCCAATACTCTGCCCAAGAAAAGTGTTAAGGCTCAAACAGCATTCAAAACTATTCATAGACTTATGCTTTCATCCTGTCATATATAACAAATACTGCTCTTGTGAATTTCAATTTGCGTTATGGATGTGATGGAAAATGGACATGAGGTTGCTATGTTGGTTGATAGGTTTCAACTGTGGAAGTGGTTGCTAAGCTGTTGCTAGGGTACCTGAGGTAGTTGGCTAGGTCTTTTCTAGGATAGGTATGCGGTTGCTTGGTTGCAACTGTTCAAGTGGTTGCAGTGCTGTTGCTAGGGTACTTGAGATGGTCGTTAGGTTGCTACTAGGATAGCTATGGTTGCTAAGTTGGTTTGCGAGGTTAAACATGCCAGGTTGGCTGCCAGGTTGTTGCCAGGGTAGGAATTCAACAGGCTACAAAACGTCTGGGACAATAACGGTCTGTGTCCACAGACAGCGTTTTTTGCGCTGAGAACGCTCAAAAATTGATTTTCTCAGCACTTCGTTCAGGTGTCTACTGTTGCTAGGTTGCCAAAACAGTGCCAACACGTCATTTTGTAGAATGTTGCTTCATGCTAATTAATTAGCGAACTAGCTAACTGAAAATGGCAGCAATCATTCAGCACTCAACTGATCAAATATGACCTTGACAGACAAACATGGACTTACAGTGAAGTTTATCTGTCAATGGTAGCCTAAGGAAGTCTTTAAAAAAATCCCTGAGTCTATATCATAATCTGGATCATAATCAAATTTTAATGAGTTCTTACAAAGACACACCTCTGCTAAAGATTTAATGAGAATCCATCCACAACTAAAGAAAAACCTCCTTGGTGTTGGTAATAAATATTTTTGAAGAGTCAATGGCATTACACATCAGAATATTTAAATCACATCAGGTCGTTTCATCTATAATTTACCAGCGCTAGAGCATCATCTACCCATCTCCAGATGCCCTGTGTCTCCAGATGACCAATCCAAGGAGATTGGTAGGTGTAATTGAAGGCTGTTACACTGATGTCAAGAGGGATGGGATTCAGGAGAATGAATGGCACACACAGCCACTAAAGGAGAACACAAGATATGAAATGTTTTCCAGGAGCACTTTTTACTATTTTGCTTTAAATGACATTCACATCTTGATTGCAACCACTTAATGAAATTGAGGACTGGTGAGTAAGATGCACTTTAACGACAGAGATAAGATAAGATGGAACTTTAACAATCCCAATAGGAAATTCAAGTGTTACAGTAGCAACACAAATTAAAACAACATTTGAACATTAGACTGATTAAGCCAGTATTCCACTAAATTTCAATGAGACATTGTGAATAATTAAGTGCAAGTGGATAACATATACATACAGTATGTCATTACGCTGTGACTGTTGACCACATTAAAGATTGCTGTTGTACAGTCTGATTGTAGCTGGGACCAGGGCCAGGGCAATCCGGCCCTGACTGACCATAGAAATAAAGAGTAGAATGGCCGATGAACGAAACGCCCAGAGGCTGCTTTTCCATTCTACTCTTTATTTCTATGCTGACTACAGAATCCTGTCCTGTTGGAAAGTTCTGACTTAGCCAGAGAAATTTTAATGAGCCTAGAATTTAGTCTAGATTAGAGGAACCATCTCTATGTCTGTGCAGGGAGCAAATATTTGAAACTACTCATCAACCAAGATGAAGAGTTCAGATGCAAAACCCCCTAAACACCATTTTTGTGAAAACTGAGTTAATGATATTGTGTGAATCCTGTATAAACCTAGAATATGTAAATGAAATGTTTTTGTGAAAAAAATAAAATAAAACCTGCTCCCCGCTGTGTCTAAAATATCTGTTTACAATCAAAACACTGTAAATAAAACGCCTGATAAAAAATGGCCTTTTTCTCAAAAAGTGGTCAAGTGGAGTTAGGGGTTTTGCATCTGAACTCTTCAAATTACCCCTTAGGCTAAGCCTACAACAGCCTACTTCATTGTTTAGTTGAACATTCATTCAATGTGGCCTTAAGAAAATTTTGAGAACATAGAACAAAAAGGATAAGGTTTCAGCCGAAGCTACTTTGTGAGGTGGTAGCCTAATTAACGAAGCTGACGTTTTCCGCTTGCCATCTTTCTGTTGACAGACATAACGTTAGTCTTCTTTGTTGGCGTTTAGGCCTATGGAATAACGCTTGATCGATAAATTATTGTCTTAGCGCCACCTGTTGTTAGTTGACAGAAAATTTGGGTTATTGAACAGGGCCGACAGCCGTAGACCGGACAGCCGTTCTGGACTTCTCCAGAATGCACAGATCAGTCCGCTCCTGGCAAGGACAAAATCTGCAGTATCGCTCCTTAGTGCAGTTTTGGTGCAGAGGAGCTACCCAGATTGGTGTTTGTAGAGGGGGTGAGTGGTGTTCCCCATGATGGCATAGAGCAGACCTGGGCAAACTAAGGCCCGGGGCCACATGCGGCCCGATGAGCTATTAAATCCGGCCTGTGTAATTCCCCTTTTATGCTTCAGAATGGCTTTGTGCATGTCTGATAATGTCCTAAAATCAACCTTAAACCTTTATTTTAAAACTTGCTGCTCTCCACGTGGTTAGTGGTGTCTGTTGATGTTAAAAAAAAAAAAAAACAATTATCGTAGCGAAAAACAATTTCTGTCACATTTTCCTTGGTATTTTGAACATTCTGGAACTATTTTTTGGCGTAGTAATACCAACTAGCACAACAAAAAGGCAAATAAAGCTGGATAGGAACTGTATTTCGCTCTCATTATGACATTTTCCAAATGCACGCCAAGTTTCGTGAAATTTCGTTCATGGAGGGCCTTACAATAAATTGTTTTATTATGATATATACACTAACTGGCCAGCATATCTCGAGAACCACAGGGCCTTTTTACTGTTCGGAGGTACATCTAGTTTTGTACACAGACAGACACTGGTGAAAACATAAAACTTACTGTGAACCGCTCAACACAGAAACTAGTGACTACCATCATCAACATCATGTTTACACAATTTCACATAATGTGCAAATGTCTGTGTGATTGAAAGGTGTTGGAGGAAGCTTTATTTATTGACCTGCCCATTGGCTACCTTTTCATATTGTTAACACAATAATTAAAACTCACCAAAGCAGCAAAGATGAGGACCAGTTGGATGACATCAGTATAGGCCACAGAGTACAGGCCCCCAAGAAGAGTATAGATGATTGCAACAGCTGCTGACAAGATGACTGAGTAGGTATATGGCAGATCCAAGATTGTACTCATTGTCCCTCCTGGAAAATATTGGTTTTAAAATCAGCAACACAGGGCTGTATTGGCCAAACATATAGTTGTTCCATCACTAATTTAAAGTGATGAAAAAAAAATTGGGAACAGACCGAACGCAAACAAATGCGAACAAGCAGCTATTATAAGGTTTCACTTTTGTCTCAAATTGTTGGCATCTCCCCTTTATGTGCTAGCTACCTGCCCCCTAAATACACTGTTAAAAAAAAATCAGTCTCGGGGGACAATACAGTGGCTGAAATTATCAAACAAACAAAACAAAATAAATAACAATAACATAACAGTATTCTGTTATAATAGATACATAAACAAAATGTAACATCCTACATTCCAGCCAATCACTGACAAGATGGATGGAAGTTGCAAACTTACTCCCGTCCTTCCCTCAAATCATCTTTGGTTGGAGTCTCCCTGTGACTTGACTTTTTCACAGTGCATTTAGGGGTCAGGCAGCTAGCAGATCAAGGATGTAAACACTAAAACCATGTAGAAACTGCATCTTAAACAACACTGAGTCAACGCCACCACTAATTTCACTTTCATTTTCAAATTATTTTGATGCCGTTGACTATTGGTGCGAGTGGCAGCCTAAATTCTTTCGTTCCACTTGCTATCTGTCAGCAGGCTTGTGCAATGGGGTTACTGTATGTTATACCAGAGACACTTATGGTTATACATACGATGTTGAGAATAATATCAAACAAATTACCTAGAGCCATGAGAGTGCAAGCCACCCATAACATATCCACAACGATGGCAGGGACAACCATTAGTGCAGCCACACACTTCCCGTATTTAATCTGAAATGGGTCCATCATGGTAATATACTTCTTCTCCCTCATTGGTTTAGCAAAGACAAAACCACCTGATAGAAAAAATAAATCCATGATGGGTGCATGCATTACTTTTCGAGTTATTTAGACGCCGGCGAAAAACATAAACAGAAATAAATAGCCGAGGGTAATGTCTTAGGAACAAAACAATGCCACATCTTTTCCTGGATGTCGTTATGTAATTTTTTTCCCCCCAGGGTACACTTGGCCCTGTGTCTGCTCCCTGATTCCTGTATTTATGTTGTTACCTTTCGACGCCCCACCCTACTCACAAAACCCACTGACATTATTAATTTACAGGAAAATACATATACAGGCCTATTCTTTGAAACATCAAACATTTGTTTTGTAGTTCTAACACTTTTACATTTTTTGAGGCCCTGCCTGTTGCTGTGGTGATTGCGCTTTATGATGGCACCATGAACCTTCGTTTCATCCTTTTCTGTGGTTTTCTGCTTATTGTTTTGTCTTTTGTCACAAGTTACTCATTCTATTTGTGTTTTGTTGTTGTTGTATACTTTGAGTTTGACTTTTTGTTTTTGTTGTTTGTTGAGCTTCCGTGATTTTTTTGGATTAGTGAAGCGTATCGATTCAAACAATGCTGCGCTCTGATGGGTATCTTTGAGAGTTGTACAAGTGGGCGCCGACTCACAGCCTTGTCTTCTTTGGTTGTGCATCATTGGTCTTACAGGCTGTATCCGCTCACTTTGGTGGGCGCTGAATTGACTCCTGGATGGCCTGGCTGCTCTGATAGAGTATCAGTATTCAGTATCTGAATTGTAGGCTGAATCTACGCAGGAGGGCAGTGGTGCCGCCTCCATGGCCATACCTGAGGCGATTCCTCTGGGCTGTCGGATCTGTCCCACTTGCCTTGTCTGTGGGTCCTTTTCTTCATCTCCTCCCTCCCTCTCACTTTTATGTCAAGCCCTCCCTTTCCGTAGCCTAGAACTCTAGACGTACCCCTAGCGGTAGCATATTTGAATTTGCACAGCGGATACGTCTAGAGGCCACTGATAGAAACCCGTTGTATCCTTCCTCTGGCGGCGGATAACCAATCACAGCACAGTATGTGTACAGGAAATCGTAAGGCAGGCTTTGTACGATGACGACAGCCCTGCTCAAACCAGAGCAGAATCGTCTTTGGCTTTAGTTTTGGACGAATTGCACTTGTCATTTTCTTTGAAAGTGAAACAAGAAAGTGCACTGAAGTTTTTCGTTCTGAAAAAGATGTCTTTAACGTGTTACCGACGGGCTACGGGAAAAGTTTGATATACCAGCTGGTACCACTGGCCGGAACGCTAGCCTATTACGTGGAGAGGCAGTTTGAAAGACAACGCAATCACCCGCCCCTCCATTGAGGTATAGTCTATCGGTGGTCTTCAGACTAAACATTCTTATGATATAGTCTGGCGTGTCAGGCTACCCTTCCCGTAGCTTAGAACTCTAGACGTACCCCTAGCGGTAGCATTTGAATTTGCACAGCGATACCCCCTATAGAAAACCGTTGTGTCCTGACTCTGGCGGCGGATAACCAATCACAGCGCGGTATGTGTGCAGGAAATCATAAGGCGGGCTTAGTACGATGACGACAGTCTTGCTCAAACCAGAGCCATATATAGAGAATCGTCTTTGGCTTGAGTTTTGGAGGAATTGCACTGCTGGTCTGTGCAAGCCATACCTGTCAGACCTTTTGTGACAGCCTCCTTCACCTTGTATAACAGTGCTGCAGCATGGCTACAACAGCACCCCCTGCCAGCCATACAGTCACACTGCACATATTCTACATTACCGTCATTTCTCACTGACTTTGACTGTGTGGTGACTGTGGATGGTCTGGGATCGATGGTCTCGGATCGGTGCATACCAGCTGGTACTACTGGCCGGAACACTAGCCTATTACGTGGAGAGGCAGTTTGAAAGACAACGCAATCACCCGCCCCTCCATTGAGGCACAGTCTATCAGTGGTCTCCAGACTATACATTCTTATGATATAGTCTGGCGTGTCAGGATACCCTTCCCGCAAGCTAAAGCGTGATGCCTTGCTCGCCACATCTGGAGGTCCGCGTCTTGCAGGTGGACCTATCACAACATTGAGTTTTATATGCCTTTTTTAATTAGCTCTTTTTTAATTAGCTTTCATTTTATCTATTTAATTTGCTTCACCTGTAGCACATGTGTTTGGTTCAATGATAGACAGTAGCCCATGCTAACCTGAAGCACTAGTGTCAGACTGGATGACCTAAAGAAAGGTCCAACTCAATTGTTTAATTCTAGGGGAGGAGAAAAATCTGTCATCGCTGTGGTATATTGCTGAAAGTGGGTAAAAAGAAATAAGGCTGCACCTAATAATAGTTATGTATTGATGGCTAATTTTGCCCTTAGCGAACATTCAAACAATTGCTTTATCTACAATAAAATGCAAACATTTAAACATTTATTAGCTGGTCAAAAAATGAGAAAAATAATCACTTTAAGTTTAAACAAGTGAAGTGACTACACAAACAAGTAAGGGCACTTTCCCTTTTCATCACTTCCCAAACCCAAGTAAACAGATACACTTACCTATAACAAAAGATACTGAGTAATAGACAGGCATCAGCGCCCAGACCAGACCCTTATTTGGGCTATAAACAGCTTCCGCCACCCCAAGAATAAACCCACCTCCAACCCAGGTAGCTACAGTATGGAGAACACAGTTTTATCAGTTCATGGTTCATATAGCAACTCAACAGTATTAAATGTAGTCTTGATGCATGTACTGTACCTTTTTACTCACCTGTCATTGTGAATATCCCTACAGCCAGATTTATTGAGCGTCCCCCTAAGAGAGCCACTTCTGTGGCTGTCCCTGTAGAACCATTTGCTTTGGATCTCTTGGAGGCCCATACTCCTGTTGCCAAGACGGCCACATAGAAACCTACAGTGGCTATCAAACCTGGCACATTAAGACCCATGAGAGAGAATCAGGTAGACTGCACAGTAAATAAAAATGGTCAAGAGTACTGACAAATTCAAGGGTCAAATACTTTTGTAGAGCAATTTTCCATCAAGGTTGCTGGATATTTGCCAACCAAGACATGTAAGCAGAGGTCCAACAAAACACACAAACCCAGACATGTTGATCCCCACTTATGTAACTTATTCCGTAGTTGTATGCAGATGTTTATTGAATTCTCATTCTCCTCAATATAATGACATAGCCTGATCATAGCCTTCTCAACATCCAATTTATTCCAAAAGAGGGGGCAAAAGTATTTTCCCGAACTGGTAGTTAATTATTGACATACGCGGTAGCTGTCCTTTGAAGGATCTCTGACTGTGAACTTTATTGGCAAAACTGTCTGGAGTTGCCCTTAAAACCGTGTGGATAAAGTGTTTACCTGGATTCATGTTGGAACATTCAGTGGAAACATACAAATTGAGATGTACAGTAAGTGATGAAAAAAAAAAAAAAAAAACATTCTAAGAGTTTACTCTGAATAGAGTGAATAATATAATCATTGATTATATTACAGCCCCAATGTCAGCTTTGCAAATGTCGCAACAACCTTTCGACAACTAAAATGACCGTATAGTGTGATTTGGTGTGTTTTCAAGGGCTTCAGATAACGACAAAGTACTGGTGTGCACATTTTATTTATTTTAGTGCTAAGTTTATTTCGCCTTTTTATAGTTTTGATTTAAGTGATAGGCTAAGCTTTATTTTTTGATACATTTTATTTTTATGTTATGTAAGTGTTTAGTTCTTTTTAGTTTTTAAGTTTATTTTCTGTCTTATACCTTTTATTATTGTGATATTGTACAGCACTTTGTAACATGCTTTTGAAAAGTGCTATATAAATAAAGATTATTATTATTATTATTTTACTCTGGAACATGTAAGTTATCAATCCCAATCCCAAATCAGGTCCAAAGCAGGCAAGGTAAGCATAAGGAAGGACGCAAAAAGAAAGATTGTGCTGAACTGTCTGTCTGTCTGTGCCTTGTATGATGGAGCACTCATTGTAAATGATGCAGACTGTGATAGCCAATTGTGCCTTTTGCGCGTTAGGTAACCAAACTGTTCCTGTGAATAACATGAGTGTGTTTGTGTACCTATGTGTACCTTAAAAGTATACCCCACCTGGTCTTGTTCGTTTTAATTCGACGTCCAAGTACAGTTACATCATTGGGCCACCTGCGCAGTCAGGTCTTAAGCTCTCCACTCGTTAACGCCAGCTGTAAATTGTACGCCTAGTCAAGGGTAGAGATAAGGGCCTAGTGGTGAGAGGTTCTGACTCCGCAAAAGAGAACTCTTTTATTAAAGCAATGGTTCGGAGTCAAACACCAGGGTCCTCTGCACCATGACAACCAGCCAAGTACTTCACCCAAAGTTTTTTTTTTAATTTTTTTTTACCTTGTTCGAACATTGGGCATTGAATTAGCTTCAAGTTAGCATGCGTTAGATGCAATCACTAATGGGACCTTGAGCATATCACTCATTTTCAACAAGAGCACACACCAGAGGTCTCTGAATTTATTCAGTGTAGGAAACAGCCACTCATTACAGGGAGAGGTCTCTAACTGCTATCTCCAAACAGCGCATATCATTCCAGCTGCAAGAGGCAGAGAAGGTTTGCATGTTTGTGTGTTTGCAAGTATGATTGTGTGTGAGTGAAAGAATGTTTATGAGTTTATGGCATGTGTCTGCATCCCATGTTTTTTAAGTACAGAGTGCCTTGAACTTTAAGGACAACTTAAGAGCTACACTACACTGTTTACCCTCCAGTCAGACTAGCTACAAATCCAAGCGACTCAGGTCGCTGAGGAGGCGTGACTCAGGGCTGTCATTCGTTGGTAGCATGTTGCTAACTTAGGTACTTGGTAGAAAATCGTACATCAACACACAGGTATTTTTTGTGTATAAAACCAATATTTTCCGATGTCGTTAGTAACACTGATACCTCGATTTCAAAAATATGAAGTCATGAACCCCTAACTTTGTAGTTTGTGGCCAAGTTTGAGATCGTTGTCATTAGCGCCGCCATATTGTAAGCGGGGGAAAGTTTCGTTCAGAGTACCTCGGCTTCACTTGCATTGGCTGTCGCCGAGTCGCATCGCTCCTCATTTGCATATAATAGCCTTGAAGTCTATTCTGGGCCCGCCCACCGGGCGATTTATCGCTGGTCGCTTGCTCTCATTGACAATGAATAGAAACCGGTCGCGTAGCCCGAGTCGCTCGTCGCTAGTCTGACTGGGGGGTAAGTAGTAAAGTGTCTCCTGATGTTGCATAGGTTTTGCAATGTTACAGACGCCTGTGCCAGCTGAACAGGGCCTCTTGTTCTGTAGCACAGCCGTGTTCCCTACACAGGGTATATGTGTGTGTGTTTTTTTTTTTTTTTTTTTACAAATGTCAGTGATAACTATTTTGTTAAATAATAATAATAATAATAAGTCAAAATGAAAACCTTCTTTGTCATTTCAGCTTACAAGTATGTGTGTGTGGACACTGACTGCCAACACTCACAGAAATTTGATGGAGGTGAATTTTTCATTGTTAATATGGGGAGCTACCTGATTCACCACTCTATATTAAAGGAATAGGCCACCCCAAAACGAAATTTAGTCTCTTACCATATTCCCCTGTGTTGGATAAGTGACCAAAAGTGTTTTTCATTCAGACCTGGGCTTCTCCGTATCCAGAAGCGCAGCGTTAGCTTAGCTTAGCATAGAGCGCCGTAATTTGGAGTTTCCATTTAGCCTGTCGTTCTCAAAATACTGTACTTTCTTTCTGGGGTTTTCAGGTGCTGTGATGACTTTACGCCTATCAGCGGTGCTTTGCCTGTGCTTTCGCCTGAATATAGTCCCAAGACTTTGTCACTCCTAGGCAAACCCTTCGTGATAATGGCATTGGCATTTGTACTTGGTTTGAATGTACAGGTGAAACAACGAAATTAGGAAAAATCTTGAGTTCATTTATGAGAACGACTGGCTAAATGGAAACTCCAAATCACGGCGCTCTATGCTAAGATAAGCTAACGCTGCGCTTCTGGATACGGAGAAGCACAGGTCTGAATGAAAAACACTTTTGGTCACTTATCCAACACTGGGGAATATGGTAAGAGACTAAATTTCGTTTTGGGGTGGCCTATTCCTTTAAGAGATTACATGTATCACTTTATGTTTTCTGGGTAAGTTTCTTGATATGTCTTTAAATGCAATTGAACAATTGAAGAATAACACCAATTTTATAATTATCTCTTCATAATCAGTTGCCTGGCACTACAATGACCTGCTGTTGTGGATGTATAATAATTTAATTATTAATGAACAAATGTAACTGTTCTTTACTAATCCTTAATATGTACGTAATGTTGTAATGTTGTGATTCAATCAAAACAGAACATCAACATACAATTTTTATCGTGTGCTGGAATCTCGCCACAAGGACCATGGAAATCAATTAAGCCAGCTGTCCTACCACAAATTTCGAATGGCATGGCATTCGTTCCTTGCACTGCTGGAGCTGGACAGCACAGAAGGCTTCCTGTGCACTATATGCCAAGATGAGCCCCAGTAAGTACGATTTTTATTGTAACACGCATTTTCCATTATCCTGCGAGTTCCCATGCTCCTTTGCGCTCTGAGCACTAGGCACATGGACCAAATTGTTGTTCCCTCAAAGAAATTAAGGGACCTGATTGGGTGCTACTGTGGACTGACAGAGACACAGATTACGGAGATGGAGACAGAAGCTGCACAGACGTCCAGCTTCCTGATCCCGCTGCTGTCCCATCTCAGCAGTGCTGGCCATCGGGAGGAAGCGCCCCAGGCCTACCGGTGCCTCCTCACTGAGCTGTCTAAGTCGTCACCAACGTGTGCATTGTTACACCCCTGCAACGACTTGGACAGGCTGCTTGAGAACCTCTTCATGGAGCAAACAGCTTCCGTGATTCACAACACACACTGCCGTAATGAAAAGGTTACATTTTTATTGTCCACTACTTTGGCAGGTTGTGAACATGGATGGCTTGAGGAAGGAGCTTGTTCCCCTCATACAGCAAATGTATAGGGTGGCCAAACAGGCTTTTGTCAGCGAGAGTGCGCCGGTCTCCAGTTCCACACCACCTCCTGAGGACGACAGCCTCCAGTTCTTCCCCCACCTCCCCATGAAACGGGCAAGACTGCGCTACCTGCAGGATCAGGGTAGGAGAGATGGCCCTTCGGATGGATGCCGCAAGAATGAGGGGCATCATTCTACCCTGATCCCATGGATTTTTACGCTGTTCTGTAGCCATGGTAAACGATTCTTGCATATAAACACAGCAACACATATCAATGCTTGTCTTTCAGAAAGTCAGTTTTATGTGAGAGACAGTGTTGGGAATAACGGCGTTAGAGTATAACGGCGTTACTAACGCAGTTACTTTTTTCAGTAACAAGTAATCAAATAAATTACTGTTTCCATATTCATAACGCCGTTTCCGTTACTGCCCATGTAACGCTACACGTTACTATCCACATGCGCCCGACATAGGCGCATTGGTCGCGCTCAGCAGGATAAAGGAGATAGCACTTTCTTTTCATATTCAGGCCAGTGCATGCGCCCGATGCAAGAGCTCTTTTCTTTTAGCCTATACACTATACATACTTCTCATCCCAGAGAAACATCTATCAGGCGCAACAATCGAAACGGCAAGATCAAAGGTTTGCAACGCTGATACTGATATTTCGGTGTGTTAAATAGTTCGGTGACATTACATCAAAAATAATATGATACAGTTCCTCCTCCTTCACTTGGCCTATGTCTGATAAACTCAAACGATATGCCAAATTAGAACAGAGTGAGATCCTACCGATTTCAAACGTGACATCTCCAAACTTCTATATAAAGTCTATAAGCTCCCCAAGGTGTTCACTGGCCATTTGTGACTTTGCTAACCTATATATGTCAAACTTGTCCCTCCTGCATTAGCCCTATGGTCATCTCAGGCAACAATGCAGTGCACTATTCTACATAGTCTCCCTGTAGTCTATTTTATCCCTGTTTACTGCAGTGCTCAAAATAGCCTGGTATTAATATAATTCAATTAATTACTAACACAGAGCAAACAATTTCCAGAAATATTAAAATATACTTCTAACCTAATAACAGGCTGCATAGGCTAACTAGGTATCTCCAAAAAATATGCCAACCTATATTTTCTTGATATTAAAGCTGGTGTATGACAAATAAATTATTGAAAATCCAGTTGATTTTATGTCCAATGATAAGGGGAGGGGCAAATTCTTGACATAGGCATGGCCCTATGCCATATAGACTACAGTAAGCCTATTTGAATGTATTTTAAATATCATGCAGTAATTGATTAAATTACTTTCCCTAGTAATTAATTACTTTTGCCATGGAGTAACGGAGTTACTAATTGAGTAACTTTTTGGAGAAGTAACTAGTAATTGTGATTAATTACTTTTTAAAAGTAATGTGCCCAACACTGGTGAGAGAAAGTTGTTTCCATAGTATTCCAAATATTTTCTCTAAAATGTTTTGTTTACATTCTACAGGAGTCTGCAATGGCTTCTTGGTAATGGAGAGCAGTGAGTCAGTCAACATCCCGTTCACAATTTTAAGAACTAGATTTGAATCAGGTGAAGTATTACAAAGGAATCTGTTGGGTAGCCTGTGTGCAGTAGTAGTAAGGAGCAGGTCAGAATGGCGTGATAAAAAGATAGCAAATTTTACAGAGTGTAAGTATGTTGGAATAACGCAAACAACATGAATTACAAGTGTAGCTTGTCTATGGTAGGGCTCTTCATTGATCCATCAACTAGAAAAGTGCGTAGAGAGCACAGACCTATGCCAAGGCAATATTGCAGAAATTATTCATGTCATTTATACTTGCTTAGAAAGTAAGCACACTAATGGAACTTCATTACCTTTCACAGGCACAGTGACAGCATCTACAGTATCTTGTAAACAATGAAAATACAATCTGTGATCGAGACAGGCTAATTATATGCTGTTGTCTGTACTGTTTCAACCTCATTATTGTCACAAAAATATTTGAGTTATTTACGAGGTTGTCCGGATAGCCAATTTTATCTTCTGTTTTAGCAAGTAAACTTTACATGCCCTGTCTTCAAAGAAGGCTACTGATTGAAGTGCAACATTAAATGTTTTTTGGAAGCTGAGTTTAGAAAACTTAAAGACAACAACGTGACTCATGTTTTTTGAATGACTGTTGCCCTGTGAATTTCTTGCTACTTATGAAATTATCTAGCATGGCCTAAATTGTGTCAGAGACTTACATTTTGAGCTTCACAAGCGTAAAAAATAAATGAATTGTAGACAAACGTCAAAAGTTACGTTACATAAAACAACGAACATAGTCTTGATTGGCATACATGGTTATCATTTAATTCACATACAACATATGTGTGACTCAAGTTATAAATCAAAGTGGACCAAAAAGTCACATTCACGTATTTGTCCATTCACTCTCAGCTCGATATAGCCTGGGCGAAAGTGACTGTTGACTATGTCTGGCCCAACGCAATTGAAATAGGTTTCCGTTTGGATATGACGTATTCGCTCGCCTGGCTCTCACGCCTACAACTTTCGCTTTCAGTATTAACAGTATTATCGCAAGTTCTGATCTATTTTGTCATCGTAGTGGCAATAAATCCTCAAGATCGTGGATGCTAATGTCATGTACCAATTTTCTGAATGTAATTCGAAAGTGGGGGAGAGAATAACAAACGCGTCCCTATCCTGTGAACTACAAAATTTTGAGACATCGCTCTAAATTGTGTGCTGATTAGCTAAACCGTAGAGTAACCGAAAGAAAGGAGGGAAGGGGGGTTTATTCCAGACTACGTGCAGAGTTAAAATGTTTAGCGGAGGTACGTAGGATGGCATTGCCAGGCTAAGCTCGATAGGTTCCATATGCTAATCCGGAAGTTAGCGTGACTTCGGTTCCCTATCTACTAGGCAACAGAATCAAATGAAAATTGCAGATAGACTGATGGTTGATAAGGAATGTAGCCATTAAAAAACGATTATACAACCCCTTTTTTGTTGGAAAATACCGAAACCGTACCGTCACCGTGGTCCAAAAACCGTGATGCATACCGAACCGTGCACGTACACTGTACCGTTGCATCCCTAATTCCTAGCAACTTTCTCAAAGTATCAAGTAATTTTTCTGGATAAGGATGACATTGTATGCCTACGTGTTTGTAAAGAAGTTGATGTTGACTGAATCTACTGCGTTGCCCACCCCATGTAGCCAATGTAATCACTAAATAATAATGTAAGCTAACGTGAGGAGTAGCTTCATGAAAACTTAAAAAACTGTTCATCTGTGAGTGTAAAAGCCTTCCCTTAACTCTCGATTCTTCTTGTGATGTTAGACCTAACATTAGTTAGCAACAAAGTCCTTCCTTCACATGTTCTGATCAGACGTAACCTAATGTTACCAAACGCACTGCACACAGCTAACGTTACTGTTGGTTACGGCTGGTTGATAAGCTAATACTTGTCATGATGATTGAGGTTAAAACACTGTGTCAATATAAGCAAAGGCTTAGGGAGAGAACGCATTTGTGTTGAGGTTAAAAAATATTAATAACATTGCTGTCACTATCGCTGATGCTGTAACATTAAAGCAGACCATTGCGTTCGTCATCTCTTCTCTCATGTTGGCCTACGTGGCTGCAACTTTGCCTAAAAACCTATTAGCCGTATTCAATATTTATTTGTTTATTGTATTACATACAATTAGATGAGCCATATCCATGCAAAATTTGAACTTGTTCAGCAGGTTGATGAGACAGAACCGATGCTGGCTGAGCCTACTTTCTTGTATTTGAACAGGTATGGCCTGAGCGAATTGAGGGGGGGGGGAAACCTTCCCACACATCCATAGTAAGCTGTTGTTCTTACGTGCACGGAAAGGGCTCATGAGATTGTGCCTGAGTGGAAACGCCTCTGCCACACCAATTCTATTGAAAAAATTAAACTAGAATTATGTATACATCAATTCCACATAGATGGATGTATTTCAAGTGTTTGTTTCTTTTAATTTGATGATTATAATGGAAATGTAACACTGCTGCTAATGCAGACCGAAACACTTCACGTTTGTGGCCATCTGCCACGATGTTGCTCCCTTGAAAGATCTTTGATAAAACTGTGACGTGGTGGTTAATTGTCACCACCTTTCTTAGCCGTTTTTGATGTTTGTGTAAATGCGATTGTTTTCTTACTCGGGAGGGGAAGATAACCGGTTTCTTGAAGACCCGGGGAAGTGTAAACTAAGCAAAGATCACCATGGAGAAGACTGCAGATTTGCCACTTGTCCAAAAGACCACCATTGATGCCTTGCACAAGGAGGGCAAGAAGACACAAAAGTTCATTGCTGAAAAGGCTGGCTGTTCACAGAGCTCTGTGTCCAAGCATATTAATAGAGAAGCGAAGGGAAGGAAAAGATGTGGAAGAAAAAAGTGCTAGGGATAACCGCACCCTGGAGAGGATTGTGACACAAAACCCATTCAAAAATGTTGGAGAGATTCAGAAAGAGTGGACTGCAGCCAAGGGCGTCAGTTTGATTTATGAAGTGCTGGGGACAAAAACACTGATATACAGCTTGGTTCCAAAGTGCTGGGGATAGAAATTTCTTAATGTCTCTTTTATGCTTCTGTCTATATAAAATTGCAATATGTAAGCCTATCTTTTCGCAGAAAAAAAATATTATCTAGACCTATCTAGGTGATACGTGAGGAATTTATGTTTGGACAGCTTTGCGCACGCGAGTAGTGCTTGCAATATGCTGCGCTCTCTAGATCTCAGTCAGACCTATAACGTAGGCTAAAATAAAGCTTCTAATGTGACGGAAAAATAATTAACATGATCCCTTTCGATGACAATGCGATGCTTATTTTATAAATCACAAGCCTATTTTAATTCTCACAAACCGCCCTAATCTAACGCAGTGCGGATGATTATTTCCACAAGGAATTTATAAATCACCATTTATTAAATAACCTAAAAAAAAAACGTTTTCACACTTAAGTTGGTTATTAAATAATTTACCATAGATATGTAGGCTACTCAGACAGACCACTAGAGCTGATATAGGCTAGCCTATGTCTTATAACAACGAATGTACAATAATAACGAAATGTGGAGATGCAAAGATTTCAGCTGCTAGCCTGGCTGAACAACTGCTCCCTGGCTGTGAACTAAACGACGGCAAGGGGGCCTAAACGACTCTTGCCAAAATGCAAAAGGCCTAATGACCTGTAGTCCGGTGTATAGCTGAATGCAATCAAGGTAGCCTAAACGTGCAGCAATTTGAAACACAGCGCATTGTAACCTCCGTCTATTTGCCAAAAATCTTCTTGTTATGTTCTCGATGATTTAGGCCAGCATACCTAATAATAAATGAATGAATTAGTAGGCTCATCTAAGGGCGGAGTGAGCGATGTGTCCGAGGACCAGGGTATAAATTATTATGTAGCCTTTACCTTTCCAAAGAATAGTAAAGCCTACAATAGGCAGAAAATGTACGGGACTAATTCAAAAGAAAAATAGCTGCCCCGGCCAGTGATGCAGAAAGATGCTTTTAAAAGTTATGCTTTTAAAAGTCATTAAACGTCCCGAAAACAAACTCAATGGTTCCTATGAACTAACTGCTCTATTAGTCCCAATGTAAATTATTGTAACCACACAGATTGATAGCAATATAAGTCCCAAACAAAACGTTAATCTCTTGGTCAACAAACGTCGGGCTGAACGGTTAAAAGACGCAATACTTCACCAGCTGATGTCTTCAAAGAAAAGCTTGCGGTAACTTCCTATAACTTCTCCAAAGTGACTAGTCTTCGATTCAGACTTTAGCCTAGGCTGAAGTAGTCTATGTCTGATCTTGTACAGTAGGCTAAGTAACATGATCTACACTCACTGAGATAGGCTACTTACCACAAAGTAAATGTTAGAATTTGCGCATAAGGCCTAGGGAAAATCTGCTTTGTTTTACACCAAGATGAGCACAGCTGTTGTTTAGACCTTACCTGATTTTTTTTTTTTTTTTTTTTTGCCTTAAGTGAGATTGGCTTTATTTTTGAAAATTCTCTGGCAGTGGAGGAATTCAATATGAGCGCAACTGCTGATCCAACGTTACAATTAATTGCGCAAGCAGACAACTTTCCTTGCATTCGCGTGGATATCGTACCATGCTTAGAGATTTTGTGTTAACGATATGTTATTTTCAATTGTCAATAGTGCTGGGGACAAAATCTGTCATGACAAAAAGTCCCTGGGACATATCCCCGGCGTCCCCGGCTAAAATGACGCACTTGACTGCAGCTGGTGTCAGTGCTTCAAGAACCACCACACACAGGCATTATGCAAGACATGGGTTTCAGTTGTCGCATTCCTTGCATCAAGCCACTCTTGAACAAGAAACAGCGTCTAGCCTGGGCCAAAGACAAGAAGGATTGGACTGTTGCGGAGTGGTCCAAAGTTTTGTTCTCCGACGAAAGTAAATTTTTAAGGTCAAAGTCCCAGAGTCTGGAGGAAGAGTGGAGAGGCACAGAAACCACGTTGCCTGAGGTCCAGTGTGAAGTTCCCACAGTCAGTGATGGTTTGGGGTGCCATGTCATCTGCTGGTGTGGGTCCACTGTTCAAAATCCAAAGTGAATGCGGCCGTTTCCCAGGAAGTGTTAGAGCACTTCATGCTTCCTGCTGCTGACCAATTCTATGGAGATGAAGATTTCATTTTCCAGCAGGACCTGATCAACCAGTACCTGATCAACCAGTACCTGGTTTAAGGACCATAGTATCACTGTTCTTGATTGGCCAGCAAACTCCCCTGACCTTAACCCCATAGAAAATGTATGGGGCATTGTTAAAAGGAAGATGCGTGATGCCAGACCAACCAATGCTGATGAGCTGAAGGCCACTATCAGAGCAACCTGGGCTCTCATACCAACTGAGCAGTGCCACAGACTAATTGAATCCATGCCACGCCGCATTGCTGCTGTAATCCAGGCAAAAGGAGCCTCAACTAAATATTAAATGCTGAACATGATCATATTTTTCATTTTCAAACTTTTCAGTTGGCCAACATTTCCAAAAATCCTTTTTTTGTATTGATCTTAAATAATATTCTAATTTTCTGAGATACTGATTTTGGGTTTTTCCACTATTTTTCTATTATAATCATCAAATTCAAAGAAATAAACACTTGAAATATTTATGACCAGCACCTGTACGACTGTGATCCCATCTGCTCTGCGCCTGGTAGCAGAGCATCCTGTGACAGGCCAAGGGTCGCCTCCAGCAGCTTCTGGCCAAAGATGGAGTTGGCCAAGACACCACCATCGCTGGTCCTCCCGTAGCTACCCACATCCATGGCACGGAAGCAGTACTCCGCATCCACCACAGTGAGGAGAACTATGGAGTAGGTCCCCTTGTAGTTGTAAAAGAGACCCAAAACTGTCCGGAGCCTTGATGACGACGTGTTCGCCGTCAATGGACCCAAGGCAGTTGGGGAAGGCCCACAGGTGTTGGAAACCCTCTGCAATCCTCCTCCAGTCATTCATGCTCGACACCGACAAGAACCCCTCCACAAGGGCATCCCAAATCGCTGTGGTCACCTGACTGACTGGACTGCTGTTGTTTACCCTCCAAATCCAGGCTGGGCGTAGAGGTTATTTCAGGATTTTGGGTTTGAGGAGGGTGGGCAGCCTCAGGTAGGTCCAATAGAGACTGATTGGGGTGGTGTGGAGTGATTTGGACGTGAAGGGGGATTGCATGACGTCACATGTCAGAAAATGTATTTTTTAAATGACTCAAAAACGTTAATAGCACAAACGAAAATATTTGAAGCACAAACCAGCACAAACAAACTGCAGTGTTATTTCAGCATTTTGGGTTTGAGGGGGGGGGGGGGCAACTTCACACAGCTCTGACAGCCCCCTCCATCTTCTCCATATTATGCATGTGCTTGAATCAAACACCAGAAACAGGTTGGATTTTGCCCTGTTTAAAGGGCTATTGGGCTGTGTATCGGGAGTTAAGGCCCATTCATACTCAACATTTGTCCATACGTCTGAATTTCTGTCTCTTCATACCTCCGTACGGTTTTTATGTTTGCAAGTGCTAAACCCCGCCCCATTATTCCTAATGAATTTCATCCGTTTCGTCCGTAATCATAAGCTCCCCATTTTCATGTCAAACTCTGGACGAAATTGACGTAAAGTACGTGTGAAACACTCCACACGTATCCGTATCCGTCTTTTATGTGAGGTATGAATGGGGCTTTAGAGAGATGAATGTCATTATTCATCTTATTCCGTGGGTAAACTGCCATGACGATTGTCTTTCAACATCTGGTCTAGCAACGCATTGACTTAGCGTTGTGATATTTGATGTTTTAACGGTCTGATATAAGTGGTCTTACTATGAAGTTGTGCTCACTATATCCATCAATAAAGTTAGTACAGTTTGTCGGCAGATAAAAAATTATGTTTTCAGCAGTAAAAATGGTGTTTCCACGGCTACATTAAGGTGTTTTGTGATCGTGGTATTTCATGAAAATTATGATGTAAATGAGAGGCAGCAGCTAACGAAAGTTCCAAGACAATCGGAGGACATTCGAAAAGGGGCGGGGTGCATTAAGGTGAATATTATTTTTAATTAACAAAAGATCATGTCATTATTTTGTAACCAACTTCATTGTAATTTACAACATACAGTATAGCTTACCCAAAGGGAACCTTTGCACTTTCAAATTAGTTTCCTGTTTTTCAAAGCAAAAAGTGTCTTGTCTATAGATTCTATATCTATGTACTTTATTAAAAATTCTCCATTGGCCAAAAGTAACTGACGTTAGCCAAAGCAGTGTTGCACAAACTGCACTATTAGTTAAGCTAAATAGTTCTTTTTCTTCAACAGGAAATGCTGTGGTTCAAGTGGTAAGGTATACATGTTCAAACATTCAGAAATATAATTACGTTAAGAAAACGAACATGTAAATACCTCAAGATTTCAGCGAAATAGACGTATTATCTCACATCTCTCACCTACAACGTTAGCTAACTAAAAAACTGCACCATTAGCAAAGTGTTAATAAGTGTTCAATGCCAAAGCGTGATATCAACATATTCAAGCATCCAGATATGTAACCACGTTAATAGCGTTTGTAAGAAAACAAACACTTTATACATCCATCAAGACTACTGCAAAATAAAAGCATTTTTAAGCAGATCACTTGCCTTGCTTGATGTTGTTTTGCCGTTGACTCCTAGCGTCAGAATGTTCATCTCTGGTAAGATGCCTGTGGTAAGATGGCGGACCTGCGCAGATCACTGACCTTTTTTGAGGTCAGTGGCGTTGATGTTCTAACGTCTAGTCAGTATAATTACATAAATGTATTTACTGTACTTATGCCATACTGTTCTGTATCTAATGAAATGTTTGTCAAATAAATTCATCACTAAACCAGAGAAATGTACATGTAAATCAGTGTACCTGTTATCAGACAGTGCATTCACAACTGGCCTCTTCCTCCGATTAAATTTAGCCTTTGCAGGCACTGGTTGAGGCATCACTTTCTTGCTATGAGGTTTGTGTCACACCTGAGGGAGACTTGTTGATGCTTTCTTCTATGGAGCATCCTCCATATTCTTTGCCTTCCATAAGTCCAGCGTGTACATTAGTCCTACTAAATGAGAGCAGTACCCTGGCCGGTGTAAATGCTGGTTTTAGCACGGGTGACATCCGTGCTAAAACCAGCATTTATACCGGACTCGAGGGGCTTATTGTGCTTTTAAAACTGTTACCACGTTAATCGGCTATTGTTTCATTAACGGAAAACACAACACCCGTGCTAAAACCAGCATTTACACCGGCCTCTCGGGATTTATTGCTTACTTACACAGTCTTAATACGATATAGTAATGAGAAACAATTCTCATCAATGAGTTTATCATCAGGACATCTACCTGACAGTGCAGGAGCATCGTTGATCATCTTCTCGGCCTCAGTCTCGATGCTGCTCAAAGTTGATTGGTTCACGACCAAGGTGGGGAAGTTCCACATTTTTGTGGAACTCAGAAGTCCTGCCCGATCAGCAGCTGGCCAGACCAGTGACAGCTAAGCTGACACAGGCTACTAAAGTGATAAACCAATGAGACCTATTTGGTTTTTGCAGATTGTTCCCCAGAGTGAAGTAAAATAGCTCAATCTGATGACAATCTGAACTGTTCTGTGTATTATGCGGTACTATAAGCAGTCTGTAATAATGCACTGGCTCTTATTACACTCAAATAAACTAGATGGTACAAAATATGACCACCGCTCAGTTCTGCACATTCTCTGCCCTGTGTGTGTGTGAGACAGTAGGCCTATCATCCCAAACTAGTTACCCTTCGCTTAATAGAACCATCTACAGGTTGATGGTTGTACAGTCATTAAATGTGCATATAAATTCATTAATTTTATAGCCCCCCCCATGAAATTCCACAAAACTTGACATATTCCCACAAGATGTCAGGTTCATCATACACATAAAATTTGGTGCAGTTCATAACATCTAATCTAAAGATAGGGGCATTTAAAGCAGTATAAAATTGCATTTTCATTTTTTACCATGTAAAAATCACAAATGACAGGTGCAAAAAATGGGTGCAAATCACAAATGACTGGTTATAAGCTAAGTTGATGTGGGCTCTTGAGACCAACATTCCATAAACAACACACAACGGGTCAGGTAGTTCTTTAGGAAAAACTGCATTTTTGGGGGTTTCGGTAGGGGGAGGGGCAGCGCAAAGATGAAGTGGCCCCCGGGGACCAAACAAAATTTTTCCGTAAAAGTCTACAGGGGCTACATGGCCACCAAGTTTCATGTGCCCCAGTGTTACGGTGTCCCAGGAATCATTGACCAAAAATTCAGGAAGTAGATGACAGGAGAAGAAAAAAAAAAAAACTTTGACAATCACTATATGACCACTACGCTAGCGGCGGTCATAATAAACATGTTCATACAGGAAGCATTACACAGCAAACTACACTCAATCCTGATTAAACAACTATTACATAATGGTCTCTGGTGCCCTCGAGTCCCCATTGATCAAACAAGTTCTACACACTGAAATCTTTCACATGGAATAATATAAGATGATGCAGATTATGCTACCTTACTAAGCAATCAGAAGCTACAATTTTCTGGGTAATTACCAGATTATTTTCAAGAATATTAGACCGCATTATTTGTGTTTTTTCTGTTAATTTTGACCCTAAGAACCAATAATTGGAGGGTCTGCTCTGCCGGAAATATCGCAAAAAAGATTTGTGCCCATTTTAGTGTATACAGTGTATTATTCATCAGAAAAATGTGAAAAATTATTTTTTTCCCTCTTCTAATCCTCAGTCTCTGTCCAGAAATACATTGCAGATGCACAGAACACATGTACTGGCAACATCAACTGAAAAGGAAAAATCTTAAAACACATTTTAATATGATTTCTCATCAGTTTTGTACAAAAAATGGCAGATTTTCTCACTTTTTCCAAATATTTTCATATTTACTTCATTGCTGGCAATTAACTATTCCCCCATCAGTCATCAGTCCATATGTCATACTTTTCACCAAATTATATACTCATAGGGGTTACTGTATAAAAAAGTTTATAAAAATTCAACCAAAATTATGGTATCAGTGATGAGTTCAATTCTAGTTTGTAATGAACAGGCTTAAAGCCTCAATATCATTTTAGGCTACTCTGAAATGTCCGAATGACATAGCCTACTGGATATTTAAAATGGTTGGCAGCACAGGGAATCCACGTGGAATTGCACTCTCTCCTGCACTGTTCACTTTGAACACCACAAACCTCAAGTACAACTCTGAATCATACCATATGAGATATTCTCTGACAACACTGCAATTGTTAGGTGTCTCAAAGATGGCCAGGAAAGGGGAGTACAAGAGCCTTGTGGAAGACTTTGTTGGATGGTGTAGTACTAACCAGCTCATCCTCCCAGTTCCCAAGAAACCCCCTATCATGTCATTGAATGATTACGGACCTGTGGCCTTGACTTCATTCACTGTGAAGTCCTTTGAATGTTAATTAGTCAATAGTACTGCCTTATCTCAAAGACATCACCATACTTTACGTCATTAGTTGGACCCCCTGCAGTCTGTCTATAGGGAAGTGGAAGTGGATGATGCAGTGAACATGGCTGCATTTCATTGTGCAACACCTTGAACAGCCTGGGGCCTGTGCTACAGTGCTGTTTGTGGACTATCATACCTTTTTTGGATTATCATACCTAAAATTCTCTGAGTTCATTTCCTGCCATCTGTCAGTGGCTCTCCATCTTCCTGACTGGCAGGAGAACTTCTCGAACAACCTAGAACTCAGCACTCTATAGCTCTGCTCTCAAACTATAGGGCGTGGACACATGTCAGGCGGGCACAAGACGTCTCCTTGCTATTGACCAATAATTACATGTAGACTCTCAAGTTTCAGGGATCCATCATCTCCCAGAATCTAAAATGGGAGATCCAAATTCTTCAACGGTATCCTCAAAAAGGCCCAGGTAATACTTCCTACGAACTGTGGAAATATGGCTCACCACAAGAGGTATTGGCCATCTTCATCATCATCTACACTGCTGTCTTCTACACTGCTGCATATTCATCACAGTGCGGCTTGGAGCAGCCACTAAACAGGACAAGCACAGACTACTATACAAAATTTGGTTGAGGGAAAAGTCATTGTGCACCCCTAATATTCCTATTAAGGATACAGTTTTATATAAAATCCTATAATCATTATCATATCAGCATCTGATAAAAGTCCTTTACATAATGTTTTTTTTCTGTTTCATGTCGGAAATGTGACTCGGAATACTTCAATTTTGTAAACCAACAAATAAAATAATAAAAAATAAATAAATAGATGAAAAAATAAAGAAAAAAGACATGCTGATAATCAAGTCCTCATTATGTTCAAAGTGGCATAACTTCCAGGGCACCTAGAAACAAAATTTATTAACTTTTGTTATTCATACTAGGTGAGTTTTGTAGAAATATACGAAGTTTAATCTTTTGCCAGTGTGCTGCAGTATCTTCTACGACTATGTTAAGTTTCCAGTATGTGGAAACATGGCTTGTTGAGCTTGTTGATTGCCAATTAGTTGATAGCCCAACTAGTAATCATCCCATTTACACTGATTCTGGTTGGATTTTATAATAGTTGGCTGGGAAGTTAGTTGGGAATAGTTGATTGACAATGAAGTAAAGTAAAGACATATTGAGAAAATGCCTACTTTTAGCACTAAATGGAGGGGAAATCATACATAAATGTATTTTTTTTTTTTTTCAATTAATGTTGTCAGCACATGCATTCTGTGCATCTGGAATGTATTTTTTGACAGCCACTGAGGATTTAAGGGGAAAAAAAGTTTTTTCACATTTTTCTGCTAAATATTGAAGGGTACATACACTAAAATGGGGACAACTTTTTTCGCGATATTTCCGGCAGAGCAGACCCTCCAATTATTTGTTCTTGGGGTTAAAGGTAACCAAAAAAACAAAAATGAAAAGTATAACAGACGGTGTCAGGTTCAACCTATTTTCTTGAGCTTTTTAGACCTTGGCTCCCTGACTATATCTATGAATGCAAAGAATGTCTGTCTGTGTGTCAACCACTACACCAGACAAACCTGCCACTGTGTATGGTGACCCTAAAGAAAGAGGAAGAGGGAACAGCAGTGACCCAGCGAAACATGTACCAAGTGACTTTGGTGGTACTCTGCCTGCACCGAGAGCACATCTCTCTGTACAGGGTTCCCACTCTACATTAGACATAAAATTCCCTGACTTTTCCATGACCTTCCCTGACCAAAAAGCTAAATTTCCATGACCGCCCCATTAACGAAATTTTTAATAAAATTATTGGGCGCTGAGCAGGAAAGGTAATTTCAAATGGTCAAAGCAATCCTGATGTCGTCCCTTAAATGTAATCTACCTCCTAACACTCAGTTGACATTAATTGCCAAAGTTCAATAGGTAAATTTTTGTTTGATTTTTAAGGATATGTACCCAAGCAAGCTGTACTCTGAGCAGAAATGTAGGCATACTATTTACTAAATTTAGATGAGGCTCTGTAGTTCACATCTAGTAAAGACCTCAGAAATATGTGGGGCGTCCCTAGCAATGCAAAACATTCAGGGATCTAGCGCAGAAGTTAGTAATATTTCTGCGGGGCATTGGGGGTATCACCCCTGAGAAAATTTGAAAAATTGGCCGATGGAACATGCAATTTCAACATAGTTTTAAAGTGAAAAGAACAGAATCGCCATAAGTCAAGATTCATGTTGGGATGTACCAGCATGTTGATGTTTAGATGTTTAGACTATTAAAGAAAGAGCCTCTGCCAAATTGCACCAAACTGTCCATCTTAGGTGGCAAGCTTTTTGACATGTTGCCTGAAATGGTTTTGTTTGTTGCGTGCCGGCCAATTTTTGATTTATTGTATGGTTCGCATTTCCAAAATGCGAATTTAAACCCGTTCTAGCTATGCAAAGTCACTTATCTTATGATCATGTATTTCTTTTAATCAAATTAAAATTATCTATATGCTAGATTGACTTATCATTTTGTCTTCCTTTAATGAAATCATAGGCCTACCAGGTTAATGTGTTAACAGTTTTAGAAGCCCAATAACGCATTATAGGCCTAATCTGTGAATTATATTTGTTTTATCACGACTAAGGGAATCTAACTCTGATCCTAACAACTCCCCTTAGCCAAGGTAAAACGAGCTTGCAGTCTCACGTGGGTTATTGCAATGTTTCATCTTTTTTAGAGCGGGAGAGGTTTTGGGTAACAAAGGAAATAAACTGAGAAATGAGGGTGCGGAGATAGACACTAACAAATTACCCTGAAATTCCCTGACTTTTCATGCAAAATGATCAAATTCCCTGACTTTCCCTGTCTGGAACAGCTCTTACTGAAATTCCCTGATGTTCCAGAAATTCCCTGACCCGTGGGAACCCTGTCTGTAGGTGCACATGGTTCAGCCAACGTACTCAGTAGCCAGTGATTTTGGAAGACAACTTCTGATCTTATTTGAGCTTAGTAAAGCACATACCGATGGACCAGGACTGCTAAGATTAGATTGGATTCCAGTGATGACTTGAGTTAGCGCAACAGCAGTACTTTTAACATAACATAACATACCTTTTAGACAAAAACACACTGGCAGTGAATAAATTTATTTGGTACACGTTCATCAACAGAGCATAGGATGACCATAAAATATAAAAAGAAAACAATTCAAGCTTTATCCTGTAAACCCATGACAATCTAATCTTGATCATTTACAACGTAACCAAAAGTACAGTATAGAGCCCACAGAATAGAGAGGCCAAGGGAGCAAGATTAGCAGTCAAAGGAAACATCTGCAGAAGAAATTACTTGAATAAATTCTTCAGTTATTCATATGTTATACAAGTGATACAGAAAAAAAGGCCAATGAAAGTAAAGTAAAACGCATTGTCTTCTTTACATTTTTTTTTCTTCCTAAATGGAAGGGATTTTTTAACCTTCTCTGGGATGGTTAACTGCCCATCTCATGGAATCACATTATTTTATACTCCCTACATGACAAAAGGGAGAATTTACACATGCAGACCAAATCAAATAATCTCACATGCTTGTTAAATCTTAAACGTTAAATTAAACCAGCTGAACTCGGATAACATGATATTTTTTGCATCAAAATCTAAACAAAATGGCTTAAAAAGGGTTATCAAAAAGACTCCAAAAAGGGGGAACCTATTTTCTCTGGCTTCATGACATGGTTGTAATCTTCAGCAAATATGTGTGTGTGTGTGTGTGTGTGTGTGTGTGTGTGTGTGTGAGTAAAGGGATGACTGGGAGTAATATAGGGTGAGGTAGGAGGGTTGGTCAGTGACACCAAGCTCACTAAGGCATCGCAAGTTTGTCTTATCCAGGCAAATGTTCTTAGAAATGTATTCCTTTACATTACACACAGTATTAATGAATGCTAAATTCTGGAGACACTGACTGTACCGAAACACAACTTTCCTGACAGTAGTGGATGTTTTCTCTTTGCTAAATCTATCACCGGAGGGGGAAAAAAAGAGAACACTGGGACAAAATCAGTTGATCCAAATATGAAGACTCCACACACATCAATTTGTGGTTGGCATCGTATGGCTCCACACATCTTAGCCTTTTCCACAATTCCAGACAAGCGATGGCATCTCCCAATCATGCACACACAGGTGCAGATATACTCCAGTTTACAGCATAGCTGAAATGCAGCCATTGCAGTCACATCCTACCTGCTCTACATAAGAACAGAGAAGATACTAAAACATACAGCAGTGCCACAATCCTCATTAGCAAAGCCACCTCACCTCAATACTGCAAGAAGGTTTTAGCCTCTTTCAAAACTTTACTTAGGAACTGTAGGAGGCTAGGTTCTTTGTGCTTTCAAGGCAGAATGAATTCTCCTGTGTGTGTTTTAGCCTTTTTTTAATATATATTTTTTTAAACAAAGAGATAGCATGGGTGCACATTAAGGCCCAAATTTTCACTGATTTTCCCCAGTGGTTTCAACAGATGTGTGTGATTCTGGTACAGGTGAGGGGGTATAAGCAACCTAACGGCTGTTTAAAGACGTGTTGTTCTGACCATAGCGTAATGAATTTAGCTGAGGTGTATTCTCTCTTTGAACAGATGGGGAATTACTAAGCATTGCATAGCTACTGTACATACAGAGGGAAAATAATGTTTTGTGCAAATTGTATCTTAACCGTTCTCACCAGAAAGTGAGGCAAATCAATTGAACTTTCAGAGATTATATGTATCAACCGTTAGCAAAAGTTCCAGGTTCAGGTCCAGCAGTTCCCCCTCAAAACTGATTGTTGCACAGTGCCACAAATAGCATTCCAGCAAACCGTCAGCTGATCAGAATCGTTTAGAAAAGGTCTTGGTTCCCTTCCTCTGTAGATGTTATTGCACCAAGTAGTAGTTGATTGCCAAAGTACACCTACTAGACTCCAATATGAATTCCCATGAATATTGCATAGGTAAGAGAAGTAGAGGGAGGAGGGAAAGCTGAAGAGTCCAGGTACCTGCCTGTATTCTGGTGACTTCCAAACAACCAAACGCTGCTCATGGCACACGTCTCCAGTGACAGTGGTGGGCAGACAGGCAGGCAGGGCAACCACAGGCGCAGACGGTATTTGGCACACAAATACACCTTCAAGAGAATCCAGGAACTGAAGAGCATTTGCAAAGGAGTTTATTTGTGTGTGTGTGTGTGTGTGTGTGTGTGTCTGTGTCTGTGTGTGTGTTGGGTTAGGGCTATCTGAAGACCCCAACGTTGATTGATAAAGCCACCTCTGGTTTTCTGTTCTTCCCTTGTCCTGCCTTTCTCCCTGGTCCTGGCTCTTGGTTAGCTTCTGCACTGTCGCTCTGAGGCCTTATGCAAATTAAACAGTGACAAAAATATAGAGATTGAAATATGTTTCATCCATACTTTTGTGGAAAATGAGAACAAAACAACAAAAAACATGCAAGAGATCCAAACAGCCATGTGACATTATGAGAATAATACCAACCCTTTTTTTAATCTTTCTGCTTCCTCTTTCAGTCTCTGCTGCCCCAGCTCATCCTGAAGAGTGTTGAAGTCCCGGTTACCGTCAATCAGCAGGTTCTGAAACAAACAAACACACACACACACACACACACACACACACACACACGTCATTGAAGGCTTATACATTCAGACAAAATTATTCAATATGCTATTCATTAAAATGGGTGGATCAATGCAGATTTCTTTTTCACCTTGATGCCAACAATGTCACCATCTTTCAAGTAATAGGGTGCCCCCTGGAGGTTGTCATTCTTTTTCTTCTTTTTCCGTTTCGACACCTGCTGGGTCTGAAAGGATTTCATGAAGTTTCAGTTGTCATTTACCAACAGCCTAATCTACAGCAACAAAACCTCACCCATAGATCCGCATGTCCTTGGCTCGGACATTAGATTCCAGATTCAGACATCTGAGTGTGTTTCCCAAAACCATAGCTGCTAACCAGTTAGCAACTTCCCCTCTAGTTAGCAACCTAGTTGGTTGGCAATGGGCTGTGTGCAACTTTTTTGCGGTGGTATGGTTAGCAACTATGATTTTGGGCGACAGACCTCAGATCCCCTCCGCACTCCCTGGGCAGGCTTACCCAGGTGGAGACGGGCATCCATGAGTGCCTCTCTGGGAGGCGTTTGGCCATCAGCAGGCTGTCGGGCGAGAGGCCGTAGCGTGTGGAAAGGGCCACGCGCAAAGCCCTCGGGCTGGAGTCGTTCCCTGCTTCCCACACAAACTCCTCCCACGGGAAATACTGCCGCTCTCCCGGCACGCTCATTTGGACCCGCAGCAGGAGGTCCTTCGACCTGAGGAAGGCAACGACAGACGGGGTCATTTATTATCATTTTTTTATATTGTTATTTATATATTGTTTGATATACATTTATTTATCTGCATTTCTTTATTGTCATCAGGCAATTGAGCTAATGATGGGTGTCCGTGTGACTTACCCAAGCTCCTCCTCTTTCAGTAGACTCTGCACACAAATCTCTGCTCCATTTGTCACCTTCAGTTTCCTTTAACACGGTAAAGACAGATAATAGAGAAATAAGAAATGGGTGATCTTTCACAATGTTCTTGTAGAGTACAGAGCAGAGAGACAGATTTGATGTTAGAGGACAGGTGGGGATGAAAATATCAGTTGGCTAACTGTGCGTACAGACCAAGACCGATTCAGGCGACAGGGGCGACGGAAGTAATTGACTTTGCATTGGGACCGGCGATTTGGGCGACGAAACTTGGGCGACTTGGCGATAAAATCAAGTTAAACTTCGGTTAACTTTATGTAATGAGCTATGATGCGGTTGGGCGATTACCAATCAGAATGTCGATTTACTGGTGAGATGCCAATAGAGAAGCAGGATTAACGTTTGAATGCTAACGTCATGGGCAAATTTGCCGTTTTGGTTGCTGTGCTCAAGCGATGTTTCTTGGGAGTCTTCGGCGACTCTTGGCAATTTATCGCTGGCGGTCTGAACGTACAGTAATGTGTAACAACAGTAAAAGTGTAAGTACATGGGAGTTGGGGTGTGAAAGGAGAAAGAGGGAAAAGCAATCTGGCTACAGTAGGTAGCCTACCTGAGACTTTGCTGGTTTCCTCTGAGGATCTTGCCCAGCTTCTGACCCTCCAGCTGCCACACTCGCAGAAACGCCGTCATTGGCACACACACATCCAGCAGAGCTGGCAGGGTCATCACCTTCACACACACACACACACACACACACACACACACACACACACACACACACACACACACACACACACACATTTTATTACACTACCCACAACAAATACAGATAAAATCCAACTTAGGAAATTTCAAGATCCCCTAATGAGAAAAGAAAGTCATCTACCTGTGTTTTGAGGTCTTCTAATGTGGCTTCATCATTGATCTCTACTTTTCCCGCAATCCTTAACTCCGCACCAAGCCAGTCTGGGAAGAGCAGACACATCAAACAAAGTAAGTTACTGTCAAATCATGACCTTCAAAGTATTTCCAAGGTTATCCATCCAAGCTCACCTGCAGAGATGACCTCGTGTGTCTGAGATGCTGCCCTCTCAGTGGTGTGGTTGACCTCCATCTCCATGGAAACAGGACTTTCCCTGAGGTCTACGTAGAGCCAAACCGATAATTTCAGAAATCCCTGACAGAGAAGCAAATTAACATCAAGCTGGTTAGGTTATCTGGTGGTGGCGATTTTAGGTTGCATGTTAGGTTAAGTGACGTCAGGGTCCCAAGCTCTAAAGTAGACTCTTCACTGTAGTGGGTCTTAAAGCAATATACCGGAGTAAGTTTAAGCATAGCCCTGCTGCATGAGCCTTCTAACAGCAATCTATTTCGCATGAAATGAAAGAATTTCGAACAGCACAGACCTAACACGAATCGCGAAACACTTTACATTGAGTCAATGTAACCTCAGATCTTCCTTTCGGTTTCCAATAGTCAGGTCCCATTGATTCAGTGTTAAGTGCCTGTTTGCTTCTGCGTTCGCGTTCGGTTTGTGCTGTACCAAATTATTTTGTTCCACTCGCTAACTAGCGCATTTAGCAAGCTCTTTCAACAGGGCTATGCTTGAATTCACTCCGGTGCTATCTTTTAAGAGGCCACGGGAAGGCTTTTGTTCTGAGTACCTTGGGTGGAAGACATCCCGCAGAGAGCATCAGCTTGTCTCCATGACTGATCCGTGCCTTAGACAATGTCGTATTCTAGGAGGGGAAAGCAAGAAGATAAAGTGAGATCAAGGTGTTTGCAATGGTGTAAAGGTGTGTAAAGTGAACAAATAAAAAAAAGAACAAATCCTAGTTAAGTGACAAAAAGAGTGATGGAGTAACTGACTCACTACACTCACCTCATCCATTATCACCTCCCCAACCTCATCGTCCCAGTTCATTCGATTCAGATGCCAAGCATCTCCTACAAACACACACACACACACACACACACGCAGACACACAAAGAAAGAGGGGGGGTGTAATGTTTATGAGTCACATAACCAGTTGTAAGGACAGGAAAGTCCTAGGCATCACTGCACTGTAATAGATATTAGGTTGTGCCATACCTTCAAGTCCAGCTTTCTTCAACATCTCTGTCAGACACTGACCAGAAAAGAAAAAAAAAACAGAAAAGGGGGTTAACAAAGATTTTTTTGTTGGGAGTACAACAAATAGAAACACACACTTAGGGCGGTATTCTTCCAGGTGCTTAAGTCTAAAAATATGCTGAGTGCAGACTGAAACAGGTGTTTTTGACTGGGAGAATACCACCCTTGATCCATTGCAGAGATACACAGAGAGTAAATCATTGTTTAAAAGCAGCACACATGCCGCTCTCTAAATAGAGATGACTATATTGCAGTCTATAAATATAGACTTCTCACCTCTTTGACTGTAAGTGTCTCCTCTACAATGATGTCCATCTCTTGACCAGCAGAGGGCGCTGAGCCAACAGTGAAGTACAGAAAGAGCTGCAATAGGAATATTGTTAATATGTTATTCAATATTGTGTATTCTGTTTGTGTGTATGTACAGTATGTAAGCGTTTGTACAACACTGTGCTCATTATCTTACAATAGCTAAGGTTCATAGATAATATGAATTTAGTGTGTGTGTGTGTGTGTGTCTGTCTTGGTTACCTGTGTGGATTTGGGTGCTGGTCCAACACACAGGAACAGGGTGGTCATTAGCCTAATCCCAGCCTCTCTCACAGTGATGTCATCATACACTTTATGGAAACAAGAATTCACACAAACACATGCATCATTGTTTTAAGAGCAACATTTCTGATCAACAGAGTCAAGTATGTGTGTGTGTGTGTGTGTGTGTGTGTGTGTGTGTGTTTATGCATGCATGTGTTTTTTGTATGTTTATATGGGCTTGAGTGTGTAAACGTGTGTGTGTGTGTGTGTGTGTGTGTGTGTGTGTGTGTGTCTCACCTGGGGGTAGAAGATTCCCCGTTCGATCCATCTGCCTCAGGCAGCACTCTACACCTGGAGAGGTGATGTGTGTGGGATTAAAATGAGACCACATATGAACAGGTTGCACACAAATTAGACCATTTGACAAAGATATAAATAGAGTATATATTATAGTATTATAGGGAGTAAAAATGTATGGGTTTCCCACAAATTTCATATTTATGGTTCTGCCACAAACATAATGGGCTTGAGTCTGTGTGTGTGTGTGTGTGTGTGTTTTCACCTTTGAGCTTATCTTCCAATTCCAGTTCCTCAATGGCCGCCTTCTTCACCTCAGACAGGAGCTGATATCAAACACACACACACGCACACACACACACAATCATATATTTGAATAATGCCACAAAGTATAAATGAATGTGCAAGCATGGGCTCACAATAAATGTATTCTAACATTCTAACTTACCATATTCCCTGCAGCAGCAACCTTTCTCCTCCTCTTCATCTCCTCCTCCTCCTCCTCTTTGTCCTGCTCTCCTCTTCTGAACTCCACCTGCAGCCAGCGGCAGTCCGAGGGGGTCGTCACGGTGACCATATCTCCACTGAGGCTGAAGATGCTGAGATGCGGAAAAGAACAAAAAGGTGTTAATGGTATTAACCCAATACATATATGTGTTAATGAAGGTGTACATGTGTGTACATGAGTGTGTGCATGATGGAGTTTGAGTGAGAGTGTGTATTTCTATGCCAGTGTGTAAGTGCATGTGTGTGAATTTTAATGTGTGTGTGTACAGTATGTATATTACACTTCCTCATCTGACAGACTGAGTGTGAGTGTGTGTATGTGTATGTGACTGTGAGTGAGTGTGTGTGTGTGTTTGAGTGTGTGTGTGTTACTCCCTCACCTGCTGTCCAGTGCATGGGGCTCTAGCAGCAGCAGTGCGTCCCCATCCTTGAGTGCCAGCTCCCTTAGCGTCCTCTGCATGTCCTGCGGTGGAAACACCTTCCACCCACTGGCCCCCCGCCCTCACCCCCACCCCCACCCCCAGTGCCAACTTTGCTAGTCTCCCTGCACACTAGCGCCTCCTGGGGTCCCAGAGCCTCCAGCACGGTCCCTAGGGTGGCACCGCGGGCGAAGCCCTGCATTGAGCGAACCAGCCCAGCGCCGGGGGCCTCGCCGGAGGGGTCGGTGGTGGTTGAGGAGGCGGCGGCGGTGGATTGGTCATCAAGCTCCTCGTCTGACGGCCGGACGACAGTGAGCAGCAGAGGCTCCCATTCGGCTCCTGTGCGCACGACTGACCCACTCACCTGAGAGGAGGAGAGAATGATGGGAGAGGAGAGATAAACAGATGCATGAGGCAGGTGAGAAAGAGAAGGGAGTTTGTTGATGGTTGATAGTATGTTCTTATTGCATGATAACTTTTCGTAAAGTACTGTAATAGAGCATGGTTGAACTGTATCGTGTAACATACAGTACATGGCATCCGCAAATGTTATGTGCGAATGTGTGAGACTGTGTGTGTATAAGTGTGTGTTCTCACCTCTACACCATTCCATACAAATAAGTCAGAGCCAGAATTCACGCCAGCACTGTACAAAGATTGTTGATCATCTGAAAGACAAACACATACCGGTACACACACACACACACACACACACACACACACATTATCTCACAAGGACAGGCAAGCTTCCAGGTCAAAACAAC
>JAODXP020000031.1:8685678-8729249 GCA_027497455.2 Sardinella longiceps
CCCGTGGGAACCCTGTACTCTGCCTGCACCGAGAGCACATCTCTCTGTAGGTGCACATGGTTCAGCCAACGTACTCAGTAGCCAGTGATTTGAGCAACTCGATCATTGATCTTGAAGACACCATGGACCAGGACTGCTAAGATTAGATTGGATTCCGGTGATGACTTGAATTAGCGCAACAGCAGTACTTTTAACATAACATAACATACCTTTTAGACAAAAACACACTGGCAGTGAATAAATTTATTTGGTACACGTTCATCAACAGAGCATAGGATGACCATAAAATATAAAAAGAAAACAATTCAAGCTTTATCCTGTAAACCCATGACAATCTAATCTTGATCATTTACAACGTAACCAAAAGTACAGTATAGAGCCCACAGAATAGAGAGGCCAAGGGAGCAAGATTAGCAGTCAAAGGAAACATCTGCAGAAGAAATTACTTGAATAAATTCTTCAGTTATTCATATGTTATACAAGTGATACAGAAAAAAAGGCCAATGAAAGTAAAGTAAAACGCATTGTCTTCTTTACATTTTTTTTCTTCCTAAATGGAAGGGATTTTTTAACCTTCTCTGGGATGGTTAACTGCCCATCTCATGGAATCACATTATTTTATACTCCCTACATGACAAAAGGGAGAATTTACACATGCAGACCAAATCAAATAATCTCACATGCTTGTTAAATCTTAAACGTTAAATTAAACCAGCTGAACTCGGATAACATGATATTTTTTTGCATCAAAATCTAAACAAAATGGCTTAAAAAGGGTTATCAAAAAGACTCCAAAAGGGGGAACCTATTTTCTCTGGCTTCATGACATGGTTGTAATCTTCAGCAAATATGTGTGTGTGTGTGTGTGTGTGTGTGTGTGTGTGTGTGTGTGTGTGTGTGTGTGTGAGTAAAGGGATGACTGGGAGTAATATAGGGTGAGGTAGGAGGGTTGGTCAGTGACACCAAGCTCACTAAGGCATCGCAAGTTTGTCTTATCCAGGCAAATGTTCTTAGAAATGTATTCCTTTACATTACACACAGTATTAATGAATGCTAAATTCTGGAGACACTGACTGTACCGAAACATAACTTTCCTGACAGTAGTGGATGTTTTCTCTTTGCTAAAACTATCACCGGAGGGGGAAAAAAAGAGAACACTGGGACAAAATCAGTTGATCCAAATATGAAGACTCCACACACATCAATTTGTGGTCGGCATCGTATGGCTCCACACATCTTAGCCTTTTCCACAATTCCAGACAAGCGATGGCATCTCCCAATCATGCACACACAGGTGCAGATAAACTCCCGTTTACAGCATAGCTGAAATGCAGCCATTGCAGTCACATCCTACCTGCTCTACATAAGAACAGAGAAGATACTAAAACATACAGCAGTGCCACAATCCTCATTAGCAAAGCCACCTCACCTCAATACTGCAAGAAGGTTTTAGCCTCTTTCAAAACTTTACTTAGGAACTGTAGGAGGCTAGGTTCTTTGTGCTTTCAAGGCAGAATGAATTCTCCTGTGTGTGTTTTAGCCTTTTTTTAATATATATTTTTTTAAACAAAGAGATAGCATGGGTGCACATTAAGGCCCAAATTTTCACTGATTTTCCCCAGTGGTTTCAACAGGTGTGTGTGTTATTCTGGTACAGGTGAGGGGGTATAAGCAACCTAACGGCTGTTTAAAGACGTGTTGTTCTGACCATAGCGTAATGAATTTAGCTGAGGTGTATTCTCTCTTTGAACAGATGGGGAATTACTAAGCATTGCATAGCTACTGTACATACAGAGGGAAAATAATGTTTTGTGCAAATTGTATCTTAACCGTTCTCACCAGAAAGTGAGGCAAATCAATTGAACTTTCAGAGATTATATGTATCAACCGTTAGCAAAAGTTCCAGGTTCAGGTCCAGCAGTTCCCCCTCAAAACTGATTGTTGCACAGTGCCACAAATAGCATTCCAGCAAACCGTCAGCTGATCAGAATCGTTTAGAAAAGGTCTTGGTTCCCTTCCTCTGTAGATGTTATTGCACCAAGTAGTAGTTGATTGCCAAAGTACACCTACTAGACTCCAATATGAATTCCCATGAATATTGCATAGGTAAGAGAAGTAGAGGGAGGAGGGAAAGCTGAAGAGTCCAGGTACCTGCCTGTATTCTGGTGACTTCCAAACAACCAAACGCTGCTCATGGCACACGTCTCCAGTGACAGTGGTGGGCAGACAGGCAGGCAGGGCAACCACAGGCGCAGACGGTATTTGGCACACAAATACACCTTCAAGAGAATCCAGGAACTGAAGAGCATTTGCAAAGGAGTTTATTTGTGTGTGTGTGTGTGTCTGTGTCTGTGTCTGTGTGTGTGTTGGGTTAGGGCTATCTGAACACCCCAACGTTGATTGATAAAGCCACCTCTGGTTTTCTGTTCTTCCCTTGTCCTGCCTTTCTCCCTGGTCCTGGCTCTTGGTTAGCTTCTGCACTGTCGCTCTGAGGCCTTATGCAAATTAAACAGTGACAAAAATATAGAGATTGAAATATGTTTCATCCATACTTTTGTGGAAAATGAGAACAAAACAACAAAAAACATGCAAGAGATCCAAACAGCCATGTGACATTATGAGAATAATACCAACCCTTTTTTTAATCTTTCTGCTTCCTCTTTCAGTCTCTGCTGCCCCAGCTCATCCTGAAGAGTGTTGAAGTCCCGGTTACCGTCAATCAGCAGGTTCTGAAACAAACAAACACACACACACACACACACACACACACACACACACACACACACACACACACACACGTCATTGAAGGCTTATACATTCAGACAAAATTATTCAATATGCTATTCATTAAAATGGGTGGATCAATGCAGATTTCTTTTTCACCTTGATGCCAACAATGTCACCATCTTTCAAGTAATAGGGTGCCCCCTGGAGGTTGTCATTCTTTTTCTTCTTTTTCCGTTTCGACACCTGCTGGGTCTGAAAGGATTTCATGAAGTTTCAGTTGTCATTTACCAACAGCCTAATCTACAGCAACAAAACCTCACCCATAGATCCGCATGTCCTTGGCTCGGACATTAGATTCCAGATTCAGACATCTGAGTGTGTTTCCCAAAACCATAGCTGCTAACCAGTTAGCAACTTCCCCCTCTAGTTAGCAACCTAGTTGGTTGGCAATGGGCTGTGTGCAACTTTTTTGCGGTGGTATGGTTAGCAACTATGATTTTGGGCGACAGACCTCAGATCCCCTCCGCACTCCCTGGGCAGGCTTACCCAGGTGGAGACGGGCATCCATGAGTGCCTCTCTGGGAGGCGTTTGGCCATCAGCAGGCTGTCGGGCGAGAGGCCGTAGCGTGTGGAAAGGGCCACGCGCAAAGCCCTCGGGCTGGAGTCGTTCCCTGCTTCCCACACAAACTCCTCCCACGGGAAATACTGCCGCTCTCCCGGCACGCTCATCTGGACCCGCAGCAGGAGGTCCTTCGACCTGAGGAAGGCAACGACAGACGGGGTCATTTATTATCATTTTTTTATATTGTTATTTATATATTGTTTGATATACATTTATTTATCTGCATTTCTTTATTGTCATCAGGCAATTGAGCTAATGATGGGTGTCCGTGTGACTTACCCAAGCTCCTCCTCTTTCAGTAGACTCTGCACACAAATCTCTGCTCCATTTGTCACCTTCAGTTTCCTTTAACACGGTAAAGACAGATAATAGAGAAATAAGAAATGGGTGATCTTTCACAATGTTCTTGTAGAGTACAGAGCAGAGAGACAGATTTGATGTTAGAGGACAGGTGGGGATGAAAATATCAGTTGGCTAACTGTGCGTACAGACCAAGACCGATTCAGGCGACAGGGGCGACGGAAGTAATTGACTTTGCATTGGGACCGGCGATTTGGGCGACAAAAGCGGCAGGCGACTTGGGCGACGAAACTTGGGCGACTTGGGCGATAAAATCAAGTTAAACTTCGGTTAACTTTATGTAATGAGCTATGATGCGGTTGGGCGATTACCAATCAGAATGTCGATTTACTGGTGAGATGCCAATAGAGAAGCAGGATTAACGTTTGAATGCTAACGTCATGGGCAAATTTGCCGTTTTGGTTGCTGTGCTCAAGCGATGTTTCTTGGGAGTCTTCGGCGACTCTTGGCAATTTATCGCTGGCAGTCTGAACGTACAGTAATGTGTAACAACAGTAAAAGTGTAAGTACATGGGAGTTGGGGTGTGAAAGGAGAAAGAGGGAAAAGCAATCTGGCTACAGTAGGTAGCCTACCTGAGACTTTGCTGGTTTCCTCTGAGGATCTTGCCCAGCTTCTGACCCTCCAGCTGCCACACTCGCAGAAACGCCGTCATTGGCACACACACATCCAGCAGAGCTGGCAGGGTCATCACCTTCACACACACACACACACACACACACACACACACACACACACACACACACACATACATTTTATTACACTACCCACAACAAATACAGATAAAATCCAACTTAGGAAATTTCAAGATCCCCTAATGAGAAAAGAAAATCATCTACCTGTGTTTTGAGGTCTTCTAATGTGGCTTCATCATTGATCTCTACTTTTCCCGCAATCCTTAACTCCGCACCAAGCCAGTCTGGGAAGAGCAGACACATCAAACAAAGTAAGTTACTGTCAAATCTTGACCTTCAAAGTATTTCCAAGGTTATCCATCCAAGCTCACCTGCAGAGATGACCTCCTGTGTCTGAGATGCTGCCCTCTCAGTGGTGTGGTTGACCTCCATCTCCATGGAAACAGGACTTTCCCTGAGGTCTACGTAGAGCCAAACCGATAATTTCAGAAATCCCTGACAGAGAAGCAAATTAACATCAAGCTGGTTAGGTTATCTGGTGGTGGCGATTTTAGGTTGCATGTTAGGTTAAGTGACGTCAGGGTCCCAAGCTCTAAAGTAGACTCTTCACTGTAGTGGGTCTTAAAGCAATATACCGGAGTAAGTTTAAGCATAGCCCTGCTGCATGAGCCTTCTAACAGCAATATATTTCGCATGAAATGAAAGAATTTCGAACAGCACAGACCTAACACGAACGCGAAACACTTTACATTGAGTCAATGTAACCTCAGATCTTCCTTTCGGTTTCCAATAGTCAGGTCCCATTGATTCAGTGTTAAGTGCCTGTTTGCTTCTGCGTTCGCGTTCGGTTTGTGCTGTACCAAATTATTTTGTTCCACTCGCTAACTAGCGCATTTAGCAAGCTCTTTCAACAGGGCTATGCTTGAATTCACTCCGGTGCTATCTTTTAAGAGGCCACGGGAAGGCTTTTGTTCTGAGTACCTTGGGTGGAAGACATCCCGCAGAGAGCATCAGCTTGTCTCCATGACTGATCCGTGCCTTAGACAATGTCGTATTCTAGGAGGGGAAAACAAGAAGATAAAGTGAGATCAAGGTGTTTACAATGGTGTAAAGGTGTGTAAAGTGAACAAATAAAAAAAAGAACAAATCCTAGTTAAGTGACAAAAAGAGTGATGGAGTAACTGACTCACTACACTCACCTCATCCATTATCACCTCCCCAACCTCATCGTCCCAGTTCATTCGATTCAGATGCCAAGCATCTCCTACAAACACACACACACACACACACACACACACACACGCAGACACACAAAGAAAGAGGGGGGGTGTAATGTTTATGAGTCACATAACCAGTTGTAAGGACAGGAAAGTCCTAGGCATCACTGCACTGTAATAGATATTAGGTTGTGCCATACCTTCAAGTCCAGCTTTCTTCAACATCTCTGTCAGACACTGACCAGAAAAGAAAAAAAAACAGAAAAGGGGGTTAACAAAGATTTTTTTGTTGGGAGTACAACAAATAGAAACACACACTTAGGGCGGTATTCTTCCAGGTGCTTAAGTCTAAAAATATGCTGAGTGCAGACTGAAACAGGTGTTTTTGACTGGGAGAATACCACCCTTGATCCATTGCAGAGATACACAGAGAGTAAATCATTGTTTAAAAGCAGCACACATGCCGCTCTCTAAATAGAGATGACTATATTGCAGTCTATAAATATAGACTTCTCACCTCTTTGACTGTAAGTGTCTCCTCTACAATGATGTCCATCTCTTGACCAGCAGAGGGCGCTGAGCCAACAGTGAAGTACAGAAAGAGCTGCAATAGGAATATTGTTAATATGTTATTCAATATTGTGTATTCTGTTTGTGTGTATGTACAGTATGTAAGCGTTTGTACAACACTGTGCTCATTATCTTACAATAGCTAAGGTTCATAGATAATATGAATTTAGGTGTGTGTGTGTGTGTCTGTCTTGGTTACCTGTGTGGATTTGGGTGCTGGTCCGAGACACAGGAACAGGGTGGTCATTAGCCTAATCCCAGCCTCTCTCACAGTGATGTCATCATACACTTTATGGAAACAAGAATTCACACAAACACATGCATCATTGTTTTAAGAGCAACATTTCTGATCAACAGAGTCAAGTATGTGTGTGTGTGTGTGTGTGTGTGTGTGTGTGTGTGTTTATGCATGCATGTGTTTTTTGTATGTTTATATGGGCTTGAGTGTGTAAATGTGTGTGTGTGTGTGTGTGTGTGTGTGTGTGTGTGTGTGTGTGTGTCTCACCTGGGGGTAGAAGATTTCCCGTTCGATCCATCTGCCTCAGGCAGCACTTTACACCTGGAGAGGTGATGTGTGTGGGATTAAAATGAAACCACATATGAACAGGTTGATCACAAATTAGACCATTTGACAAAGATATAAATAGAGTATATATTATAGTATTATAGGGAGTAAAAATGTATGGGTTTCCCCCAAATTTCATATTTATGGTTCTACCACACACATAATGGGCTTGAGTGTGCGTGTGTGTGTGTGTGTGTGTGTGTGTGTTTTCACCTTTGAGCTTATCTTCCAATTCCAGTTCCTCAATGGCCGCCTTCTTCACCTCAGACAGGAGCTGATATCAAACACACACACGCACACACACACACAATCATATATTTGAATAATGCCACAAAGTATAAATGAATGTGCAAGCATGGGCTCACAATAAATGTATTCTAACATTCTAACTTACCATATTCCCTGCAGCAGCAACCTTTCTCCTCCTCTTCATCTCCTCCTCCTCCTCCTCCTCTTTGTCCTGCTCTCCTCTTCTGAACTCCACCTGCAGCCAGCGGCAGTCCGAGGGGGTCGTCACGGTGACCATATCTCCACTGAGGCTGAAGATGCTGAGATGCGGAAAAGAACAAAAAGGTGTTAATGGTATTAACCCAATACATATATGTGTTAATGAAGGTGTACATGTGTGTACATGAGTGTGTGCATGATGGAGTTTGAGTGAGAGTGTGTATTTCTATGCCAGTGTGTAAGTGCATGTGTGTGAATTTTAATGTGTGTGTGTGTGTACAGTATGTATATTACACTTCCTCATCTGACAGACTGAGTGTGAGTGTGTGTATGTGTATGTGACTGTGAGTGTTTGTGAGTGAGTGTGTGTGTGTGTTTGAGTGTGTGTGTGTTACTCCCTCACCTGCTGTCCAGTGCATGGGGCTCTAGCAGCAGCAGTGCGTCCCCATCCTTGAGTGCCAGCTCCCTTAGCGTCCTCTGCATGTCCTGCGGTGGAAACACCTTCCACCCACTGGCCCCCCCGCCCTCACCCCCACCCCCACCCCCAGTGCCAACTTTGCTAGTCTCCCTGCACACTAGCGCCTCCTGGGGTCCCAGAGCCTCCAGCACGGTCCCTAGGGTGGCACCGCGGGCGAAGCCCTGCATTGAGCGAACCAGCCCAGCGCCGGGGGCCTCGCCGGAGGGGTCGGTGGTGGTTGAGGAGGCGGCGGCGGTGGATTGGTCATCAAGCTCCTCGTCTGACGGCCGGACGACAGTGAGCAGCAGAGGCTCCCATTCGGCTCCTGTGCGCACGACTGACCCACTCACCTGAGAGGAGGAGAGAATGATGGGAGAGGAGAGATAAACAGATGCATGAGGCAGGTGAGAAAGAGAAGGGAGTTTGTTGATTATAGTATGTTCTTATTGCATGATCACGTTTCGTAAAGTACTGTAATAGAGCATGGTTGAACTGTATCGTGTAACATACAGTACACGGCATCTGCAAATGTTATGTGCGAATGTGTGAGACTGTGTGTGTGTATAAGTGTGTGTTCTCACCTCTACACCATTCCATACAAATAAGTCAGAGCCAGAATTCACGCCAGCACTGTACAAAGATTGTTGATCATCTGAAAGACAAACACATACCGGTACACACAACACACACACACACACACACACACAAACACACACACACACACACACACAGATTATCTCACAAGGACAGGCAAGCTTCCAGGTCAAAACAACAAAGCACTAGCACAAACATTTCTGTCTGTGCATGCAAATGTATTGTGCTTCATGTTAGAAAGGTCACACTCTCTCTGCATACACGTGTATAGAGTGAGACAGAGAGACAAAGCGTGCGTGTGTGTGTGTGTGTGTGTGTGTGTGTGTGTGCGTGCACACCTTTACCTGTGAGTGTGTCATAGAGGTGCAAACCATCTATATGTGTGTGTGTGTGTGAGACAAAGCGTGTGTGTGTGTGTGTGTGTGCGTATACACCTTTACCTGTGAGTGTGTCATAGAGGTGCAAACCATCTATGTGTGAGTGTGTGTGTGTGTGTGTGAGACTAAAGCGTGTGTGTGTGTGTGTGTGTGTGTGTGTGTGCGCGTGTGTGTGTGTGTGTGTGCGTATACACCTTTACCTGTGAGTGTGTCATAGAGGTGCAAACCGGCAGGCAGACTCTGAGCAACTGTCAAAGCCATGTCCCCCTCCCAAAGATCCTGCATCTGTTGCACACAGAGGTCAAAGGTCAAAGGTCACAATGTGTAATTGTCCGAGTGTGCTACATCTGTTTGTCAGTCACTGAACATAACCACTGCTCCACCATGCCATCTTATTCCATTGATTAAGAGTATTATGTGTTGGGACTATGTGTCTCCATTTGATGAGGTCACCTGGTAAACAGCCAGCCGCAGATCCCCAACAGTTTTCCGGCGATCAAAAGTGACAGTGATGACGGCTTCTTTAGGGTCCCCGACCGGCCTCAATGCACCCATCTCTGACCTGTAGTGGGGCGCCAGGTGCAGACGCACTTCAATGCTGTTACTGCTAGCGTCAAACTCCTCTCTAAAAAGACAAGACAAGCACAAAAAAATACAGGTGTTGTACTGTACATACAGTAGGATTGTTCTATAATCTAAAAAAAAATGTGCTCTAAAATGGACACAATTCAAGCAAATATAGTGGAAGTAAGAGATTCTTTACCTCCGTTGTTGGAGTTTGGCGTTTTCTTCCTGGACCATCTGTAGTAAGTGATGAGGGACCCGATACGCCGGATTGCCTGAAGCTGTGAACACGCAATATAATTCACCTTTTTCACCTACATCACTATGAGGCACTAGAACGAGGCTTGGGTGGTAAAACTTCGGATGGGATGCCCTTCATCTGCCCAACTTTCCACCTGCCCAACAGTAAGAGAAGGGACGAGCAGTAGAATTTCTGTCCGACATATGTGAGAAATTATTAATTATTATATTTATAAAGCGAAGGGAGTTTTTCCTTGCCCCTGTTTCTCATGGATGCTTCCCGTACTGCCTGTAAAGCGCCGCGAGAGAATGCACTGTATTTGAGCGATCTACAGATAAAATTTAATTTAATTAAATTAACATTTAGTCGGCACTTCCTCTAGTTTTACCACCTGAGCCTCGTTTTCATTCGGAACATGGCGGCCAGGTGAAAAAGGTGAATGAGATGGATCATATCTCAACTCTACCGCCACTTACACTAACTACACATAATATGAGTAGTACTGACATTATTTGCAACATACAATCATTTAGAATAATCAAATTTGACGCATGTCCGTTTGACAAATGTGACATATCTCACGCACACAGACACACACACACACACACACACACACACACACACACACACACATATCCTACCCTCTGTTGGCCTCTTGAGGTTGGCCTTGCGGTAGAAGAGCATGTAGGCGCTCTCCTTCCCCTCAAACTGCTTCTCGATGTCCCGCTGACGGATAGATGCCACACTGGAGTCGTTCAGGTCAAACCAGTGGCACCCAAACAGCTCCTCGACCTCGATTTCCACCGGAGGAGTCTCTAGTGGGACCTCGTTCACCACCTCTGGGCTGTTCTCGTGAGGTGAGGACGTCTCTGTGGTTGGGGAGGCGTCCGTGACCTTTGACCCAGGGGCTGAAGGGGAGGTGCCTTTCAGAGTCACTCGAGTGCCTTTAGCCACCAGCAGGAAAACATCTGAGTTACTCTGCAGAAACTGGAGAAGAGAGGGAGGGAGGGAAGGAGAGGAGAGGAGGGAGAAACAAAGGAAAAGAGGAGAGTGAGAAAGAGAGACATAATTGAACAAACTGAAAGCAAATGAATGGAGCAAAGATTGAATGAAAATAGAGGAGATATGAAGGAGGAAGACTGTTACTGTCAGTTCTATGTAGCTATGTTGCTGTTTATAATGATGTGTTGTGCTGACTTTCTCCTGTCTTTGTAGACAAAGTAAATGATTGACCTAGCAAGCTAGTTAACTCGGTCTAATGCCTGACTATAGAGTTATTTATCTTAATATCAGAACAGTTATAGCTCAAAATGAAGCTCATTTTAAATGTCAACAGGCCTCAAACAACAACATTTAGCCCTAGATTTTTCCAAGAGTTAAAAAGGGACGACAAACGCCTGCAGAAAAACATTACTCATTTGCATAATATTCAACTCTGTTGAACTTTTGCTCCGCTCAACTCAACCTGTTCTCAGAGAATACTGCTTCTCTTTTCTCCACTGTTAAGTACTGTATCTGTGTTACAAACACTGGATTTTGTAAGAGGGGAGGAAAAAAGCATACCTTCCCAATGGGTCCATATTGCTTCCGGAACGTTTTGTTCCATGAAGTTCCAATCTTATCCATCAGCCTTTGGCTGATCTGGTCGATAGGAACACTCTTTGATTCTTCCTGAAGAAATGAAAACAAAAACGAAACTATTACAGAACATTCTGCTGTTTGTGTTGGTCTTAAAATTCCATGCAGTGGAAGCACTATCCACCAGTAGTTCTCCACACCCCATAAACATTATTTTCTGCTAACAGCTCAAAATTGTGTATGGCACAGGTTTAAGTACTGTATGTCATAAGCAAAAAACTGTTGGGATCTCTGCACACTTCACTGAGACAAGTATGTATGTGTCTGGATGCGTGACAGACTTGATGGGCTTACTGTATGTATTAAGTATATGTGTATGTGGATTACTCTGTGTGTGTGTGTGTGTGTTTGTGTGTGTGTGTGTCCTTGTACCTGAGAGAGTACTGCTATGAGAACAGACAATGGATCATCCTTCTCCAGCTCAGGCTCAGTGGGTTCACTCGTTTTCACACTTCTCTTCTGGTTCTTTTCCTTTTCCTTCTGCTTCTCCTTCACTTCCTCCTCCTAGAAAGAGAAAAAAAATCAGTAAGCAACAACCCACTCCAAGAACTCACAGATTTAATCATGTTCATGTTTGGGGGTCACGAAGAAACCATTCCTAGGGACCTGCTTTAGCCAATGACGGTGTAGTCTCTCCACTAATTCTACCCTTCTAAAATTAAGCAAAAATGAATTTCCTTTTTAAACATTGACTAACAATTCAGTAGTACCCAATGATGCTGGTTCACAGAGCAAATATACATTTAAATCTTCAAACAAACAAACAAACAAACTAAAAAGACTAAAAGTAGTAACATACGGGAGGTTCCCAGCGGCCCAGTTGGTCGATGTCTTTGATGTAGACATGGTAGTGACCTCCGTAGCAACCGCCCTTGTGGATGATGACTGAGAACAGCTCATACAGGTACTCGCTGTCTGGACACTCTCTCTGTGGATGACCACATACATATAGCATACAATCAATTACATACATGTTACAACACACACCTTTTCTACTGAATGTGATGCATAGTGTTTGAAGCGTTCAGTGTGTGTGATTTGAGACAAGGCCATTATGTTTTCAATGTGAAATGTGTATGTTACAAATATATACACTTCAGCTTTTAGAAAGACCTTGAGTAGAATTTTTATGATGATATCGTATGGTGCACCTGTTCACAGAAAGGTCGGAGGTCAATGGTGAGAGGGAACGTGTAGCGGCCCGTTTCCTTGTAGCGTTCGCACTTGGCAAAGTCAAAGTTGAATCTCAGGAGAGACATTGTGAGAAATGGTGGCAGCTTCCTCAATTTGGCAGACTGGAGACAGACACAAGAGTAAGCTCAACCAGAAAAACACATTGGCCTTGGTGGCCATATTCTTAAGTTCCCCTATAAACAGTGCTGACATCAATGTGGTTGTGGAGGAGGAGTCTTTTATGTTTTGCTTCATGATAAGGATGTGGATCTGATTTTGAAAGCTGCAGCATGGCACATGGTACACTACTGTAAAACAAGCCAGAGAGCGTAACATTTAAAATGCCGCTTCATGGCTTGACATTTTGCTCCCTAAATGACTCAATAAATCACTTGCTCCCTAAATGACATTCTGAAGGAATTGAGTGTGTGTGTGTGTGTAGCCCTGCCCCTGGCCTGACCTTGATGACCTTTGACTGACCTTGGCAGCCTGGACCAGCTGGTTGCAGCGGCTGCAGCGGTAGAGGTTGTTGCCCTCAAACAACTCCTCTTCAACAAACATGCTCCATAGGGCCTCCTCCAGACTGGACACCCCACGCACAGATACCGTCAGGTCCAGAAAGTCCTCCTGTGATAGTTCAGCCAACAGAACAGCTGGTTATCTGCGTGCCTCTAACAACTATTCCCAAAACGGCATACTGCCCTTCACAGCATACAACAGGAACAATGAGGAGTCATTTTGGATCGACACATAATATTGTAACAAATGCAATTTGCTTAACCAGACATGCACTCAAAAAAGACTGCATTATGTATCGTCGTTACACACACCTGCCTCTCGCTGACATTGCTGCATTCCTTGCAGACAATTTGATTGACAAGTGTGCCATGGTACAGGCGGTGGATGAGGTTGCTGCCTGACGTTCCCACTAAAGAACTTTCCAGAGCACTAAACAGGATGCGGTTCAGCTCCTGAACATCGTGCTGGCTTGTCTCCTGCAAACAGAACTGCAGTTTGAAAAACATGTTCCTAGAAGAACTACATTAGAAGAAACAGTTCAGTGAGGCAGTTATACATGAACTTCACACATACAGTGGAACCAGAACTGATGAAGCAAAGATAAAAGTGACCAAATGTTGCAAAATGTGTTGAACGTCACCCACAGGGATGAATAGAAACGGCTTCAAATGTTACAACCGCTGAACATGGCTCTGGTCTCCTGCCGTGTTCTAAGCGGGGACGCTAGCCATTCCTTACCTCACTCACGTCAGATGTAGGCCGCGAACATCTGATGATCAACGATAGACGAGTTATTTCAGGAGCCAGAAATCCTTGAATCTAACTGGACAAACGGCTTGTCCATCAATTTAATTGACGTACACTTCAGCTAATCACATCGAAACCAACCGATGATGCCGGTTACGTTTGTTGGATTGGTTGGATTCAAAACAGTTGCTTCTTCGCTACGTCACACCCTCTACAGCAGCCAGCAGCCCTGATTGGTTCGGTTACAGAATATTGGGCTTGAAATCGCTCTGAAGGGCTTCAACATCAGATCGTTGCGCGGAAGTGCCTTAAAGTTACATAGCGCATCATCTGACGTGAGTGAGGTAAAGCCATTCCACCACCACAGCAAAAAGGACATGTACCTCATTATTGGTCCAGCCGAAGCTGTCTGTGAGGTCTGAGGTGGAGGCAGTCTGCTGGTTCACCAAGAGGAGGTGTGCAAACAGCCTCTGGAGCTCAAGCGGGATCACCCGAACCTACAGAATATACACAGAACCAATAAATATCACAAACACATATGAAGACATTTTCAGCTTTCGGCTTCCTTGCCACCATACAGTATATCTCTATTGACCTATGTGGAAACTGTATGACAATAAGTGGGTGTTCCAAACTTGTTATTTTTGAAGGATGTGGATGGGCAAGCTTGGAGAATGAGTGTCCAAGGTGATTAAAATGAACTTCTATGAATTTGTTAAATGTGTTGCTTTAACAAAGTTTGTTCATCTGTAGCCTACCTTGGAATTCACTTACTTTCAGTTTCGTTATCTTGACATTCTCTCTCTCTCTCTCTCTCTCTCTCTCTCTCTCTCTCAATCCACTCATTTACTTGACATTTAGATGTGACTTATCCCATTACCATAACCATACCTTAGCATCTGGATTGTCCTTGTCAGTCAGGTTACCCAGTTCATCCGGACCTAAACTGAAGAGTTCCTCTACAGAACACAGCAAAAACTCAACCTCAGTTTCAAGTACATTTTTACAGTCATGCCGTCAAAACAGAATAACGTTGGTTTCACCGACCCACCTCTGAACTCGGGCGTAAACAAGAGCGTCTGGATGAGAGAGTTGAGGTAGCAAGTGCCTCCTTGGTTTTTGATTCCGCTGAGACTGATATTCCCTCTTGGTGGTGGAGGCTCGGCCTCTTTCCCTTTCACGAATCTTCCTCCGCTTTGGATGGAAGAAAAGCCTTCTTCGTCCTCCTCAAATAGATCTCCGAACATTGCAAAAGCTCTTTATTCTTTTATTTCATTCAATTTGGATACTCCGTTCCTTTTACCCGCAGAGACTTTAGCGAGTGGACAGAGTTCTGCTTTGCAACCTCTTGCTATCTCATCTTCGTCTTACCAAGCTCTCTGTTGACAACCATCGGATTCACTCCAGAATGCACAGATTTCTCAGGTCTTACCATCGCTATCATAAAAGAATAGTAACTGACAGACTGCCTGACCTCTCAGTTCAATGGGTTCCAGGGAGTCAGTCTACGGTCATTAAACTCTGCGAAACAAGCTATGTTAGCTGCCAATTCCTAAACTTGAATCCTGGCTAACAATCTTGCCCCATTATTTAGCCAGCGGCTAAAATCAGTTCGATAGTTAGCGTTATACACTTACGACGAGTGGTGTTTCATTCCACCATCGGGTGTGACAAATGTCACGCTGAAAACACCAATACACCAAACTGCTGCGTCAAAGCGTTCAGTCCCAACAATAAACCGAGGGAAAAGCGATACGTAAGAATAGATCCAGCGATGTTTCAGTGCGCAGCCATGTTTCTTTCCCAGTGCACTACCGAAAGGAATTCTGGTATCTGTAGTCTTTACAAAAGGAATGCGACAGCAACTCAGTACAGTGGTCAGTGACCGAAGTATTATTCATGTTCACAACTCATATTAACACAGGAGCCCTGAGGAAGGTCAGCAGACCGAAAGCTTGGCTTATTTAAGTGTGCAGACATTTTTCTTTCTATTTTGCACAACTCATATTAAACAATGGGAAAAGCCGTTTTGGGGGTGTTTCGCTATTTCTATATCAAAAGACGTACAATGCAATTGAAGACAGTAGCTGCTTCACCATTTCCTAATTGTTTTGCTATTTAGGGATCATAAACATTAGCAGGGATCATTGACAGATAGTCCTATTGAGAAGTCTACTCGGAGGAAAGCTGATCCTTACTTCCCAGCATGAAGTAGGTGGCGGACCAGCAGGTGGCAGTGTTGCATGGATCTGGCAAATGTGGATTGAAAGCTATTTTAAAAAGTGTTTTTTTTGTATTCTTTCGAACAGACCCTTTCTCATCAGATGAGGAGCGATCCCAGGCACAAAGACGGTTCACTGAAATGTATGGGGACATTTCTGTGCTATTCAACAGCATTGCCAATGAAGACAATGGTCCATTTACAGATGCACTCTTACAACTGATTCGTGTCTTCATAATTTTTGTCCGTTGTAAAACAACAGCCTATCCAACCCATACACTATACACTATGATAAAGCCATAGGTTAAAGTGTTGCACCACAGTGATTTCAAACTCTGTTGAACGAGCTTGCTAAATGCAATAGTTAGTGAGTGAAACTTGGAAAAACAAAGAACGAACGCAAAAGCGAACAAGCACTCTACACTGAGTTACTGGAGCCTCATATTATACGTAAGATTTGACGCTCCAGATACTTAGTGTTAAGAGCTTGTCCATCATTGCGTTTGCCTTCGGTCTATGCCAGGGGTGGGCAATTATTTTGGCCGAAGGGCCACATTGGCTTTTGGATTTTAACTAATGGGCCCAGTGTTAACAGCCAACCAGTTGATGCTGGTAAATTGGCAAGTCTCAAACTAGTAGCCTGTCTGACTTTCTTCAGAGGAGGTGTTACTGTGCGTTCAGACCGCGACCGATAAATCGCCAAGGGTCGCCGAAGTCGCCTAAGTCACGTCGCTTGACACCAGCAACCAAAGCAGTGGGTAATGACGTTGGGCATTCGAAAGTTCGATCCTGCTTCTTAAAGCAGCAACGCTGCAATATTACAAGCTAGCCTACTACTGAGTTTAAAACGACATCATAGTACTTGAACAACGAAAAGTAATCTTCCAGTCAATAAAAACATGGCTATGTACACGGAGCATGCATACTAAAAACATACATACCAAAAATGTATTTTTTTTTCATAATTGCCATCGCAACGCAAAAAAAAAAACATACTTTCAAATGTGGCTACATTTGTATGAATTTTATTTTGAATCTTTTTAACAACGCATCATAGCAATGTGTTTTGCTCGAACCCTAGCCTATAGTCAAGTGGTATGAAACACAAATGGCCCTTTCGCTTAAATCACTATACTGGCCACAGGAGACTCTTACCGCACCATCGCCTACAGCTATCGTGTGGGCATGAGCAGGGTACAGTCGATAGTTAGTCAGGTGACCAGAGCGATTTGGGATGCCCTTGTGGAGGAGTTCCTTCCGGTGCCGACCACGGATGACTGGAGGAGGATTGCCGAGGGTTTCCAGCACCGGTGGGCCTTCCCCAATTGCCTCGGATCTGTTGACGGCAAACATGTTGTGATCAAAGCTCCGGACAATTCTGGGTTTCTGTTCTACAATTACAAGGGGACCTACTCCATAGTTCTCCTCGCTGTGGTGGATGCGGAGTACTGCTTCCGTGCCGTGGATGTGGGGAGCTACGGGCGGACCAGCGACGGTGGTGTCTTGGCCAACTCCATCTTTGGCCAGCTGCTGGAGGGGACCCTTGGACTGCCAAAGGATGCTCTGCTACCAGGCGCAGAGCAGATGGGACCGCAGCCATATGTCTTCGTGGCAGATGACGCGTTTCCACTCAGGCTCAATCTCATGCGCCCATTCCCAGGAAGGCAGTTTGGCAGCCACAGGGTTTTTAATTTCAGGCTCTCGCATGCGAGGCCGATTGTTAAGAATACCTTTGGTATTGTCACATCCCAATGGCGTATGTACAGAGGAGTCATTGGGGTCAGCCCTGCAAATGCAGATGCCTGTGTTAAGGCCACTTGTGTGTTGCACAACTTTTTGAGGCGGACCACCAGGATAACCCAGCCTGCTGCAGCACCACCACCTGCACCACCAAGACCAGCTGAAGCTACTGCTAATGGCCTCCTACCTGTGACTAGAATGGGCACCAACAATGCTTCACGTGAGGCCATTCGCATCAGGGAGAATTTTGTTTCCTAGTTTTCCAACGAGGGAACAGTGGACTGGCAACGTGCTGTCTAATGTCCTTCACTAAAACGGCTCTTTTAAGAGCCACCCAAAATGCATTTAAAAACATAATTCCATGAAATTCCATTATCTTTATGATATTCATATTAACTTACTAACACCCCTCACAGCGTTGTCAGCTGCACCCCGGTTTAAGTTTGGGAGTGTAGAACAAAACAAGTGCACGTTGTGAGAGTGTGTGTGTGTGTGTGTGAGGAAGGGAGAGGGGTACCAAGGTGCAGCTGACAGCACTGCGAGGGTAAATAAGCTTATTAACACCCCTCACAGCGTTGTCAGCTGCACCCCGGTTTAGGTTGGGGAGAGTGTAGAACAAAACAAGTGCACGTTGTGAGTGTGTGTGTTTGTGTGTGAAGAAGGAAGAGGAACCAGGGAGAAGCTGGCAGCACTGCGAGATTCCACCACTCATAGTGTTGACAGCTCCGCCCCGGTGTCCTTGCTCCATACATATTCCCTCTGCCTAGCCTCAAATACCAGACGATGCATCTCAAATTTAAATTCATGTCTAGTCCGTACTGACAGAGTCTTAAAATCTTGTAAGAGACTTCTTAAAAAAAAGAGAATCAGCATCCTCAGGAGGAGGGGGGCTGCTTGCTGGAGGCCGGGGCCTGTTGCTGACTCTTTCCAGGACGTCAATAATCCTCTCATCCACATCTGGACACTGACCTCTGGCCCTCTTCTTTTTCCTGCCTGCCTGCTGTGTCTGCACCTGCTGTGTCTGCACCTGTGTCTCATTCTCCTGCTCCTGGTCCTCACCCTGTTCTCCCTCAGCCTCTGCCTCATCCTCATCCATGTGCTCGACAAAATTTGAGGTGGTTTGACGGTCCTCTAAGAACGGCTCTAAGAACCCTAAAATGGCTGAGTAGCGCCATGGCCTGCTGTTGGACGCCCCAGAGCCACTCCTCTTTCTGTCCCTCGCCTTTACTTTTGCTTTCCTGTAGGTTGTTCGCAGGTTTCTCCATTGTTTTTTTTTACATTCTTCGGCTATGTCATACGGAAACATAAACAAGAGAGTGTGGGAGGGTGAGTGTGTGAGTATGTAAACAAACAATCAAGCAAGTAATGTACAATTATCAAAAGATCAAACCAGCACGTATGTATTTCAATAGTCTCCAACATTTATCATATCCATGATCAATCATGTTTTTTTTTTTTTTTTTAATTGATGATGACAACTTGGTGATTGTGTGTGTGCGTATATGACAACTCGATTGTCTCTGCTTGAGACAATAAAGGCTAATCTAATATAATCTGATGGTATTGGATGCCTACTTTCTGTAAATCACATTATACGTTTGTCAAAGTAGCTCTTGGAGGGGAGACCCCTGATATACCTTACCTCACTCACGTCAGATGTAGCGCTAAACCGCACGAACATCTGATGATCAATGATAGACGAGTTATTTCAGGGGCCAGAAATCCTTGAATCTACCTGGACAAACGGCTTGTCCATCAATTTAATTGACGTACACTTCAGCCAATCACATCGGCACCAACTGATGCCGCTGGTTATGTTTGTTGGATTGGTTGGATTCAAAACAGTTGCTTCTTCGCTACGTCACACCCTCTACTGCAGCCAGCAGCCCTGATTGGTTCGGTTGGAGAATATTGGGCTTGAAATCACTCTGAAGGGCTTCAACATGAGATCGTTGCGCGGACGTGCCTGAAAGTTATGTAGCGCATCATCTGACGTGAGTGAGGTAATGATATACCATTAATGCATTTAAACATTTAAACAGTAATCTGTTACTATTTTGGAACCCTTACCTTCACAACAAATGTCTTTAAAGAGTTTCAATCACCACTTGATCCATGGTGAAACAGCAGGTCAGCTCAATGCATATGTACATGATTGAAATTACAGTAAAAACCAATTGACTTGAAGAAAGGGATTAATGTCCCAGTTTATTTTAATCATACTTATTTTAATCAATGCCTAGAAGCTAGAAACGATTTACGATGGACTATCCGAATTAACCTAGGAATGTGCTAGCATGCAACAAACATAAGGTAAAGCTAGGAAGGCGCTAGCATGCAACAAGCATGCATCAAACATAATATGATCAAGCTGCACAGGTAAAACTCACCAGACCACCCAACTACCTCCGCTACCTTGTCCCATGCCTCGGCTTTTTTCAACTGATCACGATAGGTGAATAAACTACTACCGTATAGGATTGGATAACCCGCCACGGTAGTGATCAATTTTTCGACTGACGCCATTTTAACTAGAGCATGTGTGCACTCGGAACTAAAGTTGCAGTGTTTGTTTTCAGGGACACACATGACCGAAGAACATCGATATTCTGATTGGTAATCGCCCAACTGCATCATAGCTCATTACATAAAGTTAACTGAAGTTTAACTTTATTTTTTCGCCCAAGTCGCCTGCCACTTTTGTCGCCCAAATCGCCGGTCCCAATACAAAGTCAATTACTTCCGTCGCCCATGTCGCCTGAATCAGTCTCGGTCTATACGCACAGTTAAAAGGGGGGTGGGGTGCAGGGTTAAAAGGGGGGATTTGAATTTCATGGAAAAAAAAGATAAATACGGGCTAAAATCTAACTCACCATGGGAAAATGAAAATGTCTTCTATTTTGGGAAGGTTCCACAGGCCGGATTAAATACTTGAATGGGCCCATGTGGCCCCTGGGCCTTAGTTTGCTCAGGTCTGGTCTATGCTGTTCCAAATTCTTTCATTCTACTCACTATCTACTGCAATTAGAAGGCTCATGAAATTTGGAAATTATTCTTACTTTAACCGCTTCGGTGTTGCTATGTCTTTGTTTAGACTATTATCTATGCTTTGTTACCCTCTTATTATTTTATGCTACATCTTCTTTTGCCATGTGTTGGACAATGCTGTCAGTGTCAATGTTCCCTCTAAGCTGCGCGCGTGCTGCAGCGCACATGATTTTTCAGACCGCGCAAAAAAATCATCAAGCCCCCTTAACACCTGCGGTATTCTTCTGCGCACGTACTTGATGCACCAAGCGGTTACATCGCGGTAATTTCATTCGCGGTGTTTCCGTCACCATCCGCATCCTCACTTGTTGACACTGTGGCGAAACGGTTGAGGAGACAGCTAATCTTCAATGCACGTTGCTTCATACTGCTCTGTCTGCGTCCAGAGAGGTGTTTCCTTGTTGCAATAGTTAAAGAGCTCCACCCATAGGCTAATGAACTGTGTATCAAAATGAGAAGGAGAAAAGAAAGTGTATTCAGATAGACTACTATTAAGTAGCCTAATCTGTTCCTATTTCGGCTACAAATGGAAATTCCTGCACAGCATATTCAATTCCTCTCCATTCCAAGTCAAGCCAAAGGCTTTTTTTTAAGCAATGATAAATGATATAGGCTACCAGAATCAGTTTGCATGCATTGATGATGGACATAGAATCTTTTTCATTAACACCCATGCCTTAATAATACCAAAACATATATTTATTCAGGTTGTAGTTATAGGCTACATTCAGAAGATAAAATAGAAAGGGAGCAAAGGGCTATCTGGGGGGGTTTCAAAGAGGGCAAGCAGAGGAAATTAATCAGAAAATGGGCCCTAATCAATACTTTTTATTAATAGTAAGAAATAAATTAATGTAGCCTATTTAAAGGAAAAATCTGGTGTGAATGCATCCATAGTAGACTAATCCAATGTCACTAATTGTTGTCTGTAGGCCAAAGCACCTGACAATCTGATGCAACATACTGTAGTTAAATACAAAGTCATCATCTGACCTCAACTGAATGTGTGTCTTACAGAAATGCAGTCAATTTATTGTGCCCTATTCTGTTAGCTCAGGTTCAGCATTGTAGTTGCATCTTACTTTTGTTCTTTACCAGTCAACAGCACTATGTGTTATTATACTACATGGCTATGGACTGATGCACATTTGATTTTTTGTTTACAACACAGAACAGAAATTATTATTAAATATTGCTGCAAGTATAATATGTGCATTATTATCCCGATCGCATGTGTAAACCTGCTCACGGTGCGTAAGCATGCCGCTCAGACAAATTTTAATTTGCTCAGTCCTGAAAAAAATTAGAGGGAACATTGGTCAGTGTCCATGTGTATCGACCACGTCCCATATCGCAAACGGGCTTCTAAATAGCAAATTATTATTGTATTTATAATTAATTATGTAATTGTATTTTCATTGAACCATTGACTGTAGGCCTAGAGCTGCCCAGACAACTTCAGGTTATTATTGCGTTTTGTCTTTTTCTTTCTTTTAAAGAGAACCTATGCAGGATCCGGTGGCGTCATCCAGTAAGCTAACAACCAAACAAAGCAGTTATTTAGCGTTTCTGCCAATAATCCTCCATTTAGAATTGCATAGTCAATGGTGATCGCCGCTAACAAAATGTATCGACAGTTGAATGCGCTGAGAAGTCACATATTGCATTGTAATTCAAACAGTAAACTCTGGCTAAGTCACGTGACCTAGCTTGCTTGCTAACCAAAACTTACGATAGCCGGGACGCGCTCCTGATCTTGCAGAGGCGGTATCTGCCTCTAGGAGGGTCGGACAATCTCGTGCAGGGGCTCGTTTTACTCCGGAACATGTCATTTATCAAGTCTAGTGAGTTCTAGGCAATTTACATAAAGGTGTAATGAATAGGAAACGTCGAAATTTTACCTAAAAGTTGCATGTGGTGGCTTTAATATTTATTGTAAATAAATAAATTTCCTATCCCACCTCTCGGAGCATTCCTTTGGTTAAACCCTGCACGGGAACTTTTGAGGAACTAAGCACCTTCACGATTTTACAGCCTAAATCACTATTTTAATTCTCACAAAACGTGCAAATCTGACGGTGGTGATACACCTACAGGCGACGTGAATTTCGCATCGCAGTACCCCTATTCATTTCAACGGGAAGCGACCATAGCATCTGCAAAGCATTCTAAGCGATGCGACTAGGTGGACGCGAAAAAAGTTCAGCAATGCCCAACTGCAAATGAAGGCGATTTTCACATGCGACTAGCCAATGACAGATACGCGATTGGGAGGGCTATCTTGATTCAACCGCTCAACAGCATCTATGTTTAGAAACACACCCATGACAAACATATTTGCGAACATGAGCGATGCGTTGTATAATACGTTGTGAAAGAGTTCGCTTCGCTTGCTGCTGGATCATAACGGTAACTGGCGCAGACCAATTAAACATATCATAGCCAATGCAGAGCTGCGTCCCTGCGTTTGATTAACCTTGTCAAGTCGTCGCGTAGCTCAAATTGTCACGTGACTTTCCACTAAAAGCGTTTTATTATGCAAACTCGTCCGACGAGGAAAAGCACATAGAGAAGTGAAAACAATGTTCACGTCATTGTTTGTTTTCTGTTAGCAACTCTAGGCTATATTTAGGACACTTATTTGATACAAGTCCGTGTTCAACATTGGCCTCACTACAATACTGACTCCCACATCCATAGGTGGTTATATGGATGCAGTGTTAATATGAGTGATTGAAATAGTTATTTAAACCACTAAAACAGTCCAAACACAATGAAAACAGCAAGAGACACAGGCCGCAGCGGGCACAGCCGTCTTGGATTCGTCATTGGATTCTCATCGGAGGCGTTGCTCAGGCTAGTCTGAGATTTACGAGCAGACGAGACGAGTTGATGACGAAAAGGGGCGTGGTACGTGTCATTTCCTCGGGCCATGCGAGATCCTAGGTAAATAAAACGCACCATGTATGCAGAGCGATTACTATCCGCGCAGATCAATGGCACACATGCCAACTAGCCATCTGCACTTTTTCACTCAATACAGGGTCACCTGAATAGAGGTAGGTGTTGGTATGCCGGGTGATTAGTGTTGGTGCAGACCAATTAAACATATCAAAGCCAATGCTGCTATCCGCTGGCTTCTGAATAATGGCTAGCTCCTAAATGACAAGTTATTATTAATAATTATTGTCCAACAAATGTGGTGGTTACAGATCAGTCACCCTTTCGATGATAATGCGATGCTTATTTTATAAATCACTGTTTTAATTCTCACAAACCGCGTGAATCTAATGCAATGCGGATGACTATTTCCACAATTTTATGAATTTATAAATCACCGTTTATTAACTAAAAACGTTTCCACACTCAAGTTGGTTATTAAATAATTTACCATAGATATGTAAGCTACTCAGACAGACCAGTAGAGCTGATTTACAGTATGTCTTATAACAATGAATGTACAATAATAATAAAAAGTGGAGATGTAAAGATTTCAGCTGCTGTAGCCTGGCCTAAACGACTGCTCCCTGTGACCTAAACAACTCGTCTGTTGGCCTAAACGACTCTTGCCTAAACGCAAAAGGCCTAATCGACCTGCTCCCCAGTTAATTGATTAAAAAAAAAATTCAGTGATCTTCCCAATAAATGGCAGATTGGATATTGGCCTATAGTACTGAGTGATCCAGGTTTATTGAGGAAATATAAATAATAAATAATAATTTTGATTTGTCTGACCACAGAACAGTTTACCACTTAGCCTCAATTCATTTGAAATGAGCTTTGGCCCAGAGAAAACGCCTGAGCCTCTGGATCATGTTTAGGAACGTCGCTACAGAGATCGTGTGGAGTCACACTTCCAGCAGAATGATTCCAGGCGCATAAGGATTGCAAACGATCAGCGACTTTGGAAGTAAGCCTACCACCGCGAATTTGATGGACGCATCTTTGGCTGAAGAGCTTAACTGTTTTTATGCGCGGTTTGAAAATGAACGCGCTTTGAACCCCATAACCACCAGCGCTCCTGCTAGAACTGGTAGTCTCATCACCAGGTCCTGAAATCTTTGAAGTGCGTCAACATCAGGAAAGCAGCAGGCCCGGTAGCAGAAGCTACTTCTGGGGAAGTTTTACCACCTAAGCCTCGTTCTAGTGCCTCACCCCGCGTTCACACTGCATCCGTCCGTTGACGGACGGAGGGGGAGCCAATTCTCTCAATCCCGATTGGTTTGACGGACGCAATGGAGCTGTTTTGACGGACGGACCCACAATGCATTTCGCGAAAGCTCCATTCAAAGTCAATGGGATCCGTCAACTGACGGATGCAGTGTGAACGCCCTGTCATAGTGACGTAGGTGAAGAAGGTCCATTAAAGGGAGTGTGCTGAAATCCTGTGAATATGAGCTCTCTGGACTGTTCACCACCATCTTTAATGAGTCTTTGGCCCAGTCTGTGGTTCCTACCTGCTTTGAAAGATCTGTCATTGTTCCTGTATTAAGAATAACAAGCCCTCCTGCCTGAATGATTATAGACTAGTAGCCTTGACATCGCTAATAATGAAAGTCTTTGAGAAGCTTGTGAAAAATGTTATTTGCTCATCCATCTCAAGCACCATTGATCCACTCCAGTTTGCATACCGTCGCAACAGATCTACGGAGGATGCAATCTCCCATGTTCTACACACCACTCTAGAACACACAGACAGAGGTAATGGCAATTATGTGAGACAGGGGTGTGTGCTGAGCCCTGTTCAGTACTCTCTGTACACTTATGACTGTGTGTCTACCTATAGTTCCATTTCCATTGTAAAGTTTGCTGATGATACAGTAGTTCTGGGCCTCAACACCAACAACGATGAGACTGCTTCCACCTTAACATCAGCAAAACCAAGGAACTATTTGAGGACTTAGCATTCTCTCCACAGGCACTGTACCCGGTGTGTTAAAGCATGCCATAGTAAAGCCTCTGATTAAAAAGGCGAACCTAGACACCTCTGTCCTCTCTAATTACAGACCCATTCCAAATTTCCAACTTTATCTAAAGTTTTGGAAAAAGTTGTTTTATCTCAACTTCAGTCTCACCTAGATACTCATAAAATTTTTGAGGTGTTTCAATCAGGCTTTAAAGGGGTCATTATGCTGTTTTCGGGGTCAGCCCTACTGTATTTCCCACAGATCTGTTCCCACATTTCTTAGGATTTATTTATTTATTTATTTTAATTAGACCCTGTTTTCCCACAACAATATATTTGCCTATATTGGCATGTTCAGGTAATATTCATCCAGAAAACAGTCTTGATCCCAGACCCTTGTATGATGTGAAGCATAGACCAAGGGAAGGGTAATGACTAGGCTACCTTAAAAATGGAACTAAATGCACTTTTTGCCCTCCACCCATTTCGCGTCCCACTCCAATGTGTAGTCAGCTATTAAATAGGTAGAAATGTTGGACTATAGGGCCAGATTTTGGGGGGAAAAAAAGAAAAAATTACAGTATATATATGGGAACATTGAGCTGTGGGTATATTAACAGGTTGATGTTTAGCCAGCTTTGTAGAGGTATTATAATGTTTTGTAGCAACTATTCACCAATAAACAATTTATTTTGGTAAATGTTGATAAACCACGGGAACATTGGGTTCCGAGAAATAGACATGCAGGTGTGATCTGAAGCAGGCTGTGAGGTTGTCTGATAAATACCACAACCACTAGGGTTTGGGTCACACAGTCAAACAACACCATTTTTTTTTTTTTATTATTGTATAACAAACATTGTCAAATACATTGGAAGGAGGGGTTACATTACAAAAATTAAAATAAAGAGGAAATAAAATGATAGGTTGACATTAAAGCAATTGTCCTCACCGCTTTGTGGCTGTTTAGTTCTTGGAGACAGTTCAGATAGCATTTTATCTCATTACTAAAGGCAACAAAGGATGGTTTCCTTTTACTCCATTTGCATTTATGTATATGGTATTTACCCAAAAGAATAAGAAGGTTCGCAATGAACATATACGAATCACACAAATCATCCTATCCGTTTTTCGCTTCGACAAGTTAGCATGTGGTTTTGAAACCAAAGCCTATAAGCTTTGTTATTCCGCTCCATCCGTAGAATTGGTTGCAGAACTGTCTGTAATATACTCTTCTCCCTCTTTGCAAAGATTCAATACAAAGTACTTTTAAATTTGGTTATGTGTCTCTCTGTTTCATTTAATATGCGTTCTTATCCAAAATTATCCAATACATGGTGAAGTAAAGACACATGATTTCCAGACTCAAATTTACAAGGAAGCTGCACTTCTACATTCCAAAAGGGACTTTCAGAATGAACAATGAATGTTCTGTTGGCATATATCCAGAACAAACAGATGCCTCATGCAGGAGAAGTAAACAAGAAGCGAGAAAACATATAAACCCTTCATTATAGCAGGCTGTTTAGGACAAACTGAATTCCATGTCATAGCATCACAGGTCATTTACAGTCATTTCTTACATTCAACACTCCTAAGTTGTAAGTTGTCCTGTATTTACTCAATTTACTGGAATTGGCCATAAAAACTAAAACAACTGTATGCCTACACAGTAATTACAGTTAAAATATGTAAACATTAAAGCCATGTTATTCACAACGAGAAAATAAGGGTAAATCATAGCTCTGATGATATGATACAGAAACAAAAATCTTAGACACGCTCAGGTTTCTCACTGAAGAGCTCCTCATATGCAGGGGGTTTAGAGTAGTCGTAAGTGGGCACTGGCGTTGCAATTCTTTGCTTCTTGATCTGCCTGGTCATGACCAGGGCCATGATCACTCCAATGAGCTGAAATTCAGAAATCAAAACATGTTTTTTAAACTCTTAAAGGGCAACTTCAGTCATTTTCAACAAGAGCTCTATTGCTCAAGCTACTTGAGATTAGCCAATACTGATGACGCAAGACATTTTGGTCCAACCATAAAGGTTTCTTTGAACAGAGAATAATCACTTACAACTTGCCCAATGGGGCAGATTTTTAAACTGTGTTTTCAGGATCTAAACGTGCTCCAAATATTACCCCAAAAGCTATGTAACATCATCAGACACATTACAACACACCACTGTAGTGTTTATGACTACAAATGTCAAAAGTGGTTAAAATAACAAATGACAAAGTGGTTAAAATAGTGTTTTTATGCAGTGTTTACAAAACCGTTTTGTAATCAAACAATGTTTGGCTGCTTGCATAAACACACAGTTTTAACCACTTTTTCAGCCATTTGTAGTCATACACAATACAGTTCTGTGTTGTAAGGTGTCTGTTGATACTTCATAGTTTTGTGGTGACATTTGGAGTATGTTAAGATGTTAGGTGTAAGTGATTTATTCTCTGTTCAGGGAAACCTATATGGTTGGACCAAAATGTCTTGCGTCTTCAGTATTAGCTAATCTCAAGTAGCTTGAGCAATAGAGCTCTTGTTGAAAATGACTGAAGTTACCCTTTAAATGTCCTCTCCCAAATTAAAGCATTGTGAATAGAATTGACCTTTCCGCGACCAAACCCCCAAAACGGTAACTGACCAATCATAACATAGCAATTGGTTACTAAGCTCGGGGCTTCAGTCAAGCTAGCCATTTTGATGAATGGACGTCTATGAGAGAGACGTCCACTCGAGAAGAGAAAATTAAACGTTGTGCTTATGGCGTGTGTAATTCTGACAGCCGATATCCAAAAATGCTGAAGGGAGGGGTAAAATTTCATCCCCTCCCGAAACCCAAGCCCCAGAGAGAGAAATGCCTGCTGTGGATCAAACAATGTCGACGACCCCCCCATCAGCTGAATGTCTGCAACATAAACAAAAGCACCTACGTTTGTTCCAAGGTAGCTAAGAAGCTATATTAATGTCGCTAAAATCCGCCCACTGCATCGAAAACGTGAGAAAACCCCTGCTTCAAATACAATTCAGTTTTACCACCTGTCATGTTTGCGTAGCGGCAACTGTGTAGATAATAGAACACATAGGCCTACATATAGCTGGAATGAACCTGTTAGCCTTAGCATAACTGTTGTAAGTTTATTTTCGCTGATGTTTCTCAATGTCATTGCAGCATTTTGTTGATGGGCAACCGACACCTGAAAACCCGAATCCAGTCGCAGCTATAGCCTACCGGTGCCTCTATCCGGAACTCATTTGTCTGGCTACAAACACGGCATGTAATGTCGTGGATGTAGCCTTCATAAGCATATTGCAGACCCTTTTGCTGAGATGTTGCCGTTTTTCCAAAATTTGGGTAAAGCTGAAATTGACACTGTTGAAAACATGTTGCCACGCCATTCATACCAATGCTGAGAGCCTGGGAGACATGAAAGCTTGACTGATATAGCAAGGTGTTGCTAAGGTGGGAGGAGTTTGCGGAAAGGTCAATTGGCCCTTACCCCCACAATAGCCAATCCAAAAAGAATTCCAACTGAGGCATCCATCATCATATTGAAGAAGCGCATTAGGAAAGGAACACAAGGCTAGAAAAGATATGTAAAACAAATAGGAAATTCATTGGTATGTGAGATTGAACATGATGTCAAAAGTAGTCACTTGTGCTCTAATTTCATTGAATTTTGGTGTTCATGAAACAGCAGGCTACTTGAAAAAATTGAAAGTAAGGTTATGGTGTTGACCTAATGTGAACAACTTGTTAGCATTTGCCCTCGTATTTTAAATTGTTGTTCTAAATTCTTTCATTCACTTCGCTATCTACAGCAATTAGCAAGCTTGTGCAACAGGGCTATGATTGAATGGCTCAAAACTGTCACTAGGCACAGATTGCCTCCAAGTCAAACCAAATTGTTTTTGGTTATCTGTCAGTTCAGGTTCCTCCTTTGAGGTGAGCCAACATTTAGTTCTCTTACCTCACTGTAGACCTCTGTGGAAGTGTCTGGCAGACGTTGCCAATACTGTAAACAAAAAACAAAAACAAAAAAAAACATAAAATCAACAGAGACAATTAATATCAGTACCACTGTTCAAATCAGGACTTGCAATATAAAGGTGTCTGCATATAAGCTCTTCAAAAGCTTACCTCATCATATCTCTTGGAAGGTTGTGACACCTTCTTACACTTTGGGGTGCCACGATAGAATTCTGGACAGACACATGACTCTGGAATTTGTGAGCTCCAATCCTGATAGCCATTATCTGTGCCACAGCACTCTAGCTGTTTATAAATAACATTTCATTATTTTCAAATAAGTTTCACCAAGACAAATCCTTGCAATCATCTCGTCATATGTCAAAACTGTGTTCTGTGTGATCCTGGTTTTGAGTTGGGTTGTGAACAGTGCTGTATGTGTATTTGTGAATACTACCCCTGTTCAAAGCACCAATCACATTTCTTATAAAATAAAATCATTGTAATTGAAGGTTGGTTAAGAATTAGTGAAATAAACAAGTACCTTTAGCATATTTTCAAAAATGGTTTATGTTTATTTATGTTTTGGAATCAGCAGCAGCATGACTGATTTCACCTTTAAATAGTTTGATCTGCTTGATACCATTAATACTTGTACTCTTTTAGGTAGAATACTTTGAATATAAATAAGTAAACGTGTAAGATTACTGCTCACATTGTACCCTTCTTGAATCAGTTGAAGATTCTGACTCAGGCCATCACTTCTGAAGTCTTCGAATCTTCTGGACAACTTAACAAAATATAGAGGGAGAAAGTATTTAGAAATATATTCTGATTTCCAAAATAGGACATTTTGCATAGAACTTTGCATTAGAAACAGACTGTCATTTTATAATTTAATTAAAATATATATATGACTGAAAAAAATAATCCACTCAAATAAAATAATAAACTCAATTATTTAAATATAAATAGTGAGTTATTAGATAATGCTTACCTCATCCCTAACCAAGGTCATGTTAACAGCCCCATAAAGGCACAGGATCATACCCATGGATACAAGAACAGAGAACTGTCCAAATATAAGACAATACAGTTTATACATGTATGGAGTGTATATTGCATTTCAACTGAATTGAAGTACATTGGAAGATGAGTGTGTCATTAGCATTCAGTCACACCTCACTTTCTGTTTGAAAATTGTGTTTAAGTTTCCTTTTACTATTTTAACAAAAACATAAGGATTCTCATAGTTATAGTGCAAACTGGACGTCTTTTGGAAGATGCTTCACCTTAGTATTCAACAGGCTTGATCAGAATCCGGAAATAGACTGCCTTAAGGCCAAAGTATGGTTCTACATATGCATCTTGCGCGTCCATGCCTGCGTGTCCGTGTCCGGTCTAATCATACGTCTGCGATCATACTTCATACTTGCCCCTGTTACTCATGGGTGCTTCCTGTACTGTCTGTAAAGCGCCATGAGACAATACACTATATTTGAGCGCTCTACAAATAAAATTGAATTGAATTGAATTACGTCACTTGTCATATGCCACCGCTCAGCCAGGAGAGAAAAAGACTGACGACCGACGGCATGAGCAGCACGTAGTCATAGAAACAACTAAAGCAGAACTCTGCTGGCTACTTCAAGTACACAGTATTCTATTTGGTGTGTGGTGTTGACCTTTTGATATCCCTTGTCACAAGATACAGGTAATTGTGTTCAGTAGGCAAGTTGGATGTATGGAAGAAAACAAACTTTATTGCAGCCAGAAGTGTCCTGCTGTTTGCTAACTAGTTTGCAAGCTAGCGATAGCTATGGTTAAACTTTTAAACTGATGAATCGCTTAATTAAATGCTAGCTTACTAGACAACATATCTGTGTCAAGGTTGTTTGCAACAATGTAGCCTATAATTGTAACCGAAGATGTTAGTGCTACCGAGCTAGCGCACATTACTAGCCATATTCCTATAGTAAATCTGTTGGCGTTAGCAAGCTAGCTAGCCCGGTTTCTAAAATCTATCCGTTGTCTAAAAATGTGAGTTATATGTGTCACATACAAGCAATGACAATAAACCAATAAGCTACTCAATATTTGAATGTGACTGCTTATTAAGAGAGAAAGTTAATGTGATGTGCCCTGTTGTCACAGATCGTTTAAACTTAATCCACTCAAGTTCATTCTCGTGTTGTTGTCAGAGTTTTGAGACGAAACCGGAAGATTGACCAATCATGGCCCAATGCCCTCTCCATTTGCGTCGCACACAGACGAATACAGTGGAAACATTACATTTGTCAGTAAGTTATCATGAAGGATAGACTGGCTGCCATGACACAATTGTGACAGTGTAATGAGTACATCATTGGACCTCAAGTAAAGTGGTACCAATTTGAGTTGTCACAGACACTTCATGAGAGATTAAAAAAATACTGTCATGACGCCTTTATGACATTGGACTTTACTTGAGGTCCAATGATGTATTCATTACACTGTCACAACTGTGTCATGACAGCAAGTCTATCCTTCATGACAGCTTACTGACAAATGTAATGTTTCCACTGAAGGTGGCATAATGGTGTCAGGACAACCATTACACCCTCTCACCGGACTATCTGACCAAGCAATCTTAATAATGCACCATGAATACAAAAAGTTTATGTCAAGGTGTCATGACAAAGACCAGTCCTTTCAATGTCATCCTGATTAATGTCAAGTTGTCATAACAAAGACATCGCAAAACAAATAATGTCAACTTGTCATAACTAAGACAACTTCTGGTAATGTCACTTTGGTTGTGTCAAGATGTCATAATGAAGACAACCCAGACAATGTCAAGTTGTCATGACAAGATGTAATTGAAACTTCATGACAGTGGTCATAAACATTTATGACATGTTAATAATATTTATGACAGGTTCATGACATGATAATGTCATAGATATGACAGTGTCATGTCATGCTTATGAAGGTACCTTCAAATAAAGTGTTACCACTACTACTAGCAGATGGCAACTACAAAATGATGAGTTTGAGCACTGTGGCACAGTTAATTAGTGCGCCACATCCGTTTGGATGTATGCATCTGGGCAGGAAGACGGTACCCTATTGTACTATTCAACTTATTCTAAAATGCTCTTCAAACACATGAACACAGTTTAAAAAAAAATTATTGATTAATTTAAAAAATCATCTGGTCTATTCTTGAAGTGATGATTAGGTGTCCTTCAGTCATAGCCCTGTTGTACAGTCTTGCTGACGGCTGTAAATAAAAAATAAAGAATTTGGATCGGCCAAGTGTGCCAATGCGAACAAGCAGATTACACTGAGTCAACAGCACCACTAATCTTACTTTGAATTTGAAGGGATTTTGGGTAACACTTTGCGGTAAGGGTACATGAATTATCATGAATTCATGCATGTTTTCATTCATGATTCATTCGTGATTCATGCATTACTTCATCTCTGAATATCTAATGACTCATCAGGTATTAGCATGAATTCATTGTTTATCATTAATGACCTCCTGCTGAAATAGCAGATGATCTTAAGCATTAATTACTCTGGGTACATCATCATGAGTCATGACTAATTACACATGATCATGATGTTTTTGTTCACAAGAATTTGACATAATTTGATATAATAAAAGTACTTATTTATCCTAGTTTGGCCTAGTTCCTCATATCTATCCCATACATCAACTAAATTTTACCAATTTAACCATGTCAACACTTTAGTTGAGGGGGCACAAATATGATGAATTCATCATGATCATGCTAATTAATCATGACTCATGATGATGTACCCAGACTAACTAATACTTAAGATCATGTGCTTATTTCAGCAGGAGGTTATTAATGACAAACAATGAATTCATGTTAATTCCTGATAACTCTTTAGACTTTCAGAGATGAAGTAATGCATGAATCATGAATTTATCATGAATGATTTCATGCATGAATTCATGATAATTCATGTACCCTTACCGCAAAGTGTTACCGGATTTTGGTGCTGTTGAATCTGTGTAGACTGCTCTTTTGCATTTGCGTCTGGTTGTTTGTTTCAAATTCTTTCATTATCTTTGTTATCTACATTAGTCACCAAGCTTGTACAACAGGACTTAAACTGAAACCAAAGATCATGGTTCAACCCTCTCAACTGAGCAGCAAAATGACGTCACACATTTACCGTGATTAGGGCCCATTTCTTCTCTCTGTATGCACCAAAAATTCCCAGAATGGAGATTCCTGCCATAAGTCCTCCAAACAGGACTACTGTCCATAGATTCCCAGTTTCCTCTCCCTGGGAAACATTGAAATACATTTTTGGCACAAACATAGTGTAAAAGGGTTGAGTTGTAATGTTCTAGATAATATTGCCTTATTAAGGCTGCCATTCACATTCTCATAATGCGCACTTACCATTTCAGTGAACATAGAACGTTTAGCCATTATAGTAAGCCCAATCCCTAGGAACTAGATATGAAACCAAACAGAAGCACAAATGGTATGTAAAATACATGGCAACTACATGTTTAATATCTACAGTGTGTGTAATTGAAGAATGAAAGGCATTATTTTAAGTTGGTAAAGTTACTTTGCAGTTCAAAGTGAATTCTACAGATCAGAGTAAAACCACCACAGTCATGTAGTCCTACAGCACAACTATTCACTTACTGCGAAAACTGAGTTGAAGATGATGAAGACCCATTTCAAACACTTGTTAATTGAATCCATTTTCACTACAGGTGATACGGCACAAATGTGTCCTGGTGTGAGCTCAGCTCAAATGCCTGTTGAGAATGTCACCTTTGGACTGCTCCTGCAACACACCCTGCTGCTATGAGGAACACGTTTTTCATGTTAAGGCTGCTTCATACCTCCGGATCAAATTTTCCTATCCGTACCATACGTTGCCACTGGCCTACATACCTCTGTCTACTTTCAGCATTGTTGTGAATGTTGATCAGTACACACTCTAGGGGGTTGTGTTGCGTCAAAATTTACCGCCATAGACAATCGCAAACATTTGTATGTGCCATTTAGAACATATCTTACTGTTTTTAGCAAACAGGGAGAAATACCTTAGGTTGACTGATAAAACATCTCTGAAGAGCTTGAAATTGTAGACCTACTGAATATTCAACAATCTCCCTCGCACAGCATTGCTTTCATCAGTCGACTATCACACAGTAAGTAGCCCAGTCTACATGTCAGCTACTCATTTTTTTTCTTTATTTTTTATCTTTTTCTTCTTGAAGCGCTTTGTGTTACACTCTGTGTAGGAAAAATGCGTTATATAAATAAAACTACCTTACTTTACCTTTTATTTCGTACTCAAGAGGATGTAGTTAGAAAAGGTAAAGTCAGAGCCCGTTTACGGAGAGCACCACCGCCACCACTCTCTGTTCACCCCCATTGTACCGGCTTTTGGCTGCATTTCACCTAGGGGGCGACCGTGGGCGAGTCCAAAATACCTGGGGCCCTATTGAGCTACAGTGCATGACTAAATGTACGGTTTCTACCTATTAGACGTCAGGAACTGTCAGATTTGATTTGATTTTTTGCAAGTTGGACATAGATTAGCTATAATAGAATAGAATAGAATAGAATAGAATAGAATAGATCTTTAATGTCCACCAGGGATGGAAATTTGCCTTTGGCTCACCGAAGACATGAAAGACAGACACACACAGTCATTATATATATATATATAAAAAAAAAATAAATAAAAAATACAGTTAGCACAAAATACAGTCATCACACCACTCAGTGGACATAACATATACAGACCTACACATAGTCAAACATTCATCACGCCTCAGTCAAGAAAAGGATAATAAATATGCTTAGAAACATTAAAATATGAATATAAATACAAAATAATATCTCATTTTGGTGTCATCAAATGGTTTGGTTAAGTGTACTGATGGCATTTGGAATAAAGGATTTCTTAAATAGACCTTTTGCCAAGGGCACTCTATAGCGCCTCCCAGATTTCAGGAGTTCAAACTGGCTGGAAAGTGGGTGAGTGCTGTCTGCAGAGATTTTCCTAGCCTTCTTCTTTATTCTATCATTGTAAATTTGGGTCAGCTGTTTTTGTGATTTCCCCACTATTTTACTAGCCATTGACACTATCCTATTGAGCTTGTTCTTAGATTTACAGCTACCCAAACCAGGCAGAGAGATGGAAAGTTAAAATACTTTCAATGTGTGTAGTGTATACTAGTTCAGTTATCTGAGCACTGACACCCAAGTTACTTAGTCTTCTAATGAGACTAAGTCGTTGTGAACATTTCTTAAAAACATGTTCAGTGTTGTCTAAAAAACTCGTGAAACGTGAATTAAACAAACACCCATACCTTTTCAGTTTTTCAGAACATCAGCCTGTTTTGCCCTTGCCTCGCTAGCATTATGCTAACAGTGAGTGAGGGAGAAATGAGCAGGAATGAGGAGACTGCACGTCCATTTTACAGCGAACGAAAGCACCTAAACATTTTATTCCACGATTATTTATACAATATTTGTCCCCTGAGAGTGAAAATTCTCCCCTCATTAAAATTTCTCTGGTAAAGTTTGTATTGAGTACTCTTCTTCATCGATTTTCGCAATTTATCTGGAACACTACGGATGGCTAAGCTCTCTGGCTACGGACCTACAGTATCTACGGACAAAACGACCTCCGTAACCGGGTGAAAGCATCCGTATCCGTATTTACCGTAGGGTGTGAATGGGCTTGTATACAGTAATCTCACCAGACATCGTCAGTAAATGGCAGAGGCATTTCAAACCTTCTAATTTATTATCAATTTATTGTGGTAAATACAATGAAAGTTTTACAGTATGCAGAAAATAATAATAATAAATTATCATTATTATTATTATTATTATTATTATTATTAGGGGTAGTGTTTCTACCTTTTCCTATTACTTTTTTTTTTTTTTCCCCTACCTTTTCTTATTATTAAGACCTATGGGGAACAGTGGAGCTCCACTCTAGAATGGAAATACGTCACCTCCACTCCACTCTGCAACGTCATACGTCACCTCCACTCCGCAACGTCAGCTCCACTCCAGTCGAAGAAGGAAGTAGTTATCCAGGAGAAGAATCAACAATTCAATGTGGATCTGCGAGTCCAAGTCGTCATGTGTGAACAACTCTCCGACACGATTTAGGGCAGTCGCGGGCTCGACGCAAGTTGTCGGGGGACAATTAGCATGTTAGATATTTGGAGAAGTCGCAAGCGATTTTCCAGGCAACATCCAATCAAGAAACATGACTCACGTTGTCATCTTTAAAATTTCCAAACTCCAAAACCGTATTTGAAGTTGCACTTCTTCACCAAGCAATAGCCTTCTTTGAAAACATGTGTCATGTGAAGTTTACTTGCGAAAACGGATACAATTGGCCATCTAGATAACCTTGTCAATAATTTAAAATATTTTTGCGGCAATAACAAAAACTAAACAGTAGCTAGGGCTGGGCGATTCTGCGATCTCGATTAGGGATCGCGATCAAATTTAGTTCGATCACGGTGATCAGCTGTGCGCATATTTTCTCGATCACGTGCATTACATGTGGAAAGGTGCGCGCTGACTGCTGCTAACAATCCAAGTTGAGCAAGTCTAACTTTACCAGAGAGAACTTAGCCGTCGTTTCGGGTATTTATGAAGACACACGCATTTCTATCGTCTTTAGGAAATTCTGGGAGCATTCCATAGTTAGATGTTGGTAAACGGACAGCCACAAGTGAAAGTCTTGCGCGATCGTTAAAAAAAAATCATTAAATTGCAAGAGTGTTGTTGACGGTAAAAGGAAGGGAGAAATAATGGGGCACAGCGCTTGCAACGTTTATCTACGATTTGTCATCTTCAACTCCAGGAGTGTTGGACATCCGTCCTCTATAGTATTTATGTAGACGCAAAGACTATCTTTGTCTAACATGAAATCAACACGTCATTAAAATGACAGCCTCCTGCAGAGCGAATGGAAACAATAAATGCATTTCACCCTGAATTAAAGTATTGTGATAGCCTACTGCTGGACACGGTTTAACAGGGTACACTTCTCTTTCTTTATTGTAGACACATACAACAAGAACGAGTTGCTGTTTTAGCCACAACTCCCGCTTTTAGAACTTCCAACACAGCGGCAGTGCTACTGTCTCTCTCCCAATTCTCTGACACTCACTCTCGCACCTGCGCGCGCGCACACACACACACAAACACACACACGCAGGCACACCTAAACTCCACCCCTTAATTCCCCGAAAAAGGCACATAGCAACCTAGGAAACTTAACAGATAACAAAACATCATTATCACACAAACTTGCAAGTTATTACAGTAGGCCCTATGCTCATACATTGTGTGCATCACACCATATTTCACCTTGTCTGGTAGAAATTAATGTGTGTATCATGTTTTCTGCTATACTCATTTGAAAGACAGTTTATGAATTAATTTTAGAATTTATTTGTATTTTTTTTTTTTTTTTTTTTTAGGGGGGGTGTTACGTTATATCATTCATGATCGTGATTAAAAATCGAGATCGTTCAATCTGAGAAAATAAATCGTGATAACTTTTTTTGCCATATCGCCCAGCCCTAACAGTAGCTACAGACAACATGAGATCAGTCTAACAAGTGGCAGTCATGCCTGTAGCCTATAGTCAGAAACATTTTAACCGTAAACTGGCTCTGCTATAGTTTGTATGCTAACGTTAACATTATGGTGTTGATTATACGAACGTTGACACAACCAGCGCACCCTAGGCTCTGTCTGGGCCAGGTCTTGTAGTATGAACACAGAGGTCGCAGATCAGCATCGCGCCCGACCATGAGACTCCCGATACTAAAACTGCCAGTCGTTAAATGTGAACACTCGAGAGCTCACAGACGTGTCTTGTTTTGTCGTGTCGTGGCTAAAATCGTGTAGTGTGAACTTGGCTTTAAATGCTTTAGCAGAAGGAAAAATGAGGAGTGAGGGGAGTTTGAAACAATCTGGCAGGTTTGCTTCTTTTACCAAGCAGTAAAGATGTGAAATTATATATAGGCCTATTTGTAAACCACACCAGCAAACATCGCCTCCAATTTAAGTGTAACAGTGGATAGGTTTGTAGGGAACTATATACAGGCTATTAAGGCACCTATAACTATACACTGCACAATCAAATTGTGGGAGCATTCATTCAAGTGTTACAGTGGATACGTTTGTAGGGAACTATATAAATAGGCTATTAAGGCACCTATAAAAGGCACCCTCCATGACATTGGAAATGGGACTGTGACCATGAGTGTGTCTTTCATTCAACAAACATATTATTGTACCAGTTTTTCCTGGAGAGGATGATGTCCACCTCCAGATCCCCAAGACGCTCTGCAGGGCCTGATTTCGTGGAGGGCTACCAGTTCTGCACAGTGGTCTCCACACGCCTGTGGTGCAGTCTGGGTTCCAGCCTGTGTCTCAGGATCTTCCTCCGCACATTGTACTGTCTTGCACTGTTTTGGTTACCTCACTCACGTCAGATGTAGCGCTAACGCGCGAACATCTGATGGTCACCGATAGACGAGTTATTTCAGGAGCCAGAAATCCTTGAATCTAACTGGACAAACGGCTTGTCCATCAATTTAATTGACGTACACTTCAGCCAATCACATCGAAACCAATCGATGACGCTGGTTCCGTTTGTTGGATTGGTTGGATTCAAAACAGTTGCTTCTTTGAAGCAGCAGCCCTGATTGGTTCGGTTAGAAAATATTGGGCTTGAAATCGCTCTGAAGGGCTTCAACATCAGATCGTTGCACGGAAGTGCCTTACGAAAGTTACGTAGCGCATCATCTGACGTGAGTGAGGTAACTGTTTTGGCTGTTGACCTGTTTAAAAAAAGGTTTACAGCACTGTTTGTGGAACATTGTGAATTTTTTGGAAACTGTAGGCCTATGCCCCCTGTCTGTCTATATATTAAGCTTAACTGTAGTTTTGCGTCATTTACCTTTAACTGCTTGACCCAAAGAGGATAAGGTCACAGAGCTTAAGCGCTCAAGCTGGCGACCGGAACTCAGCTGCCTCTCCAACAGTCGGGAATTCACCAAGGTGTTATGATGGTTAACCAGACCTCTCATCATGAAAACATGGGTGGTTGGCCCCATATTGTTCAGGAAGTAGTTATTCTTCCTCATCTTTGCGAAAAAATTGCTCAGCCACCTGGCTGTTTTGCCATCCTTTCAGCTCAGGCACGAGCTGGATACGCCTGAGCAGATCCTTGGGGTCGGTGGCATTGCCCTCATGAAAGCAGTCATATAGCACATAGTGGTCATTGACCCAGTGACCAGATGTGCTTTTTTCTCACTGGAGAGGATTTTGTCCTGCAGCCATGGCAGAGACACCTGCAGCTTGCCGTTCCTCGCAGCCCTCAAATTCTCATCAGTTGGTGCACACAGCCTTCCCTCATATGGACTGAATGGCAGCTCATCAGGGACCCGCAAATTGGTATGAACTGCAAGTCCTCTGGCGAAGTCATATAATATACGCAAACATTCGGTAGGTGCTTCCAGGACAGAAGGAGGTCTGCAAAGTCTCTTGGGCTCTCAGCACGCAGATTGAATTTGATGCTATATACAATGCCATGAGGACAGAGAATCACAGACCAGCCCCCTGCAAGGAACATGTGCATAATTGGAAAGTCAGACCACATTGCAACAATAATGTAACTTACCGTTTCCCCCCCTATGCTCTGAAAGACCTTGTCATAGGTCTGTCTGCTGCGCATGTTGTCCCGCAGCCTTGTAATGAGGTCCAGACGGGAGCCGTTTGCGTCAACATTGCAGGCCTTGCAGAGTTTTCTCACCACTCCAACCTGATTAGATACATGTATGAGAAACTTAGATTAGATACATGTTTTAGATACTGTATGAGAAACGTTTTAGCAAAAGGAACTGAATATTGACTTCAGCTGAGCTCCAAGCATCATCAGTAAAATCACTGCACATCATGCTTAGTTCGTGCATGCATTAAACATGTAGCGGTGTCTTGAATATTTATTTCATATGGTTTAAATGTAACACCTGATCCTTGATGGAATGACATTTTGTATCACAGAGCATATGGTTGAAATGACAATAAAAATCACTTGACTTGACTTTGCTTGATTTGACTTATAAAAAAACTTCACCTTCTGTTTTGAAAGCTCGTCAATCACACGATCCTCAGAGACACTGCTGAGCTGGGCTTCGGATGATGATGATGATGAGCATGACTTGACTTTTTTGAACTCAGTGTTGAGGACAACGTTGCCTCTTCTGGTTTCGCTCCCAATCCCAAAGCCCAGTGCTGGTAGCTTGGCTTGATAGAGAATGGATTCTTTGCACCGCCTACAGAAAAGTTGAATAAGTAGTTTGCACTCTCAGTCTCATTTACAACAGAGCATGCAGTGGAGCTTTACTCGCTTTGGAAAAAAGGCCGGCTGATCATCTCAAGATGAACAGATTCCGAGAACCGTTCCAGGTCCTGTTCACCATTGAACGTGTCAGGGGGGACCTCCAACTCACTCACTGAAAAAAACAACAACAACAAAAAAAACATGATGCATTATCCTCATGGGCCAATGGTTATAATAATAGCATCATTAATACTACTACTACTACTACTACTACTAATAATAATAATAATAAGCACTCATATTACAATGGGCAGTTTTGCAAAATAAATGTACATTTGTAAAATCTTAAGTTGTTTACCTGCCAGTTTAAAAACTCCTTTCCTGTGGAGATCCATGATCACCACAGGTGGGTAATAGCCACAGTTGACGCAGCTGAAACTGTAGTTGGTATCAGCCAGCAGCGCCTCAAAGGCCTCGTTCAGATTGGCATCCCAAATCCGATTTTTTCATATCCAGATTGTATCTGAATTGATTTCGGGTGGTCTGAACAGCAGAAAACCACATGAATTCCGATTTTTCCGAATCTGTTACGCCCTACATACACATGTGGTGTCAATTGCGATTCATATCGGATATGCTGCGATCTGAACAGCTTTTCCACATGGGATAAGATTTCACCGTGTCACTTGCGTCATTTGTCACGTGATACAAACATCAACACGTGGAATGCAGATGGACGGAAGTGAGAGATCAATGTTAATTCTCCTTTTAAAAAACAGTATCGTTTGCTATAACACCGTGTCAGTGCGCGTTATGGATTTGCCGCAAGTTGGAGTTTACCTCGCGTGTGGAAAGCAAGGCTTACCTCGCGTGTGGAAAGCAACGTCAGTGAAAGTTTTCAACCACGCATCAGAAAGGCAACTAACAGCTGTGCTGGACTGCATTGATGCACTGAAATAAAGATGAGTAACTTTATTCTTCCATCTCTGATACTTCCTTGTTACTTGTAGCTGTGTGCTACGGCCCCACTTAACCATCTGAGAGAGAAACAACCAACATTCTACCCTCCGCGGTTTTGTTTATTATTTGTGGGCATGATGCGTTAGGGTACCATAGTAACCCACGTGGATATGGCAGGTGATTAGCGGACATGGAGATCCGATATGACAAGCAATGTGAACGCGGTCGATAGAGAGATCTGATGTTGATCAGATATGCTAAAAATCAGATTTGGAGTGCAGTCTGAACATAGCCAAAGTGGCAGTAGGCATGTAGAATCTTATCTCTGGATGGAAACCCTTCGCCTCTCAACCCTTCCAGAGCATCCACCACCCTTGACACAGACACATGGTTCTAAAGTGCAAAGTAAAGGATTGACAAACATTTATAAATATGACCAAAAAAATTGTATTGTGATACTGTATGCAACACTAAGGTTCCTACTTAGTACATGGCTGAAGTTTATCACTCAGAAGTTAGACTCACACAAACATTTTGCCGTAGGAAAAGACAAAGCTCCAGGGACAACAGCAGGTAATTGTCAAAATTATGGATACCATCTTTCCACTGGTACCGATAAATCATGCCACACCGGGGACACTGCCTCTGATATGTTGAGATGTCTATGAAAAATGAGATGGACAAATATAATTCTAATTCAGTTGCTTACAGTACAAGAACAACATTTGTTTTAACTATTATTTCAGTGTTTCACTTACTGTCGACCAGGCCCATCATCCCAACAATGTGCGCCTTGTTTGTTACAAGCACAGCATCTTGGAGGGGTGGATGCTTTTCACAAACTTGGCATTGCTCCTCAGTTGGGAAGAACTGATGTGTGTCCTTGTTTGGTGTCATTGCTTTTTTTGGGGAGGGGTTGGGGAATTTTTTTGTGATGCATAATGTACTGGACTGTCCGCCTCACAGCCTCACACGCACACGATAGTGAAGTTTAGAAAAAAAAGGAAGGAGTACCCAGCACCACCTAGCAGAACAGCCAGTTACCCCAGCAAGCCCCCACCAGCAGGATAGATAGTATAACAGACAGTTGGTTTAGCTTGTAAACGAATAGCAAACACTCAATCACTGCAACCAGGGCTATCAATGATGGCGACCAACACGGCACACAAGAGTAGATAACCCCTGCCCCATGCAAAGACTAGCAGAAGAATGCACACACAGAAATGAAATGAACAATGGAAAATGACAAGAAAATAAATATAAACTTTATTACAGGCTCAGGACCCACAGGGGAGACTTTACAATATATACATCAATTACATACTACACATTCATAAATATACATGTAATAAAAAAATGGGAAGCTAATGAAGACACTCATACCAGTGTTCCCAGATCATAGACATGTTTCTTACAGAGCTACGACTTGGGTCTACTAATTGTGCAATAAGCCCATTTGTAGCACGGTTCAGCCTGCACATAAATTTATAGGTGAGATTCCTTAGCAATGCCATGAATGTAGTTGGACCAAGTTCGCAGAACAACACTCTAGTACTCCTTGGTTTCTTCAGGAGAATCCTGAGACAGTCATTGTAAGCTACTTTCAGCTTAAAGCGGCAGGCCACCATTCGTGGAAATAAGTTCATTTTGCACCTCCCCTCGAGTTAAGAAATTGAGTTTTACCTTTTTTCTGTTCATCAAGCCGTTCTCCGAGCCTGGCGATACGTCTTGCAGCTCTAGCCTAGCATAGTTGCTTGAATCCGATTTGAACAGCTAGCATCGCACCCGCTAGCATCACGCTTACAAGTAATAAATATTTCCGGTAATTTTCCCATTTAAATGTCTTCTCATATCTAGTTGGAAAATGTAATAATACTTGCAGAAAATGAAA
>JAODXP020000031.1:8729349-8797677 GCA_027497455.2 Sardinella longiceps
TATATATTATTATTATTTATTATTATTATTATTATTATTATTATTATTATTATTATTATTATTTATTTTATTTTTATTTTTTTTGGGGGGGGGGGGGGGGTGAAATCCTGGCCATATAAGCTTTCAAAAAATATATGGTTTATGGGGTCTAATATGTTTCCCCTACACGCCACTGGCCTAAATGTCACCAAAAATTGCCCATTTTGCAAATGCCGAATTTCTTAATTTTGGGATTTAATGCAATGAGGAGGGTGGGGCATACCTCAATGTCAGACCATACCATGTTATATAATATCCTGAGAATGTTCGCTTTCAGAAAATGTATGGGTTATATGGTGAAATGTGTTTCCCCTTCAGGCTTCAGGCCAAAATGTACCAGTAGTGTACATTTCCCCCCAAAATCCACCCGAATCCCATTCATTTCAATGGGAAATTTACTTTCCTCCATATATTTTAACAATTCCTCAACTAAAAAAATGGAGACATATTTTTTCACAAAGTTCAATGACCCTAGAACACATTTCAACAACCAGCTACGAAATTGATCCAACCACAAGCACTGACATGCAGCCCCTGTAATGTTGTCACTTCATAAGACCTAAATAATGTTTGTAAAAACTTGTATGCAGAGGTGCCATCACATGTTTTAAAGTAGTGTTGGCAAATTTTCATGGTGATTAGCCTAAAATGTGTTAGACGTAGGCCTACAGTAGGCTCATTATAAATGCTGGTCATACTGGTGGAGGAGGAATTGGGTTTTTCATGGACATCATATTGCTAATGTCACAGAATAGGACTACCCAGCAGTTGTGAATCAAAGATGGTATATTTATTTGTTAAAGTAGGGTAGACTTACTGGGGGGTCTTGGGGTACTCCCCCAGAAAATTTTGGATTAGTTAGAAGTTTTTTCCTGCATTTTGGTACATTTTAACAGGTTATTATAGCCTATATAGGCTATATTTTTAAATTATCCTATCACTTTAGCACTTCATGTGAGATTTGAAGTTTGATGTTGCACTAAAAAGTAGTATTGCCGGGGCAATACTGGCAATACTGAGGATGACAGCCCTGCTTGAATGATATGTTCAGCTCCATGGTAATAGTAAGTAAGAACTAGATGTACCGCGTGGCGGTACAAAATATGACCGCCGCTCAGTTCTGCACATTTTCTGCATATATATGATGCTTGTCAACTTGTTTGTAACTCTATATTGAATGAAACTTGCCTCATCCGAGGTCAGTGCCGGCGGCCATCTTATGTGTGTCACAAGTATGGAAATGCCTGTGACCAGTCAGTACCGCTTGGGTGGAGTGGTTGGCAATGAATGAGTAAATGAAGCAAAAATATTAAATAAATAATTTTAGCTGCAAGGTAAAATTGTTTAGTTAAGTCACAGTCAGTTATTTTGGCTGAGAAGTAATTAATCCAGCCGTGTTACTACCACCAGTGAACAGCACAGGAAGCGGCCACGATCCCACTGAAGCTAGCTGCTACGCCAACCTTCAGTGGGATCGTCACCACTTGTAGCTGCTTCAGTGGGATCGTCGCCGCTAGCTAGCTGCTACGCTAACCTTCAGTGGGATCGTCGCTGCTTCAGTGGGATCGTCACCGCTAGCTAACTGCTACGCCAACCTTCAGTGGGATCGTCGCCTCTTCCTGTGCTGTACAGGTGGTAACGCAGCTGGATTACTACTCGGCCAAAATAACTGACTGTGACTTAACTAAACTATTTTACCTTGCAGCTGCAATCAATGAAATGATTAATAAAACTATAATTTATTTAATATTTTTGCCTCATTTACTCATTCACTCCACCCAAGCGGTACTGCCTGGTCATGGGCATTTCCATACTGGTGACACACATAAGATGGCCACTGGCACTGACCTCAGATGAGGCAAGTTTCATTCAATATAATTCGGAGTTTCATTCAATATATTCGGGACTTCATTCAATATATTCGGGGTTTCATTCAATATATTCGGGACTTCATTCAATATATTCAGAGTTTCATTCAATATATTCGGAGTTTCATTCAATATATTCGGGACTTCATTCAATATATTCTGAGTTTCATTCAATATATTCGGGACTTCATTCAATATATTCAGAGTTTCATTCAATATATTCGGAGTTTCATTCAATATATTGAGGACTTCATTCAATATATTCAGAGTTTCATTCAATATATTCGGCACTTCATTCAATATATTCGGGACTTCATTCAATATATTCGGAGTTTCATTCAATATATGCGGAACTTCATTCAATATATTCAAGGTTTTCTTTCATTCAATATATTCGGAGTTTCATTCAATATATTCAGGACTTCATTCAATATATTCAGAGTTTCATTCAAGGTTTTTTCCCTGAACGGCTTGCCATAGAAAACATCAGTCCTGGATTTATTGACTTAGAAAATAAACTGAAACTACCATTCCTCCTGGGGGAAGTTGATACTTTTACTCAAATAGCCTCAGACTACTTACAGTCTTGCCACATTTTAAGGGTAGAGTCCACATGACCATCATCAAAATATCCACTAGTGCTTTTTCTTAATTTTATCTTTTTTTTATTATTATTATTCCATATGTTTGTTTAAGTTGCATTTTATTTATTTAGTCACTACTTACTATTGTAATTCTCATTATTATTGTCATTATTATACATTAATGCTTTGGCAATATTGTATTTTTTTTACATTCATGCCAATAAAGCTTATTGAACTGAACTGACAGGCCTATCACCCCAAACCTGTAACGCTTTGGCTTAATAGCACCATCTACAGGTCAATAATTGCACTTCATTCAACAGATTCGGGACTTCATTCAATATATTCGGAGTTTCATTCAATATATGCGGGACTTCATTCAATATATTCAAGGTTTTCTTTCATTCAATATATTCGGAGTTTCATTCAATTTATTCAGGACTTCATTCAATATATTCAGAGTTTCATTCAAGGTTTTTTCCCTGAACGGCTTGCCATAGAAAACATCAGTCCTGGATTTATTGACTTAGAAAATAAACTGAAACTACCATTCCTCCTGGGGGAAGTTGATACTTTTACTCAAATAGCCTCAGACTACTTACAGTCTTGCCACATTTTAAGGGTAGAGTCCACATGACCATCATCAAAATATCCACTAGTGCTTTTTCTTAATTTTATCTTTTTTTTATTATTATTATTCCATATGTTTGTTTAAGTTGCATTTTATTTATTTAGTCACTACTTACTATTGTAATTCTCATTATTATTGTCATTATTATACATTAATGCTTTGGCAATATTGTATTTTTTACATTCATGCCAATAAAGCTTATTGAACTGAACTGACAGGCCTATCACCCCAAACCTGTAACGCTTTGGCTTAATAGCACCATCTACAGGTCAATAATTGTACAGTCATTAAATGTACATATAAATTCATTTGTTTTATAGCCCCCCATGGATGAAATTCCACAAAACTTGACATATTCCCACAGGATGTCAGGTTCATCATACACATTAAATTTGGTGCAGTTCCGAACATCTGATCTAAAGATAGGGGCAATTAAAGCCGTATAATATTGCATTTTAATTTTTTACCATGGGGGGGCAAATCACAAATGACTGGTTATGAGCTAAGTTGATGTGGGCTCTTGAGACCAACATTCCATAAAAATTTCATCATCCTCAATATCACGGGTCAGGTAGTTTTTTAGGAAAAACTACATTTTTGGGGTTTCGGGGGGCGCAGCGCAAAGATGGAGTGGCCCCCGGGGACCAAACGAAATTTTTCCGTAAAAGTCTACAGGGGCTACATGCCCACCAAGTTTCATGTGCCCCGGTGTTACGGTGTCCCGGGAATCGTTGACCAAAAATTCAGGAAGTAGATGACGGGAGAAAAAAAAAAAAAAAAAAAAAAACTTTGACAATCATTATATGACCGCTACGCTTGCTACGCAGTGGCGGTCATAATAATACAAGGCCTACTGTATGAGAAAAGATTGTTTATTTTCTCTGGTGAAATGTGAATGATAAGGGAAAACTTCACTCTAGGAGCATTAGATTCTTTGCTACTGTAATTGTCATTGGCTCTCTGTAAATCAAACATAGGCTTCATTCTTGAAAAATCCATCTAGATTCTTTCCAGCGTATCAGTTCACTATCCATGCCTTAGATTCTTGAGGAAGGTAGGCTCTTTGCCTTTCAGGCTAATTATCATACTTTTAAGCTGTAGTTTCAGTTATTACCTGTGCCACCTATAGGCCTATGACTTCCAATAGCTTTAGAATCACAAGAAAAATTAATAATAAAGTTGAGAGCATGTATTTTAATATTTTATTCCTAGTTTATTGCGCAAAGAAGAATGAAGGTGCAATAAGGCTGCATCATATTCCTTTCTATCAGGGGTAGTCCTAACCTCTATGATGTCCTGGGTCAACAGGCACCTTATCTGTCACTCCTCCTATTGCACAGGCATGGCCCTTGGTAATAGAATATTTGGGTAATAGAAAATTTATCAGTTGAAATTGTAGGTCTATTATAAAGTCCAGTATTTTTTTTTTGTTTTATTTCTTGAGCTCTTGGTTACTAGATGGAACCCAGCAGCCAATTAAGCCACCAGATAAAGATAGTTCCCTGAAAAAATATGGGCGATCTTTAAACTTTAATTGAACCCTGTATTGCCAAGCAAGTACATCACAAGTGGTACCAGTGAATTCGTCTGGTTGTCTAGTTTAATTTGATACCAAATACTTCCAAAGCTTCCAAAAGACAATGAAGCAAACCTGTGTCACCCGCGATTAATTTTTTTGGCGCTCGCGCGTGCGCAAAAAAAAAAAAAAAAAAAAGAAACCCCCTTGAGCCCCCCTAAAAATGGCCTAAAATCGCTACTGGAGGAAACGAAGGCGAATAACGGCCGGTCCTTGGGTCTTTCCCTCAAACGCATATATGCGAAATTGGTAGGTAAAGTGCCATTGTATTGAAGACAACAAGTTGTTAACTGGTTAGCAATACTTTTCTGAAGCTTTTGGGAAAAGGACGCCTTCAAGGAGGAGCTCTGTGGCGAAAAATGTGAGCATAAACCATAGCGCAAACTGAAAGTAAAAATCGGTCTTGCATGGTTCCACTTTAAAATCAGGCACGACGCTTGAATACTATCAAGCCTGTGGCAATATGATTACACAATTACTCAAACAGGCTAACAAATTCTTATTCACTCAGCAAAGACGGTCTAGGCATGTTTCAATATATTTGGAGATCATGCATTTTCAGAGAAATTGCTTATTGTTTGTGGTTGTTTCAGAATGGAAAGAGTGTGCCCAAGCATGGTGACTTAGAAATGGGGTTTATTATTGCAATAACTAATAAATACTGTTTTTTTTCCCCGTATCCTGGCAAGTCTGATTGTTTAATTTCAGATCGAGCTCAAACAGTTGCAAGTTACACCAACAGGTTACACCAAGTGTAACTAGATTTGTAATTCCACGGAAATTACATAGTGCATGCAAAAAGTTTAAAAAAGTTTTATCAAAGTAAAAGTTTTGAAAAAAAAAAAGTTTTATGAAAGTTAACCTTTTGTGCAAAAATGTCTGACAATAGAACTAAAACATGATATAGTTGCTAGGCCATCAACGTGGAAGTTGTTACTAGGCCGTTGCTAGGGCGGACATGTCGGTTGCTATGCTGGTTGCTACGTTGATCATGTTGGTCTCCATGTTCATTGCTAGATCATCATTGTTGGAGTGTTTCCTAAGACGTCGTAAGGGTGCTGGAAGCAGTTGCTAGGCCGTTGCTAGGGTGGATATATCGGTTGCTATGCTGGTTGGTACGTTGATCATGTTAGTTGCTATGTTCATTGCTAGATCATCATTGTTGGAGTGGTTCCTAAGACGTTACAAGGCCGCTGGAAGCTGTTGCTAAGGCGTTGCTAGGGCGGACATGGCAGTTGCTATGCTGGTTGCTACGTTGATCATGTTGGGTGCTAAGTTGAGTGGTTGGTCATCATCGTGGTGGTGGTTCCTGGGATGGAGCATGAGTGTTTGAGGTAGTTGCTAGGCCGTTGCTAGGGGCGGATATGGCGGTTGCCATGTTGGTTGCCAGGTCATCAATGTGGAAGTTGCATAGGATGATGGTTGCATTTACAGTTGGCAAAGGAAAAAGTTGCTTAAAGTTGAATTGTATGATAGTTGGATGAATTTGACTTGTTAAAATAGTTAAATTAGTTGAAAAGTTGGACGCAGCCTTCGAGCTGCGTCAACATGTACATTGTGGATAAGTACATAAAAAGTTGCTTACTGTAAAGTTGCTTAAAAATGTTGAAATAGTTGATTTAATACAGCTGATAATAGTTTCTAGTTGACATAGAATTCTCATGGATCCTAAAGTTCCGACTGCCAGCAGGACCAGTGGAATGTTTACACTACAGTGGCTAAGGTTACAACAATGGGAAATAGAATGCTGAAAGTTCCACCATTCATTTCAATGGGACTTTTTTCGCTCGTTTTTCGCCGATAACGCGAAAACCGTAAACAATAGAAAGTTTCGATTTAGCTGAAGTCACCAATTGTAGACCTACGCAACGGTAGTTGAATGAAGTTGCTAAGTTGCATAGTTGAAGCTGAATTAATCGCACAAATTTGGTAAGTGGAATAATAACTAGATTTGTAATTCCATGGAAATTACATAGTGCATGCAAAAAGTTTAAAAAAGTTTTTATCAAAGTAAAAGTTTTGTGCAAAAATGTCTGTTAATAGAACTAAAACATGATATAGTTGCTAGGCCATCAACGTGGAAGTTGTTTCTGAGAAGTTGCAAGGTTGCTTAAGGTTGTTGATAGGACGTTGCTAAGGCGGACATGGCAGTTCCTATGTTGGTTGCCATACAATTCATATTGGTTGCTATGTACAGTATATTGCAGCTCATCATTGTGGCCGTGTATCCTATGACGTTGCAAGGCTGCTAGAAGCTGTTGCTTAGCTGTTGCTAGGGCGGACATGATCGTTTTTATGCTAGTTGCTATGTTGATCGTGTTGGTTGATATGTTAATTGCAAGGTCATTAATGTGGAGGACGTGCTTCTTAAGATGTTGCAAGGGTGCTGGAAGCTGTTGTTAGTCCGTTGCTAAGGCGGATATTGCTGTTGCTATGCCGGTTGCTACATTGATCATGTTGGTTGCAATGTTGATTGCCACGTCATCAATGCTGAAGTTGTTTCTAAGAAGTTGCAAGGTTGCTTAAGGTTGTTGCTAGGGCGTTGCTAAGGCGGACATGGCGGTTGCTATGCCGGTTGCTACATTGGTCATGTTGGTTGCAATGTTGATTGCCACGTCATCAATGCTGAAGTTGTTTCTAAGAAGTTGCAAGGTTGCTTAAGGTATTGCTAGGCCGTTGCTAAGGCGGACATGGCGGTTGCTATGCCGGTTGCTACATTGGTCATGTTGGTTGCAATGTTGATTGCCACGTCATCAATGGTGAAGTTGTTTCTAAGAAGTTGCAAGGTTGCTTAAGGTAGTTGCTAGGGCGTTGCTAAGACGGACATGGCGGTTGCTATGCCGGTTGCTACATTGGTAATGTTGGTTGCAATGTTGATTGCCACGTCATCAATGCTGAAGTTGTTTCTAAGAAGTTGCAAGGTTGCTTAAGGTAGTTGCTAGGGCGTTGCTAAGGCGGACATGGCGGTTGTTATGCCGGTTGCTACATTGGTCATGTTGGTTGCAATGTTGATTTCCACGTCATCAATGCTGAAGTTGTTTCTAAGAAGTTGCAAGGTTGCTTAAGGTAGTTGCTAGGGCGTTGCTAAGGCGGACATGGCGGTTGCTATGCCGGTTGCTACGCTGATCTTGTTGGTTGCAATGTTGATTGCCACCTCATCAATGTTGAAGTGGTTTCGAAGACGTTACAAGGCCGCTGGAAGCTGTTGCTAAGGCGTTGCTAGGGCGGACATGGCAGTTGCTATGCTGGTTGCTACGTTGATCATGTTGGGTGCTAAGTTGAGTGGTTGGTCATCATCGTGGTGGTGGTTCCTGGGATGGAGCATGAGTGTTTGAGGTAGTTGCTAGGCCGTTGCTAGGGCGGATATGGCGGTTGCCATGTTGGTTGCCAGGTCATCAATGTGGAAGTTGCATAGGATGATGGTTGCATTTACAGTTGGCAAAGGAAAAAGTTGCTTAAAGTTGAATTGTATGATAGTTGGATGAATTTGGCTTGTTAAAATAGTTAAATTAGTTGAAAAAGTTGGACGCAGCCTTCGGCTGCGTCAACATGTACATTGTGGATAAGTACATAAAAAGTTGCAATCTGTAAAGTTGCTTAAAAATGTTGAAATAGTTGATTTAATACAGCTGATAATAGTTTCTAGTTGACATAGAATTCTCATGGATCCTAAAGTTCCGACTGCCAGCAGGACCAGTGGAATGTTTACACTACAGTGGCTAAGGTTACAACAATGGGAAATAGAATGCTGAAAGTTCCACCATTCATTTCAATGGGACTTTTTTCGCTCGTTTTTCGCCGATAACGTGAAAACCGTAAACGATAGAAAAAAGTTTCGATTTAGCTGAAGTCACCAATTGTAGACCTACGCAACGGTAGTTGAATGAAGTTGCTAAGTTGCATAGTTGAAGCTGAATTAATCGCACAAATTTGGTAAGTGGAATAATAATTATAAGAAGTTTCCGAATAACAATATAGTGCAATGCTTTGCATGCACTATAATGAGACATTTAACCATCTAAATGACTACAAAGCAGGTACATTCCCCCAGAATTCTTGCATAGAGTAAATAAATACAGAGGCAAGAGTAATAACAATGATATTTATTTAATATCTGAAAAGACTTCTAAGCTACACAAATATATTACATTAACATTATAGAAATGATCTTGATTTGAAGGATATACAGTAGCCAAATATTAGGTAATATCCTACTGTAGTAGAATTATATCACTTGAATATATTACATAATTAAAAAATGATTTCCCTTAATGTCAATTCATGTCAGGAACTACATTTGTATTTGTATTTTACTTCAAATTGAATTACCCACATGCTGCTTTATTCTCAGTGCTTTATCTCAATGGACAGAAATCAGAGTGGCATAAACATGAATACAGTACATAACAAATCCAATGTTGTGCCACTCTATTATATTGTATTGGGATTACAAAATTGCCAGTGTTAACATTCAAATTTACTTTTTCTGCATGGCTGTAGTTTACAAATAAACCTAATAAGCCCATGCTTTGTTAGTTCTGTGTATTACATAAAAGTAGTTCTCTGTTGGCAGATAGCAGTTCCACATGTTGAATGACAGGGGGAGAAAAACTCTAGGCAGAACCATCAGACTGTCTGATGTCAGCAACACTTTCTGGCACCCGGGCAGTCATACCATTCAGCGACTTTGTTAAGCATATCTGACAACCCAGGCGGGACCTGTAAGAATAAACAAAAGTTGAGTTGGACAAGAGTGATATGTGCAAACTACCATTCAAAAGTTAAGGATCGACTGGAAATTTCCTTGCCTTCTATTTTAAGATTAAATGAGTATGAATTGGGAAATAACAAGAGGTATCATGATGTGCCCCTGTTGTTGATGCTAAGCAGTTTGTCTCTTTGGCGCTTGGCCTAGCTGAAATGTTTTTCCACAACTGTAACATGACATGTTTTTATTTCATTCTGTTCCTGATGTTCCCGTGACTAGAGATAAAATGGAATAGTGTGTTCTTAAGTGGTTTTGATGTTTGTACTATCTGTGTTTGTCCCCTACGTCAGTGGCTATCTGCTAGCTTACTACACTACACTACACTGGCACTAATCATGGTCTGATTCAGTGTGGTCCACGTCAACAAGGATGACCTACTCCTTCTTTGGTCAACCTGGAACTGCAGTTATACTCAGCCTATTTCCTTTTTTGTGTGAAGCATCATCCCATTCTACAGATGTGTACCCTAAAAAATTACCTACCATCAATAGGAATATAGTGCTTTGGAATCGAAAACTGCATCAGGCTACAACCTCAATAGCAGACTCAGCTTAGCCTAATGAGGAAGCAACCCCACTTCCCATTTTGGACGACCCCAACTCTGATGCTGTTTTCATACACATAAGTACAGGTATAAATAGCATTTATAAGGTATAAATAGCATTTATTTGAAACAGACTTTCAAAATTCTTTTCTCTTCTATATCATGCTACATGCACCTTTTTCATGGGCACAACCCACTGACACGGCTTTATAGCTCATCCCATAAATGCATGTTCCATACAAATGGGGCACAATTTGAAAGAACAAAATACTGTAGACTATCCAACAGTATAACATTAACAAAACTAGAAAAGCGCTCAGAGAGCGCAGACCTCCGCCAAGACAATGTGGTCACAGATGGTGTTGTGGATCACCAATCGCCCCCAAAATCGAATCAGTTCCTATTTGTCCCAATACACACGTTATCCGAAAATCTGATCCAAATCCGTGCAGTACTTTTCGAGTTATGTTGCTGACAGACACACAGACACACACACAGACACACACACACCAAGCAAACACATAACCTCCTTGGCGGAGGTAATAATAAATGTCATCACAGAGAGATACTCTCGAACCAATTTCCTTAGCGCTTGAGAAACACACAAATTAAGCAAGAGATGAGCCATGTGCAAGTGGGAAAAGAGGAAGCATCCACAACTGACTAACTGAAGCCTGTTCATTAAAGCAATATACCGGAGTAAGTTTAAGCATAGTCCTGCTGCACGAGCCTTCTAACAGCAATATAGTTTGCATGAAATGAAAGATTTTCGAACAGCACAGACCTAACGCAAAATACTTTACATTGAGTCAATGTAACCTCAGATCTTACTTTCGGTTTCCAACAGTCAGGTCCCATTGATTCAGTGTAAAGTGCCTGTTCGCTTCTGCGTTCGCGTTCGGTCTGTGCTGTACCAAATTATTTTGTTCCACTCGCTAACTAGCGCAAGCTCTTTCAGCAAGCTCTTTCAACAGGGCTATGCTTGAATTCACTCCGGTACTTTCCTTTAAATGTTTGCTTCATTAATTGTGTGTTCTTGAACTGTTCAATATTACTTGCATTTGAACATTCCTGTGTGTTACCAAATCATTGTTTCAACCTGATTCAATGAGTACTCCTTGAAACCAATATTTCCAGCATATTTCAATATGTGATCAGAGCAGAATAGAAAAGACTGCACTTTATTGTCATGTCTTGCATGAAAAAGAATTTTGGCCTCTGATTGACACATACAGAACATATAAAATTTACAGACGTAAAAACATTGAAGCCACATTCCATCACTCATACATGCACCTCGCATGAGTCACATAGCCTATCCCCTCCCACCCAACCCACTTGCACTAAGGGCAACTGCAGTCTTTCATATAGTGCTCTTGGCAAACACCTCCTTTACAAAAGTTTTTCCATTGTTTGTTGGCCATAGAAATTGCCTTTGGGATAAAAGTATCCTTGTGTGTTTCTGTTCTTGCCATGTGGACTGTATCGCCACCCGAGGGAAGCAGCTCAAAATCAGGATGAAGGGGGTGGGTGTACTCATCTAATATGTTCATGGTTATTGTTACTCTATTATTATTGTAATTCTTGTGACAATCATATCACCAAGTGTGATACTTTGGATGTGTTATGATGATATTAATCCCATGTAATGTGTGTGAAAGCTTTGAAAATTATTTGTAATTTTCTGGTGTGTGTTATGCATCCTGAAGAAAGTTAAGGTAAGTTAAACTACTGATAGTCAGTGAGAGTAGCCTAAGTGTGGAAATACCTACTGTATGTTGAAATGTTATGCATCTTGCAAACCCCAAGCACGTCTTGTGCTAACAACTTGTCTTTTAAGGTAGTGAAGTTTGTTAGAAAAAGGGAAGCTATTGGAATAACCAAGAATTTTTGGGAGAGAACAGGTTACTGTACAATTTCATCTTGCTGGGTTTCTCTTTCTCTTTGCTTTTTTTCCTGAATTGTATCTCTCTGGTTAGATATGGTATCTTACTAATACCTTGGTAGTTTTTACATTTTTGTACTTTTTGTAATATTAAACAAAAAAACTATTCTATGGCAATGTCCCTCAAATGTACTGCATGTGCCTTACAAATGGGGCACCCGAAAGGAAACTAAATAGGTGTTCAAACTGTATAAGATGTATGCCAGAAGCATTTTAACAATAGAGAAATAAACAAAGAGAAATAAATCAAACACAATTTTCTTTCTTACTTATTGTGTTTTAGGGTTGTTAATGAATAATCGATTATCGATTATTTGTTTGTTAAGAGCTTATTGCAATAAAAATTAAAGCTTGGCGAATAATCGTTTAATTTATTGCGCATTAGAGCAGCTACATCTTCCGTACGCTGTTGCGCAACAACGAGGGAGAGGTGAAAGGAGGTTAGGAGGGAATAGCAGTGTGGGACCATTTCTCAAGAAACATTGGCCTATAGCTTATAAATTTCAATGCAATTACAGTGACACGGTTACCTGCCAACGTCATTTAAAAGGCGGTCTGATACTGGAGAACTGTTCTCATATCAGCTTGTTTGGCAAAAAGTATGTGCGCATTGCCTAGTCGCGATGTTTTCTCCGATGTGAAGGGAAACAGGCATGCTGTTGATAAATTGGTTACTGTTTTATTAGGCCTACGTAATTTGATAAAAAAATGTTATTCGTTATTTAACGTAGCCTACTTTATTTTAATTTTATAATAATTGTCTCTGCCTCGGAAAGCATGAACAGTGATCCACTGGAATATGCATAGCCTACCTGTGTGCCTTGCTCGCCCGCCCTCTCGTCCTGAGTTTGAACAAAACTATGTGAAAGTTCTTCCTATCACCAGCTGTTATCCGTTGGCAATTTTGGTCAGAAAAGTCCCATATTTCGTCGTGCATTAAATGCTCATGATAGCCTACAAAACATTGTGACAAATCTAGCCAGGAGCTGGATTCTTATTTCACAATCTGGGACGTCATTAAGCTCTGGATAAAAGTACAGTCGAAAAAATATTTAACAGCATAAACAAAAGCTACATTAGAGCTCTATACTGACGGTCAATTCCTTCACGAAATCCCTAAACATCGCAACCAGGTCTACACGGTTGATGTGGTGCAAGTTAGCACCTTAATGCACACTGATCCTTTCGCTCTCATGCTGCGGAAGGCCAAAATGCTGTATTTCCTTAATAACTTTGGAGAAATATAAGTCATTTTATGTGCGTTTTTACATGAATTTGCGTGGGGAAGATGGGCGCAAACCCATGTCTGTAGACTATGAAATCATGAAAGTGGGCAAATGACGTCTTTTTTTCCCGCAAATAATTCGATTAACTGTTTGTTAACTTTCTGAATAATCGAACATGAAAATTTCTGGAAAAGTCCCAACCCTATTGTGTTTAAATTAGGGCTGGGCAACGATTAAATATTTTAGTTTAGGCGGTGGAAAGTAAAGTGTTGCTATCTGGCAACTTTACATTCCAGCGTCTATGTTAAGCTACAGCTAAAATTAAGCTAAAATTGGGGTTGCCGGACAGGGAAGACGTTTGCACTGAGAACAAAATGCTTTTACCCCTTATGTAACTCTAGGTTTTCATTAATAGGTGGAATATTCATTTAAATGTTCTGCCATGTGAACAAAAGGTCCATAACATTTGTTCTGTAAAACTTTTCAGCATTTTCTCTACAGTAGCCTAGGCCTAGCGGTTAAAGCGAAATATTTACTGTAAATCTCAACTCAAACAATGTAATCAATACAAAATATGGGTTTAGGCTATTGCCACTTAAGGGCTTTGAGGTCATTCTGTTTTTTATAAGCCTAAAAAAAACTCTTTCATAGCTGCTGTCTTTCTCAGACTGTTTCTTGCTTGGTACAAAAATGAGTGCCAGATCATAGTGTTCTCCTCCATAGAAGACATAGGAGACATAGAATGGAAACCACTTTTACATTGGTTTTGATGAATTAAGAGAGGTTGTGCATGGTCAAAGAGCCATCATGAACATGAGGGCATGGTTCCGCCCTCTTTCATATGGATATTCCTACATTTACAAATAGCCATTAAATGATGGGCGAATTAGAACAGAGCCTACAAATGATGTCAAATAGCAAAAAGCCATTGCAGTTCAATTAAGGTGGCCAGAGTGAGGCGTTGTTTAGGCAAAAAAAAAACCATTTCAATACACAGCTTAAATATGAGGTGTTAACTAGGCTTGTAAAATATCACTTGATGATCTTTTTGACAAAATACAATTGATTATATTGTATTTTAACATCAGAAAACAAGGTACAATACTCAATTAATCCATTCTATGTCATCTTTAAGAAAATAGGCTAGACATTCAAATCAGCCATGCAAAGCTGTCAAAAAAAAAAAAAAAAGGTCAAGCAAGATCTGAAAAACGACTTAGAACCATCACATCACAGAACTACAGCTCTGTTTACGTATGAGATGTGCATACGAGATGTGCGGCGGCAAAAATATGCGTCTCAGATATTCTGCTTAAGATAAAGATTAAACTGGATGAGTCCGGCGTCTTCCACACCACTGCAGCCCCCTATCCACTTCTCTCTCTCCCTCCTCCCTCCCGCAGTCTGCCCAAGCCTCATGCCACAAACTCATTGAATAAATTGCAGGCAACATTAGCCTATTCTTTTCCAGTTTCTGCAAGCATGGCAGCAGTCAGCATTAGGCTTTTGTAAAAGAAGAGCCTGTGAACAATAGACTTTTACAATATCGAGCAAAATAATTAAAATTGTGTTAACACGCGATAAAATAATTTTCATGGTACCATTCCATGATCATAACCGCCTCACAGAACGCTATCCCTTACTTAACTTGCCCAGCCCTTGTTTAAATACACTGTAGGGTATAGGACATTCCTGCTTACAACACTGACAAGGGTGATACTCACGTTTCAGTCAGGCCATAAGCAAGGTCAAGCATATCCATCTCCTCATCTGTTACTGGACCCAGCTGCTTGAACACCTCCTCGTCAAATATTAGATGGCAGGTGGAGCAGGCCAGAGTCCCCTCACAGGCTCCTGCAAAGGTCAGAGAAAAGACTGATGCAAATCCTGGCCTGTGCAAATCATTCCAATTTAGCAAAGGAAGAATTAGTGCATCCCCCAAAGACATGAGTAATGGGCAATTCCATATTAACTCAACACCAAAATCTTGACTTCAACACCATGGTCCTCAAAATTTTTCTGCTTTTTTGTCCAAATATTCTTCCATCTCATTAAAATAAAATCAGAATTTCATCAATTTGATATCTTGTTTAGTTACCGAGATGTGGCTCTTCATCGGTAGATAGAAAAGCACTCTGAGAGCGCACACCTCCACCAATTCCAGATCGTGTTCTGGATCACCGATCGCCACCAAATCAAATCAGTTCTTACTCGTCCCAATATACACGTTGTCCGAAAATTTAATCCAAATCCGTGCACTACTATTCAAGTTATGTTTTACACAGACAGACACATGTGCACACACACACACACATATACATACAGATGCAGGCGAAAACATAACCTCCTTGGCGGAGGGTTAAAAAAAAGCTGAAAATTGCCGTTTTTCCTCAGCACCAATTTTTTTTTAAACCCCTCTCCTCTCTTCAGAGACGGTATAATTTTCCTAATGTTAGAAGCTTGTGTACTGTAGTATATTTTTTATTTGACTGTCCGATTGCTGGCCATGTCTGATCATGTTAAAGGAGAATGCTAGTGTGATATGGACCAAACGGATATTGCAACATCATAACAAGTTTGAACTTTTGCCTTGGAGCAGAATTGTTTGTGCAGGTCGGTAGTTGTAGCTATAGGTGGGCAAACAAGCCAAATTGGTGTTCTAAACCATAGAAAGCCTCAAAGTAGCCCCACACTTCATTGATAAATAGTGGCACCGTCATTAACACAAGATATTTATTATTTCTTATAATTGACAGTGTACAGATAAATTGCTAGCCCCTACCTTGATGCCCCAGATAATTACAATTAGCAAGCAGTCTTTTCCAGTCTGCACAAACCTATCAAAATGTCACTGTACGATAAATGTTTTTTTTGTTTTTTCTTTTAATGATAAAAAATAATCAGGGGAGTAGTAGAAATAGTGAAAATGATTCACAAATTTAGCTCACCAAATCCATCAAAGTCCAGGTCTTGGTCTACGATTACATCCAGTAAGGTGTCTCCTGGGTTGCCCTTTACCGTAATCTTCTCTCCATCACGATTAATAAAATTAACGGTCACTTTACTATCTGTCCTGTAAAAAAACAGAGTAATAAAATGTATCATTACTGAATGAGACCTGTCAGGGCAAAATTTGCCTTTTGTTATGTATTCTTTACCTTAATGTTACAGAAAACATATTATTCTCAATGTGCATTTTGCCCATGGTCAGGGTGGAAATTAAAAAAGAAAACGTCACATAAGACAAGTCAAATTGGCATTTTTTAAAAGAAGAATTCATAGAGAATAAGGAAAAAAATATTTAAAAAAAATCTGTGGACAATCCCACAAGGTGTTCTGGTGCTGTGAAAATGACACCCAAATTGAATTGACTTGTGAGGTCTTCTGTTCAAACACTGATAGAGTTCCCTTTCTACTTATTGTTTTTATGAGAGTGTTTCTACTTATCTCTAAAAGGGAAAAAAAATCAAGAGCCTATGTTGGGTACAAATATGTCTTCTGGAGGCCTAAACGGAGCACAGCCAAAAACTCCAATAGAATTTTTATCATCTTTGAGGGAATGCTATGACGATGCAGGATCATCCAGACCAAAACTGACAGTTTTGCTACAAACTAGGCCTATTCCTATTTATGTACCAGCATGCAAAATTTGAGCTTCCTACATGGTTTAGTTCTTGATCTATGGGCTTGTGAACTTTGACAAAAAAAAAAAAAAAAAAAAGAGTGTGAACAAAACAGACACCTCCCTCCCCCAGTAAAAATGGCTGTAACATGGAAAGTATACATCTTACATTCAAATAGATTTACAGTGTAAGACAGAGTAAGTTTAAGCATAGCCCTGCTGCGCGAGCCTTCAAACAGCAATATATTTCTCATGAAATGAAAGAATTTCGAACAGCATAGACCTAACGCGAACGCGAAACACTTTACATTGAGTCAATGTAACCTCAGATCTTACTTTCGGTTTCCAACAGTCAGGTTCCATTGATTCAGTGTAAAGTGCCTGGTCGCTTCTGCGTTTGCGCTCGGTCTGTGCTGTACCAAGTTATTTTGTTCCACTCGCTAACTAGCGCATTTAGCAAGCTCTTTCAACAGGACTATGTTTGAATTCACTCCGGTATTTTCCTTTAAGTACGATGGGTACATTTGGTGATTTTTTTCTGATTTTTTTAGACTTAAGTGCGTGGGCTCCTGTTGAATTGACGTGGAATGACCCTATTCCAAGATGGTGGCTCTGCAACGAGAGCGCTCTCATTGACGACTGTTGTCATCGGCCTTCCTGGTGTATATTTCTATGGTTTTGTTTTAAAGACAGCTGATGAGAATGTAACAGTGCAGGATCTTGTATCTGAATTGCTATGCACTTTGAATATTGGCCATCATGGTCAATATAATGATAAAGCCAATAGAAGCATGAACTGGTTGACTGTAAAAAATATTCTAGGCCTAGAGTATTGAATGGAATACAGTAGAGAGATTGGATACCATAGGCCTATAGCCAATGCATTTTTTTTTTTTTTTTTTTTGAGGGGGGTCTGTGGAAATAATCTATGGCTTGCAACATAAAAAAGAACTGAACAGGTTAATTTTTTGGAGCAGTGAACTTAGTTTAAAAAAAAAAATGAACTATGAACTGAACTAGTTCATGTAAAAAGTGAACTTTCCAAACACTACCTGAGATCCAATTACTACTTAACACTTCCCAACCGATAGCCTAAAATGGGATTACTTGGGGAATGATCGTAGAGAGAGGACCTTTATTTTAAAACAGTTGTGGATAGAAGAAACACTAGTGGTTAAGTCATAGTTGATTTCCTTTCCATATCAAAAGTTGTTTTCAGACCCATTTGTCATGTGACAAGGGCACATGCAAGAAGAGAGATGATTAGACTATGCACCCCTGAGTCTATCCTGCCATTCTTCTATGTGTAATGAAATATTAATAACATGAAAATAAATAAGTTTATGTTTTAGGCCTATGATTCTGTCAGTATATTAAACAAGTTGCAAAGCCATAGAGTAGGCCTATGTCACCATCATTCTTCTTGACAGACCCAGAGCCAATAAGATATTTCTACAGGCATGTCTCATGACGAGATAGGCTATCTGCAAAACACCTTCTCGTAAGGCATACGCTCATAACGCTGAACGTTAGGCCTATCACACCACACACTGAACAGATTAGGATAGCCCTAAAATGTCCTGGGCGTTGAACCTTAGACCTATCAGTGTTATCGGTGACAGTGATAAGTAAATGTATTGGTAGTCGTGAGGATTGCCGAAAGGTGTAGTTATTGTAGAATTTATATGGAATTATATAAATAGACCATGGGATAAAAATTGCCTCTCTCTTACCTTAAAGGCTGGTTGACACCGGTAGATATGCCTCGAAGAGTTTGTGCGCATGTTAAGGAAGTTCTTGGGATGTTAGCTGTGAGAAGTCTGCAAAGTTTGGAACTTTGTAATGCAGTTAACGTCAACAGTCGCTTAGATGCCGACACTAAAGACATGACTAAGGAAACGAATTAGCTATATCGTAGGCTAATAGCGATGCTGTAACTTTGTACAGACGACCTTAGAGTTAGCTTGACCGGCTGTTAATGCTAACTAGCACACTTCTGTAACGTTAACGTCAGTAGGTTAACATACCTGTATGCAAACCCTTCTCAGTCTGTTAACGTTACGATCTGTTGGCAACTTCCGTGCCTTTTTAGCCTATTGCATAATGCAACGTAATTGTGAGCGGCCGTATCTAAAACAAAGTGTTATAATCTAACTAATCCGCGTAGGTTCCTCCTCAAAACGTATAGTGAAAACAGCCTGACAACGTTTTCATTTACGCTGTAGGATAAACAAGTTATTTAATCACAGAGGAGTAGGTGCGTAAAAGCAGCCAGGGTCAAAACGAGACTTTCTCCTTCGTCTTTGGCAAATAACGTTTAGAAAGCAATACCGCCACCTACTGGAATGGAGCGCATTCATTTTTTTTCTTACTTAGTGAGCAGATTCCATCAATAGGCCTACAGGCAACACATTCTTTCAATAGCTTACACAGTTTGTTCTTTCTTTTCAATAAAGAGATACATTCTCAAAAGATTTTTAAAAAATCCTCCTTTTAGTTAAAACAGTAGGCTACTTATTTTCCTAATAGCTGCAGGTGGAGCACACTAATAGTTTACCAATCACTGCAGACTAGCAGAGGTTTATGTGTATGGTGGTTTACCTGCGCCTGGCTCGCTCCATGCCCGATGCTTTTCTTCTCATTTCCTTTTTGTGTTATCAGGTAGACCAATTGTAGACCAATTACCATTAGGCCTATTTGTATTCTTGTAGCCTACACTTTAAATACTGTGTGATTGCTCTTGGAACGCATTCCTCCTTTCATTCTTGTGTTATCAAAAAGTTGGGTTTGAAGTCTATCAACACAGAGTAATCGTGCGAGATGGGAGGCGACCTCCATTGCACATAATCTTATGTTAAAATGGCACAGCAGCAACACAAGAAAAATTGGATAGATTATGTTAACCTAGGCCTACTCCCATGGTGGACTGAGACCGGGTCTTTGAAGGGTCAGGTCCCAGACAAAATTGAAGCAGAAAATCTTGAGAGACCGGACTCAAGTACTAGCTTACAAACAAATCAATTCAATTTTATTTATTTGTAGAGCACCAAATATAATTGTCTTGTGGCGCTTTACAGACAGAGGAACACTCATGAGTAACAGGGGCAAGGAAAAATTCCCTTCTATTTGAAGAAAGTTCCACCGGAGAGGGTTGAAGCGCAGTAGGCCGATGAAAGATCTTTAGTTCCACGACTCATGGACTCAACCCAACTGCCAGGTAGTCATTAATTTAATGATTGTCCATGGTTTGGCCCCTTTGGGCTATGCACAATATGCACTTATAGCATTGTTTGACAATATTATGTAGTCAAAGCAGAGTTTCGTAGTTGTGGTTGGACAGCGTGAATCAAGCAATTATCCGACAGTGTGAATGTGTCTCTCCTTGACTCTGAGTCCTTACCTAAGCTAACTGCCCCTTCTAGTTTTTTGGGTTTCCCCACTGTAAAGCGGCATAATGTGGCTTATTAGGGGCTTTCCCCAAACAGTATCTTTATGAATTTAAAGTAAAATTGTACAAATATTTTACAAGATACTGCATAAAACCCTCATCATCAGCTCAGGACCTCTTTGCCCTTCAGTGTACCCTCCCCATAACTGTCCTACCTTACCTGCCACCACTCCTGTGTCTGTGCCTGTTTGTGGTTCCCAGTCTGCTACAGTTAGTGAAGTGGAGAAAATAAGTATTTAATATAAGTAATAAGTATACAATAAGTATTTTTGTATTACCTACAATGAATAGGTCTGATTTCTTGTTTTATCATAGGTGCAATTCAACTAGTGAGAGCCAGAATCTAAAAGAAAATCCAGAAAATCCTTGTATAATTTTGAAATAATAGTGCTGGCAAAATTAACACTCAAGTGATTAGGCCTAAAAAAAACTCAGATTAATCTTAATTGATATGGTTCTTCAATGACATGCATTATACTCAATTTCAGAAAATGGCAAGACTATAAAGTCAAACTAGACAAATACTATTGACTAGCTCCTGTATCTCAAACAACAGCAAAGGATGAAGTAAACATCAAAGTGCTACAAAACTCTCCTTTCAAGTATTAGTTGCATCTCTCCCCCCTGACCTCTTTCATAGCCTATTGAATTGTTATGGTTGTTGAAGGAGACATTAAAGGAGAAATCCAGTGTAAATCAATCCATAGCCCTGTTATTATAACTCACCAAGTGCTGTAGGAAAACAGAATACGAAAATTTGATACAACATAGGCTGAGCAGTGAACCAACCACTAACACTAAATTAATGGGACATAACAATTTTCTTTCAGTTTCATTTCATTATGCCTCATTCTGTCAAAATTGGTAATCGGTTTGCTGTTAAGTCTCTGTAGCGTCACATTTTTTCGTTCTTTTTCTTAAAGACAGCATTCAGGAACCTTGAACACCAGGGCTATTGACTGATTCACACGGATTTCTCCTTTAACTGATGTTTCAGGAACGGTGGGGGTAGGGGATACGTTTAAATAGCCCAATTTGAGAAGAACATAGCCAGCTACATTTTTAAAAACGGTTTAATAATTAAATATTTAATCTATAATTTATTGCATTAAATAAGTATTTCATCACCTACCAAGCAACAAAAATCTTTCCATTGATGCATTTCATTATTCATAAGAAATTCTACCAATGGAAATGTATTAGGCTTGGGTACTTTTCACAAAGCTTTATTACAAACGACTGTATAAATGAAGTATAAATGAGTATGAATATATAATGTGCTTTGAACACAACTTGACTACAAACTAAAACACATTTCCATCTTGCCTGGGAACACTACAGCCGGTGATTTTCTTCAGCATCACTTTCTTTTACAATGCTGGGGCCAGATGATGATGTCATCATCGTCATCATCAGTCTCCCTCCTTCATCCATTCCACTTGCTTGATCAAACCTTGGAATCATGACCCCAAGGACATCCCATGTTTGGGGCAGAATGCCACAGCTGAACAGTTTTGTGAATAGGTAAGACATAACAAAGATGGAGACAAGTGTGAAGAGCATAGTTATTGTACGGACAGGTGCTTGCTGCACGTACATACCATCAAATATTTCACCACCTGGGAAGTGAAGAACTGGTGAGAGGCCTAACAAAGGCTCCCCACTCAAAAATCTCAACAGTGCACCCAGAAATAATGAAACACCTGCCCCATAACCATTGCAGACAGGGCAGAAGAGGACACAAATCAGCTGCGGGAGGAGGATACAATATCCCACATCAGCTCCAAGAACCCAGAATCCCAAAATTGTATTATTTAGGAAGGTCAAAGAAGTGCCAACCACACCAGTAATAACAACACCTATTCGGATCACCCACTGGATCTCTCTGTCTGAAGCCTGTGGATAAAGAATATGCACACACACACACACACACACACACACACACACACACACACACACACACACACACACACACACACAAACACATGTTCACACACTAAGAGACATATTCTGTTTTCTGTCTGAATGATACTGTATTTGCAGGATCTAAGTGAAAAAATTTGCACATCAATCATTCCACAATTGAAGGCCAATTGAAGTAGAAGCACAAACGATGGATCGCAATTTGTAGTTTTTGAATAAACACCATGAGGACAAAATTATGTCCCAAAATATCATAAACTCAAACCAAAGTTGGTTGTCTAAAGTTATGGTCTAATAGTAGCTAAACATATGATGTAAGTCAAGGAATGTGATCAATGGTGGGGATAACATTTCTGTGGAGTTCATGTGCATTTGTTATTTTGTAAATTCTGGAACTTAATCAGGGGGCGTATAGTGAACTATGTTATCTTGTGATTTCAATGTGCAAAAATTACAATAAAACACAACAGACAATATTTAACTTCAATACTTGTTTTGGAACATCAACGAACACCACTAACCAAAAACAACTTGTTGTGGTAACACTTTATGATGACAACATGATGTTGTCAATAATCTGTCATAAACTTAATAGACCTGTCATGACTTCTGACAAACCCTAACCCTAACCATGACAAATACCGGGTGACACTTAATGACAGAAGTCATGACAGGTGTATAAAGTTTATGACAGATTCATGACAACGTCATGTCATAGTTAATGACAGTGTCATGTTAGTCTTATGATGGTACCTTCAAATAAAGTGTAACCCTTGTTTTTTAAAACAAATTATTGCTTTAAGGACAGGATTGAGAATGTCTATAGCAAGCCATTCTGAAAGCAGGCAGGGGGATTCTAAATGAGCCTGAAAGCCAAGACAGGATTCAAGATTTTAGTGTCAACCATTCTTTTTCAGCCTAGACACCCCAGAAATGATATACACTGGAATATATCTTTAATATTTTGACTCCAGACCCAGAAACTCAATCTTGAACTGATTTGTCCAGATTCCTTTAGAAGGCTAGCCTGGCGAATGCCAAACTAAAATCACAAGTGATATTTAGTCTGGGGACCTACCTATTGCATTTCTCGTAGCGGAAGCATCGTTTACAATTGTCCATAGCCGTTTATTGGGCGCTACGAATGTCTATCAGCGTCTGTACATACCTCGGAGCCAATACCAGAGCCACCACGTGATGTAAAATGCAATCGAGGGCCGTACAAATCCCTTTTTGTTCTGCGATTGGATACCGAAACCAGGCGAGAAAAACGGCCATGGTCACCATGCTGCTCCGCAGAGTGAAATGAAATAAGTGTGCAAAGGAGCATGGGAACTCCCAGGCTATTAGAAGGCTAGGACAACAAATAACTTTACTAACCTGTGTTCTGATGTTCTTGTAAATGTTTGTAGAGAACATGGATGTGCTGGAGAGGAGTCCTGAATCTGTGGAGGACATAACTGCTGCTGCCACTGCTGCTATCCCAAATATTGAGATGTACGAGGGAGCAAGGTACTGTAAACATATGGGCAGGATTCCATATGCTTCTCCTCGTTCATATGGAGAAGGGGCACCATAATCAGTTTGATTCCAATCTGTGAACATGCATGCAGATATTATCACTGTGCTAGTAAAACGGCAATTTAGTCAGAATTAACACTATATAAATGCTGAATTGTTTAGTGATTGGAGACTAGAATCTTACTTAGCAATGGATAAAAGGGTGCAAGCAAACCTGTAGAAACGGCCACTGCTCCTATCAAGATAGATGGGATACCCAGGATAAGGATCATCACTGCTGCAGCATAACATATCATCTGTGCTTTGGCTGCAGTGGCAGCAGACAAGGTCCTCTGGTGGAAACATTGGAAACCTAATGCTCCAATGCTCTGCCCAAGAAAAGTGTAAAGGCTCAAACAGCATTCAAAACTATTCATAGACTTATGCTTTCATCCTGTCATATATAGGCCTAACAAATACTGCTCTTGTGAATTTCAATTTGCGTTATGGATGTGATGGAAAATGGACATGAGGTTGCTATGTTGGTTGCTGGGTTTCAACTGTGGAAGTGGTTGCTAAGCTGTTGCTAGGGTACCTGAGGTAGTTGGCTAGGTCTTTTCTAGGATAGGTATGCGGTTGCTTGGTTGCAACTGTTCAAGTGGTTGCAGTGCTGTTGCTAGGGTACTTGAGATGGTTGTTAGGTTGCTACTAGGATAGCTATGCTGGTTGCTAAGTTGGTTTGCTAGGTTAAACATGCCAGTTACTATGTTGGTTGCCAGGTTGTTGCCAGGGTAGGAATTCAACAGGCTACAAAACGTCTGGGACATTAAGGGTCTGTGTCCACAGACAGCGGTTTTTGCGCCAAGAACGCTCAAAAATTGATTTTCTCAGCGCTTCGTTCAGGTGTCTACTGTTGCTAGGTAGCCAAAACAGTGCCAGCGCGTCATTTTGTAGAATGTTGCTTCATGCTAATTAATTAGCGAACTAGCTAACTGAAAACAGTAGCAATCATTCAGCACTCAACTGACCAAATATGACCTTGACAGACAAAATAAAAGAAATTAACATGGACTATCAGTGAAGTTTATCTGTCAATGGTAGCCTAAGGAAGTTTTTAAAAAATATCATAAGTCTATATCATAATCATGATCATCATCAACGTTTAATGAGTTCTTACTTGGGCAAAGACACACCTCTGCTAAAAATTTAATAAGAATCCATCCACAACTAAACAAAAACATAACCTCCTTGGTGTAGGTAATAAATATTTTTGAAGAGTCAATGGCATTACACATCAGAATATTTAAATCGCATCAGGTCGTTTCATCTATAATTTACCAGCGCTAGAGCATCATCTACCCATCTCCAGATGTCCTGTGTCTCCAGATGACCAATCCAAGGAGATTGGTAGGTGTAATTGAAGGCTGTTACACTGATGTCAAGAGGGATGGGATTCAGGAGAATGAATGGCACACACAGCCACTAAAGGAGAACACAAGATATGAAATGTTTTCCAGGAGCACTTTTTACTATTTTGCTTTAAATGACATTCACATCTTGATTGCAACCACTTAATGAAATTGAGGACTGGTGAGTAAGATGCACTTTAACGACAGAGATAAGATAAGATAGCCTAGACTCTAGACGTACCCCTAGTGGTAGCAAATTAGAATTTGCACAGAGGTACGTCTAGAGGCCACTGATAGAAACCCGTTTTAGCCTTCCTCTGGAGGCGGATAACCAATCACAGCGCGGTATGTGTACAGGAAATCGTAAGGCGGGCTTTGTACGATGACGACAGCCCTGCTCAAACCAGAGCGGAATCGTCTTTGGCTTTAGTTTTGGACGAATTGCACTTGTCATTTTCTTTGAAAGTGAAACAAGAAAGTGCACTGAAGTTTTTCGTTCTGAAAAAGATGTCTTTGCCGTGTTACCGACGGGCTACGGGAAAAGTTTGATATACCAGCTGGTACCACTGGCCGGAACGCTAGCCTATTACGTGGAGAGGCAGTTTGAAAGACAACGCAATCACCCGCCCCTCCATTGAGGTACAGTCTATCAGTGGTCTTCAGACTATACATTCTTATGATATAGTCTGACGTGTCAGGCTAAAGATAAGATAGAACTTTAACAATCCCAATAGGAAATTCAAGTGTTACAGTAGCAACACAAATTAAAACAACATTTGAACATTAGACTGATTAAGCCAGTATTCCACTAAATTTCAATGAGACATTGTGAATAATTAAGTGCAAGTGGATAACATATACATACAGAATGTCATTACGCTGTGACTGTTGACCACATTAAAGATTGCTGTTGTACAGTCTGATTGTAGCTGGGACCAGGGCCAGGGCAATCCGGCCCTGACTGACCATAGAAATAAAGAGTAGAATGGCCGATAAACGCAACGCCCAGAGGCTGCTTTTCCATTCTACTCTTTATTTCTATGCTGACTACAGAATCCTGTCTTGTTGGAAAGTTTTGACTTAGCCAGAGAAATTTTAATAAGCCTAGAATTTAGTCTAGATTAGAGGAACCATCTCTATGTCTGCGCAGGGAGCAAATATTTCAAACAACTCATCAACCAAGAGAGTCAAAATTATCCCTTGGGCTAAGCCTACAACAGCCTACTTCATTGTTTAGTTGAACATTCATTCAATGTGGCCTTTATTAAATTTTGAGAACATAGAAAAAAAAGGATAAGGTTTCAGCCGAAGCTACTTTGTGAGGTGGTAGCCTAATTAACGAAGCTGACGTTTTCCACTTGCCATCTTTCTGTTGACAGACACAACGTTAGTCTTCTTTGTTGGCGTTTAGGCCTATGGAATAACGCTTGATCGATAAATTATTGTCTTAGTGCCACCTGTTGTTAGTTGACAGACTGAAAATTTGGGTTATTGAACAGGGCCGACAGCCGTAGACCGGACAGCCGTTCTGGACTTCTCCAGAACGCACAGATCAGTCCGCCCCTGGCAAGGACAAAATCTGCAGTATCGCTCCTTAGTGCAGTTTTGGTGCAGAGGAGCTACCCAGATTGGTGTTTGTAGAGGGGGTGAGTGGTGTTCCCCATGATGGCATAGAGCAGACCTGGGCAAACTAAGGCCCGGGGGCCACATGCGGCCCAATGAGCTATTTAATCCGGCCTGTGTAATTCCCCCTTTTATGCTTCAGAATGGCTTTGTGCATGTCTGATAATGTCCTAAAATCAACCTTAAACCTTTATTTTAAAACTTGCTGCTCTCCACGTGGTTAGTGGTGTCTGTTGATGTTAAAAAAAAAAAAACAATTATCGTAGCGAAAAACAATTTCTGTCACATTTTCCTTGGTATTTTGAACATTCTGGAACTATTTTTTTGGCGTAGTAATACCAACTAGCACAACAAAAAGGCAAATAAAGCTGGATAGGAACTGTATTTCGCTCTCATTATGACATTTTCCAAATGCACGCCAAGTTTCGTGAAATTTCGTTCATGGAGGGCCTTACAATAAATTGTTTTATTATGATATATACACTAACTGGCCAGCATATCTCGAGAACCACAGGGCCTTTTTACTGTTCGGAGGTACATCTAGTTTTGTACACAGACAGACACTGGTGAAACATAAAACTTACTGTGAACCGCTCAACACAGATACTAGTGACTACCATCATCAACATCATGTTTACACAATTTCACATAATGTGCAAATGTCTGTGTGATTGAAAGGTGTTGGAGGAAGCTTTATTTATTGACCTGCCCATTGGCTACCTTTTCATATTGTTAACACAATAATTAAAACTCACCAAAGCAGCAAAGATGAGGACCAGTTGGATGACATCAGTATAGGCCACAGAGTACAGGCCCCCAAGAAGAGTATAGATGATTGCAACAGCTGCTGACAAGATGACTGAGTAGGTATATGGCAGATCCAAGATTGTACTCATTGTCCCTCCTGGAAAATATTGGTTTTAAAATCAGCAACACAGGGCTGTATTGGCCAAACATATAGTTGTTCCATCGATAATTTAAAGTGATGAAAAAAAAATTGGGAACAGACTGAACGCAAACAAATGCGAACAAGCAGCTATTAAGGTTTCACTTTTGTCTCAAATTGTTGGCATCTCCCCTTTATGTGCTAGCTACCTGCCCCCTAAATACACTGTTAAAAAAAATCTTGGGGGATAAGTCTCAGGGGACAACACAGTGGCTGAAATTATCAAACAAACAAAACAAAATAAATAACAATAACATAACAGTATTCTGTTATAATAGATACATAAACAAAATATAACATCCTACATTCCAGCCAATCACTGACAAGATGGATGGAAGTTGCAAACTTACTCCCGTCCTTCCCTCAAATCATCTTTGGTTGGAGTCTCCCTGTGACTTGACTTTTTCACAGTGTATTTAGGGGTCAGGCAGCTAGCAGATCAAGGATGTGAACACTAAAACCATGTAGAAACTGCATCTTAAACAACACTGAGTCAACGCCACCACTAATTTCACTTTCATTTTCAAATTATTTTGATGCCGTTGACTATTGGTGCGAGTGGCAGCCTAAATTCTTCCGTTCCACTTGCTATCTGTCAGCAGGCTTGTGCAATGGGGTTACTGTATGTTATACCAGAGACACTTATGGTTATACATACTATATTACATATGAAGAGTTCAGATGCAAAACCCCCTAAACACCATTTTTGTGAAAACTGAGTTAATGATATTGTGTGAATTCTGTATAAATCTAGAATATGTAAACGAAATGTTTTTGTGAAAAAATAAAATAAAACCTGCTCCCGACGTGTCTAAAATATCTGTTTCAAATCAAAACACTAAACGCCTGATAAAAAATTGCCTTTTTCTCAAAAAGTGGTCAAGTGGAGTTTTTTTGCATCTGAACTCATGTTGAGAATAATATCAAAGTAATTACCCAGAGCCATGAGAGTGCAAGCCACCCATAACATATCCACAACGATGGCAGGGACAACCATTAGTGCAGCCACAGACTTGCCATATTTGATCTGAAATGGGTCCATCATGGTAATATACTTCTTCTCCCTCATTGGTTTAGCAAAGACAAAACCACCTGATAGAAAATAACAACAACAACAACAACACATTAGATTTCTATAGCGCCTTTCTAGACACCCAAAGCGCTTCACAGTGATCCATCCATGATGGGTGCATGCATTACTTTTCGAGTTATTTAGACGCCGGCAAAAAAACATAAACAGAAATAAATAGCCGAGGGCAATGTCTTAGGAACAAAACAATGCCACATCTTTTCCTGGAAATAAAAGTTTTTAGGCTACTGAGGGCTGATTGTGTAGAGACCTAGCCTGGCAAATGCCAAACTAAAAATCACAAGTGATATTTAGTCTGGAGACCTACCTATTGCATTTCTCATAGCGGAAGCATCGTTTACGATTGTCCAGAGCCGTTTATTGGGCGCTACGAATGTCTATCATACCGTCTGTACATACCTCAGAGCCAATACCAGAGCCACCACGTGACGTAAAATGCAATTGAGGGCCGTACAAATCCCTTTTTGTGCTGTGATTGGATACCGAACGCAGGCGAGTATAACGGCCATGGTCACCAAGCTGCTTTGCAGAGTGAAATGAAATAAGCGTGCAAAGGAGCATGGGAACTCCCAGGCTAGTAGAGACCCCCAAAATCAAAGTGAAATAATGACGTGGCAGGCTAACCCATTTTGCCAAAATTTTCTGTAACTCAAATGCTTCTCAATAGGGAGCCCCAATCAAAGTGATGTCGTTATGTCATTTTTTTTTACCCCAGGGTACCACTTGGCCCTGTGTCTGCTCCCGGATTCCTGTATTTATATTGTTACCTTTTGACCCCCCACCCTACTTACAAAACCCACTGACATTACTAATTTACAGGAAAATACATGTACAAGCCTATTCTTTGAAACATCAAACATTTGTTTTGTAACACTTTTACATTTTTTGAGGCCCTGCCTGTTGCTATGGTGATTGCGCTTTATGATGGCACCATGAACCTTCGTTTCATTCTTTTCTGTGGTTTTCTGCTTATTGTTTTGTCTTTTGTCACGGGTTACTCATTCTATTCGTGTTTTGTTGTTGTTGTATTCTTTGTGTTTGACTTTTTGTTTTTGTTGTTTGTTGAGCTTCCGTGATTGTTTTGGATTAGTGAAGCGCATCGATTCAAACAATGCTGCGCTCTGATGGGTATCTTTGAAAGTTGTCAGGGTTCCCACTCTACATTAGACATAAAATTCCCTGACTTTTCCACGACCTTCCCTGACCAAAAAGCTAAATTTCCATGACCGCCCCATTAACGAAATTTTTAATAAAATTATTGGGCGCTGAGCAGGAAAGGTAATTTCAAATGGTCAAAGCAATCCTGATGTCGTCCCTTAAATGTAATCTACCTCCTAACACTCAGTTGACATGAATTGCCAAAGTTCAATAGGTAAATTTTTGTTTCATTTTTAAGGATCTGTACCCAAGCAAGCTGTACTCTGAGCAGAAATGTAGGCATACTATTTACTAAATTTAGATGAGGCTCTGTAGTTCACATCTAGTAAAGACCTCAGAAATATGTGGGGCGTCCCTAGCAATGCAAAACATTCAGGGATCTAGCGCAGAAGTTAGTAATATTTCTGCGGGGCATTGGGGGTATCACCCCTGAGAAAATTTGAAAAATTGGCCGATGGAACATGCAATTTCAACATAGTTTTAAAGTGAAAAGAACAGAATCGCCATAAGTCAAGATTCATGTTGGGATGTACCAGCATGTTGATGTTTAGATGTTTAGACTATTAAAGAAAGAGCCTCTGCCAAATTGCACCAAACTGTCCATCTTAGGTGGCAAGCTTTTTGACATGTTGCCTGAAATGGTTTTGTTTGTTGCGTGCCGGCCAATTTTTGATTTATTGTATGGTTCGCATTTCCAAAATTCGAATTTAAACCTGTTCTAGCTATGCAAAGTCACTTATCTTATGATCATGTATTTCTTTTAATCAAATTAAAATTATCTATATGCTAGATTGACTTATCATTTTGTCTTCCTTTAATGAAATCATAGGCCTACCAGGTTAATGTGTTAACAAAGTTTTAGAAGCCCAATAACGCATTAAAGGCCTAATCTGTGAATTATATTTGTTTTATCACGACTAAGGGGATCTAACTCTGATCCTAACAACTCCCCTTAGCCAAGGTAAAACGAGCTTGCAGCCTCACGTGGGTTATTGCAATGTTTCATCTTTTTAGAGCGGGAGAGGTTTTGGGTAACAAAGGAAATAAACTGAGAAATGAGGGTGCGGAGATAGACACTAACAAATTACCCTGAAATTCCCTGACTTTTCATGCAAAATGATCAAATTCCCTGACTTTCCCTGTCTGGAACAGCTCTTACTGAAATTCCCTGATATTCCAGAAATTCCCTGACCCGTGGGAACCCTGAGTTGTACAAGTGGGCGCCGACTGAACAGACGGTACATCCAAAATTATCTGCTCTGTGGGACCACACTAGGAAATTGCAATGTTGTTTTTGTGCACAGTGCATTGCAAGTTGTATACTTGACAGTAGAAACCACCTCGAAGAACATAAGAACCATTGATGCATCTCAGATCATATGTATTTGACTGTATCATTTGCACCAAGCTGCTGTTGAGTGCCTGAAGTTTTCTCTGCGGAGGACACTTAATTTCCAGGATTGTGTCAGAGTCTATAATTCCATCTAGACTCGCACCAAGCCAGTTGTCTTTCTCATCCACAATTAGACCTGTTGTCTCCACGGTTAGCCCCACAGTCTCCTCAAACCATTTCCTGGCCAACGGCTCATATGTTTGCCCATGCCTCTCAATCCATTTGACCGGAACTTTTTTTGAGAGAGAGACTTTGGCAGCCTTACGGCTGGTTATTCTAATTTTCCTCTGATCCATCCATAATTGACTACTTTGCCCTTTTGCTTGTTCTGTAATTTGTTCCCTCATTTCGTTGTCAGTTTTCACATATTTTTTGAACACAGAAAGACAAAGCTGACATTTCTGCTTAGCACAGTTACTGTGCTTTTGGGGGGCTTTCTCTGCCCCCTTCTGAGGCTTGCCTATCAGCAGTTGGTGTAGGATGGTAGGGGTGCTGACCAAGCCAGACATCTCAGGAGATGTTAGGTGCAGCACAACATCAGTGTCAAGGTTCTCTACAGTGTCAGGCTGGTCTGTGCAAGCCATACCTGTCAGACCTTTTGTGACAGCCTCCTTCACCTTGTATAACAGTGCTGCAGCATGGCTACAACAGCACCCCCTGCCAGCCATACAGTCACACTGCACATATTCTACACTGCCGTCATTTCTCAGTGTGACTTTGACTGTGTGGTGACTGTGGATGGTCTGGGAATATCGCACAGCCCCCTTCAGTGAGATGTGGCCGTCCAGAAAGCAATGCCGTATTTGCCCCACCCATCCAGAGCTCAGGTAATTCTGACCCTCTATCAATGACCTGTAGTTCTTGTTTTGTTGGTCATCGCTGGCCAGGCGATGAATAAAATTTTCCTGAATATCTAAAGGAAAACAAGAAAAAAAAAAAATGTGTAGACGGGCATTAGCATATTAGCGTTAGCTTGAGACCAGCGTCAATATGCCAGTGTGTTTAGTCTTCATGCTGTTAGTCTATTCTAATTTAATAATATAAATTAATATAATTATGAAAGATAAAATATAGCTGAAATTTCACAGTTATAGCTGAAGCAAATTTAACCACTTATTAAATGCCAGTTAGCCTGCTCTGTAGGTTTATTCAATGTAGCCTGTTAGTCCTTTTACTTGAAATGTTTTCATTAGGCTACTTATTGATTAATAAGTTATCATCAGTTCATATATGACCAACAAAACAGGAACTACAGGTACCTTTATCAGTAACCGGAGGCCATTGTCTGACATCATCAATCCATGTCACTTTATTCATTCACTTTATTGATGCTGCAGTAGCATAGCCGGCAAATATTGTTGTCATAGATATGATACGCCAGCCAGTTATGGCGCCGGCGCAAGATGGTGTCGCCCATAAATCGCTTCTCGGATCGGTGCATACCAGCTGGTACCACTGGCCGGAACGCTAGCCTATTACGTGGAGAGGCAGTTTGAAAGACAACGCAATCACCCGCCCCTCCATTGAGGCAGAGTCTATCAGTGGTCTCCAGACTATACATTCTTATGATATAGTCTGGAGTGTCAGACTACCCTTCCCGCAAGCTAAAGCGAGATGCCTTGCTCGCCACATCTGGAGGTCCGCGTCTTGCAGGTGGACCTATCACAACATTGACTTTTATATGCCTTTATTTTGTTGTTTTTTAATTAGCTTTCATTTAATAATTATGTATTGATGGCTAATTTTGCCCTTAGCGAACATTCAAACAATTGCTTTATCTGCAATCAAATGCAAACATTTAAACATTTATTAGCTGGTCAAAAAATGAGAAAAATAATCACTTTAAGTTTATACAAGTGAAGTGACTACACAAACAAGTAAGGGCACTTTCCCTTTTTATGACTTCACACACCCAAGTAAACAAATACACTTACCTATAACAAAAGATACTGAATAATAGACAGGCATCAGAGCCCAGACCAGACCCTTATTTGGGCTATAAACAGCTTCCGCCACCCCAAGAATGAACCCACCTCCAACCCAGGTAGCTACAGTATGGAGAACACAGTTTTATCAGTTCATGGTTCATATAGCAACTCAACATTATTTAATGTAGTCTTGATGCATGTACTGTACCTTTTTACTCACCAGTCATTGTGAATATCCCTACAGCCAGATTTATTGAGCGTCCCCCTAAGAGAGCCACTTCTGTGGCTGTCCCTGTAGAACCATTTGCTTTGGATCTCTTGGAGGCCCATACTCCAGTTGCCAAGACGGCCACATAGAAACCTACAGTGGCTATCAAACCTGGCACATTAAGACCCATGAGAGAGAATCAGGTAGACTGCACAGTAAATAAAAATGGTCAAGAGTACTGACAAATTCAAGGGTCAAATACTTTTGTAGAGCAATTTTCCATCAAGGTTGCTGGATATTTGCCAACCAACACAAGTAAGCAGAGCTCCAACAAAACACACAAACCCAGACATGTTGATCCCCACTTATATAAGTTCTTCCGTAGTTGTATGCAGATGTTTATTGAATTCTCATTCTCCTCAATATAATGACATAGCCTGATCATAGCCTTCTCAACATCCAATTTATTCCAAAAGAGGGGGCAAAAGTATTTTCCCGAACTGGTAGTTAATTATTGACATACGCGGTAGCTGTCCTTTGAAGGATCTCTGACTGTGAACTTTATTGGCAAAACTGTCTGGTGTTGCCCTTAAAGGCGTGTGGATAAAGTGTTTACCTGGATTCATGTTGGAACATTCAGTGGAAACATACAAATTGAGATGTAAAGTAAGTGATGAATGAAAAAAAAAAAAAAACATTCTAAGAGTTTACTTTGAATAGAGAGAATAATATAATCATTGATTATATTACAGCCCCTATGTCAGCTTTGCAAATGTCGCAACAACCTTTCGACAACTAAAATGACCGTATAGTGTGATTTGGTGTGTTTTCAAGGGCTTCAGATAACGACAAAGTACTGGTGTGCACATTTTACTCTGGAACATGTCTTTTATCAATCCCAATCCCAAATCAGGTCCAAAGCAGGCAAGGTAAGCATAATGAAGGAGGCAAAAAGAAAGATTGTGCTGAACTGTCTGTCTGTGCCTCATTGTAAATGATGCAGACTGTGATAGCCAATTGTGCCTTTTGCGTGTTAGGTAACTAAACTGTTCCTGTGAGTAACATGAGTGTGTTTGTGTACCTTTGTGTACCTTAAAATTATACCCCACCTGGTCGTGTTCGATTTAATTCGACGTCCAAGTACAGCTACATCATTGGGCCACCTGCGCAGTCTGGTCTTAAGCTCTCTACTAGTTAACGCCAGCTGTAAATTGTACGCCTAGTCAAGGGTAGATAGTCAAAGCGCCTAGTGGTGAGAGGTTCTGACTCCGCAAAAGAGAACTCTTTTTATTAAAGCAACGGTTCAGAGTCAAACACCAGGGTCCTCTGCACCATGACATCCAGCCAAATACTTAACCCAAAGTTTTTTTTTTTTTACCTTGTTCGAACATTGGGCATTGAATTAGCTTCAAGTTAGCATGAGTTAGATGCAATCACTAATGGGATGAGCATATCACTTAAAGGGCAACTTCAGTCATTTTCAACAAGAGCACACACCAAAGGTCTCTGAATTTATTCAGTGTAGGAATAAATAAGGATCTCCAAACAGCGCTTATCATTCCAGCTGCAAGAGGCAGAGAAGGTTTGCATGTTTGTGTGTTTGCCCTTTGCAAGTATGATTGTGTGTGAGTGAAAGAATGTTTATGAGTTCATTGCATGTGTCTGCATCCCATGTTTTTTAAGTACAGAGTGCTTTGAATTTTAAGGACAACTTAAGGGGTGGGTGGATGGGGTGGGTAACAATAGCCGGGTTTACATGGACATTTCTAATCAGATTGTTCTATTCCGAATAAACTATTCTGGATTGGAACGTGTGTTTACATGCAGAATGATTCTATTCTGATTAGACGTTACGTTGGTCATGTGACGTAGGGCGCGCATTAGCTTGTTTTAAAAATCACCTCAAAATGGTAATCAAAGACGTCTTTTCGTGCGGCTAGGAGGTAACCAACTGCGGGTAACGCATCACACTGAAGTAGGCGACTTTTGGATGAGTTGAGCAGAAAACTGCTGTTGTATCAGCAGACTAACGTTGCTGTTACCTTGGTAATGCTGTCACCACCGCACATTAGTCCCAAAGTTTTCCGTAGTTAGCTAAATGTTGAGGATGATCATAGCAGCAGTGAAATAGCAATCGGAAGCTTTTATTTTCGTGAAATACAGGCTTGTTTATGTTGAAAGATGAGCAGTGAGCATGCGCTGTAAAAGTCTATTCCGATCGAGCGTTTACATGCATTGTTAAAAGGCGACCGGAATAGAATAAACCACCCCTTTTATTCGGAATAGAATCTTATTCGGAATAGAAAATCTATTCCGGTCAGGGTGTTTACATGGGTGATTTCTATTCTGATTGAGCAGTTATTCCGTTTCTATTCCGATTAGAATTGTCCATGTAAACCCGGCTACTGTTACAGATGCCTGTGCCAGCTGAACAGGGCCTCTTGTTCTGTAGCACAGCCGTGTTCTCTTTTTACAAATGTCAGTAATAACTTCACCAAATGAAATTTTGTTAAATAATAATAATACTAATAATAATAATAAATCAAAATGAAAACCTTCTTTGTCATTTCAGCTTACAAGTATGTGTATGTGGGGACTGACTGCCAACACTCACAGAAATTTGATGGAGGTGAATTTTCATTGTTAATATGGGGAGCTACCTGATTCACCACTCTATATTAAGAGACTACATGTATCACTTTTTGTTTTCTGGGTAAGTTTCTTGATATGTCTTTAAATGCAATTGAACAATTGAAGAATCACACCAATTTTATAATTATCTCTTCATAATCAGTTGCCTGGCACTACCATGACCCGCTGTTGTGGATGTGTCTTCCCTACATTTAATTATTAATGAACAAATGTTCTTTACTAATCCTTAAAGGAGAAAGCCGGCGTGAATCAACACGTAGTGCTACTGTTTTGTAGTGTCAAGCGCTATTGTTAGCCATCTCAATCACTGGATTTCATGCAAGGCAAACTGAGATAGCGAAACGGAAGCTATGGTTAACAGAATGGGGCATTTGAGCACTCGTTGACATGCCTCATTCAGTTAGTGTTAGCTGCTGTTTCGCAAACTCCGTCTACGATGCACAAAATTTTATCATTGAGGTGGCTTTCAGTAGCGCTTAGCAGTATAAAACAGCAGGGCTAGGTGTTCATTCACGCCGGATTATACCTTTCATATGTATGTAATGTTGTAATGTATGTTGTGATTCAACGAAAACAGAACATCAATATACAATTTTTTATCGTGTGCTGGAATTTCACCACAAGGACCATGGAAGTCACTTAAGTCAGCTGTCCTACCACAAATTTAGAATGACACGGCATTCGTTTCTTGCACTGCTGGAGCTGGACAGCACAGAAGGCTTCCTGTGCACTATATGCCGAGATGAGCCCGAGTAAGTTACGATTTTTATTGTAACATGTATAGAAAAGGTTATCCTGCGAGTTCCCATGCTCCTTTGCGCGCTTGTTTAATTTCACTCTGCAAATCAGCATGGTGACCATGGCCGATGTTCTCGCCTGCAATCGGTATCCAATCACAGAACAAAAATTCAATTCAATTCAATTTTATTTGTATAGCGCACAAATACAGTACATTGTCTCACGGCGCTTTACAGACAGAAAGGGACTAGCACAACCCCTCGATTGCATTTCACGTCACGGTGGCTCTGGTATTAGCTCTGAGTTATGTACGAGCGCTATGATAGACATTTGTAGCACCCTATAAACGGCTCTGGACAATCGTACATGACGCTTCCGCTACGAGAAAAGTAATAGGAAGGGCTCCAGACTAAATATCACTTATGATTTTATTTTGGCGATCGCCAGGATAAGAAAAGGTTGTATTGTATTTAAATCTGTTTCTCAGCCTATTCTGTGCATTAATGTAGGGGTAAATAGTGTAGTGTGTTTGTGGGCGGGGAACTAATTGTTTCTTTATATTAATTGTAATTCTTCTATACTAATGTAACTCCTGTTGAACAGAGACCTTGCAATGGATGGTACAACTCTGGGGTATCATCAACGCTACAAAGTGGAGGCACCACAGGTGGAGACACCTTATTTGGGGACTGGAAGATAAGTACTTTGTCACTGTGCAAGCCAATTGCATTAACCTCATAGTTTAATTGCTTAAGTCATCTTTCAGTGTTTTTGAGAAAAAAGAAAAAAAGGTCAGCCTGGGTCAGGTGTTGGAATCTGCAGGATGTCTTGCTTACTCATTTTACCCCACCCACCGGCACACCCTCACCAAGAGGCTACCAATATTTCACTTTGCTTTTCAGAATATTTTTTTTTTGCTTCCCCCACAGTTAGCTTTATTTAAACTTTATTTTCCTCGCTGAGCACTAGGCACATGGACCGAATTGTTGTTCCCTCGAGGAGATTAAGGGACCTGATTGGGTGCTACTGTCGGGGTGGACTGACAGAGGCACAGTTTACGTAGATGGAGACAGAAGCTGCACAGACGGCCAGCTTCCTGATCCCGCTGCTGTCCCATCTCAGCAGTGCTGGCCATCAGGAGGAAGCGTGTGCATTGTTACCAACATGTGCATTGTTACACCCCTGCAACAACTTGGACAGGCTGCTTGAGGACCTCTTCATGGAGCAAACAGCTTCTGTGATTCACAACGCTGCCGTAATGAAAAGGTTACATTTTCATTGTCCACTACTTTGGCAGGTTGTGAACATGGATGGCCTGAGGAAGGAGCTTGTTCCCTTCATACAGTAAATGTATAGGGTGGCCAAACAGGCTTTTGTCAGTGAGAGAGTGCCGGTCTCCAGTTCCACACCACTTCCTGAGGACGACAGCCTCCAGTTCTTCCCCCTCCCCATGAAACGGGCACGAGGGCGCTACCTGCAGGATCAGGGTAGGAGAGAGGGCCCTTCGGATGGATGCCGCAAGAATGAGGGGCATCATTCTACCCTGATCCCATGGATTTTTACGCTGTTCTGTAGCCATGGTAAATGATTCTTGCATATAAACACAGCAACACCTATCAATGCTTGTCTTTCAGAAAGTCAGTTTTATGTGAGAGAAAGTTGTTTCCATAGTATTCCAAATATTTTCTCTAAAATGTTTTGTTTACATTCTACAGAAGTCTGCAATGGCTTCTTGGTAATGGAGAGCAGTGAGTCAGTCAACATCCCGTTCACAATTTTAAGAACTAGATTTGAATCAGGTGAAGTATTACAAAGGAATCTGTTGGGTAGCCTGTGTGCAGTAGTAGTAAGGAGCAGGTCAGAATGGTGTGATAAAAAGATAGCAAATTTTACAGAGTGTAAGTATGTTGGAATAACGCAAACAACATGAATTACAAGTGTAGCTTGTCTATGGTAGGGCTCTTCATTGATCCATCAACTAGAAAAGTGCGTAGAGAGCACAGACCTATGCCAAGGCAATATTGCAGAAATTATTCATGTCATTTATACTTGCTTAGAAAGTAAGCACACTAATGGAACTTCATTACCTTTCACAGGCACAGTGACAGCATCTACAGTATCTTGTAAACAATGAAAATACAATCTGTGATCGAGACAGGCTAATTATATGCTGTTGTCTATACTGTTTCAACCTCATTATTGTCATAAAAATATTTGAGTTATTTACGAGGTTGTCCGGATAGCCAATTTTATCTTCTGTTTTAGCAAGTAAACTTTACATTACCTGTCTTCAAAGAAGGCTACTGATTGAAGTGCAACATTAAATGTTTTTTGGAAGCTGAGTTTAGAAAATTTAAAGACAACGTAACTCATGTTTTTTGATTGACTGTTGCCCTGTGAATTGCTTGCTACTTCTGAAATTATCTATCATGGCCTAAATTGTGTCAGAGACTTACATTTTGAGCTTCACAAGCGCAAAAAGTAAATTCATTGTAGACAAACGTCAAAAGTTACGTTACATAAAACAACAAACATAATCTTGATTGTCATGAATGGTTATCATTTAATTCATATACAACATATGTGACTCAAGTTATAAATCAAAGTGGACCAAAAAGTCACGTTCACGTATTTGTCCATTCACTCTCAGCTCGATATAGCCTGGGCGAAAGCGACTGTTGCCTATGTCATACAGTCTGGCCCAACGCAATTGAAATAGGTTTCCGTTTGGATATGACGTATATGCTTGCCTGGCTCTCACGCCTAAAACTTTCGCTTTCAGTATTAACAGTATTATCGCAAGTTCTGATCTATTTTGACATCGTAGTGGAAATAAATCCTCAAGATCATGGATGCTAATGTCATGTACCAATTTTCTGAATGTAATTCGAAAGTGGGGGAGAGAATAACAAATCCGTCCCTATCCTGTGGACTACAAAATTTTGAGACATCGCTCTAAATTGTGTCCTGATTGGCTAAACTGTAGAGTAACCGAGAGAAAGGCGGGAAGGGGGGTTTATTCCAGACTACGTGCGGAGTTAAAATGTTTAGCGGAGGTACATAGGATGGCATTGCCAGGCTAAGCTCGATAGGTCCCATATGCTAATCCGGAAGTTAGCGTGACTTCGGTTCCCTATCTACTAGGCGTCACGGAGGCCAGCTAGCGCGGCGGTAGTACGTGTAAATCCTCATCACCCAATTCCATGGGCGCTTCTAACACGCTGAGTTAGAAGCTCGGGCTTTTGGCTCAGTTGGTTAGAGCGTTCCACTCCCACGCCGGGAGTTTGTAGCTTGCGGGGTGGCGGGTTCGAGACCCGTGTGCGGTGCGGACCGCCACCGGCTACATAGGCAACAGAATCAAATGAAAATTGCAGATAGACTGATAGATAGGCTGATGGTTGATAAGGAATGTAGCCATTAAAAAACTATTATACAACCCCTTTTTTGTTGGAAAATACCGAAACCGTACTGTCACCGTGGCCCAAAAAACGTGATGCATACCGAACCGTGGGCACACTGTACCGTTGCATCCCTAATTCCTACCAACTTTCTCAAAGTATCAAGTAATTTTTCTGGATGGGGATGACATTGTATGCCTACGTGTTTGTAAAGAAGTTGATGTTGACTGAATCTACTGCGTTGCCCACCCCATGTAGCCAATGTAATCACTAAATAATAATGTAAGCTAACGTAAGGAGTAGCTTCATGAAAACTTAAAAAACTGTTCATCTGTGAGTGTAAAAGGTGTAAAAGCCTTCCCTTAACTCTTGATTCTTCTTGTGATGTTAGACCTAACATTAGTTAGCAACAAAGTCCTTCCTTTAAATGGTCTGATCAGACGTAACCTAACGTTACCAAACGCACTGCACACAGCTAACGTTACTGTTGGTTACGGCTGGTTGATAAGCTAATAATTGTCATGATTGAGGTTAAAACACGGTGTCAATATAAGCACAGGCTTAGAGAGAACGCATTTGTGTTGAGGGTAAAAAATATTAATAACATTGCTGTCACTATCGCTGATGCTGTAAAATTAAAGCAGATCATTGCGTTCGTCATCTCTTCTCTCATGTTAGCCTACGTGGTTGCAACTTTGCCTAAAAACCTATTAGCCGTATTCATTATTTATTTGTTTATTGTATTACAATTAGATGAGCCATATCCATGCAAAATTTGAACTTGTTCAGCAGGTTGATGAGACAGAACCGATGCTGGCTGAGCCTACTTTCTTGTATTTGAACAGGCATGACCTGAGCGAATTAGCGAGGGAAAAAAAAAAAAATCTTCCCACACATCCATAGTAAGCTGTTGTTCCTAAGTGCACGAAAAGGGCTCATGAGATTGTGCCTGAGTGGAAACGCCTCTGCCACAGAGACATACAGGTGCCGGTCATAAAATTAGAATATCATGAAAAAGTTGATTTATTTCAGTAATTCTATTGAAAAAATTAAACTAGCATTATGTATACATCAATTCCACATAGATGGATGTATTTCAAGTGTTTGTTTCTTTTAATTTGATGATTATAATGGAAATGTAACACTGCTGCTAATGCAGACCGAAACGCTTCACGTTTGTGGCCATCTGCCACGATGTTGCTCCCTTGAAAGATCTTTGATAAAACTGTGACGTGGTGGTTAATTGTCACCACCTTTCTTAGCCGTTTTTGATGTTTGTGTAAATGCGATTGTTTTCTTACTCGGGGGAGGGAAAGATAACCGGTTTCTTGAAGACCCGGGGAAGTGTAAACTAAGCAAAGATCACCATGGAGAAGACTGCAGATTTGACACTTGTCCAAAAGACCACCATTGATGCCTTGCACAAGGAGGGCAAGACACAAAAGTTCATTGCTGAAAAGGCTGGCTGTTCACAGAGCTCTGTGTCCAAGCATATTAATAGAGAGGCGAAGGGCAGGAAAAGATGTGGAAGAAAAAAGTGCACAAGTGATGGGGACAACCGCACCCTGGAGAGGATTGTGACACAAAACCCATTCAAAAATGTTGGGGAGATTCAGAAAGAGTGGACTGCAGCTGGAGTCAGTGCTTCAAGAACTACCACACACAGGCGTATGAAAGACATGGGTTTCAGTTGTCGCATTCCTTGCATTAAGCCACTCTTAAACAAGAAACAGCGCCAGAAGCTTCTAGTCTGGGCCAAAGACAAGAAGGATTGGACTGTTGCTGTGTGGTCCAAAGTTTTGTTCTCTGACGAAAGTAAATTTTGCATTTCCTTTGGAAATCAAGGTCCCAGAGTCTGGAGGAAGAGTGGAGAGGCACAGAAACCACGTTGCCTGAGGTCCAGTGTGAAGTTCCCACAGTCAGTGATGGTTTGGGGTGCCATGTCATCTGCTGGTGTGGGTCCACTGTGTTTTCTAAAATCCAAGGTGAATGCGGCTGTTTACCAGGAAGTGTTAGAGCACTTCATGCTTCCTGCTGCTGACCAATTCTATGGAGAAGAAGATTTCATTTTCCAGCAGGACCTGGCACCTGCACACAGTGCCAAATCAACCAGTACCTGGTTTAAGGACCATGGTATCACTGTTCTTGATTGGCCAGCAAACTCCCCTGACCTTAACCCCATAGAAAATGTATGGGGCATTGTTAAAAGGAAGATGCGTGATGCCAGACCAACCAATGCAGATGATCTGAACACCACTATCAGAGCAACCTGGGCTCTCATACCAACTGAGCAGTGCCACAGACTAATTGAATCCATGCCACGCAGCATTGCTGCTGTAATCCAGGCAAAAGGAGCCTCAACTAAATATTAAATGCTGAACATGATAATATTTTTCATTTTCATACTTTTCAGTTGGCCAACATTTCCAAAAATCCTTTTTTTTGTATTGATCTTAAATAATATTCTAATTCTCTGAGATACTGATTTTGGGTTTTTCCACTGTTTTTCTATTATAATCATCAAATTCATGTTCAAACCGGCACAAACAAACTGCAGTGTTATTTCAGCATTTTGGGTTTGAGGGGGGGCCAACTTCACACAGCTCTGACAGCCCCCTCCATCTTCTCCATATTGTGCATGAGCTTGAATCAAACACCAGAAGCAGGTTGGATTTTGCCCTGTTTAAAGGGCTATTGGGCTGTGTATCGGGAGTTAAGGCCCATTCATACTCAACATTTGTCCATACGTCTTAATTTTCTGTCTCTTCATACCTCCGTATGGTTTTTATGTTTGCAAGTGCTAAACCCCGCCCCATTATAACTAATGAATTTCATCCGTTTCGTCCATAATCATAAGCTCCCCATTTTTGTGTCTAACTCCGGACGAAATTGACGTAAAGTACGTGTGAAACACTCCACACGTATCCGTATCCGTCTTTTACGTGAGGTATGAATGGGGCTTTAAGAGAGATGGGGGGGCTGCCATGACGATTGTCTTTCAACATCTGGTCTAGCAACGCATTGACTTAGCGTTGTGATATTTGATGCTTTAACGGTCTGGTATAAGTGGTCTTACTATGAAGTTATGCTCACTATATCCATCAATAAAGTTAGTACAGTTTGTCGCCAGATAAAAAATTATGTTTTCAGCAGTAAAAATGGTGTTTCCACGGCTACATTAAGGTGTTTTGTGATCGTGGTATTTCGTGAAAATTACAATGTGAATGAGAGGCAGCAGCTAACGAAAGTTCCAAGACAACCGGAGGACATTCGAAAAGGGGCGGGGCTACATTAAGGTGAATATAATTTTTAGTTAACAAAATATCATGTTATTATTTTGTGTACTTATATTTTGTAACCATATAACTTCATTGTAATTCACAACATGCAGTATAGCTTACCCAAAGAGAACCTTTGCACTTTCAAATTAGTTTCCTGTTTTTCAAAGCAAAAAGTGTCTTGTCTCTTGTCTCATTGATATCCAAACGACTCTCCTGTGATTTCTATTTGCTATAAATTCTATATCTATGTATTTTATTAAAAAATTCTCCATTGGCCAAAAGTAACTGACGTTAGCCAAAGCAGTGTTGCACAAACTGCACTATTAGCTAGGCTAAATAGTTATTTTTCTTCAACAGGAAATGCTGTGGTTCAAGTGGTAAGATATACATGTTCAAACATTCAGAAATATAATTACGTTAAGAAAACGAACATGTAAATCCCTCGAGATTTCAGCGAAATAGACGTATCACATCTCTCACCTTCAACGTTAGCTAACTAATAAACTGCACCATTAGCAAAGTGTTAATAAGTGTTCAATGCCAAAGCGTGATTTCAACATATTCAAGCATCCAGATATGTAACCAGGTTAATAGCGTTTGTAAGAAAACAAACAGTTTATACATCCATCAAGACTACTGCAAAATAAAAGTATTTTAAGCAGATCACTTGCCTTGCTTGCTGTTGTTTTTGCCGTTGACTCCTAGCGACAGAATGTTCATCTCTGGTAAGATGCTTGTGGTAAGATGGCAGACCTGCGCAGATCACTGACCTTTTTTGGGGTCAGTGGCGTTGATGTTCTAACATCTAGTCAATAATTACATAAATGTATTTACTGACTGTACTTATGCCATACTGTTCTGTATCTAATGAAATGTTTGTCAAATAAATTCATCACTAAACCAGAGAAATGTACATGTAAATCAGTGTACCTGTTATCAGACAGTGCATTTACAACTGGCCTCTTCCTCCGATTAAATTTAGCCTTTGCAGGCACTGGTTGAGGCATCACTTTCTTGCTATGAGGTTTGTGTCACACCTGAGGGAGACTTGTTGATGCTTTCTTCTATGGAGCATCCTCGTATGCCTTACATAACAGCAGTACATTGGTCACTGACATCCGGCTACGTTACCGGACTCGAGGGGTTTATTGCGCTTCTAAAACTGTTACCACGTTGGGAGCGTGTCTATGTTCCCACAGCTCTATGTTCCCACAACCCTATATTCCCACAACTCTATGTTCCCACAGCCCTATGTTCCCATGGCCCTATATTCTCTAAGAGTTTTATTTTCTTTCTTTCTTCAGTCAGGTACTATAGTCCCACATTTCTACCCCTGCCTGGTACACCCCCTCTGTAAGTTCAAGCAAGATTCGATCTTTGGTATTATTTGCCCTCAATGGTGCCTTCCAGGTAGTGGGGTTAGGTTTAGGGTAAGGGTAGGGTTCTTTTATGTTGTGCTGCCTAGATTTATATTTGCAATGAAAACGATCTTCATCCACTCTTGTTTTCAGAATGCTTTGCATCCACATTCCACAACGATTTTATATTCATCCACCTCAGCGATCATTTTTGAAATCGACCACAGTCCACAGCAATCATTTTTGGAATCATTTTCATTTTCAGAATCTTCCATTCTAATGTGAACGGAAGGGCTAACTGGATAAATATTACCTGTGTCGGTGTGAACATGCCCTTATCGGAACATATTGCTGTGGGAAAATAGGGTCTATTTTTTAAAAAAAAATCTTTATAATGTGAGAGCATGGGGCTGTGGGAACATAGGGCCCAATTTCCCAAATTTCCTAAGAAATGTGGGAACATAGGGCCTAATTTCCAAAAATTCTGTGAAAAATAAAAATTCCTAACAAATGTGGGAACATAGAGCTGTGGGAACATAGGGTTGTGGGAACATAGAGCTGACCCCGGGATTTATTGCTTACTTACACGATATAGTAATGAGAAACAATTCTCATCAATGAGTTTATCATCAGGACATCTACCCGACAGTGCAGGAGCATCGTTGATCATCTTCTCGGCCTCAGTCTCGATGCTGCTCAAAGTTGATTGGTGCACGACCAAGGTGGGGAAGTTCCACATTTTTGTGGAACTCAGAAGTCCTGCCCGATCAGCAGCTGGCCAGACCAGCGACGGCAATGCCGAAGGTGTTACGTCACTGGGAGGGCGTGCCAGGCTAAGCTGACACAGGCTACTAAAGTGATAAACCAATGAGACCTATTTGGTTTTTGCATATTGTTAGATTTTTTTTTTTTCTCCAGAGTGAAGTAAAATAGCTCAATCTGATGACAATCTGAACTGTTCAGTATTCTGCAGTACTATAATCAGTCTGTAATAATGCATAATGCAATGAATGTAATAATGGCTCTTATTACACTCAAATAAACTATGTAACTCATGGCGGTACAAAATATGACCGCCGCTCAGTTCTGCACATTCTCTGCCCTGTGTGAGTGTGTGTGAGACAGTCGGCCTATCATCCCAAACTAGTTACCCTTCGCTTAATAGAACCATCTACAGGTCGATGGTTGTACAGTCATTAAATGTGCATATAAATTCATTTATTTTATAGCCCCCCATGGATGAAATTCCACAAAACTTGACATATTCCCACAAGATGTCAGGTTCATCATACACATAAAATTTGGTGCAGTTCATAACATCTGATCTAAAGATAGGGGCATTTAAAGCAGTATAAAATTGCATTTTCATTTTTTACCATGGGGGTGCAAATCACAAATGACTGGTTATAAGTTGATGTGGGCTCTTGAGACCTACATCCCTCATCATCCTCAATGTCACGGGTCAGGTAGTTCTTTAGGAAAAACTGCATTTTTGGGGGTTTCGGTAGGGGGAGGGGCAGCGCAAAGATGAAGTGGCCCCCGGGGACCACATGCCCACCAAGTTTCATGTGCCCCGGTGTCCCAGGAATCATTGACCAAAAATTCAGGAAGTAGATGACAGGAGAAGGAAAAAAAAAAAAAAATGCTTTGACAATCACTATATGACCACTACGCTAGCAGCGGTCATAATAAACATGTTCATACAGGAAGCATTACACAGCAAACTACACTAAATCCTGCTTAAACAACTATTACATAATGGTCTCTGGTGCACTCGAGTCCCCATTGATCAAACAAGTTCTACACACTGAAATCTTTCACATGGAATAAGATGATGCAGATTATGCTACCTCACTAAGCAATCAGAAGTTACAATTTTCTGGGTAATTACCAGATTATTTTCAAGAATATTAGACAGCATTCTAACTTCATTTATCTATTAATACAAAGAATGTCTGTCTGTGTGTCAACCACTACACCAGACAAACCTGCCACTGTGTACGGTGACCCTAAAGAAAGAGGAAGAGGGAACAGCTGCGGCCCAGCGAAACATGTACAAAGTGACTTTGGTGGTACTCTCAGGGTTCCCACTCCAGATGAGACTTAGAATTCCCTGATTTTTCCATGACCTTCCCTGACTAAAAAGCAAAATTTCCATGACTTTCCATAACGGAAATGATTGGGCGTTGAGCAGAAAAGGCCATTTAAAATGGCCAAACACGTCCTAATGTCCTCCCTTGTGTCTACTTTCTAACACTTAAATGGCATGAATCAGCCAATCAGTGTAAATTCACTCCATTTAATTGAAGAATATTGATAAACAAGATACAAGAATGTATGATGATACACATGACAACAAAATTCCCTGATAATTCCTGACTTTCCAAGCAAAATGGTCAAATTCCCTGACTTTCCCTGTCTGGAACAGCCTTTATTAAAATTCCCTGATATTCCAGAAATTCCCTTACCTCACTCATCTGACGTGAGTGAGGTAAGAAATTCCCTAACCCGTGGGAACCCTGTACTCTGCCTGCACCTAGAGCACATCTCTCTGTAGGTGCACATGGTTCAGCCAACGTACTCAGCAGCCAGTGATGACACCGTTGTTTGGAAGACAACTGCTAAGATTAGATTGGATTCCGGTGATGACTGAATTAGCGCAACAGCAGTACTTTTAACATAACATAACATACCTTTTAGACAAAAACACACTGGCAGTGAATAAATTTATTTGGTACATGTTCATCAACAGAGCATAGGATGACCATAAAATATAAAAAGAAAACAATTCAAGCTTTATCCTGTAAACCCATGACAATCTAATCTTGATCATTTACAATGTAACCAAAAGTACAGTATAGAGCCCACAGAATAGAGAGGCCAAGGGAGCAAGATTAGCAGTCAAAGGAAACATCTGCAGAAGAAATTACTTGAATAAATTCTTCAGTTATTCATATGTTATACAAGTGATACAGAAAAAAAGGCCAATGAAAGTAAAGTAAAACGCATTGTCTTCTTTACATTTTTTTTCTTCCTAAATGGAAGGGATTTTTTAACCTTCTCTGGGATGGTTAACTGCCCATCTCATGGAATCACATTATTTTATACTCCCTACATGACAAAAGGGAGAATTTACACATGCAGACCAAATCAAATAATCTCACATGCTTGTTAAATCTTAAACGTTAAATTAAACCAGCTGAACTCGGATAACATGATATTTTTTGCATCAAAATCTAAACAAAATGGCTTAAAAAGGGTTATCAAAAAGACTCCAAAAAGGGGGAACCTATTTTCTCTGGCTTCATGACATGGTTGTAATCTTCAGCAAATAGTGTGTGTGTGTGTGTGTGTGTGTGTGTGAGTAAAGGGATGACTGGGAGTAATATAGGGTGAGGTAGGAGGGTTGGTCAGTGACACCAAGCTCACTAAGGCATCGCAAGTTTGTCTTATCCAGGCAAATGTTCTTAGAAATGTATTCCTTTACATTACACACAGTATTAATGAATGCTAAATTCTGGAGACACTGACTGTACCGAAACATAACTTTCCTGACAGTAGTGGATGTTTTCTCTTTGCTAAAACTATCACCGGAGGGGGAAAAAAAGAGAACACTGGGACAAAATCAGTTGATCCAAATATGAAGACTCCACACACATCAATTTGTGGTCGGCATCGTATGGCTCCACACATCTTAGCCTTTTCCACAATTCCAGACAAGCGATGGCATCTCCCAATCATGCACACACAGGTGCAGATAAACTCCCGTTTACAGCATAGCTGAAATGCAGCCATTGCAGTCACATCCTACCTGCTCTACATAAGAACAGAGAAGATACTAAAACATACAGCAGTGCCACAATCCTCATTAGCAAAGCCACCTCACCTCAATACTGCAAGAAGGTTTTAGCCTCTTTCAAAACTTTACTTAGGAACTGTAGGAGGCTAGGTTCTTTGTGCTTTCAAGGCAGAATGAATTCTCCTGTGTGTGTTTTAGCCTTTTTTTAATATATATTTTTTTAAACAAAGAGATAGCATGGGTGCACATTAAGGCCCAAATTGTCACTGATTTTCCCCAGTGGTTTCAACAGGTGTGTGTGTTATTCTGGTACAGGTGAGGGGATATAAGCAACCTAACGGCTGTTTAAAAACGTGTTGTTCTGACCATAGCGTAATGAATTTAGCTGAGGTGTATTCTCTCTTTGAACAGATGGGGAATTACTAAGCATTGCATAGCTACTGTACATACAAAGGGAAAATAATGTTTTGTGCAAATTGTATCTTAACCGTTCTCACCAGAAATCAATTGAACTTTCAGAGATTATATGTATCAACCGTTAGCAAAAGTTCCAGGTTCAGGTCCAGCAGTTCCCCCTCAAAACTGATTGTTGCACAGTGCCACAAATAGCATTCCAGCAAACCGTCAGCTGATCAGAATCGTTTAGAAAAGGTCTTGGTTCCCTTCCTCTGTAGATGTTATTGCACCAAGTAGTAGTTGATTGCCAAAGTACACCTACTAGACTCCAATATGAATTCCCATGAATATTGCATAGGTAAGAGAAGTAGAGGGAGGAGGGAAAGCTGAAGAGTCCAGGTACCTGCCTGTATTCTGGTGACTTCCAAACAACCAAACGCTGCTCATGGCACACGTCTCCAGTGACAGTGGTGGGCAGACAGGCAGGCAGGGCAACCACAGGCGCAGACGGTATTTGGCACACAAATACACCTTCAAGAGAATCCAGGAACTGAAGAGCATTTGCAAAGGAGTTTATTTGTGTGTGTGTGTGTGTGTGTGTGTGTGTGTGTCTGTGTCTGTGTGTGTGTCTGTGTCTGTGTGTGTTGGGTTAGGGCTATCTGAAGACCCCAACGTTGATTGATAAAGCCACCTCTGGTTTTCTGTTCTTCCCTTGTCCTGCCTTTCTCCCTGGTCCTGGCTCTTGGTTAGCTTCTGCACTGTCGCTCTGAGGCCTTATGAAAATTAAACAGTGACAAAAATATAGAGATTGAAATATGTTTCATCCATACTTTTGTGGAAAATGAGAACAAAACAACAAAAAACATGCAAGAGATCCAAACAGCCACGTGACATTATGAGAATAATACCAACCCTTTTTTTAATCTTTCTGCTTCCTCTTTCAGTCTCTGCTGCCCCAGCTCATCCTGAAGAGTGTTGAAGTCCCGGTTACCGTCAATCAGCAGGTTCTGAAACAAACAAACAAACACACACACACACACACACACACACACACACACACACACACACACACACACGTCATTGAAGGCTTATACATTCAGACAAAATTATTCAATATGCTATTCATTAAAATGGGTGGATCAATGCAGATTTCTTTTTCACCTTGATGCCAACAATGTCACCATCTTTCAAGTAATAGGGTGCCCCCTGGAGGTTGTCATTCTTTTTCTTCTTTTTCCGTTTCGACACCTGCTGGGTCTGAAAGGATTTCATGAAGTTTCAGTTGTCATTTACCAACAGCCTAATCTACAGCAACAAAACCTCACCCATAGATCCGCATGTCCTTGGCTCGGACATTAGATTCCAGATTCAGACATCTGAGTGTGTTTCCCAAAACCATAGCTGCTAACCAGTTAGCAACTTCCCCTCTAGTTAGCAACCTAGTTGGTTGGCAATGGGCTGTGTGCAACTTTTTTGCGGTGGTATGGTTAGCAACTATGATTTTGGGCGACAGACCTCAGATCCCCTCCGCACTCCCTGGGCAGGCTTACCCAGGTGGAGACGGGCATCCATGAGTGCCTCTCTGGGAGGCGTTTGGCCATCAGCAGGCTGTCGGGCGAGAGGCCGTAGCGTGTGGAAAGGGCCACGCGCAAAGCCCTCGGGCTGGAGTCGTTCCCTGCTTCCCACACAAACTCCTCCCACGGGAAATACTGCCGCTCTCCCGGCACGCTCATCTGGACCCGCAGCAGGAGGTCCTTCGACCTGAGGAAGGCAACGACAGACGGGGTCATTTATTATTATTTTTTTATATTATTATTTATATATTGTTTGATATACATTTATTTATCTGCATTTCTTTATTGTCATCAGGCAATTGAGCTAATGATGGGTGTCCGTGTGACTTACCCAAGCTCCTCCTCTTTCAGTAGACTCTGCACACAAATCTCTGCTCCATTTGTCACCTTCAGTTTCCTTTAACACGGTAAAGACAGATAATAGAGAAATAAGAAATGGGTGATCTTTCACAATGTTCTTGTAGAGTACAGAGCAGAGAGACAGATTTGATGTTAGAGGACAGGTGGGGATGAAAATATCAGTTGGCTAACTGTGCGTACAGACCAAGACCGATTCAGGCGACGGGGGCGACGGAAGTAATTGACTTTGCATTGGGACCGGCGATTTGGGCGACAAAAGCGGCAGGCGACTTGGGCGACGAAACTTGGGCGACTTGGGCGATAAAATCAAGTTAAACTTCGGTTAACTTTATGTAATGAGCTATGATGCGGTTGGGCGATTACCAATCAGAATGTCGATTTACTGGTGAGATGCCAATAGAGAAGCAGGATTAACGTTTGAATGCTAACGTCATGGGCAAATTTGCCGTTTTGGTTGCTGTGCTCAAGCGATGTTTCTTGGGAGTCTTCGGCGACTCTTGGCAATTTATCGCTGGCAGTCTGAACGTACAGTAATGTGTAACAACAGTAAAAGTGTAAGTACATGGGAGTTGGGGTGTGAAAGGAGAAAGAGGGAAAAGCAATCTGGCTACAGTAGGTAGCCTACCTGAGACTTTGCTGGTTTCCTCTGAGGATCTTGCCCAGCTTCTGACCCTCCAGCTGCCACACTCGCAGAAACGCCGTCATTGGCACACACACATCCAGCAGAGCTGGCAGGGTCATCACCTTCACACACACACACACACACACACACACACACACACACACACACACATTTTATTACACTACCCACAACAAATACAGATAAAATCCAACTTAGGAAATTTCAAGATCCCCTAATGAGAAAAGAAAATCATCTACCTGTGTTTTGAGGTCTTCTAATGTGGCTTCATCATTGATCTCTACTTTTCCCGCAATCCTTAACTCCGCACCAAGCCAGTCTGGGAAGAGCAGACACATCAAACAAAGTAAGTTACTGTCAATCTTGACCTTCAAAGTATTTCCAAGGTTATCCATCCAAGCTCACCTGCAGAGATGACCTCCTGTGTCTGAGATGCTGCCCTCTCAGTGGTGTGGTTGACCTCCATCTCCATGGAAACAGGACTTTCCCTGAGGTCTACGTAGAGCCAAACCGATAATTTCAGAAATCCCTGACAGAGAAGCAAATTAACATCAAGCTGGTTAGGTTATCTGGTGGTGGCGATTTTAGGTTGCATGTTAGGTTAAGTGACGTCAGGGTCCCAAGCTCTAAAGTAGACTCTTCACTGTAGTGGGTCTTAAAGCAATATACCGGAGTAAGTTTAAGCATAGCCCTGCTGCATGAGCCTTCTAACAGCAATATATTTCGCATGAAATGAAAGAATTTCGAACAGCACAGACCTAACACGAACGCGAAACACTTTACATTGAGTCAATGTAACCTCAGATCTTCCTTTCGGTTTCCAATAGTCAGGTCCCATTGATTCAGTGTTAAGTGCCTGTTTGCTTCTGCGTTCGCGTTCGGTTTGTGCTGTACCAAATTATTTTGTTCCACTCGCTAACTAGCGCATTTAGCAAGCTCTTTCAACAGGGCTATGCTTGAATTCACTCCGGTGCTATCTTTTAAGAGGCCACGGGAAGGCTTTTGTTCTGAGTACCTTGGGTGGAAGACATCCCGCAGAGAGCATCAGCTTGTCTCCATGACTGATCCGTGCCTTAGACAATGTCGTATTCTAGGAGGGGAAAACAAGAAGATAAAGTGAGATCAAGGTGTTTACAATGGTGTAAAGGTGTGTAAAGTGAACAAATAAAAAAAAGAACAAATCCTAGTTAAGTGACAAAAAGAGTGATGGAGTAACTGACTCACTACACTCACCTCATCCATTATCACCTCCCCAACCTCATCGTCCCAGTTCATTCGATTCAGATGCCAAGCATCTCCTACAAACACACACACACACACACACACACGCAGACACACAAAAGAAAGAGGGGGGTGTAATGTTTATGAGTCACATAACCAGTTGTAAGGACAGGAAAGTCCTAGGCATCACTGCACTGTAATAGATATTAGGTTGTGCCATACCTTCAAGTCCAGCTTTCTTCAACATCTCTGTCAGACACTGACCAGAAAAGAAAAAAAAACAGAAAAGGGGGTTAACAAAGATTTTTTTGTTGGGAGTACAACAAATAGAAACACACACTTAGGGCGGTATTCTTCCAGGTGCTTAAGTCTAAAAATATGCTGAGTGCAGACTGAAACAGGTGTTTTTGACTGGGAGAATACCACCCTTGATCCATTGCAGAGATACACAGAGAGTAAATCATTGTTTAAAAGCAGCACACATGCCGCTCTCTAAATAGAAATGACTATATTGCAGTCTATAAATATAGACTTCTCACCTCTTTGACTGTAAGTGTCTCCTCTACAATGATGTCCATCTCTTGACCAGCAGAGGGCGCTGAGCCAACAGTGAAGTACAGAAAGAGCTGCAATAGGAATATTGTTAATATGTTATTCAATATTGTGTATTCTGTTTGTGTGTATGTACAGTATGTAAGCGTTTGTACAACACTGTGCTCATTATCTTACAATAGCTAAGGTTCATAGATAATATGAATTTAGTGTGTGTGTGTGTGTGTGTCTGTCTTGGTTACCTGTGTGGATTTGGGTGCTGGTCCAACACACAGGAACAGGGTGGTCATTAGCCTAATCCCAGCCTCTCTCACAGTGATGTCATCATACACTTTATGGAAACAAGAATTCACACAAACACATGCATCATTGTTTTAAGAGCAACATTTCTGATCAACAGAGTCAAGTATGTGTGTGTGTGTGTGTGTGTGTGTGTGTGTGTGTGTGTGTTTATGCATGCATGTGTTTTTTGTATGTTTATATGGGCTTGAGTGTGTAAATGTGTGTGTGTGTGTGTGTGTGTGTGTGTGTGTGTGTGTGTGTGTGTGTGTGTCTCACCTGGGGGTAGAAGATTTCCCGTTCGATCCATCTGCCTCAGGCAGCACTTTACACCTGGAGAGGTGATGTGTGTGGGATTAAAATGAAACCACATATGAACAGGTTGATCACAAATTAGACCATTTGACAAAGATATAAATAGAGTATATATTATAGTATTATAGGGAGTAAAAATGTATGGGTTTCCCACAAATTTCATATTTATGGTTCTGCCACAAACATAATGGGCTTGAGTCTGTGTGTGTGTGTGTGTGTGTGTGTGTGTGTGTGTGTGTGTGTGTGTGTGTGTGTTTTTTCACCTTTGAGCTTATCTTCCAATTCCAGTTCCTCAATGGCCGCCTTCTTCACCTCAGACAGGAGCTGATATCAAATACACACACACGCACACACACAATCATATATTTGAATAATGCCACAAAGTATAAATGAATGTGCAAGCATGGGCTCACAATAAATGTATTCTAACATTCTAACTTACCATATTCCCTGCAGCAGCAACCTTTCTCCTCCTCTTCATCTCCTCCTCCTCCTCCTCCTCCTCTTTGTCCTGCTCTCCTCTTCTGAACTCCACCTGCAGCCAGCGGCAGTCCGAGGGGGTCGTCACGGTGACCATATCTCCACTGAGGCTGAAGATGCTGAGATGCGGAAAAGAACAAAAAGGTGTTAATGGTATTAACCCAATACATATATGTGTTAATGAAGGTGTACATGTGTGTACATGAGTGTGTGCATGATGGAGTTTGAGTGAGAGTGTGTATTTCTATGCCAGTGTGTAAGTGCATGTGTGTGAATTTTAATGTGTGTGTGTACAGTATGTATATTACACTTCCTCATCTGACAGACTGAGTGTGAGTGTGTGTATGTGACGGTGAGTGTTTGTGAGTGAGTGTGTGTGTGTGTGTTTGAGTGTGTGTGTGTTACTCCCTCACCTGCTGTCCAGTGCATGGGGCTCTAGCAGCAGCAGTGCGTCCCCATCCTTGAGTGCCAGCTCCCTTAGCGTCCTCTGCATGTCCTGCGGTGGAAACACCTTCCACCCACTGGCCCCCCCGCCCTCACCCCCACCCCCACCCCCAGTGCCAACTTTGCTAGTCTCCCGGCACACTAGTGCTTCCTGGGGTCCCAGAGCCTCCAGCACAGTCCCTAGGGTGGCACCGCGGGCGAAGCCCTGCATGGAGCGAACCAGCCCAGCGCCGGGGGCCTCGCCGGAGGGGTCGGTGGTGGTTGAGGCGGCGGTGGCGGTGGATTGGTCATCGAGCTCCTCGTCTGACGGCCGGACGACAGTGAGCAGCAGAGGCTCCCATTCGGCTCCTGTGCGCACGACTGACCCACTCACCTGAGAGGAGGAGAGAATGATGGGAGAGGAGAGATAAACAGATGCATGAGGCAGGTGAGAAAGAGAAGGGAGTTTGTTGATTATAGTATGTTCTTATTGCATGATCACGTTTCGTAAAGTACTGTAATAGAGCATGGTTGAACTGTATCGTGTAACATACAGTACACGGCATCTGCAAATGTTATGTGCGAATGTGTGAGACTGTGTGTGTGTATAAGTGTGTGTTCTCACCTCTACACCATTCCATACAAATAAGTCAGAGCCAGAATTCACGCCAGCACTGTACAAAGATTGTTGATCATCTGAAAGACAAACACATACCGGTACACACAAACACACACACACACACACACACACACACACACACACACACACACAGATTATCTCACAAGGACAGGCAAGCTTCCAGGTCAAAACAACAAAGCACTAGCACAAACATTTCTGTCTGTGCATGCAAATGTATTGTGCTTCATGTTAAAAAGGTCACACTCTCTCTGCATACACGTGTATAGAGTGAGACAGAAAGAGACAGAGAGACAAAGGGTGTGTGCGTGTGTGTGTGTATACACCTTTACCTGTGAGTGTGTCATAGAGGTGCAAACCATCTATGTGTGAGTGTGTGTGTGTGTGTGTGTGTGTGCGTATATACCTTTACCTGTGAGTGTGTCATAGAGGTGCAAACCATCTATGTGTGAGTGTGTGTGTGTGTGTGAGACAAAGCGTGTGTGTGTGTGTGTGTGTGTGTGTGTGTGTGTGTGTGTGTGTGTGCGTATACACCTTTACCTGTGAGTGTGTCATAGAGGTGCAAACCGGCAGGCAGACTCTGAGCAACTGTCAAAGCCATGTCCCCCTCCCAAAGATCCTGCATCTGTTGCACACAGAGGTCAAAGGTCAAAGGTCACAATGTGTAATTGTCCAAGTGTGCTACATCTGTTTGTCAGTCACTGAACATAACCACTGCTCCACCATGCCATCTTATTCCATTGATTAAGAGTATTATGTGTTGGGACTATGTGTCTCCATTTGATGAGGTCACCTGGTAAACAGCCAGCCGCAGATCCCCAACAGTTTTCCGGCGATCAAAAGTGACAGTGATGACGGCGTCTTTAGGGTCCCCGACCGGCCTCAATGCACCCATCTCTGACCTGTAGTGGGGCGCCAGGTGCAGACGCACTTCAATGCTGTTACTGCTAGCGTCAAACTCCTCTCTAAAAAGACAAGACAAGCACAAAAAAATACAGGTGTTGTACTGTACATACAGTAGGATTGTTCTATAATCTAAAAAAAATGTGCTCTAAAATGGACACAATTCAAGCAAATATAGTGGAAGTAAGAGATTCTTTACCTCCGTTGTTGGAGTTTGGCGTTTTCTTCCTGGACCATCTGTAGTAAGTGATGAGGGACCCGATACGCCGGATTGCCTGAAGCTGTGAACACGCAATATAATTCACCTTTTTCACCTACATCACTATGAGGCACTAGAACGAGGCTTGGGTGGTAAAACTTCGGATGGGATGCCCTTCATCTGCCCAACTTTCCACCTGCCCAACAGTAAGAGAAGGGACGAGCAGTAGAATTTCTGTCCGACATATGTGAGAAATTATTAATTATTATATTTATAAAGCGAAGGGAGTTTTTCCTTGCCCCTGTTTCTCATGGATGCTTCCCGTACTGCCTGTAAAGCGCCGCGAGAGAATGCACTGTATTTGAGCTGATCTACAGATAAAATTTAATTTAATTAAATTAACATTTAGTCGGCACTTCCTCTAGTTTTACCACCTGAGCCTCGTTTTCATTCGGAACATGGCGGCCAGGTGAAAAAGGTGAATGAGATGGATCATATCTCAACTCTACCGCCACTTACACTAACTACACATAATATGAGTAGTACTGACATTATTTGCAACATACAATCATTTAGAATAATCAAATCTGACGCATGTCCGTTTGACAAATGTGACATATCTCACGCACACAGACACACACACACACACACACACACACACACACACACACATCCTACCCTCTGTTGGCCTCTTGAGGTTGGCCTTGCGGTAGAAGAGCATGTAGGCGCTCTCCTTCCCCTCAAACTGCTTCTCGATGTCCCGCTGACGGATAGATGCCACACTGGAGTCGTTCAGGTCAAACCAGTGGCACCCAAACAGCTCCTCGACCTCGATTTCCACCGGAGGAGTCTCTAGTGGGACCTCGTTCACCACCTCTGGGCTGTTCTCGTGAGGTGAGGACGTCTCTGTGGTTGGGGAGGCGTCCGTGACCTTTGACCCAGGGGCTGAAGGGGAGGTGCCTTTCAGAGTCACTCGAGTGCCTTTAGCCACCAGCAGGAAAACATCTGAGTTACTCTGCAGAAACTGGAGAAGAGAGGGAGGGAGGGAAGGAGAGGAGAGGAGGGAGAAACAAAGGAAAAGAGGAGAGTGAGAAAGAGAGACATAATTGAACAAACTGAAAGCAAATGAATGGAGCAAAGATTGAATGAAAATAGAGGAGATATGAAGGAGGAAGACTGTTACTGTCAGTTCTATGTAGCTATGTTGCTGTTTATAATGATGTGTTGTGCTGACTTTCTCCTGTCTTTGTAGACAAAGTAAATGATTGACCTAGCAAGCTAGTTAACTCGGTCTAATGCCTGACTATAGAGTTATTTATCTTAATATCAGAACAGTTATAGCTCAAAATGAAGCTCATTTTAAATGTCAACAGGCCTCAAACAACAACATTTAGCCCTAGATTTTTCCAAGAGTTAAAAAGGGACGACAAACGCCTGCAGAAAAACATTACTCATTTGCATAATATTCAACTCTGTTGAACTTTTGCTCCGCTCAACTCAACCTGTTCTCAGAGAATACTGCTTCTCTTTTCTCCACTGTTAAGTACTGTATCTGTGTTACAAACACTGGATTTTGTAAGAGGGGAGGAAAAAAGCATACCTTCCCAATGGGTCCATATTGCTTCCGGAACGTTTTGTTCCATGAAGTTCCAATCTTATCCATCAGCCTTTGGCTGATCTGGTCGATAGGAACACTCTTTGATTCTTCCTGAAGAAATGAAAACAAAAACGAAACTATTACAGAACATTCTGCTGTTTGTGTTGGTCTTAAAATTCCATGCAGTGGAAGCACTATCCACCAGTAGTTCTCCACACCCCATAAACATTATTTTCTGCTAACAGCTCAAAATTGTGTATGGCACAGGTTTAAGTACTGTATGTCATAAGCAAAAAACTGTTGGGATCTCTGCACACTTCACTGAGACAAGTATGTATGTGTCTGGATGCGTGACAGACTTGATGGGCTTACTGTATGTATTAAGTATATGTGTATGTGGATTACTCTGTGTGTGTGTGTGTGTGTGTGTGTGTGTGTGTGTGTGTGTGTGTGTGTGTGTGTGTGTGTGTGTGTGTGTCCTTGTACCTGAGAGAGTACTGCTATGAGAACAGACAATGGATCATCCTTCTCCAGCTCAGGCTCAGTGGGTTCACTCGTTTTCACACTTCTCTTCTGGTTCTTTTCCTTTTCCTTCTGCTTCTCCTTCACTTCCTCCTCCTAGAAAGAGAAAAAAAATCAGTAAGCAACAACCCACTCCAAGAACTCACAGATTTAATCATGTTCATGTTTGGGGGTCACGAAGAAACCATTCCTAGGGACCTGCTTTAGCCAATGACGGTGTAGTCTCTCCACTAATTCTACCCTTCTAAAATTAAGCAAAAATGAATTTCTTTTTTAAACATTGACTAACAATTCAGTAGTACCCAATGATGCTGGTTCACAGAGCAAATACACATTTAAATCTTCAAACAAACAAACAAACAAACTAAAAAGACTAAAAGTAGTAACATACGGGAGGTTCCCAGCGGCCCAGTTGGTCGATGTCTTTGATGTAGACATGGTAGTGACCTCCGTAGCAACCGCCCTTGTGGATGATGACTGAGAACAGCTCATACAGGTACTCGCTGTCTGGACACTCTCTCTGTGGATGACCACATACATATAGCATACAATCAATTACATACATGTTACAACACACACCTTTTCTACTGAATGTGATGCATAGTGTTTGAAGCGTTCAGTGTGTGTGATTTGAGACAAGGCCATTATGTTTTCAATGTGAAATGTGTATGTTACAAATATATACACTTCAGCTTTTAGAAAGACCTTGAGTAGAATTTTTATGATGATATCGTATGGTGCACCTGTTCACAGAAAGGTCGGAGGTCAATGGTGAGAGGGAACGTGTAGCGGCCTGTTTCCTTGTAGCGTTCGCACTTGGCAAAGTCAAAGTTGAATCTCAGGAGAGACATTGTGAGAAATGGTGGCAGCTTCCTCAATTTGGCAGACTGGAGACAGACACAAGAGTAAGCTCAACCAGAAAAACACATTGGCCTTGGTGGCCATATTCTGAAGTTCCCCTATAAACAGTGCTGACATCAATGTGGTTGTGGAGGAGGAGTCTTTTATGTTTTGCTTCATGATAAGGATGTGGATCTGATTTTGAAAGCTGCAGCATGGCACATGGTACACTACTGTAAAACAAGCCAGAGAGCGTAACATTTAAAATGCCGCTTCATGGCTTGACATTTTGCTCCCTAAATGACTCAATAAATCACTTGCTCCCTAAATGACATTCTGAAGGAATTGAGTGTGTGTGTGTGTGTGTAGCCCTGCCCCTGGCCTGACCTTGATGACCTTTGACTGACCTTGGCAGCCTGGACCAGCTGGTTGCAGCGGCTGCAGCGGTAGAGGTTGTTGCCCTCAAACAACTCCTCTTCAACAAACATGCTCCATAGGGCCTCCTCCAGACTGGACACCCCACGCACAGATACCGTCAGGTCCAGAAAGTCCTCCTGTGATAGTTCAGCCAACAGAACAGCTGGTTATCTGCGTGCCTCGAACAACTATTCCCAAAACGGCATACTGCCCTTCACAGCATACAACAGGAACAATGAGGAGTCATTTTGGATCGACACATAATATTGTAACAAATGCAATTTGCTTAACCAGACATGCACTCAAAAAAGACTGCATTATGTATCGTTGTTACACACACCTGCCTCTCGCTGACATTGCTGCATTCCTTGCAGACAATTTGATTGACAAGTGTGCCATGGTACAGGCGGTGGATGAGGTTGCTGCCTGACGTTCCCACTAAAGAACTTTCCAGAGCACTAAACAGGATGCGGTTCAGCTCCTGAACATCGTGCTGGCTTGTCTCCTGCAAACAGAACTGCAGTTTGAAAAACATGTTCCTAGAAGAACTACATTAGAAGAAACAGTTCAGTGAGGCAGTTATACATGAACTTCACACATACAGTGGAACCAGAACTGATGAAGCAAAGATAAAAGTGACCAAATGTTGCAAAATGTGTTGAACGTCACCCACAGGGATGAATAGAAACGGCTTCAAATGTTACAACCGCTGAACATGGCTCTGGTCTCCTGCCGTGTTCTAAGCGGGGACGCTAGCCATTCCTTACCTCACTCACGTCAGATGTAGGCCGCGAACATCTGATGATCATCGATAGACGAGTTATTTCAGGAGCCAGAAATCCTTGAATCTAACTGGACAAACGGCTTGTCCATCAATTTAATTGACGTACACTTCAGCTAATCACATCGAAACCAACCGATGATGCCGGTTACGTTTGTTGGATTGGTTGGATTCAAAACAGTTGCTTCTTCGCTACGTCACACCCTCTACAGCAGCCAGCAGCCCTGATTGGTTCGGTTAGAGAATATTGGGCTTGAAATCGCTCTGAAGGGCTTCAACATCAGATCGTTGCGTGGAAGTGCCTTAAAGTTACATAGCACATCATCTGACGTGAGTGAGGTAAAGCCATTCCACCACCACAGCAAAAAGGACATGTACCTCATTATTGGTCCAGCCGAAGCTGTCTGTGAGGTCTGAGGTGGAGGCAGTCTGCTGGTTCACCAAGAGGAGGTGTGCAAACAGCCTCTGGAGCTCAAGCGGGATCACCCGAACCTACAGAATATACACAGAACCAATAAATATCACAAACACATATGAAGACATTTTCAGCTTTCGGCTTCCTTGCCACCATACAGTATATCTCTATTGACCTATGTGGAAACTGTATGACAATAAGTGGGTGTTCCAAACTTGTTATTTTTGAAGGATGTGGATGGGCAAGCTTGGAGAATGAGTGTCCAAGGTGATTAAAATGAATTTCTATGAATTTGTTAAATGTGTTGCTTTAACAAAGTTTGTTCATCTGTAGCCTACCTTGGAATTCACTTACTTTCAGTTTCGTTATCTTGACATTCTCTCTCTCTCAATCCACTCATTTACTTGACATTTAGATGTGACTTATCCCATTACCATAACCATACCTTAGCATCTGGATTGTCCTTGTCAGTCAGGTTACCCAGTTCATCCGGACCTAAACTGAAGAGTTCCTCTACAGAACACAGCAAAAACTCAACCTCAGTTTCAAGTACATTTTTACAGTCATGCCGTCAAAACAGAATAACGTTGGTTTCACCGACCCACCTCTGAACTCGGGCGTAAACAAGAGCGTCTGGATGAGAGAGTTGAGGTAGCAAGTGCCTCCTTGGTTTTTGATTCCGCTGAGACTGATATTCCCTCTTGGTGGTGGAGGCTCGGCCTCTTTCCCTTTCACGAATCTTCCTCCGCTTTGGATGGAAGAAAAGCCTTCTTCGTCCTCCTCAAATAGATCTCCGAACATTGCAAAAGCTCTTTATTCTTTTATTTCATTCAATTTGGATACTCCGTTCTTTTTACCCGCAGAGACTTTAGCGAGTGGACAGAGTTCTGCTTTGCAACCTCTTGCTATCTCATCTTCGTCTTACCAAGCTCTCTGTTGACAACCATCGGATTCACTCCAGAATGCACAGATTTCTCAGGTCTTACCATCGCTATCATAAAAGAATAGTAACTGACAGACTGCCTGACCTCTCAGTTCAATGGGTTCCAGGGAGTCAGTCTACGGTCATTAAACTCTGCGAAACAAGCTATGTTAGCTGCCAATTCCTAAACTTGAATCCTGGCTAACAATCTTGCCCCATTATTTAGCCAGCGGCTAAAATCAGTTCGATAGTTAGCGTTATACACTTACGACGAGTGGTGTTTCATTCCACCATCGGGTGTGACAAATGTCACGCTGAAAACACCAATACACCAAACTGCTGCGTCAAAGCGTTCAGTCCCAACAATAAACCGAGGGAAAAGCGATACGTAAGAATAGATCCAGCGATGTTTCAGTGCGCAGCCATGTTTCTTTCCCAGTGCACTACCGAAAGGAATTCTGGTATCTGTAGTCTTTACAAAAGGAATGCGACAGCAACTCAGTACAGTGGTCAGTGACCGAAGTATTATTCATGTTCACAACTCATATTAACACAGGAGCCCTGAGGAAGGTCAGCAGACCGAAAGCTTGGCTTATTTAAGTGTGCAGACATTTTTCTTTCTATTTTGCACAACTCATATTAAACAATGGGAAAAGCCGTTTTGGGGGTGTTTCGCTATTTCTATATCAAAAGACGTACAATGCAATTGAAGACAGTAGCTGCTTCACCATTTCCTAATTGTTTTGCTATTTAGGGATCATAAACATTAGCAGGGATCATTGACAGATAGTCCTATTGAGAAGTCTACTCGGAGGAAAGCTGATCCTTACTTCCCAGCATGAAGTAGGTGGCGGACCAGCAGGTGGCAGTGTTGCATGGATCTGGCAAATGTGGATTGAAAGCTATTTTAAAAAGTGTTTTTTTTTTTTGTATTCTTTCGAACAGACCCTTTCTCATCAGATGAGGAGCGATCCCTGGCACAAAGACGGTTCACTGAAATGTATGGGGACATTTCTGTGCTATTCAACAGCATTGCCAATGAAGACAATGGTCCATTTACAGATGCACTCTTACAACTGATTCGTGTCTTCATAATTTTTGTCCGTTGTAAAACAACAGCCTATCCAACCCATACACTATACACTATGATAAAGCCATAGGTTAAAGTGTTGCACCACAGTGATTTCAAACTCTGTTGAACGAGCTTGCTAAATGCAATAGTCAGTGAGTAAAACTTGGAAAAACAAAGAACGAACGCAAAAGCGAACAAGCACTCTACACTGAGTTACTGGAGCCTCATATTATACGTAAGATTTGACGCTCCAGATACTTAGTGTTAAGAGCTTGTCCATCATTGCGTTTGCCTTCGGTCTATGCCAGGGGTGGGCAATTATTTTGGCCGAAGGGCCACATTGGCTTTTGGATTTTAACTAATGGGCCCAGTGTTAACAGCCAACCAGTTGATGCTGGTAAATTGGCAAGTCTCAAACTAGTAGCCTGTCTGACTTTCTTCAGAGGAGGTGTTACTGTGCGTTCAGACCGCGACCGATAAATCGCCAAGGGTCGCCGAAGTCGCCTAAGTCACGTCGCTTGACACCAGCAACCAAAGCAGTGGGTAATGACGTTGGGCATTCGAAAGTTCGATCCTGCTTCTTAAAGCAGCAACGCTGCAATATTACAAGCTAGCCTACTACTGAGTTTAAAACGACATCATAGTACTTGAACGACGATCAAAGTAATCTTCCAGTCAATAAAAACATGGCTATGTACACGGCGCATGCATACTAAAAACATACATACCAAAAATGTATTTTTTTTTCATAATTGCCATCGCAACGCAAAAAAAAAAAAAACATACTTTCAAATGTGGCTACATTTGTATGAATTTTATTTTGAATCTTTTTAACAACGCATCATAGCAATGTGTTTTGCTCGAACCCTAGCCTATAGTCAAGTGGTATGAAACACAAATGGCCCTTTCGCTTAAATCACTATACTGGCCACAGGAGACTCTTACCGCACCATCGCCTACAGCTATCGTGTGGGCATGAGCAGGGTACAGTCGATAGTTAGTCAGGTGACCAGAGCGATTTGGGATGCCCTTGTGGAGGAGTTCCTTCCGGTGCCGACCACGGATGACTGGAGGAGGATTGCCGAGGGTTTCCAGCACCGGTGGGCCTTCCCCAATTGCCTCGGATCTGTTGACGGCAAACATGTTGTGATCAAAGCTCCGGACAATTCTGGGTTTCTGTTCTACAATTACAAGGGGACCTACTCCATAGTTCTCCTCGCTGTGGTGGATGCGGAGTACTGCTTCCGTGCCGTGGATGTGGGGAGCTACGGGCGGACCAGCGACGGTGGTGTCTTGGCCAACTCCATCTTTGGCCAGCTGCTGGAGGGGACCCTTGGACTGCCAAAGGATGCTCTGCTACCAGGCGCAGAGCAGATGGGACCGCAGCCATATGTCTTCGTGGCAGATGACGCGTTTCCACTCAGGCTCAATCTCATGCGCCCATTCCCAGGAAGGCAGTTTGGCAGCCACAGGGTTTTTAATTTCAGGCTCTCGCATGCGAGGCCGATTGTTAAGAATACCTTTGGTATTGTCACATCCCAATGGCGTATGTACAGAGGAGTCATTGGGGTCAGCCCTGCAAATGCAGATGCCTGTGTTAAGGCCACTTGTGTGTTGCACAACTTTTTGAGGCGGACCACCAGGATAACCCAGCCTGCTGCAGCACCACCACCTGCACCACCAAGACCAGCTGAAGCTACTGCTAATGGCCTCCTACCTGTCACCAGAATGGGCACCAACAATGCTTCACGTGAGGCCATTCGCATCAGGGAGAATTTTGTTTCCTATTTTTCCAACGAGGGAACAGTGGACTGGCAACGTGCTGTCTAATGTCCTTCACTAAAACGGCTCTTTTAAGAGCCACCCAAAATGCATTTAAAAACATAATTCCATGAAATTCCATTATCTTTATGATATTCATATTAACTTACTAACACCCCTCACAGCATTGTCAGCTGCACCCCGGTTTAAGTTTGGGAGTGTAGAACAAAACAAGTGCACGTTGTGAGAGTGTGTGTGTGTGTGTGAGGAAGGGAGAGGGGTACCAAGGTGCAGCTGACAGCACTGCGAGGGTAAATAAGCTTATTAACACCCCTCACAGCGTTGTCAGCTGCACCCCGGTTTAGGTTGGGGAGAGTGTAGAACAAAACAAGTGCACGTTGTGAGTGTGTGTGTTTGTGTGTGAAGAAGGAAGAGGAACCAGGGAGAAGCTGGCAGCACTGCGAGATTCCACCACTCATAGTGTTGACAGCTCCGCCCCGGTGTCCTTGCTCCATACATATTCCCTCTGCCTAGCCTCAAATACCAGACGATGCATCTCAAATTTAAATTCATGTCTAGTCCGTACTGACAGAGTCTTAAAATCTTGTAAGAGACTTCTTAAAAAAAAGAGAATCAGCATCCTCAGGAGGAGGGGGGCTGCTTGCTGGAGGCCGGGGCCTGTTGCTGACTCTTTCCAGGACGTCAATAATCCTCTCATCCACATCTGGACACTGACCTCTGGCCCTCTTCTTTTTCCTGCCTGCCTGCTGTGTCTGCACCTGCTGTGTCTGCACCTGTGTCTCATTCTCCTGCTCCTGGTCCTCACCCTGTTCTCCCTCAGCCTCTGCCTCATCCTCATCCATGTGCTCGACAAAATTTGAGGTGGTTTGACGGTCCTCTAAGAACGGCTCTAAGAACCCTAAAATGGCTGAGTAGCGCCATGGCCTGCTGTTGGACGCCCCAGAGCCACTCCTCTTTCTGTCCCTCGCCTTTACTTTTGCTTTCCTGTAGGTTGTTCGCAGGTTTCTCCATTGTTTTTTTTTACATTCTTCGGCTATGTCATACGGAAACATAAACAAGAGAGTGTGGGAGGGTGAGTGTGTGAGTATGTAAACAAACAATCAAGCAAGTAATGTACAATTATCAAAAGATCAAACCAGCACGTATGTATTTCAATAGTCTCCAACATTTATCATATCCATGATCAATCATGTTTTTTTTTTTTTTTTTTTAATTGATGATGACAACTTGGTGATTGTGTGTGTGCGTATATGACAACTCGATTGTCTCTGCTTGAGACAATAAAGGCTAATCTAATATAATCTGATGGTATTGGATGCCTACTTTCTGTAAATCACATTATACGTTTGTCAAAGTAGCTCTTGGAGGGGAGACCCCTGATATACCTTACCTCACTCACGTCAGATGTAGCGCTAAACCGCACGAACATCTGATGATCAATGATAGACGAGTTATTTCAGGGGCCAGAAATCCTTGAATCTACCTGGACAAACGGCTTGTCCATCAATTTAATTGACGTACACTTCAGCCAATCACATCGGCACCAACTGATGCCGCTGGTTATGTTTGTTGGATTGGTTGGATTCAAAACAGTTGCTTCTTCGCTACGTCACACCCTCTACTGCAGCCAGCAGCCCTGATTGGTTCGGTTGGAGAATATTGGGCTTGAAATCACTCTGAAGGGCTTCAACATGAGATCGTTGCGCGGACGTGCCTGAAAGTTATGTAGCGCATCATCTGACGTGAGTGAGGTAATGATATACCATTAATGCATTTAAACATTTAAACAGTAATCTGTTACTATTTTGGAACCCTTACCTTCACAACAAATGTCTTTAAAGAGTTTCAATCACCACTTGATCCATGGTGAAACAGCAGGTCAGCTCAATGCATATGTACATGATTGAAATTACAGTAAAAACCAATTGACTTGAAGAAAGGGATTAATGTCCCAGTTTATTTTAATCATACTTATTTTAATCAATGCCTAGAAGCTAGAAACGATTTACGATGGACTATCCGAATTAACCTAGGAATGTGCTAGCATGCAACAAACATAAGGTAAAGCTAGGAAGGCGCTAGCATGCAACAAGCATGCATCAAACATAATATGATCAAGCTGCACAGGTAAAACTCACCAGACCACCCAACTACCTCCGCTACCTTGTCCCATGCCTCGGCTTTTTTCAACTGATCACGATAGGTGAATAAACTACTACCGTATAGGATTGGATAACCCGCCACGGTAGTGATCAATTTTTCGACTGACGCCATTTTAACTAGAGCATGTGTGCACTCGGAACTAAAGTTGCAGTGTTTGTTTTCAGGGACACACATGACCGAAGAACATCGATATTCTGATTGGTAATCGCCCAACTGCATCATAGCTCATTACATAAAGTTAACTGAAGTTTAACTTTATTTTTTCGCCAAGTCGCCTGCCACTTTTGTCGCCCAAATCGCCGGTCCCAATACAAAGTCAATTACTTCCGTCGCCCATGTCGCCTGAATCAGTCTCGGTCTATACGCACAGTTAAAAGGGGGGTGGGGTGCAGGGTTAAAAGGGGGGATTTGAATTTCATGGAAAAAAAAGATAAATACGGGCTAAAATCTAACTCACCATGGGAAAATGAAAATGTCTTCTATTTTGGGAAGGTTCCACAGGCCGGATTAAATACTTGAATGGGCCCATGTGGCCCCTGGGCCTTAGTTTGCTCAGGTCTGGTCTATGCTGTTCCAAATTCTTTCATTCTACTCACTATCTACTGCAATTAGAAGGCTCATGAAATTTGGAAATTATTCTTACTTTAACCGCTTCGGTGTTGCTATGTCTTTGTTTAGACTATTATCTATGCTTTGTTACCCTCTTATTATTTTATGCTACATCTTCTTTTGCCATGTGTTGGACAATGCTGTCAGTGTCCATGTTCCCTCTAAGCTGCGCGCGTGCTGCAGCGCACATGATTTTTCAGACCGCGCAAAAAAATCATCAAGCCCCTTAACACCTGCGGTATTCTTCTGCGCACGTACTTGATGCACCAAGCGGTTACATCGCGGTAATTTCATTCGCGGTGTTTCCGTCACCATCCGCATCCTCACTTGTTGACACTGTGGCGAAACGGTTGAGGAGACAGCTAATCTTCAATGCACGTTGCTTCATACTGCTCTGTCTGCGTCCAGAGAGGTGTTTCCTTGTTGCAATAGTTAAAGAGCTCCACCCATAGGCTAATGAACTGTGTATCAAAATGAGAAGGAGAAAAGAAAGTGTATTCAGATAGACTACTATTAAGTACCCTAATCTGTTCCTATTTCGGCTACAAATGGAAATTCCTGCACAGCATATTCA
>JAODXP020000031.1:8797777-8802777 GCA_027497455.2 Sardinella longiceps
CGGACAGGTACTGAGTCTGACTATATTGACCCTGATGGCAGTGCACATGTGTTTGGCCAGTCACCATTGCACTTTTCACCAACTACCACACCACGCAACAACCTAGACTGTGTGGTGAACAACAGTGGCAAGGAGTTAGTGCACCTCTGTCAAGCCTTGGGCCTGTACATTCTTAACGGCAGGATCAAAGGTGACTCTTTAGGGAGGTTCACATATTCTTCAGTCCTGGGTAGCAGTGTAGTGGATTATGCAATCTCTGACATGGACCCCTCCCACTTCAGTGCATTCACTGTCCGGCAGCAAACTTCTCTTTCAGACCATAACCAACTAAATATTTTCCTAAAAATCACTAACCACTCTACTAACACAAATGAAGAACCAATCACAATGTACAAACTCAATCCAACATACAGATGGGCAACAGACAGCCCGGAAACATTTACCCAAGCCTTAAACTCAACAGAAATGACTAACAAAATAATTAACTTTACCAACAAAACCTTTTCTAAAGACAAAGAAAGTATAAACATGGCTGTCCAAGAACTGAACCACATTTTCCACATGGCAGCAAAAAAAGCTGGTTTAACAAAAAGTCATAGAAAGATACATAAGAAACCAAGAGATGGGAAATGGTTTGACGCAGAATGCAAAGCTATGAGGAGAGAACTGAGACAACTGTCAAATCTCAAACATCGCCACCCTCAAGATACAGATCTAAGAAAAAAATTTTGTGAGACTCAAAAATGCTACAAGGAAACTATTAGAAAGAAAAAACAACATTACACCAACAACCTTATTTGTAAGATTGAAGATTCTATCAATAAAAATCAATTCTGGGATATGTGGAATAATTTGAGCTTGAAAGAACCAAAAGATATACCTATACAAAACGGAAATATTTGGATTGAACATTTTCAAAACCTTTACAGTGAAGTAAAGTCAAAAGAAAACAATCAAAGCCAGATCAAACAAAAGCTACAAAATTTTGAATTTGCATTTAAAGACAACCAAAATCCAATTGATTACCCTATCTCCAATGAAGAATTACTACAAAAAATAAAATCTTTAAAACCCAATAAATCCTGTGGGACTGACAGCATCAGGAGTGAGATGATTAAACATTGCACACCTGAGATGCAGAATGCTATGCTCAAATTATTCAATCTTGTTCTAAGTTCTGGCCACTTTCCTGACATCTGGAATCATGGAATCATTACCCCAATTCATAAAAGTGGAGACAAATTGGACCCTAATAATTACAGAGGTATCTGTGTGAACAGTAATCTGGGGAAGGTATTTAGTAGCATATTGAATGAGAGAATTCAAACCTTCCTTAACAAGCACGATGCCCTGTGCAAAAATCAAATTGGCTTTCTTCCAAACCACCGTACTACAGATCACATTTACACCCTACACACCCTAATCAACAAACATGTAAAAGACAAGAAAAATGGAAAAATATTTGCCTGTTTTGTGGACTTTAAAAAAGCATTTGACTCTATTTGGCACACTGGATTATACTACAAACTTTTAGAAACTGGTGTAGGGGGTAAAGCATACGACGTGATCAAATCAATGTATTCAAACAATAAATGTAGTGTAAAAATTGGCAAAAAACAAACTGAGGTCTTCACACAGAAGCGGGGAGTACGACAAGGCTGCAGCCTGAGTCCAACTCTGTTCAACATCTACATCAATGAGTTAGCGGTGCAGTTGGAACAGTCTGCAGGCCAGGGACTCACCCTTCATAATACAGAAGTAAAATTTCTGCTTTTTGCAGATGATCTGCTCCTTTTAGGCCCCTCTGCACAGGCCCTACAAGAACATCTGGATCTGTTGACAAAATATTGCCAGACCTGGGCCCTGTCCGTTAATCCGACAAAAACAAAAATCATGATCTTCCAAAAGAAATCCAGATGTCAGGAAGACAGATACCTGTTCACTCTAGGTAGCACCGCCCTAGAACACACGATGCAGTATACTTACCTCGGTCTGACCATTACTGCATCAGGAAGTTTCAGCAAGGCAGTGAATGCACTCAAAGAAAAAGCCCGCAGAGCCCTTTATGCAATAAAATCTAAATTTTACAACATAAATATACCTATATCAATCTGGTGCAAATTATTTGACAGCATAATACAGCCTATTGTGCTGTATGGAAGTGAGGTCTGGGGTCCACTCAGCATGCACGACTACACTGCATGGGACAAGCATCCAACAGAAGCCCTGCATGCAGAATTCTGTCGATCTATACTTAAAGTCCAAACAAAAACACCAAATAATGCATGTAGGGCAGAATTAGGCCGTTACCCATTGGCAATACCTATTCAAAAACGGGCACTTAAATTCTGGATGCACCTAAAATCAAGTCCCAAAAATACACTCCATTTTGAGGCCCTAAAAACCCAGGAACTGAACCCAGAAAAGAGTCACTTATGCCAGCTGGTACTGAAGCTCACTAATCCACTAAAAAGTACTAACACACAAGCTCAGACCAGCACTGCTTCCAAACCAGCAATTTGTGTCAAAAAAGTCATGAAACAAGCAAAGGAAAACTATTTGGACCATTGGAGAAATCATACTATCAGTCAAAGCAGAATGAATTTCTATCTGACCCTAAATCGTGAATACAAATTGGCAGAGTATCTCTCCTCTGTCAGAGATACGAAGCAGAGGCAGATCCTGACCAAGTACAGGTTAAGTGACCACAGCCTTGCAGTGGAAACAGGTAGGCACAGGAAAACCTGGCTGCCCAAAGAAGACAGAATATGTGGTCACTGCCAGACAGGGAAGGTTGAGACAGAGGAGCACTTCCTTCTTCACTGTGACAAATACAACATCATAAGACAAAGTTTTTTCATTTCCTTTAAAACACATCATCCCAACTTTGATACCCTTGGCACCAGCGAAAAACTGGCCATTCTCTCAGGAGAGGGGCCTTCAGCCTCTTTAGCAGCAAATTACATTTTACAATGTAACAAGCTAAGGGATTGTAACACAATGTAACTATTATTATCTACATGTGGTTAGCTGAAATCATACAGTTACTGTTTCACTCTGTTGACAGAGTATTATAACCTGTACCTCTACTTTGTTTGTGCTCTTGTTGTTAAAAATGCTATTTTTGCCCACTGTATATACCTATGTATGCACACATAGGCTTCTTTGATTCTATATGTATCATACCTTGTATGATTGCTTTGGCAATATGAATGTCTTGTTCGTCATGCCAATAAAGCATTATTGATTTGATTGATTTGATTTGATTTGAGAGAGAGAGAGAGAGAGAGACAGAGAGAGAGACAGAGAGAGAGACAGATGACCTAACTACAGTCGACCCGCTTTATTAGAAAAACACTATATCATATGTCAGGTGTTTGGATCATAAACTCTCTATCACACACACACACACACACAGACACAGACACAGACACCGACACACACACACACACACACACACACACACACACACACACACACACACACACACACACACACACACACACAATAAAACAGGCCAGGGAGAGATAATTAGGGCTACATATAGGACAGTCCACTATGTTATAATGAGCACTGTATAGTTGCACATATCTTTGCTCTAAGTGTGTGTGTGTGTGTGTGTGTGTGTGTGTGTGTGTGTGTGAATTGTATGAATTGTGTGTGTTTGTGTTGAGAGGCATGACGAGTCATCCCAGCTGCCTTATGCTTTGTGTGCATTGTGCCTATTAGGCAGATTGTACTCCTCATGCTTAGTTAATGTAAAATCTCTGGGCTACATTACACATAACCTTCTTGCCCAAACCCTTGGCACGCACGAGAGAGAGAGAGAGAGAGAGAGAGAGAGAGAGAGAGAGAGAGAGAGAGAGAGAGAGAGAGAGAGAGAGAGAGAGAGAGAGAGAGAGAGAGAGAGAGAGAGACGTCACTCCACAGAAGAAGCTCCCAGTTGACTGTAAACTTCATGAAATGCCAACTAGCAACACCATAACAGCATTACCACCACCCCCCGAAACACTGCTCTAATATTCTCATGACCAGCACTTAGTCCAACCCAGCGCTGACTGGATAACACACACACACACACACCAGTGTTCAAAGGTTAGAAAGCACATGTCAGTTGAGCAACGGTGAAGCAGAGTAGCAGAAAAGTTACCTGTTATTCATCGCTATGCACTAAGTACCTGTGTAAAGCACCTACAATATTGTGCAAACACACACACACACACACACACACACACACACACACACACACACACACACACACACACACACACACACACACACACCAGCCTGTCAGAAGACACAGTCCCTCAAACCCATGTCAATTCATACAAACGGACGTAACTTGCTTGCATGTAAATATGCAGAGAGTACAAACACACGCGCACAGAGAGAGAGAGAGAGAGAGAGAGAGAGAGAGAGAGAGAGAGAGAGAGAGAGAGAGAGAGAGAGAGGAACTCACCATTGTGGTGCAGCTCTTTGTTTCTCAGTGCCGTTGCAAGAGCATCTCCTGGAAGCCGAGGACTCTCCACATACTTGGGCTTCCTGAGCGGACCTGGACACAGAGAGAGAGAGCAGCCGAGCACCAGAGAGGAAGGGAGGGAGGGAGAGAGAGAGGGAGAGAGAGAGAGAGAGGGAGGGAGACAGAGTGGGGAGGGGGAGAGAGAGGGAGAGGGAAGGGCAGAGGGAGGGGTGAGTGGCAGCGAGAGAGGTAGAAACAGAGCAACATGCCGAGAAGGAAAGAGAGAGAGACAGAGACAGAGAAAGAGAGGGAGAAAAAAGGGAAGAGAAGAGTCTTTTAGTGAATTAAGGCTTTCCAGATGGGATTTGAGGTGATTGATTTGGATCTTTTGGGAAAAATTGCTTAATCGGTCTCCCTTTACATTTTTATTCCAACGCAAAACAAACCTTTTTTCATTCTCTCTCTCTCTCTCTCTCTCTCTCTTGCCTCTCTTTCTGTCCATCTTTTTTCTCCCCCTCTCTCTCTCTGACAACACCTGTGT
>JAODXP020000031.1:8815277-8842777 GCA_027497455.2 Sardinella longiceps
GGTTAAGCAGAGTAAGACCCAGGTAAACTTCTCTGTTCCCACTGTGCTGTGTGGCAGCTGGAGCCTGTCGGAGATGCTGCATCAGCTCCCCTTACCCAAACAACTTACTGGGAGTCAGGTGGGTATGCCACGAGACGTTTGTATGTCCAGTAGCTCCCACACTATAAATATGGTAGAAGTGTGGGATAAAAAGGGGGACAGGTAGGGGTGCAAGTAAAAGCCAGGAGGTTAAAGACTATGGAGAGAGAGAGATCTGTGATTCTTTGGAGAGGAATGGAGATTAATGAAAAAAAAGAAAAGTAGAGAGAGAAATAAAGAGAGAGAGAGAGAGAGAGAGAGAGAGAGAGAGAGAGAGAGACATACAAACCACAGAACACACACACATAGGAGCAACACAAACACACACACACACACACACACACACACACACACACACACTCCTCTGTCTGCAGAAAGCAGGACAAGACATTTCTGACGGCAGGGGAGGAGAGGAAAAACAGATTGAAGTGGAAGAGAAAAGTATAGAAAGAGAGAGACAGTGATGAAAGAGAGAGATAAAGACAAAACATTTCTAGAGGGCAGAGGGCGGAGGAGAAGGAGGAAGATGAGGATGAGGAGGTGGAAGAGGAGGAGAAGCAGGAGGAGGGCTACATGTTGTGCTGGGGTTTGAGAGCTCCGACTCCTCGGCTGCTCGTCCTGCGGTCTCGAAGTGTCAGCGAGTCCCTAGGGGAGGGAAATAAAACGGCTGTGGTGTCTGGCAGGGACGCCACTCTCGTGAGTGTGTGTGTGTGTGTGTGTGTGTGTGTGTGTGTGTGTGTGTGTGTGCGCGCGCGTGTGTGTGTTGGTGGGTGGGGGAGTGTATGTAGCTGGGGTCAGGGATTGCAGCAGTGGAGAGCAAAACAATGATGGGAATTCTTTAGCTACAGTATTTTTCAGTCCTGTAGACCTATTTGTCTCATGCTCTCATTCACATACTTTCCTTCTTTCTTTCTTTTTTTATCCTTTCTTTCAGTTATTTATTTTCTCTCTCTCTCTCTCTCTCTCTCTCTCTCTCTCTCTCTCTCTCTCTCTCTCTCTCTCTATGCTGTCTTTGCTTCACCAAACGCACACGTACACACACATACTTGCACACACACACACACACACACACACACACAATCCCTATGGGGATTATGTAACCTAGAGCCCAGTGGGCAAACACACACACCACTGGCAGAGCAACCTTGGCATCACATAGGCCCTTAAGTCTTCTGAGACCTCCCTCAGTAAATAGCAGGAGATATATATGAATAAATTCTCTTTTCGTTTCTCTCTCAGATCCCCCTCCAGCAAACATATGGATCAAATGATCCATTAAGTATGCTTACCCTGGCCTCTCCACACACACATTCACAGATATTCAGCAAGGTAAATATATCCTGGGCTACCCTGATGTTTATATGGATGCCTGTAGGGTAAGGGCTATGCATAATGTACTGCATACAGTATGGCCACTATCCATGTGCATACAGTACATAGAGAGAGAGAGAGAGAGAGAGAGAGAGAGAGAGAGAGAGAGAGAGAGAGAGATGAGAGAGTGTGTGTGTGTGTGTCTGTTTCTGACCCAAATCTGAAATAGATCAGAGAAAAGACATCAAATACTGAACTACTATATGTTTCACTAGATTAAGTGAAGTTAATAACTGGCTAAAAAGGACTAAAACACAAGTATGTCAAGGAGCTCTGTAGAGAAACTAGGAATGAACTCTTAGACTTTCTTTTGAGGGGCTTGAGGTATCTTCTGATGTGATGAGCTTAAGGTTGACGTGCTATATTCTTTTTAGAACAGAACAGAACTTGGAGGCAGGACTCATAGAACAAGCAGTGAATGAGGCTAATTGAAGCGGTTCTCCTGGTGTAAAGAGAATGACATGTTCTTCATAGTCATCTCATGGGCCGTATTAAAAATGCACTGATCAGAGATGAGATGGTGGCTTCCTCCAGAATCTACTAGGAAGCTATCGGATGACATCTCGATGTTTCTTTGCATATAATAATTCCACTCAAGAGGGTTGGTATTTGTGCTGAAATGCACCTTTAATGTGTTTACTAACACGTCTGCAGTTGGTTCAAAATGCAGTGTTGAGACTGTTGACTGGTACTTTTCAGTCAGTTTGTTTACATTACGCGCTTTATAAATACATTGCACTTCTGTGTGTGTGTGTGTGTGTGTGTGTGTGTGTGTGTGTGTGTGTGTGTGTGTGTGTGTGTGTGTGTGTGTGAGTGAGTGAGTGAGTAGAGAGAGAGAGAGAGAGAGAGAGAGAGAGAGAGAGAGAGAGAGTGAGTGTCTAATCATGTCTGTTTGTATATGTGATGTCATCCATTCTCAAACTTCAAGGTGTGTCCATCTATTGCCTCTTTTTTTAAAGCACTTACTTTTCAAACAGACGTTCTTTTTTAAAAACTATAGCCAGTCTTGACCTGTATCCACTGAATCAACTTTAGTACATTACACACACACACACACACACACACACACACACACACACACACACACGATGGGTTATCCTCTCTGTAATTACCCCACACAGCTTAGCGGAACAGGTGATGCCATAACAGCAGAGCCCAGTGAGTGTGAATGACAGAGAGGGAAAGTTCCTCTCATGTTCACACAGGTTCAAGTGCACACACACACTCATTAAGTGGCGATATGACTGGTAAGATCAAACCAAACCAAAGATCAAGGCTTACAGCCATATGGGTGTGAGTGACATTTCACCAACTTTACATGAAATCCCAAACAAAACTAACTCCATGGACAAAAGTATGTGTTTAACAATGTTAATTTTATATATAGATATACATATATGACTTCCATATGGTTGTCATCCCTTGGCTGTACCAAAAACAGCAATGTAACACCAGTAGCTTAAGTCAAAGTGGTGAAAGCTGGAAAATGTCTACTGCCACAATAGCCATTATTCTATTGCCACACACAGTCTTACAACGACAAATGAAAAAAGGAATTGGACTTAGTTAAACTTTAACTTTATGAAATGTATGTTATTATGACTTAAAGAGTTATTCTGCCCTATACTGACATACATACCATTGGGGTTTTCATAAGAGGCCCAGCAAGCTTGATCTGTGAATCCACAAGACGTTATGTCTCTATTCAATAGCGACCTTCTGAGGAATCACTCCATCACATATCACTTAGAACAAGTGAGCTGGCAGATCAAAAGGAGCTTTATCTCTTTCATACCCAACATCAATCGCCGGAGCACAAATCCCATTACTGGAAGCTGATTTGTAAGAGGTTTCTGTCACAATATTTCAGTCCTAGCCCTGTTGGAAAACCTTCACAGATTCAGCACCAGATCTCTCTCTCTCTCTCTCTCTCTCTCTCTCTCTCTCTCTCTCTCTCTCTCTCTCTCTCTCTCTCTCTCTCTCTCTCTCTCTCTCACAGATTCAACACCAGATCTCTCTCTCTCTCTCTCTCTCTCTCTCTCTCTCTCTCTGACTTTAAGTTATGTGTTTATTTGCATCCCAATGTTCTGTTGTTGCTACTCACCTGTGTCTTTCTTGTCTCCCCTGCCCCCTCCTCTTCCTTTCTTCAGGACGGCCTTGAACATCTCGAACTCCTCAGGGTGCTCCTTCTTCCCCTAACCTGGGAGAAGACATCAAGACATCAAAACCCTTTCATAGCAAGTCTCCCAGTGTTGGACAGTACTACTGTAATCTGAGAGTCTATCGCATATGAACCAATGGGGAGAAAGAAAACTGTTGGTGAGTATACACATGACTTGTGTGTGTAGAACTGTAAATATTTGTGTTCTATCACCATTCTGTATTCTGCACTTATTAGGAATTCTGCACTCATGAAAAGGCCTTCAAGACAGAGAAAAGAGACAAGGACAGGGATAAAGGTGTGTGTGTGTGTGTGTGTTTGTGTGTGGCGCGCTCGCGCGTGAGTGCACAGAGAGAGAGAGAGAGAACAGAACAGAGAGAGGTAGACTAGAGGGAACGAAGAAATGGTCAAGATGAGTTCTTGTTCTTTGACATGCAGAAGCAAACACACACACACACACACACACACACACACACACACACACACACACACACACACACACACACACACACACACACACACACACCATCAGCCTGTGGGATTCCTGACATTCCTCATGTAATTGCAGCTACAGGGGCTCAGGTCGGGCCTCCATATAAAAACAGAGGACGTGCACAGACACCACGGGTCCCAGAATAAAACAACAACAACAAAGACACCACTGTCACGTTTATCCCACGTGCAGATGCTGAGGCAGGTGTATGCAGGTATAGTAAAGTGTCTACAGGGCGCTTTAGTAGGGCTTCCTCCATTGTGGCTAATTCATCACACAGGTCTGGATGGGGAAAAAACTCTCTCTCTCTCTCTCTCTCTCTCTCTCTCTCTCTCTCTCTCTCTCTCTCTCTCTCTCTCTCTCTCTCTCTCTCATCTCACTCACACACACACACACACACACACACACACACACACACACACACACACACACACACACACACACACACACACACACACACACACACGCACACAACTAAAACATACACACTAAAACATACATTTACAAACTAATTGCTGACCACCCCAGCTGTTGCCTTCAGGTCTCAACAATTGGGAGGAAATGAAAGGTCACTCATCCTGCTGTCAGACTTACAGACAGACAGACAGACAGACGCACGCACACACACACACACACACACACACACACACACACACACACACACACACACACACACACATACATACACACACACACACACACACACATACATACACACACAAAACATATATTACTAATATAATTCATGACGGAATGAATTTTAGAGTCAGCTTTTCAGTAACATGACGTTCACTTGACCAGATATCCACCCCTTAATACATTTTAACATTCAGAATGACAGCTAATGAGTGAGGTAGGCGAACATACTATTCACATTCTCTCTTTCTCTCATACACACACACACACACACACACACACACACACACACACACACACACACACACACACACACACACGGCGTTCCATTTCTCCTCATTCAGATATGCTGGGGACAATGGGAGGAAATACCAACACGTCCACCAAATCACCAGTGAGCCCCTAAAAATACCAGTAGGGCCAAAGAGCCCCAGTCACCAGGCCTGCTTATCAGTCCTGTAGCAGAATAGGATAGAGGACGACTCTCCAGCACTCACAGTCCCACTGGGACACCTCAGACAGGGCCCCCTCTCCCTCCATCCGCCACTATCCCTAGCTCTCTCTCTCTCTCTCTCTCTCTCTCTCTCTCTCTCTTAACACACACACACACACACACACACACACACACACACACACACACACACACACCACCCCATCTTTTCCTCCTCTAACTGCTGAACTTGAGGAGGAAGATTAGAAGGAGGAGGTGGTGGAAGAGATAGCAGAGCAGCGCCACATTACTGTTCTCAAGGAAACTGCTCTCTCTCTCTCTCTCTCTCTCTCTCTCTCTCTCTCTGAGTTCAGTGCAGTTCAGTAATGCTTTATTGGCATGACGAACAAGATTGCCAAAGCAATCATACAGTTTCATATTCATTTCATATTGCCAAAGCAATCATACAGTACAAAGTACATACAGAATAAAAGAAGCCTATGTGTTTACACATAGATAAAAGGCAAATAAAATACATTTAATTTTAAATGAAATAAAGTTAAATTATGTTAGAATCCCTTAGCTTATGCACTGTAAAATATAATTTGCTGCTAAAGGGAATGAAGGCCCTTCTCCTGAAAGAATGGCCAGTTTTTCGTTTGTGCTAAGGTCATCAAAGTTGGGATAATGTGTTAAGGTTTAAGTTACTAAAGTGTTTGCAGGGGGACTCGCACACAGAATGACAAACTCAAACAGAGTTTTTTTAGATCATATTTTTTATAGTGGAGCTCAGAAGGGTGCAAAAAAAAGAAAAGAAAAGAAAAGTGCAAAACGTTTCAGTCCCCCTGGACTTTCCTCCTTGGGGGTTTAAGTTACTGAAAGTTACTGAAAACCTCCCCTGTCTGACAGTGACCACATGTTCTGTCTTCTTTGGGCAGCCAGGTTTTCCTGTGCCTGCCCATTTTCACTACAAGGTTGTGGTCACATAACCTGTACTTGGTCAGGATCTGCCTCTGCTTTGTATCTCTAACAGAGAAGAGATACTCTGGCAATTTATATTCACACTTTAGGGTCAGATAGAAATTAATTCGGCTTTGGTTGGTAGTTTGATTTCTCCAATGGTCCAAATAGTTTTCTTTTTCTTGTTTGATGGCTTTTTTTGACACAAATTGCTGGTTTGGAAGCGGAGCTGGTCTGTGCTTGTGGTGTGTTAGTACTTTTGAGTGGATTAGTATGTTTGTCCCACTCCCATGCAATGTAGTCATGCATGTTGAGTGGACCCAAAACCTCACTTCCATACACAATAGGCTGTATTATGCTGTCAAAACAATTGCACCCAGATTAATATAGGTATATTCATCATCATCATCATCATCATCATCATCAACCATTCTTTATTCAGGGGAACTTGACTGAGCTCTAGGCTCTTTTACAGCAATGCCCTGATAAGTAACAATCACAATAATATAAGACAAAAAAATAAATAAAAATAAAGTAATAATTAATCAAACACAAGAAGTAGCCTAAGCCAGAGTTCGAGTGGTATGTCGTTGCAGTTGAAATATCCATGGGCATTTCCTGACATGTAGCGCAGCGCCGGCCTGATGTCAGAGGCAGGGCCGCCTGCGAAACTCAAAGAGATGTGTGCACAGTCCGGATTGGAGTCGATGGAATTTCTACCGTTGGCTGCGCAAAGCGCACGGCTGGAATGGAGTTGTTGTAGATGAGCTCGAAGGAGCCACCTCTCATGGCAACTTGTCCTGAGCATTCCATTCTGGGTAGAGACTCGCTTATCCAGGTCAGTGTAGCAGCATCCCTGATTGCTTTACTGGGACCAGGCGCTGACATGCAGGTTGTCCATGAAGGAGCTAGCTATCGAAAGCTTGCTTCGCCCAGTGTCTTGCTACGATACCACAACCAAACTTCGGCCACTTGAAAATAAATAAACACATAACAAAACAAATCACGAAAATGACATCTATGCGTGTCAAAAACGCACAGAAAGACAGTACTCATACACAAACTGAGCAAAACAAAACATAAAAGACGAAAAATATAAAAACATTAAACAAAAACAAGAAGCCAGACGGAGCGGCATACTTGCCAGCGTACCCGTATCCTAGCAACAACAAAAAAAAAGTGTTCAAAAAGTATGAAACTACAACTTGCCACAGACAGACAACTGTAGTCTCATCATACATACAAGATGTTTTCCGGCATTTGTCAAGCTGCTGGAATGAAGCTGGTTCATTGAAGTAGGCAGAACGTGATGTATGAGACGGTGACGTTATATAGAATCTGCATGGAGAGCAGCTTGGCACTTCATTTGATTGACTTTGAATGGACAAAGGTTATTACAAAACTATAGTGCAGTCATTTTTTTAATGTAAGGATTTGTTACACAATATGCACTACTGCCAATTTCATCACAGTCTCAAATTCTTCAATTCTTCGGTGAAAGACTACGACTAAAAGAATACAATGAGAGACTGAGAGAGTGTCTGTATGAATGAAAAGTTTATAGAGCACTTTAACATCCAGTAGTGTAAAAATAAGAATGTCAACACTGCAGATTTAAGAGTGAGAGCAACCTTGAGTGTGGGAAAGAACTCTGTATGATGAGGGAAATTTATGTCTTGGGTTTCTGTAATTCACAAAGAACGTTGTGAGACTGCACTCATAGATGTTGAGGACAGAAATGAGGCCAGCTGATGAATGCAGGGTCAGTCTCTAAAGCAGGGCTCTAACCAACCAGCCACATGTGCATACACAAACACACACATGCACAGATCAGCCACAAAGTCATATCACACACACACACACACACACACACACACACACACACACACACACACACACACACACACACACACACGTTATGACTAAATACCATATTCATACTGGATGTGTTTTTGTGGATGTAAGAAATTGTACAATGTCAAGACACAACATGCGCATCATCAGCACAATAAACAACCGCATAAATTAAATCAGTTTCACACACACACACACACACACACACACACACACACACACACACACACACACACACACATTCCATGACCAAGAAACGCAACATTGACATTGAGCCTGTCTTGTATTAAGACTTGCTGACTTTCATTTGTCCATGTAAGGAATCCAGAGAAACTGAACATTAAACGTGATCATTTTATTATGAAAACGCACTCTTCACCCCACAACCCTCTACTCCCCAAAACTAGCCCAATAAAAAGTCCACGGAAACCCTAAACCTCCAACCCCCTTCTCCTTACCCCCCCTGGCCTACATACTACATGAATACGGCCACACGCTGCTTCACTCTGCCGGGGGCACATGCTCCCCAGATCCTGCCTGGCTGCCTGTATCCTGCTTTAAATGACTGTGATCTGAGAGAGACCACATCCACTTCCTGGCCCCCTCACATGTGGTCGAGGGTAGGGGAGAAATGAAGAGAAGAGAAGAAAAAAGAAGGGCGTCAAAAAAAAAAAAAAAAAAAACATCAGGAAATTACTCTTTTGCCCTCACTGTGCCAATTCTCAAATCTCAACAAACTCTCTTTGTTGTTGTTTATGAGAGCAAAGTTCAAAAAGACGTCATTTACCAGTACCTCATACACACTGCCATTAACTCCTTCACACATTGTTTCCCTCACACACTGGACTGCACAGACATCTGGGATGGGCCTACCGGAAGGTTCCAAAGCGAGGCACACATTTGAACTAAAGTCCAACAGGAAATAGCTCTGGAAGCGGCTCAGGAAGTACAAGTGTTAATACTTTTCTTACAAGCCATAGAACATGTGTAATACTATCCAATGCCTCCTCAATTTGCTCAATACACTACAACTGAAGGCCAATCTCCTCATTCAGAAACCATGCACGGTTCAAGTCTGTTTATAAGCTCCTTCAACGTTCTTGTAAACACATGTGTGTTTGGAATCTTTGAGTGTGTGTGTGTGTGTGTGTGTGTGTGTGTGTGTGTGGGTGGGTGTAGGTGTACGTGTGTGTGTGTGTGTGTGTGTGTGTGTGTGTGTGTGTGTGTGTGTGTGTGTGTGTGTGTGCGCGTGCATGTGTGACTGCAGAGCTGTGTTACAGTATGTGTATTATGTATGGGAATGTGTCTGCAGATTTACAGTCAAAGGCCATTTCACTGTTGGTCTGCATAACTCTCTGTGACACAGCAACCGCAGGAGGTTCATTAAAACCTCAACATGTCACTGCAGAAGAACAAAAGGCCTGAGAAGACTTATGTCCCCAGCAGTAGTTCCCCCATCAGGCCCAGCCCAACCCAACAACCCAACAACCCCATCCGTGCCCTGCCTGCATCTCAGGGGTCAAAGGCGTCCCAAGGGGCTGTTGGGTGGTGGACACAGAAGAGTAGCTTTATCTCATAAATGCTTTGATGGTTTGCTGACTCCTGTCATCCTCCTCCAACTGCTTAAAAGCACCCCTACAACTACTTGCACAGTTTGTAAGAGCAATACGAGGGCAGGGCAATCATTTGTACACCATTAAGGGAGGAGCCCTCATTAGTGCATCTCTCTCTCAGCCTCAGCCAAGGCAAATGGGCACAAACGCACAAGCACACACACATAATAGCACAGTATACAGCCACAATCAGATAGCACCATAAACAAAATGAAATACTTGATGAATTCAGCACATACAAAAACATAGATCACCAGAAAATAAACAGCTTTTCAAAAGTTGCATTCAATCGTCACAATCTGTCTAACTCCACAATAACAACCTGAAACTTAGCCCTTTCCTCCAAAAGACTCAATTGCCAGGTGCTTACGTTATATGCATGACTGTTTGTGTCAGAGGTCAAAACTCTGCCAAACAAGCTGATGTCTGTGTTTGGTGTGCATAGCCGTTGCTGTCTGCGCACGTTAAAGTATCCTATTTCAAAGTGGAGAGTGCAGACAGACGTCACACAAGCGCTTTTCCCCGAGCAGAAGATGCCAAGAGGACTTTGGGTTTGTCTGACCACCACTGGACCCTAAACCTTTTAATAACTCTTTAAGTTGTAGTTTTCTGGTAATTGCATGGTACTGTTGGCCAAGTGCAACGCTCCAATCTGAGCTTAATTAGGCCCGAAAAAGAAAAAAAAAGGAAAGAAAGAAAAAAAACGTTCAATCAAATGGCCATCGAAGGGGGAAAAATAGTAAATGACAGATGAGCAATGCCAGAACGGAAAGAAACAGGGAGAAAAGATGAAAAGATGAAAGGGACTTGGTAAATTAAAGGGGGATGAAAAGATGGAGAGAGTGAAAGAAGAACGTTTGGAACACACACATTCACTCGGCCCAACGCTCAACCACGCAAACACCTAGCAATGCATACTCTTCCTGGGCCATAAGATGGAGCTGGGACTGCTAGAGTCATTTCATGTAAAAGCGTCTATAGAGAGACGCTTGCAACCGAACTTGAATGAATGTTTGATTAAGAAAACGAAGCCAGCCAATTGATTCTGTGTTGGGTGAAGTCATCAGCGCCGGCTGCTGTGCGTTGATTGGGTGAAAACCAGGGCGAGCACTGCTAAATAGGGTTTCGATGGCAGCCACCACAGGGAAAATGGCCTTGTTTCCTTTTCGGGAAGACGTGGCCTCGTTATGCTCCCAGCTTACGCGACACTTTCTTTCCTCTTAACAAGGAACCTGATGGAAGTGTTCTACCAGAACATACAGTACTATACTGGATGGGTCACTTCTGAAAGGCAGAGTGACAGAGATGGAGACAATAGCAATAATCAAGTGAAGAAGAGAGAGAAATATGACAGACAGCAAAATGAAAAGAGGCTAAAGGGACAGCGAGAGAAAAAGGGGAATAGGGAGAGCGAGAGAGAGAGAGAGAGAGAGAGAGAGAGAGAGAGAGAGACTTTCTTACATTTATAAACCTATGTGCCAGTCTATCATCAACATCAAAGAATTCTCTCATAACTTTCACAGAAAATGATTTAAACGTATTCACCTGAGAGAACGATAATTCACGAAACGACCCCACAAGTGTGAGTGTGTGTGTGTGTGTGTGTGTTTCTGTCAGAAAGTCTGTTTCCAAACATGCCTTCACATTCTCTTCTGACCCATAAAACAATCTCTGCTGTTATCTTCTGAGGCCTTTTGATGAGATGGTAGTTCAGCTTTTAGCCACATCTGTGATTGTAACTGGGGGCTCTGCACTAAACCTGTCACCAGGTTAACCAGAGCGGAGGCAGGTTTCATCCTGTGCATCGTCTTATCACACTTTTTATGGGCTTTCCTGGAAAGCCCCGGCTAATCCGCTTCATCCGACGTTGTAAACAGACATGATCAATCCATAATGAGGTCATATGACAAAGATCAAGCTCTTGGCTCCGACCGAGATGTTGACAGAAAAATGTCTCTCTTCCTTTGCCTGACTCACCGGCCGAGGAAAAGGCGGCAGGCCTTTCTATGACATCATAAAGGCGTGACATAGGTAAGACAACAACAAAAACAAAGTCATTGGATAGAAAGGGAATGGCTCTGGACACACAACCACACAGGTTACCAAGGAAACACAAGCATGATGCAACCAGTGAAGGCAAGTGGAGCCATGCCAAGGCCTATAAAAACAAAATGGTGACTTAGTTTTTTTTTTTCCAAAAGAATTTAGAGCTGGTTTTAAGGTACTAACTATGTCAACATGCAAAGGTTGATTATGTCAGCTTTAGAAAGCAAAAGGCCTGCCGATTCCTTGGTCTGAACGTTTCCCCTCCACCTCTGCCCTTAGAGAATGTGAATCAGCAAACTCGGACAGTAAAAAGTTCCAAAGTTACTCCTTTTATCCAATAAAGACAACAGAAAGTGAACATGTTCTCCAGTCATAATGGTGTGCGGTCCTTTTTCATCACTGCCACAATTTAATTCCATTTAGTTCTAATAAATGAAACCATGACAATGCAGCTATCGCTAATACAAAGGTCACGAGTCGAGTGTGATCGAGTCTACACTAAATTGTGTTATGAGGGGGGCTGTGTATTCAATAGCACTCTGAGCCTAATCCTTCTTTGGGAAGACAGACTCACACGGCAGCCTGGGGTCTCTCTGACAGCCACCCAGCGGGTTCACCCCCTGCCACACAGCTCTTTGTGCAAACTTAATCATTAACCTCACAAATCCAGCGTCTCCAGGATGCAGCCTCACAGAAGACACGGCAAGCTGCAAGGAACATAGCAGCCAGTGTGACAAAAACAACTTGAATTCACTTCAGTGGTGAGTGTTATTATGACCTGATCAGGTGGCTAGTGCATGATCTGTGCAGATGCACTAAGCATGCATTCAACACACACATCACTCAGATCCACTTTGATTTGGTTCAATCTTTTAACTTTTAGTTCCTCTGCTTTTACTTCTCAAAAGTGTTCCCACATGGCTTCTGTCAGAACATTCCAGAAGTCTTTATCTTTGAAAGGGTCTACACTGATCTTCCAATAAAAATCACTGTATATCTACAGTAAATATACGAGTGTTTGGTGGTGGTGATGACTCAGAGTTTCTGAATACTCTCACTACTTCCTTTGCTGTTCAGGACATTGGCATACAGCAGTAATTTGATTTCTCTGAGTATGCAGAGACTGCAGTGCTGTCTTATCAAAATGAAGGCATGTGCTGTCTGTCTCTCAACACCTTGAAATAAACCAGTCAACTGAGGATGGCTTTCATTAGGGGTATTGATGTGTGTGTGTGTGTGTGTGTGTGTGTGTGTGTGTGTGTGTGTGTGTGTGTGTGTGTGTGTGTGTGTGTGACAATCCATGTGTTTTGAAGTCATAAGCATCTCTCCTGTGACAATTATGTCCCAGGTGCAGAGGGCCAGGTAGCCCAAGCTCATCCCAGGTGATGGGGCACCTGGGCATTCATTAGATTACTAAAACTCCATACAGACCTGAATGGAGCATCTACCCAAATACACATACTGTACATGCAAGATATGACATCAGACCATATTAAGAACACTGAAATTGCATTGTGTTCTTGGTCATTGTGGTAATTGTGCAAGTATGTCACACTTGTGTGAGTTCACACATTTATACACATTCTCTCTCTCTCTCTCTCTCTCTCTCTCTCGATAGGTAGTTTCATTCCGACCCCATGACATGTCTTCTTAAGCATTTTCCTGTGGCAGAGATGAACATGGGAGGTTTGCCTAAGTCAAATCCCATAAACCATCTGTGGCAATCCAGTCCCTTTTACTTGAGCAAATAAACTGTCATGTAAAATAGGAGATTCGGACTCAGTGCAGCAAGTAGCCAACTTACTGTTGCCTATATAACCCCCTACAGTCTTGTAAAATCGGTGACTCCAGAAACTCCTCTGACTAATACATAACTCTACTTAAGTGAACACACATACACAAACACACACACACACACACACACACACACACACACACACACACACACACACACACACACACACACACACACACACAGGGGGTGGAGGTAGGCCTATATTAGCGGAAGTGGAGATGAAGTTACTGCAGCAATTTGCAGTCATTACATACAGCTGGAAGTAAGCAGAGTAAGTGGGGAAAAAAGGAAAATGGCACAAAGCATTCAAGTCTGGGTGACATATGGTTTGCAGCTTGGCTTAGGGACGCCAGAGTGAGGCTGGGTCTCACAACGCCATATCCATTAACACAATGGAGACACCCTCCCAAAGGCACAAAAGCTAACACGAGCTGAGGTAAAAAAAAATCCCATTGTGGTCTTTTTGAAAGTGATCTGGTTACACGGCCAAACAGCAGTAACAACGAAGGCTGGTTTGAAAGAAATATATAATGTTGTAAAAGAGGTTTAGGAGGATGCTAAGCCGCTGCATATGTCCAGCCAGTCACTGGAAAATACACAATAGACTGAGTACAATGCATGTAATGGCACTCTTCCCTTCCCTACCTACTGATGAGGGTGTGCATGGCTGCTGACAGGGAGACACTGCAACTCTGAGAGTGACTGATTGGGAGCGAATCAGACACACACACACACACACACACACAAACACACACACAGAGAGAGAGAGAGAGAGAGAGAGAGAGAGAGAGAGAGAGAGAGAGAGAGCACACCTGTTGCCTGTGTCAGCTGGCCATAAGCCACAGAGAGTTGTCTACAACTATCTTTGACTTTCAGGAGAACTTAGACCAGTGTTCTCCCAACTCACGCCTACACATCCCCCACACTTACAAGTACCATTCATAAACACATAACTTTAGTTTTCATATAACGATGTAGAATTTTCCATTTCGCGTATACATTAATTTAAGACCATGCAGATTTTTTTTTTTTTTTTTTTTTATCACTCATATCAACTAATGTGACCTACATTTTATATAATGTCGTTCACAAGTAGTAAACTGTTGACAGCATTGCTTGGTATTTGTTCGAAAATGTTTACCACCTCTCCACCTAAGACACAACAAACATTAGTATGTCTACGACTACACTACATGGAAGACACGCTGTCATGACACTTTGCTGCAACCCGCACTGTGATAACGGTGAGGAATTTTTCGTGGCAATAAACCCCCGTGGGCGCGACGCGTTGAGTTTGCCTCTAGCTTACTATGAATGAATGGGATAGAAGCACAGTTCACTGCTCTTATTGCAATTAGTACAACACTAAGCTGGAAACAAAAACAAATCACTGAAGAATAACCAAACAATAGATTATATTTAGGTTACTAAAGCAACATTACAAATGATCCAAGTAGGCTATTATGGCTGTTTTTGGAGCAAAGCGAGGCCCACAATTTTTTACTTGTAACTAGATGTGACTGTTGCAAAGTTTACCTTTCCCACCATACTGCTAAAATTTTTAAAAAGAATTACCTTTGTTTAAGGAGCAACGGATCAAGATCAGTCGCAAAGTTTTCCGTGCGCTTATTGCCGCATGGGCTCTTGAAGTGTGGAGTTTCGGTAGAGGAGTGACAGTCCTTCCTCACTCACCCACTCGCTCACTGACGAAGGCGTATGTGAGGTCATGGCAGGAGGGACCGTAAGGAGGGATCATATAGGCTCGCCTACCCACTACACCACAGCTCAGTTATCGAGTGCGCCAAGGATTTCCAACACACCCACCTGTAGCCATAAACTCGATAAGTGACCTCACCGCTGGCAGAGACATACAAGCGAAGAGATTTCTTCTAAATCTAAACAGCACTAGCCTACTAACTCTATGCTATTCATAGTAAATATTAGTTTTTTTTTAGTTACTACTAGAATCATAGACAGCTAACTATCATGCCTTTACAAAAGTACACATCTCCATATCGCGCAAGCTGTTAAATCTGCTGCCTCAACGCTGACACCAAGCGGCTTTGGGCTTCTACTTTCTCTGTAACAAAAGCGGGTAGCCAACATAGATGAAGGCAGGAGGAAAGGTTCCTTGAGAATGGTGTGAAACACTAAACTTGTCTGTTTCGTTACTTGAGGTGGCGAAGAGGAAAGATATTCAGTAGGATAGGACATAATATAAATGACTAAAATCACAGATAATGGCACAGTTTGTTAGAAAAACAAAATGTCACTTTTATTCCATCTCATTCACTTGGACATTGTGATAACAGCTTCTCTTTTTTATATATATATTTTTTTTCCAATAAAGTCTCTTTTTATATTTCATATCTTTCTACCTCTGTGACATGATACACACACGAGTGTTCAGCAGAACTCCACTGCAGACAATGTGTGATAGATTTAAGTTATATTTAGATATATTTGTCAACAGTAAATGACAACTGTACAAGACTCACATACCCACACATACTGTATTCTCTCTCTCTCTCTCTCTCTCTCTCTCTCTCTCTCTCTCTCACACACACACACACACACACACACACACACACACCTTGACAGTATAGTTACAGCATAGTGACACAACATGAGAACACGCCACTTCGTTTGCACATAATATCATTATATGTCTTACTCTTTTCACAGATTAGAGTTCTCCGTATGTTTTTGGTTAACAGACATTCCTATCTAATACACACTTTTATTCTCTCACACACAGAGACATACAAACACACACACACACACACACCCACACACACACACACACACACACACACACAAACACACAAACATACCCTTGTCTCTGACTTGCGTTATGTCCGGACCATGCGACAAAAGACACACATAAATAAAAAAAGTGTTGATAGCACTGTCCTAAAACACACTGATATTTCATAGAAAACAATGATAAATTAAAAAAGATAATATTTTGCTGTATATCTCTCTCTTTGGCTCACATTCAGGCTCTGTATCAGAAAACAAGGACTTTAAATCAAGTTGATTCAGCAGTCATTCAAACACCAGGATTCATACAGATGCACACACACACACACACACACACACACACACACACACACACACACACACACACACACACACACACACACACACACACACACACACTCAAACACACACCCATTTCATTTTTATATTCATTTCGTATCTACCATGGCATGCAATCATTACAAGTTCATCCTATATCTCCTCCACCCTCCTCTCTCTCTCTCTCTCTCTCTCTCTCTCTCTTACACACACACACACACACACACACACACACACACACACACACACTCACACACACACACACACACACACACACACACACACACACACACACACACACACCCCTTCCCCCTCTACACCCATGAGTCTGGTGAGGAAGGGTACTGCTGGGCCCTGTAGGACGGTCGACGGGCAGAGGAGTAAAAGTCCACGTAGTTGGTGACGGGCTTGTGGTGCGAGGCGGGCTGCGTGGCGTAGGCGTTAAAGGGAAGTGGCTCGTCCAGGTAGGGATCGTGTTCAAAGCCTTGTGGAGAGGACAGGTAGACCCTGTAGGAGTCATAAGGGCCTGGGCCGGGATCATCGCCATAAAAGATCTGGGAGTGCTGGGAAAGAAAATGTCAAATGACGACAATGTGATTATAGACACACATGGAGACACACACACACACACACACACACACACACACACACGCACACACACACAAACATTTGTTTACAATCACGTGCCAATAGTATATACTACATAAGTGAGAATGTATTATCTACTATAGATAATAGACTCAAAAGAGTGGATTCATATCAAAATAATATATAATGATATTTCTAGTCAACGTCCACACAAAAAGGGTATCAGTGGTCTCACCTGCGATCTTCTGGCTTCCTCTCTTGTGGGTGAAGAGAAAGACCTTATGAAGTACGGAGATGGCTTGGCAGACCCTGAGAAATCACACACACACACACACACACACACACACACACACACACACAGACACACAGACACGCAGACACACACACATGGTGACTTTTCACCCCATACAGTGTGTAGGATTGGTCTGAGCAGCAGCAGCAGCAGCAGGACTAATGGTCTCCTCTCCAGGCTAACCCTGCTCAGCAGTGACTCAGGGGAACTCAGGGCCGACTCAGCAGGGATTCTCACACTTTCTACGGGAACTGGGTCAGTTCCACTCCTGTGGGGGTAGGACACAGGGGCTCTGGGTCTCTAGCGCCTCAGTCCCACAGGCCAGCTCAACCCCCCGTACTGAGTGACTGTTAAAAGAGACCCACCATGTAATCTCCATGGCAGGAGCACTTGGACTTACTGGAGAGCTGAGCCAAGGGAGGGACAGTAAGCTCTCCACAATCACAAAGGAGAAATACTGTACATACTATTATGGTCTGTATTCCATGCAAGAAAATTAACCATTCAATTAATAAATAAATACCTGACATTATTCTTGGTAAAGAAACCTTGAGCGGCAACTTCCCATACATTTCTTCCTCACTATATAGGAGGTGATATTTTCATGCATGTGCTTTACGAGCACAGTAAAAAAAAAAAAAAAAACCCTGGCCCATAAGCACCATCAAACTGACACAACCATAACAACAGAATTTTATGGCCTACTTTAATGCTTGTGTTAAAGGTTGGCGCACAAGTTAAATTTTCATGGTACTCCATGGGTGTTTACCTTTACAGAAGTTATACTACTGATAATGCAGAATGGAGATTTTATGCTCCTATATTCTAAATATTCAAGGATGCAAAGAGTTTTATTTGTCACATGCATACGATTAATAGTATTACAAAATGCAGTGAATTTGTATCTGGTGTCAGCCTATTTGTGCAAAGTACAGAAGTGCAGTAAGAAAGTGGCTAGATATAATTAGATTAGATTAGCCTTTACTGTCTCAAGCAGAGAATTCATCTTGGCCAATCAAGAGATACACACTAGACCAGATGGGCCAATGCAACGCACACACAGTCACCAAGCTGCCATCATCAACAAAAACCATGCTTGATCATGAGCTTCATCACATACTGTATACATTGCACATCCACAGCATACACTTATATTGCCCACAGTCGCTTAATATTGCATAAACCCCCTTCTATATTGCACACAATCTCTTAAAGTACGCATATAGTATACATATATATACTGTATAGTATATTCACACATTTTGTATGTGCTGGACCCTGTCCTTGAATCTGAGTTGTGAGTGGCATTTCTCACCTCTGTACTGACTCTTGGGTAGGGTGTTGTCTCCGTAGTAGTTGTGAAGTTGCATAGATGACTGTGCTCTCTGCTGTTGGCTAAGGCGATGGCCTCTTATGCCCAGCATGGCAGGAGATGATGTGGCGCTCCCACCTTTTATTAAGAGACATACAGTAGGACATATGTTTGCCATGGCATTTCTCTTGAAGACTTCAATCTCTTAGTAGTACATATTCTATTTGATTACATCAAGCACATTCAGATGAGATGTGGAAGTTGCATTGATGTGCAGGTGTGCATACTCACCTGTCTGCATGACGGGGGACATCTGCAGGGTGCTGGTGGGCAGTGTAGGCTGTGAGCGGTAGCGGTCTCGCTCCAGGGTGGACACAGGCGTGATGAAATGGGTCTGGTTCCAGCCATCCTGTCGAGGGAAGTCAAAAGACAGATGACCACATAGAACACACCACATGGAACAAGTCGTGAGATAAAAGTCTATATACTAGTGAAGAACTTTTACAGGCTGTGGTTCTTTTTTGAGATTCACTATTTGGTCACCTTTTTATAGATGGTGCGCAGATCTCTGTACTGCCAGAGTGTGTTCAATACCTGGGCTGCGGCCTTCACCACTTTCATGGAGTATCTTAGGAAGAGAAAGAAAGAAAGAACGAAAGAAAGAAAGAACGAAAGAAAGAGAGAAAGAAAGAAAAAGAAAAGAATAAAAATACACAGAAAGACTCTGCGCACAGCTCTGCAAATCTTCTGCATACATTTCAATAGAAAGCCAAGTGATTCCAGCAGGCTAAGCCTCTGAAGCCTCTATTCAGTCCTATAAAATGGCTCCCCAGGGAGGTGATTATTAATTATGACTCAGCAGTCCTTTGACTGACAGGTCTTGTGTAAATGCTCAGTCACGTGATGAGACCAAAGGATTAAATATTTGTGACAAAAAAACACCAGAAATATTTATTTCACCTGTCTGTGGGGTACTGTGTAGTAGGCCTAGGATTGAATATGATTCATATAAAATTCATCATGTCCAGTTATTAATATGTGTGGCCGTGCACCATACCTTAGTTATGCTGCAAAAGCCTAGTGCTGCCACAAACTCTACATACAACTCTCGCTCTACCCTCTCTCTCTCTCTCTCTCTCTCTCTCTCTCTCTCTCTCTCTCTCCTCACTTTCAATTCAATTCAATTTTATTTGTAGAGCGCACAAATACAATACATTGTCTCACAGCGCTTTACAGACAGTACAGGGAGCACCCATGAGTAACAGGGGCAAGGAGAAACTCCCTTCACTTCACTTTCTAATAATTCATTTTTAAGAAGATCCACGTCTCATGCTCTCAACTCACCTGCCGGGGGCCTAGTGAAGTACCCGTACAGTCGGTGGCCTGATAAACAGATCTACCCTGGTTTTCACAGAGTAACAGCATGAATACAGAATGCTGTCTGAGAGTTACTAGATGGTAGGAAAAATATAGTTTGTGGGAGAGTCAATCAGGTAGAAGAGTCAGGGGATGGAGTCAATAGCTGGGTTGCATTTAGGTAGGGTTCATTAGGTAGGGTGGAGATCATGATTTAGGTAGTCATCGTCAGGCTAGTATCAGGCTAACTGTCAATCAGATGGAGGGATCAGGGGATAAAGTCAATAGTTATTTCACTTAGAAATGTATTATATGACAAATATTAGCTTTGAGGTGCTAACTACTGACCACACAGGTTCTTCATTGGGCCCCAGGCAGTTGGGCTGAGCCCATGAGGCGTGGAACTGCCCAAGATTTCTTCCTAAAATGAATCACTACAAATAGAAGGCAGTTTTTTCTTGCTCCTTGCTCATGGGTGCTTCTCGTGCTGTCTGTATAGCACCACAAGGCAAATATTTTATATTTGGCGCTCTACAGTACAAATTAAATTGAATAAGAGTGTACTGTAACACACTCCATCCATGGTTTTATTTATTTTACTACATTCATCTGTGTTATGGTAAATGGCAAAGTATCCCACTGGCCCTGAAACAATTTTGTCCAGCATAAGAGCTTTGAGAAAATGTGTTTAAAGGAGAAATCCAGGGTGATTTTGTCTTAAAATACTGTATGTCTGTACTTAAATGATGAACACTACTTGATGATCTCTACCCAAGCGCTACCTTATTACTATTGCTGTCACTCTGTGAAAACCAGGGTAAATCTATGCATCAGGCCACCGACTGTATAGGTACTTCACTAGGCCCCCGGCAGGTGGGTTGAGCCCATGAGACGTGGACCTGCACATGGTTTCTTCCTAAAAATGAATTATAAGTGAAGTGAAGTGAAGGGAGTTTCTGTTACTCATGGGTGCTCCCCGTAGTGTCTGTAAAGCGCCGCGAGACAATGTATTGTATTTGTGCACACTACAAATAAAATTGAATTGAATTAAATTGAAAACAGTACAAACTTTTGGCGAATACTCCACCTACATACTACATCAGTATTCAGAAATACGGCGCGATTAGCCAGGCTTAGGCCTGCAACTGAACTTGGCCGAGCATATTGATCGCATGCAAATAAATCACTATTCTATAAGCCTGTTCGTAGCTAATGGGCTAATAGCTAATAGTAGTGTTAATCACAAGTGTACAAGAAGCACAAGATCTACATCAAACCAACATCTCTGTAACTGCTTATAAGTCATTAACCAATATTCTTTAAGATGTTTTCCAATCAGTGAGACGCTGGCTTTACATAGCTAGATTGCTGGTCTAGACTGTGCCATACTGTACCTCTCTCCACGTCCTCGGCTGATGTTGACCAGTTTATCGATGCCTCCTGTATGTGCCAGTGCTCGGGCGTTCTCCATGTTGCGGCTCGTGACCTCGTGCAGGGCGCAGCACACCGCTGCAACCGTCTCATCCGACAGCAGCGATGGCCCGTTGCCTGGGAGACGCGTGACTAGGTCCCGCATGGCATACTTCCCTAAAAGGCAAACATTGAAAAGTGTGGCCAATGTGTATGCTACAAATAGGTGTATGGTATTATGGTACATTACATGTAACTACTTAGGCAATAATATGAGAATTATGGATCTGTAAGCGAACATCTACTGAAAATCTACGATTTCAGTGGTTAACCAGCAAAAGTGTACATTATTTTCATGTTGGATTTTTTACAACTGACCTTAGCTACATACCACTGGCATAGGCAGCGACTGCAAATGGCTTTGCCTTTGCTGCCGGTACTTAGCTAAGGGCAGTGCTTTGAATTGAAGGGGAATACTTTCAATAGAATTCTCATTCATGTTGAAGGACACTAGATGTTGGCTTCTCTCAGGATATATTGCTGAGTCCCTTCTGCTGTTTCTTGCTCTATAAAAGACCAGAGACAGACTAACCAATCAGCTCCTTGTTGCGGTTGTCAAGGGCCATGTTGCGCAGGGCGGTGGCCACGGAACAGACCACACGGTCGTTTTCCATCCGCAGCAGCTCAACTAGGATGGGCAGGCCTTTCTCCTTACGGACCGCTGCACGGATGTAGGCCGCAAACTAGTCAAGCAAACATACAAAGAGAGAGAGAGAGAGAGAGAGAGAGAGAGAGAGAGAGAGAGAGAGAGAGAGAGAGAGGGAGAGCGAGAGAGAGGGAGGAAGGGAGAGATAGCGACATACTCAGTTGAAAAGTTGAAGGACTGAACAAGACTAAAAAATCTTAAAACATGCTCCACTGCGTAGCCGATTCACTGTAAAATAGACAAAATCTCACAGGGGAGCAGAGAACAGAAGGGTAGATATGTTACTATATACAGTCAATGTAGGAGAAGGAGAGACAGAGAGAGAAGTGGGGTCTTACGCAATAGAATTCAAACAGGGCATGATTGCTTCATTCAAAAACAAGGCTAAAAAAAGTTCATACTTTTGCGTGGGCAGAATTGATGAAAAGTGGAGATGGTTAAAGATGTGTTCTTTCTACCTTCCAGGACCCAGCTGACAGGTTCTGCAGTGAGCCAGCGGCACCCTCCAGGGTAGCGGGGTTAGAGCTCTCTGCCAGCAGCGTCAAGTAGGGCTTGACCACCGAGGGGTGCCACAGCATCTCAGCTCCTTTCAGACTCCCAGAAAAGCCTGGGACAGGGCCCACTCCATCCCACTGTGAAAAGGTGAAAAAAGAATGAATTGAGAACAATTGAGGGAAATTGCAGGAGAGACAGACCAAGAAATAACTCATGTAAAATGTAGAGGTAACACGTACAGAGGGCTGGTGACTGGGTCAGTGCACTGATAATTGTTTAATTAAAACTGAAAACATAATAATGTGATTTGCCTAGGAAACTCCAAGAAGGACAGTTACACAAATACACAAATACATGAAAACACTGTGATGGAAATGCACAACGGCAGGCATACAGGTATTGTAGGGACCAGCCTTTTATGAAGATCAGAAGGAAAGCTTCTATGCTTGGAAGTACCTGGCAATTTTAAAAGCTATACTGTATGTACAGCATATAAAATCACCCTATATATTGCTTAGGCATTCAATTCATCCTACAATGCCGGTGGAACATTTTCCTCTTTACTTCATCAAAGTCACATGCACACATTCCAGTTGAAGCCTTTTGGGGACCAGCCATTTATTAAGACTTATGTTTAAAGCTTTTGAGGGACAGCTGCCCCTGAAGAGGGTGTGTGGGTGAAGCCAGCCTTTTGAGGAGGTGATATTTATGAATTGATGTGGTTCTCAAAGTGTGGTCCAGGGACCACTGGTGGTCCGCGAGCAAGCTCAAGTGGTCCGCGAGGGGTTTTCCCCCCAAAAATGTGTGAATTTAGTCTAGGTTTCGGACTAACATTATTGGAAGGCAAAAGATGAATTGTTCACTGAATACTATGAGGCAGTCCTGTAATTTGTTAAAAACTTCAGGCTATCTGAATTTGAAGTGCATAGAAATGCCTATTTAGAAATGCTTTAAAGGGTAGGCTAGCAGCATGTGACTTGGAGAGGGGGCGCGAGGGCAGATGGTCCCTGAAAAAAAAATGTTTTGGGCAAATTGGTCCTCGGTCTGAAAAAGTTTGAGAAACGCTGGTTTAGAGACCTAGCATCTGAGTCTTTGCTAGCATCATGCTAAGCTAAGCATGGCTATCCCCACCTGCTCGTCCTGCCAGCTCTTCTTCTTCTTCTTCCTGCGGAGGCCCCAGCAGCTGTAGTCGGCCTGCTTGCTCGGGGAGTCGCAGCCCAGCAGAGAGTCCAGCTCCTGCATGCCCATCAGCCGGGACGGCGGCATCTCCAGCTCCAGCCGGTAGGACAGGTTCCTCAGTGTGCACACACAGTTCTCCACCACCTGCGGCAGGACACAGCAGTATTCCAAACACACAGTCTTACCTCAAAGGAACTTCCAAAATGCACAATGAATTACTTCAAATGTCAAATGCAGTTTGACATTTAATGCTTTTATGAGGGCTAAACAAAGCAAGACGAATCCACAAATATGTATGTATGTATGTTGTATGACAAAAAAGAGAGAAAAACAAGGCAATACAAGTAGTACACAATTTAACCACTAGATGGCAACAGACTCTAACAAATGACAGCAGAAATCATTATGGAGTCTTTACATTATTGCACCTTTGCATGCATCTGACCTGCCTGACTGTTCAATCGTTTAAATAGGGTTTGTGGATGCATCCTATGACTGGGAGGACGTCTAAGCAGTAAGTGAAAAAAATCTTATTGTATTGACAGACAGGGCTACAGGGAGTCCAACAAGTCCATGTGGATGGCAGATCTCACATCTTTTGTAAATTACTTTGGATAAAAGCATTTCCTGAATGAAAGAATGAAGAATAAACTGAGAAATGTACAGCAGAAAATGAATAACATATGTGGTATAATCAGGACAAATCCTGATTCGGGATGAGGTTTGAATACTTCAGTCAATAATCCATCAGATTCAGTCCCTAATCCAGCGTGTCAATCCAGCAGATTCCCTGATCAGTCGTGACCAGTCCAAACTGTGCTAAAGCAGTCACAAATTCCAAGAGTCGAATTTAAATTGCATACACTCTACACCATTTGTTCGCACTATGCTAACACCGGTATCAAATGGACATTATTTCCATCACACAAAGACAGCGATGCACAGACACACACACACGAGACAGTAGGCACGTACCTTGCTGTCATAATCAGAGGTGTTGATGCAGGTCTTGATTACATAGAGCAGTGAGTCAATCAGACCTTCACAGGACCGCATCTGTCTGCGTGCCTCTTCGCCTGCAGAACTTAGGTTCCTGTGGCCGTGCACACACACACACCCACACACACACACACACACACAGACACACACACACACACACACACACACACACACACACACACAGACAGACTGTAGAAAAGCGAGTGTGATTCCCAATGGGGTAAGGCCACGGCAGATGTGTTGGGCTCTGCTGTGTTACCTGAGGCAGCCAGTGGTGTTCCTCAGCACCAGGGACGTGTGCAGCTTCAGTTTGTGGTCCTCCCTCTGGGGGGCGCCACCCCATCCGGAGTGCGGGATGATCACCGAGTTAGTCAGCACACTCAGAGCGTCCCTCACGATCGTCATCTTCACCGCGTCACACGATGACAGGTTCCACAAGACTCCTACCAGCAGAGAGAGAGAGAGAGAAAAAAACAAAACAGACAAAGACTGTAATGTGTGTTGAACAAGAGACTGAATGCATCTTTGCAGACTTATACTTCAAGTGATATTCCACCGTTTTGGGAAATATGCTAATTTTCCACCTCCCCTCGAGTTAAACTGTTGAGTCGTATCTTTCTCCAGTCCATCCTGCCATTCTCTGTGTCTGGCGATAGGACTTTTAGCTGTAGCGTAGCATAGATCATTGAATCAGATTAGACCATTAGCATCTCTCATACTGTCTCTCCTACAGCTCTCCTACAGTCTTGTTCAAAAGTGACTATGAATTCTGATAGTTTTGCGAAGTGTACTTAGATCAACAATATGTGATTTTCTCGCCTGCTATGGCATGGAACTAATCTCATTCAACGTATGAAGGGACTATTTTCATATCATATTAGCCCAGAAAATCAACAATTTCATTTTGGGTTGGTGTTAGGACAAGTTGCAACTACCGAAAAGTCTGGTTTTAATTTGGGACAATCTCAGAATACTTTCCCAAGGCTATAGTGGGAGAGATGCTAACGGTCTAATTTGATTTAATGATCTATGCTAAGCTGGTGCTAAAAGTCCCACTGTCATACTCAGAGAACGGCTGGATTAACTGAAGAAAGATAAAACTCAGTTGTTCAACTGAAATATAATAACTAAAATAAGGGTATTTCCCCAAATGGTGGAATATCACTTTAATATAGATACTTAATAAATAAATTAAGTTATAGACTGAAAATCACCAACTCTCACAATTCCCATAAATGGATAAACTTGCCCACACACAGAGACACACAGACACACAAACACACACACACACACACACACACACACACACACACACACACACACACACACACACACACACACACACAGACACACACACACACACACACACACACACACACACACACACACAGGAAACGCATTTCATTATCTTAGTGAAGCATGGCAAAAGTCTGAAATGAGTGGGCCAGGGGAGGGATGTTTGTGTAATATTGTTCCTGACGGGGTGAATTGGTCCATCATTACCATTAGTCTGTAAGGGTTGAGTCATTACACAGTCTGACTCACAGCCCACAGGAGCTAACTGATGTGGCATTACAACCTGAATACGCACACACACACACACACACACACACACACACACACACACACACACACACACACACACACACACACACACACACACACACACACACACACACCATGTTCACCCAAATGGGAGCTGAGCATTGATCACTCCACAGGGTGATGAATGTTGTCGTCTTTTGGGGACTGTGGTGTGTGTGTGTGTGTGTGTGTGTGTGTGTGTGTGTGTGTGTGTGTGTGTGTGTGTGTGTGTGTGTGTGTGTGTTAAATAACAACAACATGCACAGAGGCGTTAACAGTGCACAACAAAACAGAAAAGAGGGAATGAGGGAAGGGAAAGAACATGGAGAAAGAGAATGTGTGAGAAAAGGACTAAAGCAAAGACAGATAGATATAGATAGAGAGAGAGAGAGAGAGAGAGAGAGAGAGAGAGAGAGAGAGAGAGAGAGAGAGAGAGAGAGAGAGAGAGAGAGAGAGAGAGAGAGAGAGAGAACACTTCATGCCAGAGGGGAAAGAAAGATCAGATGTGAGAACTCAGGGAATCTCTCTCTCTCTCTCTCTCTCTCTCTCTCTCTCTCTCTCTCTCTCTCTCTCTCTCTACACACACACACACACACACACACACACACACACACACACACACACACACACACACACACACACATCCATCTATCACTTTTGGCAAACTCCTGTAGACAGTTGCTATGCCATGCAGTGTTTGCATATTGCACAGTTGGTAGGTGTGTGTGTGTGTGTGTGTGTGTGTGTGTGTGTGTGTGTGTGTGTGTGTGTGTGTGTGTGTGTGTGTGTGTGTGTTTATGGTTAGGGGGATTCCCGGGCACCAGGAATGAGCCCTTAAACAGGGAGAATCAAATCAGTGTGTAATTACTACCACAATTTCAATCACCCCTCCCACACCAACCAACAAGTACAAGTGTGCTTTTCTCCTTCCTTGCCTTTCCACGTCTGCCCCCTCTTTTTCTTAACTTCACTTTGTCTTAATTTTATGCTCCATTTTATCCTCTCTCTCTCTCTCTCTCTCTCTCTCTCTCTCTCTCTCTCTCTCTCTCTCTCTCTCTCTC
>JAODXP020000031.1:8850277-8852777 GCA_027497455.2 Sardinella longiceps
CACACACACACACACACACACACACACACACACACACACACACACACATTTTATATTTTATTTTTCCTCTACACAATAGCACCCTTCCATCCAAACCATGCACTATAACCAGTAGCTTGCACACAGTATTTTTCCCCTCCTTTTTACCATCCTCTATACAGTTTGCGCTGATTACGTAATAACTGACATTTCTGCACTGTCAACCCCACTGTGTCTGTAATGGCTGCTCAACAGTACCTGGGGTCTTTCTGGATGCTGTCTATGGACGGGGAGCGTGTGGCCCCGTTGTCGACGGTGATGGCGTGTCGAGCGTAGATGGCTTCGGCTGGACGATACTGGGCGGAGCGGTAGGGGTCCGAGTGCAGCGTCGCAGAGTTGAGGGTGTAACCGGCCCTCTGATAGGTCAGAGCACTGCACTGGCTAGTGGTGCGCTGGAGGGTTCCAAGGCCTGAGACGAGTGTGTGTGTGTGTGTGTGTGTGTGTGTGTGTGTGTGTGTGTGTGTGTGTGTGTGTGGTAGAGACAGACAGAAAGACAGTAATTGAACAGGGAAGAGTAAAACAAGGTCATTATAAGTCTCTGAGGAACTAGACTTATCAGTGTACGCACGTGTACACACACACACACACACACACACACACACACACACACACACACACACACACACACACACACATACACTACTTTCACTCAAACAGAAAGTGCTCCCAAGTTTCTGCTGACTCTTGCCCCTGACTGTAATTGTTTTAATGTGCTTCTATAATCAGGCTTATAAGCCGGTTTAGGCTATCTTGTTAAGCAAGACTGCGTGTGTCTAAAAGAGAGAAAGAAAGACAGAGAGAGAGAGAGAGAGAGAGAGAGAGAGAGAGAGAGAGAGAGAGAGAGAGAGAGAAAGAGACACTGTCTTTATCACTCTCTATTAAATTCTTATAAAAGGCAGCAACTGAATAAGTGGCCGATGGACAGAGATTAGCCTCTACTGGTCTGCCTTAAGCCCCAGAAAACCATCAGCACTTCAGCTCCTTATAAGCCCAGAGGCCTGTCTTACCTGTGCTGGACCTGTAGAGGGCGCTCTGGGAGCCGTGTGTGGGGCTATAGTACAGCTGCCTGGGGAAGGTGCGGTCCTCGTAGATGGGGGTGATGTGGCGGTCTGGAGACATGGTGGACCTGCCCTGCTGGCCAAGGTGACTGTGCTGGCTAGCATAGGAGCTACGCAGGCCTGGAGGTGAAAAGGAGACACACACACACACATAGACTCAAATAGAGCTAGTTGAAACACAGATCAATGATGATCTAATGGCTAGGACACATCTGTCAATACAGTAAGAGGCTTGGGTTGTCAGCTGAAGACACTGATAATCAGGAGGGCGGGCGGCTGTGTGTGTGTGTGTGTATGGAGCTCCATGTTCTGAAGGAAAGGAGGGTGATACTCCTCTCATACAACACTTTTTTTTCCAATGCTTTTCCCAACTCCAAATCAGGACAAATATCCAATTGATTTTTTCTCAATATGTATATTTTTGACAAAGATATGCAAGCGTCCAATGTCATTCTCAGCCTTCAGCTATTCCACTTTTTCAAGCAAGCGATTTTAACCCCCTTTCTCCAGGGGGGTCTGATCCCACACCTACTCTCCCTCCTCCTCCTCCTCCTCCTCCTCCTCCTGTCACAGAGCGGTGACACATCAAGGTGCCACATGCCAAGCAGATGCCAACACAGAGCTCCATGGCCCCCATTTCATCACCCTCCTCCTCAAGCCTGCTGCCCTCACTCCTTCCATCACATCAGGGACATCAGTGCAGTGAGTGAACTCTGTCCCACAGATACAGTATGGTGCTCATGTCTGGCCTTTAAGGCCCTCAAACAGCACAGGGCAAAAGGCAACAGTACAGCCAAATATGGTGGTGGAGGAGGAGGTGGTCTCAAGACTACACCAAAGTGTTCAATTCAGTTCATACTACTCTCAAAAGAAACATCAGACAATCATGTCAGTGGTGATGTTGGTGGTGACAATCAAACATGTTGGTTTTAGCCCCCACTCGCAAGATTTACCTACATGTTGATGTTTCCCACTCTTACCTTCATACATACAGTATATGGAACACTGGGACACATTGGGATTGGTAATTGATAAGTGTATAAACCGTGCTCCTTTGTGAGCTCATCCCTGCCTCCTAGCCCAAGCTATACAACTTGTGATTTCCTTAGCTGGGGCTTACTATTTCAATTGTACCTTCTCGGCCCATTTAACTGTTGATACATTTTGATAGTAGTGGCTTCCTCCATCGACTACACAGTTCCACATGGAGGATTATGGGCAGGAACGTTTAGTAGGCCTAACAGCTTTGTTTTGATTCCTAGCCGACTGGATGGCGCAACCGGACTTGCATAGGGCCTTTTTAAAGGAATACACTTCCTGAGGAACACTTTGGGTATGGAGTCTTCTTAACACAGCTTTGCATTCACTTGCGCTGTATTTAATACGACAGGCACATACAGTAA
>JAODXP020000031.1:8860277-8870277 GCA_027497455.2 Sardinella longiceps
CTTACAAAGCACGCCATCATACTCAAAACCACACAACCAAAGTTCATGTCCGACCCTGTCTGAGTGAGTGGAGCAACAATGGCCATTCATTTGCTTTATTGGCATACTTAACTGGCTGTGCTGACATTAAAAGCCTGAGTGTGCACACTATAGTAGGATCTACAATCATCTCCTTTGAAAACAGACAAATAGGGGAAGTGCAGTGACAGCGAGCAGCACACTCTCACTTCCACTACCCTTCCTCCCTCCTGATCCAATCATCCCAGGATTTTCAAACTGTCTTTTAGAACTTCTTTTAGAACAGTCTGCAATATTGCATGGAATTATTGTATTATTATTATTATTATTATTATTATTATTATTATTATTATTATTATTACCACCTCCGCCAAGGAGGTTATGTTTTCGGTCGCGTTGGTTTGTTTGTCTGTCTGTTTGTTTGTCTGTTTGTCAGCAGGATAACTCGAAAAGTACTGCACGGATTTGGATGAAATTTTCGGACAATGTGTATATTGGGACAAGCAAGAACTGATTCGATTTTGGTGGCAATCGGTGATCCAGAACGTGATCTGGAATGTATATTGTGTCTGTGACCACATTGCCTTGGCGGAGGTCTGCGCTCTCTGAGCGCTTTTTTCTAGTTATTATAGTATTGCATAGAATTGTACTGAAATCCATACAGAGGAACACTTGCAGCTCCTGTCACTAATATGACGTGTTGCTGACACACTGGAGCCCCACAGGCAAAGGCATGCACACACAGCCAGACCAAAACAACACAACAATTCTCAAATGAGAATCAGTGCATTTTTTCCCAGAGCTGTATGATCAAAAGTGACATTTAAGTCAAGTTGATAAACGTCAGCTCATTGCTCATTTAGATATACTGCAATCTTATCTACTTTTTAAAGTGTTGCTCTGGAGTGATTTCAAGCATAGCCCTGTTGAACAAGCCTGAACAAAGAATTTGGAACAACAGAGACCGAACACAAAAGCGAACAAACACTTTACACTGAGTCAGTGTGCCTGAGCCTGAGATTATTCAAACCGAATGTAAGATCTGAGGCTCCGGTGACTCAATGTAAAGTGTTTTCTCGCAATTGTGTTCGTATTCAGTCCATGCTGTTCCAAAGTCTTTCATTCCACTCGCTATCTAGTACAGTGAGAAGGCTTGTGCAACAGGGTTATACTTGGAATTACTCCGGAGCTACACTTTAAGCTGTTTATTCATTTAGTAAATACACATTTTTGACTCCATCAGTGCACCCGTTGGTTGTGTGCAAAACTGCCTCAACTCTTCTCTACTTGTCATGACAGGGACCCCACCCCACTGGATATGCAACTGTGATTGAGACTGAGATGACACCAGGGTGCAAATTCATTTCCAAGCACAAGGTGTACAGACAATCTGTTAGGGCAAATTCAATGCACTCTCAGAGGTAGACAGGAAGACCCACAAGACAAGAGCATACCTTACTTTTGCACCTATCTATGCACAATCAGCCACAGTTTATGCTCCTTCCAAAAGGCTTGGCCAAGTTATATTATGACAGATTATACAGTCTCAAGTCTTTTTATATTGGATAATGCAGCCATAAAATCTTAAGGCTCTAAAGGCGCATTCATGGCTCGTATCATTTAGCGCACACAGCCTTCCACTAGTGGTCATAAAACACCCTCTGCCTTGCAGCTTAATAGAGCTCCGATTCCAGAGCCTTCCTTCTAACAGACATCCACTTTGACCATCAGGTCTGCGTGATGCTAGCTCATCAGTAACAGGTAGCCTGGCTGGCGGAGAACAGGCCTGCTGGAGACAATAAGCCGCGATGGCCCTGTCAGATTGAGTCCCGAGCGAATCCCCTGCAGCCGAGTGACTCATTTAGACACCACATTGTGCAAGGAGGAGGAGGAGGAGGAGGAGGAGGAAGAGAGAGACAGAGAGAGAGAGAGAGAGAGAGAGAGAGAGAGAAGAAAAAAAGCACTAAATGATTGCTTTTCATTCCTGACTGATGGAGTGGGTTTTGGCGTCAGCTTCAGAGACGGTGCGTAGCGCCTCCACATACGTACATCTAAAAAAGATGAAATTCAATGGGATGGTGGGGAACACAGTGACAGATAATTCCCTCCCACTCAATACCGGCTGTGAGTTAAGAGAGAGGGTAGGCTGCATTGCCTTTTGAATGCAAATGCTTCTACCTACTAAAGCGTTCAGTAATGCACGAAGCCACATGAAGCAACATGAAAGTGATTCTTTCACAGTGAGCAAAGCTGGTTCTATCCGGCGTGTAATGGCGATAGATAGCATCCGGTAGAAATCTTCGGAAAATTCCAATCACATTTAGTCTGAACTCTAAAAGTCCTCAGATTCTAACAGTGAATTTCAACTTGGCTTACTGTGTAATCTCCCATAGACTGTACAGAGAGTTATCTTTGTTTCTAGTTCTGAAATAAAAGGAAGATTCAACCCAAGTCATTGTAATGTAACTAGCAAATACCATGGAGACTATGAGTGTGGTTTATGTATAGCATATCCATGACAGAACTCATCTTTCTCCTCCTCCTCGCTGTCTGATATGCTCACCTGTGAGGCTGTCAGGTCTCGGGAGCGTCATCCTCTCGTAGGCGTCGTAGACGTAGCCCAGTGCCGGGTCGTACCCAAGGCCAGACTCGCGGCGCCCACGGGTGCTGCTGCCGTAGTGCTGGGGCTGGGCGGCCATGTCGGAGCGGCGCGGGGTGGGCGACGAGCCGCCGGAGTCTGAGCCAGAGCCCGAGGCAGAGGCCCGGCGGGCGAGTGGGTCGGGGGTGTGGGAGGAGGTCGGAGGAAGGCTGGTGCCCGGGAAGATACTGGAGAGGGGCTTGGGCTCACAGACAATGGGCGAGGAGAAGGGGCTGCCCAGCGAGGAGCGCAGGGGCGGGCGTGTGGGCGAGGACGAGGCGGCACCCTGCAGTGGAGACTGAGCGCGGGACGGCACTGAGCTCACACGGCGCATTACACCTGCCGTGCCCGCCCCCTGACACACACACACAGAAAAAATAAGAACACACACACAAACACAAATTACTATATAGAGAGCTAAACAGTTCACACAGACATAGACAAGTCAGGAAAGTTTAAATTCGAGAGACAGAGTTGAAAGAGAGAGGAAGACAGAGATAGTGTGTGTGTGTGTGTGTGTGTGTGTGTGTGTGTGTGTGTGTGTGTGTGTGTGTGTGTGTGTGTGTGTGATTGTAATTGCATGTGCTGAGCAGTTGGCCCCTCCTAATTGTGCACACCTGCTTGCCAAGCGTGGAGCTGCCACTGGGGGCGGAGCTTGTTGATTGTGACCTTCCTTCCGACCGGCCTGGGGTGGCACTGTTGCTATAGTAACCGCTGACTTCCTGGTACCCACTGTCTGAGTAAGAGTTCATCTGCGTTGAACTGCGCGAGTTCGCCACTGACCCTGTGAAAGATGATCAAGGCCAAACATGAGAGGAATTTATGGAGGGAAAAATTAACAAAATAATAAATAAACTAGCAAGCAAAGAAAAATTATGTGAGTAATGTGAGAAAAACATGTGCTAATAAAAAAGCATGTCCTAACCAGTTTCCTTCATTAAGGTGACAAACGTTTTTATTATTCTTATAGATATACAGCAATTAAAAAAACATTAATTTTTTTTTTCATACCATATATGCCTTGTTTAAGCAGTGAATAAAGCATGCTGTTTAATGTTAAATCAGGCTCTCAGCAAGCATCTCCATGCAGTGCTATTGTGTGATACGCAAGTGTAATAAATAGCTGGAGAGTGCTTATTGACGGACCCTCACTTTCATGCAGGGAGATCTGCTCCAGCTCGGGTGAGTAGAGCGAGAGCCGGTCTGCTTCACCTCTGACCCCCAACGAGGGCGAATTGGAGGCCTCCGCTCCCTGAGGCCGAACCTCTCCCACAGCCGACGCATCTGAGATGGAGATGACATGTGACTTGATGAAGGCAGCACTGTGTGTGTGTGTGTGTGTGTGTGTGTGTGTGTGTGTGTGTGTGTGTGTGTTTGTGTGTGTGTGTGTGTGTGTGTGTGTGTGTGTGTGTGTGTGTGTGTGTGTGTGTGTGTCTTTGGTTGTGTGTGTCTTTGTTTGTGTGCTTGTTGTGGTTGATAGTATTCTCATTAATGTATCAGCTTACAAGAGTAAAATAATGCTCTTCATTGGCACTGACACTAAATGAGTGTACACTACAGATTCCTGAGTTTGAGGAAAAAAAACTAAACCAAGTAATTAATGAAATATTGGTCTGCATTATCTACCACAGACAGGCTGTTCATTTGAAGGACACACTTTTAATTTAATCTTCTATTATGTGTCATTTGAGACAAGCATAATGCCTCAAAACTATTAGGATCTTTGTTTTTTCATTGGACCATGTTAATCCATGCAAATGCTTTCAACTGTGTGTGTGTGTGTGTGTGTGTGTGTGTGTGTGTGTGTGTGTGTGTGTGTGTGTGTGTGTGTGTGTGTGTCTCTGTATTTGTGTTGCTGCATCCCAGCAAAGGGTAAGTCACCCATGAAATGCAGAGCGAGCCAAACTCATGCATTCAACAGGCAGTGGCTAGCGATAGCTGTATCTTGTAGCATTAGAGGCAATTGGGCATTCAGCCATGGCACAGACATACATACTGTACATACAAGTACTAGTCCACCTTTGTGACTTTACCAATGCCCCAAAGGTGCCCCAATAGCAGAAAGAGCTGCAAGACTGTTAGATGAATGGGGGTTTTTGAAGGGCCTTTGTCAACTATTGGTCCTGCTAACATGGCCGATAAAAGACAACTGCAATGGCCTTCATTTGATCTCTCATTGGCCTTTAAGTTTCTAATTTACCTACAGTCACACCATCCTTTATTTTCGCCACAGTAAAATAAATGAATGTCCGGTGCAAAACAAAAGACAGGATGGATGCACAGGCCTTTACAACATTTGCTGTCTTTCCTTTGGCTAATACTGAACATTTTGAGCATGACTCAGAGCAGATGTGACTGGTTGCAGTTTGGACCATGTCTGTTCTCTCTCTCTCTCTGCGCTATTTGGGAGTGTGCAATCTGTTGAAACATGTAGCCCTCAACATGAAGAGGGACAAATCAAGAAAGAACCCTGCAAAGTCACCATCTGTGAACTAACTTTTTTTACCAACCACTAAATCTGTTGGTCACTTACTGTACATGGCTTATAGCATGCATGACGTTTTCAGCTTAGTAAGATAACAGGGATGTTTCCGGAAAGTGTCTCTAATAGTATTCGGTCTAATACTTTGATGCATGAGACACAATGCTATCTTTCACAAAGAAAATACAGTGTAAGAGCACTGTTGTGTTTGATGTTCATAATATTAGTTCAATAAAAAGGCCTCAATTACTGTTCTGCCATCAGATTCATAGCTAAGTCTACACGTGACTCAATAGAAAAAGGGACATAATGAAATGATTTCAAAAGACAGACGAGAAACAGCGATAGACAGAGAGAGAGAGAGAGAGAGAGAGAGAGAGAGAGAGAGAGAGAGAGAGAGAGAGAGAGAGAGAGAGAGAGGCAGACAACGGTACCTGCTGATCTCCAGGGAAACGATTTCTCCGACGAGCTGGGTGCGATGGCGAGAGCGACAGCCAAAGAGAGGAGAGGAGAGAAGGGGAGATGGCAGGAGATGACAGGGGTAAGGGAAGCGGAGGGGGAAGCGGAGGGGGTGGGGGGCAGTGGAGACAGCACAAGGAAAGAAAAGAACAAAGGAGGGAAAGAGGACGGGGTGGCACAAGAAGAGGACAGAAGCACAGACAAAGAGAGGGACAGAGAGGAGGCAGGAGAAGAGAAAAGAAGAAAAGAGAAGAAAGAAACGGTCAATTCAACAATAAGTACTTTTACTTCCCTGCTTTGACAGTCTTCCATTTTCTCCTCTCCAAATATTAACAACAAGGAATGAGACACAGTAATAATTCACTTGCACACAATCACGTCTGCCTATAAGCTTTACACATAATGCTAGGTTTATGTTAAGGTAATGTTGCTAAGTGAAGTTCAAGTTATTAGACAGACAGAAGGAGACAAAGAGGAGCAATATAAACGTTCACTAAATCAACCTAGTCAAGTCAACAGAGACAGAGTGCTGAGAGGGTCCTGGAACAGCAAACATGTGGCTCAGTCCAGGTGACACCTGGCACCCGACATAAAACACACACACACACTTAGTCAGGGAATAGCCTTGGAGAATATGGAACATGCATGAGCTATGGCACAAGTACACAGATAGAGCGCTTGGGAGTCATCACAAATAAACACATGCAAGGAATATAATGAAAATGTGTGTGTGTGTGTGTGTGTGTGTGTGTGTGTGTGTGTGTGTGTGTGTGTGTGTGTGTGTGTGTGTGTGTGTGTGTGTGTGTGTGTCTGTTTGTTAGCATATGAGCAGTGCACTAGGGTATGCAAAACAGTTCCTCAGGATTGAAATTAAGAACATAAACAATATCAATCCTGAAAGAGACAGGCAAAAGTGAGAGAAAGCAAAATATAGAAAGAGAAGGGTGGTGAGAGAAAGAGAGAGGGAGAATATATAAAAATAAAAAGAAAGAGAGGAAGAGGAAAAGGAAGAGAGGCATAAAGAAGAGAGAGAAATGGCCACCAGGAGCTTTGGAAGCAGCTGAGGACTCAGTGGGAGACAGGAGTTGGTCCAACTGAAGGTCAGGGGTCGCATTCTGACAGGACGCCACGGACACTAAAAGAGGCTGACAAGCCCGCTCTCCCCACACCTGATCAAACGCCACCAGCGCTGCCTCAGACACTGGGGCATGATGTAACATGGCAGCTGAGAACACGCTTGCACACACACACACACACGCTTGCATTTGGGAGCACATCCAATACATACACACACACAAGTGCACATCTAACATATAGGCTACATTCCTTACAATGCAAGTCCATCCACTCACATTGACTGGCACACACACACACACACACACACACACACACACAGACACACACACAGACACACACACACACATCCAATAATGTACAATCATGCACATACTGTATGCACATCATCAATCAAAGCGTCACATCAAACCTGGTGCAACCACACACAGTTTGCACTAATGCCTTTTCTCTGATACCCTTTTTTGAGCAACAAATACACAACATGCATGCAAAAACACAAAGGTACTTACAAGTGCTCCAAATACACCAACACACATCTCGAAAAAACCCTCCCGAGTACCTCGGAGAGGCAGGTCTGACCGCCTCTCCTGCGCTTGCGAATGTGTGTGTGTGTGGGTGTGTGTGTGTGTGCCTTTCCCCTGACTACTAACAGAGGGGAGAAGAGAGACTAATTCTGCCAGATGGAGGCTGGCCCAGCATGCTGGGGGGACTGCAGCAGACCAAGGCTAGGGAACAAGCACACCCATAACATCTTGTGATCTGCCATTATGCCAAGCAGCAACACACTGAATTAGCCAGCCCAGCGCGCATGGAGTGAGTCCGACCCACAGCCTGCAGCCACAGGACCCACACCCTGGGCTAGCTTAGCCTCGGCTAGAATAACCTAGCGCAGACAAGCGCAACACGCTAATGCCTAGCCTAGCTTAGCCTCAACTAGAATAACCTGGCGTAGCCAAGCACAAAACGCTAATGCCTAGCCCAACTTAGCCTAGCCTGGACCTAGTTGTTTCAGTGGTAGGCTGATTCATCCAGCCTGTGTGAAGGAGAGACATCACCGATCTTTTCTCCCCACTGCTGTGAGACTATAGAACCAGCGTCATCAGAAAAGAGCATGTTTTACAGTAGAGCTAGACCTGTTTTATTGATAATATTTATTATTTATACCTGACTGCTTTGTGATGTACTGAAGTGTGACTGCATGTCACCTGTGACTGTTGACATAGGTAGCTATTGTTAATGCACTACTCTGATATCATATACTGATCAGGTACTCAGGTATACAGTATTTTCATCCTGTGGTGTGGGTATTGACATGGGAGACTGATGTGTGTGTCTGTGTGTACAGTATGTCAGATGGATGAATGGGTGGATGAAGTTTGATGGCTGCCTATGTCTGTCTTGGATGTCTTGGATGCTGTAACAATGCAAATTTCTCCATTGTGAGACTAATAAAGAGATATCCTATCCTATCTTACCTTACCTGGCGACAGGGTGAGACAAAGCCACAATTGTGCTTATGTGGGACTGCCTCAGGGTATGTGTGTGTGTGTGTGTGTGTGTGTGTGTGTGTGTGTGTGTGTGTGTGTGTGTGTGTGTGTGTGTGTGTGTGTGTGTGTGTGTGTGTGTGTGTGTGTGTGTGTGTGTGTGTGTGTGTGTGATGCAGGTGTACATATACTGTATGTCACTCTTATGTGTATATATAAATATGAACATGTTTCACTCACTTGAAAAGGCCACCAACTAGTTGTACTCTGTCTCCAGTTGTCAATGATGGTTTCAGTTCTGATGCTCATGAGTTTTCCTTAATGGCAAGGAAGCAGTGATGGGAAAAGATGCTGCCTACTTGGCTTTACTGTAAGTGCTTTACTCAGGGGCACACGAGTGGCACTTTCTGGGACTGTACTCACACTTGCTCCACTTGGAAGAGATGCACTGCCAACCACCAAAGATAAAACCACCGAGACTCATGGGAAATGTAGTTGTGATAAGAATTAAGTGGTCTGGTGCAATACCTGATGCTTGCGGCTCCAGGTGATTCCGCTCCAAGCCTGCATCGCTCAAGCTGATTGGCCACAATCTGGCGTTCTGCCTCCAGCTCCCGGGTCAGCCTCTCAAACTGTAGCTCCTACGGCAGAGGGAAAGAGGGCAAAACATCAAAATTTAAACAATGAATCCCCAAACACCATCTCAACAAGTTCCTTTTTTTCTTTCAAATTCACTTCCCATTTACATTAGAGTTGTGTGAATAAAACATCTTTACAGTAAAAGGGGGGATTAATTATTTACAGAATTGTGAGTTGAGTCTCGAACAAAGAACAGACACATCAGGCACCACCTGGGCCAAATGAATTAATAACAGCAGCAGACAATGAGGTGGTACCACAGCAATAGATCTTTCCATTCCATTTCTGGTGGATGTTCTGTCGCCAATACAGTCTAATTAAACAAAGATGAATGTAGATTAATCATGTGTATACTCCATGCAAGCACACACTGTAACATCATTACTAGCTCTACCTGTGTAGAGACCCTGCTTTGAGTCTGAGATAACTATATAAAGCGCTTATTAAATGGTTATTCAACTGGTGAGTCAACAAAATAAATGTTCAGAGACATTTATCACAGCAATTTAACATCAAGTTTGGGCTTCACATAACTCATAGCTCATTTGCATACAATTAATTTCCAAAAAACTTGTAATACAAAAAATGCTACTTTCCATTGATCCTTTCAATGTATAAAGTTTTATTTTGATTGGACAAACGGAAAAAAATAGCCACATTGAGGTGTAGGCCTATATTTAAACTCCAATATGGCCACCATATAGACATCTGAGGAAATGCAAACATTGATTTTCTGATTCCTTATACAACAACCTTTCCAAAAAATATAGTTTACCTCATTCCCAAAAAATTCCCACTAAGGTCATAATTTATGACGCAAGTTCACAACACATAGCTGAAAAAATGTTACTGTAACACTACAGTGGTAGGCATTTATAGTGCAGTGTCACACACTGCAGCGACTACTTTAATCTTTGTGGGTATATTTACAAAAAAAAAAAAAAAACAGTGGCGCATTGGGGTAAAACCCCGGACTTGCATACATACAATCCCTCCAAACAACTACAAAAAAGTCATGAGTGAAATTGAGTGTGAGAGGGCAGGGAGGAAGAGGCCGAGCAGGAGAGAGAGAGAGAGAGAGATAGAGAGAGAGATAGAGAGAGAGAGAGCTCTCATTCTGACGGGCGACTAGGGGGACAGCGTGACAGAGGGAAAGTAGGCCACGGCCAGGATAAACACTTAATGCCTCTGCATCTCACATAA
>JAODXP020000031.1:8880277-8940277 GCA_027497455.2 Sardinella longiceps
TCAAAAGTAGATTATTCTAAATGCCATTTTATGAGAGCGAAGACTACCGAACTGTCTTGCGAAATGTCGGGAGACATGGTTCTACGGTGCGTTTCCACATCCTGAACCAGATGGCCCACTCTAAATTAAGCGTAACACCTCTATGATGGATAAGTGGACATTGATTAGACCGCATGATATGCGATACTGTGGTCTACACCTAGCATTACTCCGGATGCAGACAGGAATATTTGGCATACGCTGCAGGCTGCCAGAAAGGTAATCGTTCAATATTGCACAGAGGCTGTTCATTCGGTCTGCATAAGCGTTGATAGATACCGGGAGTAACCACCAAGATAGCCCATGCTCTCCCTGTTCACCACATCAACAGAGATATTACAAGTGATTGAATTTTTGTAATATTCACATCAGAAACGGTCTACCTCTGCGCTTATATCAATAGCCTTAAATATGCACGTCCGATTCACTAGCCTAAACATCTGAATCCACCTCACACAGCGACCGGGGAGTCGTGTGCCAGGCCGTCACGTTTCTCAACTGGCCAGATGCTGCTTCTCCTTTCAAGACATAAATCTTGCTGTGAGTGCGATAGGAATCAGCAGCTTACCGTAAAGCTCTCTTCTCGCAATCTGGCTTTGCAGTCAGGGATGTCCATCTATGAGAAGAACTGCCCAGTGCAGGTAGATTGTCGTTTCCTCATTACTTCCCTTGACCTGGACCTTGTGGGCTACGGCAGGAGCCCCATCTCTCCACCGCTGAGAGCGAGTTGAGAGTCGTCTGGCGCGTCCACGCACAGGAGGGGCGCGTCAACGCGTGACGTCGCCGCTCCATTGCTGCGTTCTGCTCCAGAGGAGGCTACAGGGTCAAATTGCTGTTAAAGCCAACTAAGAAAATGCGATAGGTTTCCTAACTGTGTGTTCGGTTTTATTTTGTTTTTCCCGTAAAATGCACGCTGAAATCATGATATAAACACATAGCCAACACAACAAGGGTTTACTCTAATGCTAGGTCATGATAGCCCAGGTGAGGGGTGTTGTTTCAACCCTGTAGTTTGTCATAGCTAAGGCTTATATTCATATTCATCATGAAATCCCATCATTTATATACTGGTGTGATGAAGGCCTACACTACAACTTATAAGAAAATAAGTAGGTCTAGGCCCACTTTAATGGCAAGAGCTAAATCTATCTTTTTTATATTTGAATAATGCATGCAAATACTGAAACCTGTTTGTTCATTAATTTGCTCAGGTAGCCTCTGAAGCCTTTTCTAGCACAAGGCATAGCCTAATACTGACCACATGTTACTGTAAGTCAAGTTAAGAAAATAGCCTACTGCCCCCTTGTGGAAATCAAGTGATGTAGCAAGCATGGGGAATTTGACCTAGAGATTCTCAAAGTGCGGCCCGGGGGCCAATAGCAACCCGCAGAAAGATTTCTGGCAGCCTGCAATACGATCTGATAATATCTCTAAAGTTGTTAAAACTGTTCATTGGCTTGAAACAATGAAACTCTGTTTAGTGGTATTTAGCAGCATCCTATAGGCATTTATTTATTGCAGTAAATGTAACCTGTAGAAATGCAACCTGCTTATTAAAATGATTACAAATGGGATTTTTTTTTTCTTTTTTTTCAGGGCAGCCAAGAGAGCCATTATTCACTCCATAATGAACCATAATCATCAAAGTGAATGATATGGCTATGGATTGATTCATACCATATTCCTCCTTTAATTAATCATTTGTTTGCAAAACCTTGTTGCTGTCACTCAGTTGACCACTTTATGCAATTTCAGCCAATTGCCAATGAAAATGTAATGGAGTAAAAGTATGGAATCTTCTCAGGAAAAGTAGTGAAGTAAAAGTAAAAGTGACAGATTTTTAACAACTCAAGTAAAGTATAGATACTCCAAAAACACTTAAGTACAGTACGTAAGTATTTTTCTTAGTTACTACACAACATTGGGAATCAGTAGCACAAAGCAAACACTCATCAGTCTGAGTGGCTGTCAAAACAAGCCTGCAACAACAACAGTTAAGAATTGGATCCTTCACAAGTCACCTGCCAAAGTTAAAAATAGTCATAGAGCAAAGAGTACTTTTAAATTGTTTATTCATTTGTACAGGAAGTTTAATTGTGCTGAAGCAGTGTAAGATTGATGAGAGGACGCTAAAGACCCTAGAATAAGATAAGAGCCTACTGCCCCCATGTGGAAATCTGTTGCGGAAGGCAGGGGCGTTTCAAACGGGGGGGATGGGGGGGACTACGACATCCCCACTTTTGCATTTTTATCAATCCATCCCCCCACCACCTATATGAAATTAAAATTATATTTTAAACAGAGAGAGAGAAACAATGGTCGGAAATGCTCTACACTCACTGTAAATGTCATAATCCAAGCTGTTCAGCCACCCTATCACTTACATGAACAACTCTATGCAGTCATTAGAGAGAGGGTAATCTGGGACAAGATGCCCATCTAAATTCTAAATTATTGAATTTAATTCAGTGGGCGCTAATAATGTTACCATTGCTCTGATAAGATAGGTTACTGTACACAGGGACGTTGCAGACGGGGGGATGGGGGTGTTTTGACATGCCCACATAAATATGATTCCATCCCCTTCACTTTTGTAAGATTTTAACAATACCAAATATTTCCACAGAGACACTGGAATACTGTATAGTGTAATATATTTCAACTTAATTTTTTGCTTGGTAGAAATATGTAGAAAATATTTCCACTAGAGACACTGGAATACTGTATAGTGTAATATATTTTCACTTTTTCCCCTGCTATCAGTGATAACAGGAGCCACGTATTTCAAAGTTAACAAAGTGCGTGAGAGTGAACAGAGGCCTCCAGATCCATGGGCTTTCAGAAGAAAAAATAAAAGATTGTAGGCTAGACTTGAATTAAGACACCCTACGCTCAATTGGTGAAACAAATTCCTCCATGTAGTCCTCAGGGCCACCATCCTCAGTAGGCCTATTGCCTAGGCTATTTCCCCATACTTTCCATGAAACTTCTAAAAATCATAGATGACAGTGCTGAATCTCAGTGTCCCTGGATCAACCAAATACCAGTTTAGTTTTTGGCTCAGAATTTGGGTTTGGGGTAGGGACAGGATTACATCATTCAGTTAATTAAAAAAAATATCTAATAACCTGTTAAAATGCACCAGAATGCAGGAAATAACATCTAACTATTCCAAAATCTCCTGGGGGGGGGGACCTACCCCACTTATCAAATATTATAACACCTTTGATTCACAACTGCTTGGTAGACCTGTTCTGTGACATTAGTAATGTGATGTTCATAAAGCCCAATTCCTCATCAACCAGACCAGCATTTGTAATAAACCTACGTCTAAGACATTTTAGGCTAATGGCCGAGAAAATTTGCAAATACTACTTGTAACTACTGCATGTGATGGCAACTCTAGTAGGCCTATTATAAAACAGAAATTCCAATTGGTCGCAAGACTATAGGCCTAATTATAATTTTGGCTGTGATAATTTCAGTGGCTATTTTACTTCCCCATCTTAGAACCCCCCCACTTTTGGAAAGCTTGATACGCCCCTGGCGGAAGGAAGGAAGGAATTCTCTTTTGCAAGTCTAACACATTAGGTCTATTTCACAGTGTTGGTGTCACAGGTGGAGGGCGCTAGAGCCCCCACTGCTTTTACCATCCACCCTGAGGAGAGCACTGTACCACCCAATAAAGGCCAAAGGTCAAGAGTCATTTTAAAATATATTTATTTATACAAATACCTAAAAAGTCTGTTCAAAAAGGAGAGCATTGGAAAAGCAGTTCCTCTGGGCATTTGCCAAAGCTCTTCAGCGCTCCCTCTTCCAATGTCCAATAGTCCATAGCCCAGGAGAGACAAGGAGTGCCATGTTGTGGTTGTAGGTCAACAGGTCCTTGAAACAACAGCCATGCCCGCTTTGTGCCTAAGCCGAGGGAAGTAACACACACCACAGCACACGTGAGAGGACAGCACAGTACCATATTGTATTGCACACAATTACCACACCAGGTCGTTTCATATCAAAAGGGGTTTAGGCTATGGGCAGGAGGCTGTAGTACATTTTTCTCCTAGTTGAGATTTAAATTGTGTTATTTGGAGATGCCTATGAAAAAAGATAGGCCTAACCTTCATCCGTTAAATGAGGCCTGGCCTACCCTTCATTAAATGATTATAAATGTTACAAGTCTAATAATACAGTTTTTCTCAGTCGGTTTGGTACAATTCTCGAATCATCCTTGCTATTTGCAAAACAGTAAGTGCATTTCTCAAAACAATTCGGACAAATGGCAAAACTCAATGTAGCCTATAACCTGCAGAACCAAGTCTCTTGCTCAAAATCCTGAATACATCTCTCAAAATTAAATATTTGTGTCAATAGACATGTCAGGCCATCAAAAGAACAACTTCTTGTGTCATCATGTGTGGACAAAACAGTAAAATTGCTTAGTCATGTTGTCAATGTAACAGTGCACACATGAGGAGTGTTCTGGTGTAAACTATAGTTATAAACCTTATATAAACTATAATGTTTGGTGATAAGTATTGTAAGTTGTAAATGGCACCTCTGTGTATGTGAGAGATTGTTTGAATAGACTGGAGAAGATTCAAAATTACGAGAAATCATGTCATTGCACTACAGAAAGGAAAAGACAACACTACAGTACTAAAAAAGCTAGATATGAACATGAGACATTCTTTTTTGGGAAAACAATACATGCAGTGCTGTAGAAGTTGCGGTTCAGTCTTGTTTACATGTATTTTCTTGCTTTTATGCTTCTGTTCTTGGCATATTATGACAATGTTCAACCATTTTGCATGTAAAGACATATATGATGAACCAATACCTAAATGTTATGGGGTGTGACACTATTCATCAGAGAACTGTACACAATTTTTTTGCACGAATGTATCAAAGCATTTGCAAATTGATGAAATAAATGAGGAACTGCTTTTTCTATGTGCACAAGTGATACATTGATGTGAAGATTGAACAAGAAGTTTTGAGAATTTCAATTCTGATCTGAGAAATGTACCAAAGCGAGTAAGCGACTGAGAAAAACTGTAATAGTGGCTGCACTACCCAGAGGTAGATTAGATTATCAAACACTTTTGGCTGTGTGAAACCAGAGAGGATTCAAGCGGATTCAGTATTCCATGATTGGTGAAACCACTTCCCTTTCCCCCATACAGACACGAGCAACCATATAAGAAGAATGTACAACTCTTTACTTAATAATAATATATTCGAATAAATAAATAAATAGAAAAGTTAAGTCCAATAATGTCCTGTTCTTCTTCCACACTGATAGATTGCCTGGTCCTCCTCTCTACCAAGAGCCCCCACGGGGATACCAGCCTTGCAGCCTACGCAGACACACCTACACACATAGGCCTACACCCAACCCACAATTTATGCAGGAGCTACTCTACGATAGCCAGGCCATGCTAGAAGTTTAGAATGGGACTATTCTACTGACTCTTGATTAAAGTAATAAGAAAATGAAGAGCACTACATTTATAAATACATTTATTATGTATTGAAATGGAATAGGCTCAACTTGCCCCTTGCTCAATTTACCCAACTGCCACCATTTTGGAGAATAAGCCTCACTCAATAAATTGGGTCACATTCATGACTTTGTAATGAGGCTAACTGAGATATAATGCACATTATATTCAGATTTTTCTGTAAATTGTATTAACAATGGAAATGAAGTTCACACAGAATACAAAAAACATCTTTTTACAATAAATAGCTTTCAATCCACATTTGCCACATGCAACACTGCCACCTGCTGGTCCGCCACCTACTTCATGCTGGGAAGTAAAGGATCAGCTTTCCTCCGAGTAGGCTTCTCAATAGGACTATCTGTTAATGATCCCTGCTAAATGTTTATGATCCCTACTAAATAGCGAAAAAAAAAATGATTATTTATACAGCGAACGTACAATATGCTTTAAGTTGTAGCCTATGTGTGTAGGCCTACACCGTATTGACTACCGTGCGTAGACGTTGAGCCGTAGGTATGCACCACATCGGTCGTGGGTTCACTGTTGTTGACGTCCATCTGCAAGTAAAGTAAATGCACATAAACTTATGTTTTTATAATATTTTGTTCTTATATGATCAGGAAAAATCAGTTTTACAAAGATGGAAATGTATCTGGCTCTATTTGGCAGGGGGTCAATTTTTCCAATGTTACCCTATGGAGAATGGTGCGCTATAGGTTGCGAAAGGCATGTGCGACCATTTAACTCCTGTATCTAAATATTCAAATATCATTTTGCATGATAGAAACGTGATATAAAATATATTGCTTACTGCTGCAGCTGAAAAAAATGTGGGTTGCTAGTGACAACATTAGATGTCAGTCTTGTATAACCTTTCAGTAAATTACGTTCAAATAAAAATGGTTTCATTCGTCCCTGCTCTCCCCCTGTAGGATATGCTCTACGTCAGGCTAACACCCTCACCACCAATAACAGTCTGTCCATCATGGTATCATGCATCAGTGAATGCATTTTCAATAAATTGCAATTATTTCTTTAATGTCATTGACATTGAAAAAATGGACAGACTTTAGGCTATATCAGTGCAAGAAGGATTTAATTTCCACAAGTTTTATTTACAAGTTTTTAACATTAAATAAATTACAGTCATACAGTATATTATCTAATTACAATAAAACATCTGTTAAATAGATTGAAAAAAAGTGTTTAGGATACAATTAGATCATAAGCGTATGGTTCCAGAGTGGCTGCAAGGGAGAAAGAAATGTTCCTCCTTTTTCAAACCATGACAAGTAGGCCAACCTTTTACAATAACAATAAAAAAGAATTTACAATACATTGTGTTTCAATGTATCAGAAATTATACTTAGATGTTGATGCAGAAAAGTTAGATAGCCCATTGGCCACTACTGACCTGAGTGGTTAAACTGTTGCATTAGACATAAATTAATCTTCAGTCAGATTCTGCATATTTCACAGGCTTCATCTGTGTGTTTAGTCCCTGTTTCTCACAGACATAGCCTTGCCCTTCTTAAGACGGATGAAAGACTGCAGTTTCTTCTTGCATTGGTGTGGCACCTCCATTTGGTGGCACAAAATTAAACATCATTGTGAACAACAGACAAACAATTGTGAAGCTGGAAAACCACACAGATGCACAAACAGTGTTTCTGGCCCATCGGTGTAGGCAAATATGTCCCTGTATTGCAACCCACCAATAGGGTCAATATCTTCATATAAGCATTCAATAAGTCCTCAATCACATACACGTAGGCCGCATAAACTATATGTCACCCCTGATCGATCTGACAGCAGGAGTTTACCGTAAGCATCATATTGTTAGCCCTTCGATCTGCTGGAAACTAGAGCCATGGCTATCTGTCTCCTTGCATGTGGCATGACTGACTGCATGCGTAAGGGCCACAAAACAGCACTTCACTGTAACGCCATTCTGCCAAGTGCCCCTCAGTTTGTCTTGAGCTTGAAGACTTTGGAGAGCGGCTGCCTGGCACTGGAGTAGATGAGGTATGACGAGCCCTCGGGCGAAGAGAAGAACTCCCAGTCACTGCACCCGATGGTGGGGAGCCGGTGGACAGGGATGAACCCTTCGTAGCCTTGCCACCTGAAGACAAGAACAAAATCGTTAGTTAGCACTGCTATGGCAAGCAGCTCCAGAAATACAGACAATAACCCAGAACCCAGAACTCTCCCTTCCTTTAAGAACTGTAACACATTAAACTGAACCACGTGTTATTGCAGTTTTATTGTGTACAAGTGATCAGGCCAAGGACATGAGATGTTTAGTCTGAAGTGTGCCAGAAATGAAGGAGGATAAAATTCAAAGAGCTAAGTAATTTCTTACCTGTATATAACACTGTTTAATGAATAGGTCTCTCCATCATATGAGTTGGCAACCACCAGAAACTTCTCATCTCCAATGGTGAAAAACTCCCAGTCTACCGCACTAAAACAAAACAGAAAGGCAGAATTCAGTGACACGAGAATGTAATGTGTGGCCAATTCAGCATGTCAAAGCTCTCAACAGATTTGCCATTTGCCATGTCACTCCACTTTATATTATAATGTCTCACCTGTAGGTACCGATGTTCTGAAATGCAAGGAACATCTGTGTAGCCATGTCCAGTTCATATATGGTGGAGTTGATGGCATAGAGACTTGGACCTTTGTCATACAGCATGTGTCCATTGGCCACAGCCAGGAAGTACCTGTCTCCAATCTTAAACATCTCCCAATCGGTTGCCCCAAGGGTCTGTAAGGACAAAGGCAATAATATTTAGAAAAAGCAGCTCAGTAAGGTAATTAACATTAGCCTGGTGTTGCCTGCCTACGTACTTCCGCTAAAAAGTCTTCAGCTACAAGCTAAAGCGTAGACCAAGGGGATGGCAAATTTGCCAGGCTAAATTAACATGTTACCTTTCAAAAAAAAAGTAAATAAATAAATAAATACGGAATGCCCTATGGCTAGTTTCAAACTGAACATTGACAATGGGCTAGGCCTGAAACATTTGTTTTCCAGCTTTATCTGCCTACGCCCCCCCCTTTTTTTTATGTATAAGCTTCAGCCTTCGAGTGCCTCCCTCCTTTTGTACTTTGATAAAAAGCAGCTCAAGAGTAAATGTCTGCAAGAACACTGACTAACCATGAAAAGTTAATTATACATGTATGGGGTATTTTTATGGTAGCCTTTGGTATCACATTCAAAACTATCAAATTTGGCAGGTGTTTACATTAACAGTTGACTCAGTTAATGCAAGTACAAGAGGTAATTCTTCTATCACCCTAAGCAAAACATCATCACTGAAAAGAGAAGGTTTACAAGGTGCAGTGTATGGAGTCAGGGAAAGATTCTACCTTTCATGTGCACAGATAAGAAGCAAACGACTGCAGAATATACATCAACAATGATGAAATCACCGTCTTCATCAAAGGTGCTGTTCTTACCTCACCTCTGACAGATCATGCGGTGAGACTGAGCGCATCACAGCAGTGTATGAACATGACTTTTATGAGGGGCAAGGGGGAAATCTGACTTTTAATCACACAGTTTGAAGAGTAAACTCCTAAATAGTGCATATCAAGGGCGTAGTTAAAGCCCCCTCTTTCCCCCTAAAGACTATTTTTTTTTCACATTTTGTTGAGGCACAGATGTGTACCTGGGAATTTCCCCCTACGCAGCTACTGCATCACAAGTCTCCACAAACACACTCTTATGCACACAGAGTCGGCCAAACTGTTCAGTTTGAACATTAGGCATGAGTAACTGAAATATGGCCATCAATCACACACTGCTCAAGTGTGTCACATTTAAATAAAGGAACCCAACTATTTTTAGCCGCCCTGTTTCCGCCTCGTACTGTCAGGTGCAGTCGGAGATCTGTCAAAGCAGATTTCTCTTTTGGGCGTCCTGCCAAGCCCTACTGGCATATCTGTCCGACAGACAGACAGAGATCTGAAATGTACTTCAGACTGTACTTCATGGTTTAAAGTGACAACGATGGGCAGTACAACACTAGCAATAGTAGTAATGTTTGTAATACTATTGCAGAGAAATAGGCCGGTGTAAGGCCCTATTTTTGTTGTGTGTTAGCATTATGGACAGAAGCGAACCAGTAGGCTACTGAAGAAAAGTTGAAACAATTTTAACTAATAAAGTGAGCTCCACCTCTTTTCTTTCTGGTGGTTGCTGATATAGTTCAGCCCTGTATTTATACTGATGCAAGCCCCGTGGCGTTTCTGTGGTAAAAGGTGTCTCGGGCACGGGCGGCTGTCTGTGGTTTGGCAATGCCAGCTGGGAAACACCTTGTGTGAGGCTGAATCTCTCAAAGCACAGCTCAGTAGTTATGGCTCAATGTTCATTTGGGGCATCAGTACAACTCAGTGTCAAAGTGATTATCCTGCATCAGAATTGAAGCACTAGAGAAAAGCATAAGCAGGAAAGCACTGGGTAATTGGTGGAATTTGAGAATGGTATTGTGATTTTTGCAGTTTTTGTGACCTCCACCCCCATCATCTTTTAGGATTAGTGTCAGGTAAGTATTAGCCTTTAGAAATAAAGCCGTCATGAATGTGAGCGAAGCTTTTGTTATGAGGATCAGAGATTTCATTTTTAGTTTTACTCCAAATTATTCCCTAATCCACACCAAATTATTCCCTAATGCCAAATCATTCCCTAATCCCCCACTGTCACACTAGCTTGGGTGTACCCAAGATGCCTTGTGTGCTTCATTTCATTTCACTCTGTAAAGCTGTATGGTGTCCATGAACGATCTCTAGCAGGGCCGGACTAGGACCAAAAAATGGCCTGGGCATTTTTGGCTATGGTGGCCCACCATGATTTTATTCAATAACTTCATGGCAAGCTACAATAACACTGAAAGTTGGACACATTACATGTATAGAGATTTAATTGGACTAGCCCAATACGTCAAGAAGATTATGACAGCACTGGCCCAAAATTGGCCATCGGGCCCTGTATGACCAGTCCATGCCTGATTTCTAGGGATCTAGGGATCCAATCACACAACGGGGAGGGACTAGCCTGGAGTACCCGTGCTGCCTTACATGCTCAATTTCATTTACGTCATTTGGTATATTGATAGAATCTTTATTTTAAAGATTTTAAAGTTTTGAGGAATTAAATGTACTAAGTCTGAGAAACCCCTGCTGAACGTCTCTTCTGTAGAATGAATTAGAAATGGTTGATGTTATGGAATTAAAATGTCATTTCTGACATCATACCATACTCAGTCACTATACACACATACTTGCGTTTATGAAAATATCCACATACGTGTATACGGGCCTGAAGTACAGTATAGTGCTGTGAACTCTTACCCGGATGCTTTGAAAGGGCTGAAATCCTCCTCGAAGCCAGATGTATATGGTTGAGTCAATGTAAGTGGATATACCATCGAAAGCATTCGCCACAGCTAGGAAGTGGTATGGACCAATAGTGAAGAACTCCCAGTCATAGGCTCCTGAAGTCAGAAGTGTCTGGTTGACCTCAAAGGTCTTGGTGCCTGGATTCCACTTGTAGATTACACTGTTGATGTTGTGGTCTCCATTTGCTGAAAGAGAAGTTGACATTACTCAACAAAAACAAATGAAAAATTGCACTAGACCCAGGGCCGTTTTAAGGTACTTATGGGGCCCCAAGCAAACAGGCAATGGGGGCCCTTCACCTCCCATAAACACCTTCAAAAATCAAATTGTTATAATGCTCAAGGAACTTTCATTAATATACTTATTTGTGTTGAACTTGCAATTGTCTAACTCTGTCATATTTTATTGAAAAACACCACCAACTAAACTACTATAATGAATAAACAGTCGTTCCTGGGGGGCCCTAACAGAATGGGGCCCCAGGCAATTGTGTGGTTTGCCTGTCCTGTTGCGACGGCCCTGACTAGACCCATACCATATCAGTTCATCTGCTGGACAAAACTAGACATTTGCGGACAATATTTTGAAACTAAGTTATGGTCAAACTATCTATTATGAGGCCAACCTCTATGACTGCCTGGTTGTCTATAGGTTGAATGCAATTGGCTGGTTTCATGTTCGTACCTTTCCTGTGATTTGCCACGGCCAGAAAGGACTCGTTGTTGATTTGGAATGCCTCCCAGTCTCGAGCACTATGGGTCTCCAGGGTCTGGTACCGCACAAACTTCTGTTTTTTCAAGCTCCACTTGTAGATGATGGAGATCTCTTTCCCTCCTTCCTCTCGTCCTTTTGAGTTTGACACTGCCAAGAACACCTGACAGAAAGGACATGATGCCTGACATGTAAAGCCTCAAGTGTAACAACATGGAACATATGTTTGCAAAGCAACTGATTTGTCATTTTACTTTTTTACTTTTTTTTGAGTAACCAAATAAAGTAACACAAAAGTAAAGTAACACATATCAACTTTTGTTAGCTGTAAACCACTAACCGGATACTTATTTGATTATTATTTATTGCGACCTTGACCAATACCAGGTACATGTCATGTATTTTGACAGAGGCCAATTAAAAAGTAAAGTGAGGAGTTTTGAGTTGTGAGTGCAAAAGTAACACCATTTCAAGTAATCTCATTACAATTTAAGGAAATAGCTTTTTTATTTGTAGCACTGCTGCCAATACTGAAAAAACACGCTGCTTGCATAACTTCTGTTTTCACCTGGGTCACTGTGGAAAACCAGGATTCTGCCAGACAGCTGTAAATTTAAGGTGACGTTCATCATATTTCTTCACATACCCTCTGGACTTACAGCTGCACCTTAGCTGACATTTATTCCTTTCACATAATCCTTTCAGGACACAGTACTGCAGATACCTCAGGAATCACAACACAGCTACTGTAAAAGCTCTCAGTTTTGGTTTTATGATTGGAAAACTTCTATGGACGATTTTAAATCATTCTTGATTGGTCAAGCAAGCTGACCCTTACTGAAAAAAAGCATTCGTATATACAGTATTACTGCATGGTACTGCACAATGAAAAAAAAATGCAGTTTTCTGTCATGATTTGTAAGGAAAAGATCAAGTTTATAGTAAATTCCATTGCTAGGACAATTCAATGGATAGGACAAGGACAGGACTTGTGACTCAAGACTGATTGGGCATGTGGCCAGTGAAATGACAACAGTCATAAACTACATCTAAAGTAGTAGTTAACTGTCCTGGGGGCGTTTTTCAAAACCATATAGTTGCTAAGTTATTTTGTATTGCAAACCATCATAGCTGGCTAGCAACTATGGTTTTGGAAAATACACTACTACTGGCTATTAGCTTTAATCCGAAATTCATCAAGACTTTATTTATGGACCAGAATGGAAGTGCTGTTTGTCAAAAGAGTTTGACGAGAACTCTAAGGAACTGAACAGTAAAATTTTGTCAGGTAGAATTTGAACTTGAGGGAGATCCCAGCCCAGTCCCTATGGGTTTTTGAGGTTATGTCTGTCTCAGTGGTTGACTCAGAGGACTAATTAAGCTCACACATCCCGAATGTGCAGCAGACATGAGTGATTGACGGGAGTGATTCATCAGCAGTGGGCATGACTTGCTTTAGATTTCAATTTAATTTCTGTGATTTATCGTTGCAATGTGGTTTAGGAGCCAAACACACATTGTGTGTTGTGGCCACATTACAGGAAGAATCCATTCAGTGGATAAGAGTTTGACGATATGAGTCACACAGTGGGATCTGAGCAAATGAACAAATCTGGTGGCTCTTTTGTTTGTCAAGAAAAGTGGCAGATGTCTGATCAAAAGTTGGACTTCATTTTGTCTTGTAGCTATAGTGGCTATATGAAACATGAATGCATTCTTGGGGTGTGTTTGGGCTTGAATGAACTGCCAGTACAGACTCTCCATGCAGATCTTACACACATAACGATGATGTCATAAGTACTCTTCTTACACTCACTTCCCCCAAGGTTAAGGACAGTGTCACAGATATTCAGCAAAAATGTGACTAAAACTCACTCTTGGTACTGATAATGATTTTATACCGTATACAAAATCATTACTTTTTACTTTTTATTCATTTAAAATCAAGTATTTCAAGCTATCTTTCTTTGAAATAATTAATACAGATCATATTCCTACTCGGTGAGATCAAGCAATAGGGATATGGATTGATTTGTGACAAACTTTCTTTCAACACAGTCTCAACCTACCTTTTTGTCCACAGTAAAGTGCTTCCAGGCCACGGCCTCATAGGTGCTGATGTTCTGGTAGAGCTGGAAGCGGCCGTTGGTCCACTTGTAGATGCCTGAGCCAGGCTTGGTGGAGCGGTGAGCCATGGCAGCAAACAGACCCACGGACGGCACCTGGAACACCTCAATGTCATACGTCTCTGAGCTGGTGAAGACATCCTGGTGATCATCGACGTAGTCTAGGCGCTGTCTCTCTGTAAAGAGAACACATGTCTGATGGGGTGACGTCATTCCACAAATCTATACAAAACTGTCAAAATCCATTTTCAGAAATGTGCAAAAACGGATTTATTTTAATAACTTTTTCCAAGTAGAAAACCAAATCAGGCCAAAACAATCCAATTGGAGGTGGACTGATAATGAACGGAAAGGGATCCAATCAAAAATAGGCTGTTAACCCTGATGCTATGGAAGTAGGCTGAATTCCTGAATCAATTATCAAGAAACAACAAACAGAAGCAATTTGACCGATGTATGTTGATTTGTTCACATCTCAGATATGTGAAAAATGACACAGACCAAATTCAGCATTGACTGTTTAATAATGGATATACCTATAGTTGCAGACTGTATGACACATACGAACCCAAGGACCTATTTTGTTTATCTGTTTACTACCTTTCATCCACCCACCAGACCTGATTAACCCTACAGGCACTCACCTTTGAACATAGGGAGCCAGGAAACTCCATCACACAGGAAGAGGTCTCTCTTCAGGGTGTCAAACCAGAGCTGGCCCTTCTCCATTCCCGAACAGGACGGACGGGACCCCAGGGTCACCCGCACCTCTGACTCTGTTCCAGATACAAACAGGTATTAGAGAGGCTAGCAGAGAGGGTTTTTAGTGGAGCTCAGTACATTATTTCATGATCTTTGATACTAGTACAGCTTTTTGAACATACAAAACATAAATATCTCTATCTGCACTTCTACCACACATCATCTTTTGTCAATTTCCTGTTAGTGGATCATTCTCTTTGTAAGGTCTCAAGTGTGTTGAGGCTTTATTGTCTATTTTGTTGAATGTAGATCAATTGCAGGGTAGTGCTCGCCTGGTTATCACCAGATCAGCAGATGCTATGTACAGTATATCAGTCTGGCCAATGTCATGCCCTCTCTGGCTTCCATGAGGCGGGATTGACAAACATAGATCAATATCCCTCTGCAGGCATTGGATATACCGTCAACCAATCATACCAATGATTGCTAAGAAAACAGAGTAGTATGGATCACACTTTAAATCAAAACACGTTAAGCCCGCCTCCATCGTGTCCGATTGGTTGATTGGTTCCCCAGGTAGAAGTGGAGATGCCTAGCATGACTGATAGGGTATTTGTGAGAATCAGGCCAGTGCAGGGCATGAAAAGCAGTTGCTGGAATTTTGGCATGCTAACTGACATAGTTATTCTGAGCTGACTGAATTCCTCTTTCTCCAGAGAATACCTTAGCTCTTAGTTTTACCACTCACCGTATGGGCGCATGGGAATATCATTGCCTGGTGGTGCCACAGGTAACGTGCCCATGGCAGCAGGGACGGCCAGCTCTGCAAGCCGAGGGTTTGTGGAAGGACAGATCCGTGGGGTGGCATCAGAACCGGGCAAGACTACCAGCTGACGCAATAAACCCTGGGTGGAGTGTAGAACCAACAGAGTTGCACTGAGTAACATGCATTCATGTTCATGTAGTGAGTGCTCTAAGGGAGTAAGAGGTCTTACTGAAAATAATCCTTTCCAGCGCTTCCGGTTGCCGATGTAGATCCTGGTACCTCTTGTGTTGAGGTCGGCCGGGAATGGCTTCTTATGAACCCTGTAGCACACACACACACACACACAGAGAGAGAGAGAGAGAGAGAGAGAGAGAGAGAGAGAGAGAGAGAGAATATCAGCAAAGTTCTATTTTTGTCAGGTGACTGTTTGAAATGCTACACAGTTACAGTATAAACAGATGAATCGGAATGTCATCACTGCATGACTGTTCACTCACAGCTCCAGAGGCATTCCACAGTCTATGGTCAGGGTGGCGTGCTGCCCGCTCATAGCCAGTACCACCGTGTGCCAGTCCCCGTCGGCCAGGTGCACGCGCCGGAAAGCCAGCCGCTCCTTGCCCTCTGAGCCCTGGTATACGAAGTGGAGGCGCTCCTTGGACAATTTCATGCCCAGTAGGAGCTGGTTGCTGTTGTCCTTCACCATTGCAAAAATGTATTCACTCATCTAAGGGAACGGGAGAGACAGGAGAGGAGATGGTTGTGTATGTATGTGTGTATAGTGGCTCAAAGTGTTCGGCATGGATTTTGATGAAATTGTCAACGTGACAACGTGGCTATGAGAAGAATGATTAAGTTATGGTGGTAATCCGGAGCACCATCTGGAATTCGTAATGTGTTTTTGATCCTATTTCCTCAGAGGTCTGCACTCTCTGCTTAATGTAGGGATGATTTAGGTCCCATTCTAGTTTATACTCACTTTTGGTGTGAGGCGATCCACCTTCATGGTCACGACGACAGAAAACTCAGTGGGGAAGTTCTCACAGTTGATGAAGATCTGCGAGGAAGGGAAGCTGAGGGCCCGGAGTGGGCCGGACAACTGGGCTCCTCGCGCCCCTCCATCCTGGACCAGACGCACCCCTGTGACGGCCTGGCCGCCCTGCGGGAGCACGCGGGACAGGAAGTCCAGGGGCAACAGGTCTGCTGAGGCAGGAGATGAGTCCTTTATCTCTACATGACTTCCTCCCTTCGTTCCCTCTTCCTCCTCCACCATCTCTACTGATGCTGCTGCAGCTTTATCTAGTCTACCAATGCGGCCTGAAGCTCCATGCTCTTCAAGTCAGCAAAGGAGAGACAATAAAACGGACTTACTTTTTCTTGTTACAGCTACAACACAAATAAATCCAAATTTTCTTGTTACAGCAACAACACAAACAAATCCAAATAAACCCAAAGGATGCATCATACATAACACACATATATATTAAGTAACATCTGTCTCTTGACCTTTCTCTTAAGGAACATATCTCTATGATTATCTGATTATCTTCAAATAATCTAACCTAAACAAATATAAAGCCATCTGATATATTCGCTCATAAAGATACGGGGGCTGTTACGGGTACTACTGTAGTGTGTAGGTGGCTTGGGCTAGTGGTCAGACTGTTTGGCTAAGGACTTAATGAGGGTCTAATCATCCAAATCTTGTAAGGAGACAGAAGCACTGTGCCCTTTCCACATCAAAAACCCAGAGATGGGGATGTCCCGATAAGTGCTCCTTTCATCTGGGAGGCTGGGAAGGATTCAAAAGCTTTCAGGATTTTATGGCCCTTCATTCAGGTGTCAGTGTGTGCAGAGGGGACATCAGCCGGCCCCATATCGCTCTTTCCATTCATGCAAATGGACCCCCATGCAAAACATAGCGATGAAGGGAGAGAGAGAGATTAAAGAAGGAGAGAGGGAAAATAGTAAGGGATGAACAGAGAGAGAGAGAGAGAGAGAAAGAGAAAGAGAATATAGCAGGCGAGATATGGCCAGTAAAAAGTTTCTTGGCTGACTAAACTTGAAGGAATTCATAACTCACAGAACTAAATCAGGTTATATTATCAAATATAGGATCACCAATTCTTACTAATACTATTTTAATAACTAATACGGTAGCTATAATATCATACATTTGTATTTGGTCATATAATACAGAAATTGTCGACAGACTTTGCACTCTGTCCAGGTCATTTACTGTATGTTGACACAGATTTATAAAAGTTCAGGTTGGGTATCAAATTTCAGTGGTAACATAAAGATGTGAGACTCATAACAAATTTCATTAACATAGTGCTATTTTTAAACTCAAACGAAGTCAAAATGCTTGCTTTCATTAATACCCTTTGAGTTCATTTCAAAGCAGATCTTTCTGTTGTTGGTAGACATTGATTTAATGAGTGGATATGAGTGTGTGGTCAAAGTGTTTGATTTATATTTCCCTCCACAGTAAATCAAAGTGTGTCTGGAGGTGGGGAAGACCCAAATTGGATTGAGTTTCAAAGGACACAAAGATATTAACCACACACTGCTCATCTTTTATCAAACAATGTTGGGGGGTTGACAACCTATTCCTGAAATCTTCACACTTGGTTTAAACAACTTAATAGGCTTTATGGAAAGGAATGCGCGCACTGCAATACACTATTCAACACTTTGTCGTGCATTAAGAATACTGTGTATTGCTCACTGCTGAAAGCTGCTTTGGTCTGTGTGGTATATAGTCTTTCTGTCGCACAAGTGCTGTGAACAAGATTTTTCACACTAATGCATATATCTCTCAGTGGAATGTAGCCCACAGGCAGTTCCCGAGGTTGGAGCAACACTTCATAATGAAGTGATCACCACCATTAGGGACATCCCACTGAGACAAGAGCGTGAAGCACCCCTCCTTAAGCCCCCCCCCCCCCCCCAACCCCCTCGCCCGCCTTTGTTATACCTCCAGGGTAATTGTGCCCCCCATCCGCACACACACACACACACACACACACACACACACACACACTGTTGGTCACTCTAGCCCATAATACTTCACCCAAGTATTCAGAGTTTATAACTTTCCGTCCATCCTGTGACCATACCAACCCCCACACAAGTCTTGGTCCGCGCTGTCAAAGCATGCGCTGTCAAAAGTTAATAACACTCCTTCCCACAGCCTAAGCCAAGCAGAAGAACAGGAGCTTCAGGGGCCATTACGAAATTAAAATGTTCATTTTATTTAATTAATATTAATATTACATTTATTGATTAAGTATTATCTAGGTTCCTGAGTCTGTAGATGTTTTTCTTTGCATCATCACAGCTCTAGAATACTGTGTATGAGGTGATAAAGGATTTTTATTTTGTTTGGATATATACAGTAACATTATGCTTAAATAGTGATACAGGCATTCTACTTCTGGACTTAATATACAGTAGCATTTTATAAGCCTACTGGCACAGATTTTTACAAACTTTAAGTGAACTAAATTGTGTTAAGGGAAATGTATAATACAGTTACAATAAATTATAGATCATGGCATCACAAGGCATCACGGCATCAAAGACTGTCCTTTTAAAGTTATTCAACTAAAACTGAAGTGTTTATACGGCATTCATTTCTGTATGCTCAGAGAATTGTTTCTAAGCTTGAATTCTAAGGACGTATTCCTATGTGATGGTTCATTTTTTCACAGGAGGGATCTATAACTGGTCAGATGGATTGGGAGATCTCTAGCTGAAGTGAAAGAGAATGACTCACGTCCTCAACTCATTTTTGTTCAGGAGGATGTGAGGCTCCGAACAAAGATAAACAATCACTTCAACAGGATCAAACCTTATCTAATGTGGGGGATTTTATGGTATGAGGAGACAAGTGTGAGTCTGTGATAAGAGTATAATGTGTTCAAGTGTATGTCCAGGCAACGAGAATACAATGCTATTAGTCCACTCTCTTTTATAAATAGTTAAAATGATCTTTGAGTTGCTAAAATCTTATCAAAATATTAATTGCATGTCCGACTTGTATCGAAAATATATCTCAAAGGTGAGTAACCTAACAGAAAATGAGGATAGAAATAGAGAAAAAAAGTAGATGACATACCGGTGCATGGTCTCCATGGCAGGGCACCCAAAACTGCATCACCCACAAACGAGAGAAGCGTGAGGAAGAGCAGCATCCTGTGAAGCCCCATCATCTGGGAAGTTCTTAGTGGCCCCATTCTCCCCCAAGGTCCCCCTGAATCAATGCAATAACTCCTAATAAAGTCCAACTGTGACTTCACCTGTCAACACCGTGACATCTAATTTGCAGAGAACGTTCCAGAAGTGCAGGTTGCGTTTTGTTGTTTTGCTTCACTGGGCCACCACGATGAGCAATAACCCATGTCCCAGTGATCCCCCTCCCCTCAACAGGTCAAACAAACATCAGAGAAAGACTAACAGTCAAACTTATGGTGCATGTCTTCCCTTCGCCAAACTTCATGTTCCAACGCTAAGACCCTTCTGGCTTTTGATGGTCTTTCAGAAAGTCTTGTTTGGTCTGCTGAAGACCTGCTGAAGACAGCAAGAAGGGGGCTTCTTCCTCTTGTTGTTCTTTTTCTTCTATCTCTTCAACTTCTCCGATGCCCGGCACAAAGAGACAACACTATGCCAGAACTGAAGCTGTGTCTGCTGTGTCCCTCTGGCAGAAGCCTTCAGCTCTAATCATTAACTTGTTTGTCAATGATCAATGCCATAGGGCCGCCATTAGACTTACTATATGTCCTTCTGAAGTACTGTATGCTACTGTCTGCCTCTCGGACAGCTGTCACAAGGGTTGTCCTTCTTGTCCAGTCTTCAGCCCAGCAAATGCAGATACTGTACTTACAGCCAAGTAAGCATCATGGTGAGAATGTTGCTGTTGCTGTTTTTCTTTGACCTCTTAACTGAAGTTTGTCAGAGCTCCATGAGGGTGAAGTGGATAGAGAGGGAGATAGAGATAGAGAGAGTGGAGAGAGAAAAAGAGAGAGAGAGAGAGAGAACGAGTGACTACGCTAGCTGAGTCCAGTGAGAGGGGAGAGATGTGAGCTAGGGGAGGAGGGAGTCAGGTATTTAGACAGACATTTAAATGAGCCCAGGCTGGAGAGGTGGGGTTGTGGGGAGGGAGGGAAATGCAAGGGAGAGAGAGAGAGAGAGAGAGAGAGAGAGAGAGAGAGAGAGAGAGAGAGAGAGAGAGGTTGTGCGTTAGTGGAGTGTTAGCAGAAAGAAAGAGGGATAACAAGAGGAAGAGAAAGAGAGGAAGAGATAGATAGCGAGGAGAGATATGGAAGGGTATGCAAGTCTTTATGTGACAGACAAAAAGGAAAAGGCAAAAAAGGAGAAAGGGAAAGAAGGACAACTAAGGAGAGAGAAAAGGAGGAGCAGGGGGGAAAAGGAGAAAAAGAGAGAACAGATAGATAAAGAGGGTATAAGGAGTGTTTCATCAGGTGGGATTCAAAAAGCTCACCTCAGCCCGGCAGGGAGGGGCTGGCTGCTACTGTATGATCTACGCCTGTCCTCACAGTGAACTAGCGGTGGAGTCGGACGCTCTCGCAGCCACATGCTTCCTCTGCCTGGGGGACACACTTGTGGTCTGGCACAGCTTACACCTCCTCAGGCGCAGGATCACCTGCCTCTGGAACAGTGCTACTGCAATAAAAATACTCAAACTTCTGTCTTTCACCACTGCTCTTTTCCCTCATATACAGCAGTGATGTTCTGTCCTGTTCTTGACTTGTGTGTCAGTTTGGATATAACATCCATTCCCACCATGGAGGAACCTGGGTGAAATGCTGAACTCTTTCCTGAAGGATCTTGTTCTCTGCACGGTTTTACTGAAACTCTCAGGTCTTCTTTTAACGTTTCTCTCTTTCACATTCCAGAACATTCTAAGCCACAGGGGTCCAATACTCCTGGTGACTACTCTGACATCCACTAATGTTCTCTTCTTTTCAATCTTTGTGGTTTATTCACAGTGTCAGTAGTTTTCAGTAACTTATACCGAAAACATTTGAATGTTTTCAATGTCTTTTAGTCAGCTATCTGATAGAAAATGAATAGAAACGTGCATTTTTTTTCCTAAGAGAAAAAAACTCTGGTTAGCTTTTGGTTATGAAAACCTATGTGGGATTAGGCCAAGCGCACCATCACATTGACAAAACACAGGGTCATCTTAGTTCTGTGGCCTTACGAAATGGTGACAGAGTTTTTACTGCAGGTGTGGTCAGGCAGACACACTTCCACCACTCTTGCCTAATCCCTCCCTTCTCCATCAGGAACGTGCCACTCTACTGATCTCCATGTAGCTTAGCGGAGTAAAGTACAGGGAGCTGACCAAATTAAGGAGGCGTAAAGCACACCTGACCTCTCCTTAGCGGAATGCTTCTGTCCCATTAAAGGTCTTGGGCTTCAAAGCAGACATGCCAAGCACTTCCATTAGTGACATCATGTGTGCCGGACTACAAAAACACACAAACTCTAAACCACTATACTTGTCTTTTTCTCCGGGGGTTTCTCTTGTTTGACACACACGATATTTGTGTGGGAGTGAGTGGCAAACAGAGAAAGAGAGAGAAAGACGAAAGACTAAGAGAGATTTCTGTTAAACTCTGTTAAATTTAATATCCTGTTTAAATTGGAAATAACATTGAATGACAGCTGTATATCATTGATTGTGTGCTATAAAATACATTTGAAGTTGTTTGTATGTGCATGTCAAAGACAAAATCAATGTAGCAAAACAAAACATCTTCCCACAACCCACAGCTGTCATTTGATCCTTCAGAATTCACTTGAATTCTTTGTGTGAGATAGAGTACTGTATATCTTTGTGTGTCACAAAGAGCGAGCGAGTGAGAGATAGAGAGAATGAAAGAGAGAGAGCAAACAAAAACAAACAAACAAAAAAAGCATGCTATACTTTCCCCTCCAACCTTCAAGATTCCTTCCTTCTCGCCCTGCTTTCATGTCAGTCAGGCAGGCAGCCCTGGAGAGTAGCAGTGCGCTGGCTTATCCCCTGATAATGGAGCCAGTGCTTGTGGCCTTCATGGGGGGGATTCCATGGATGCTTAATCCCCCAGAACAAGGAAGTGGTGACACTGCTTTGACTTCTGTTTTTTTTACTCACCTGACTCTGATCCCCTTGTCGTGTCGTTTATCATTTACCTGTGTGCGTGTGTGTGTGTGTGTGTGTGTGTGAGGTGAGGGAATCCTCTGCAAGACAACCGTGAAATCAGGGCCAGATAGACGTAAATGTAACCATGGTGAAGTAAACTCATGGTCAAACAAATATGTCTAGACAGGAGGAAAGAAGAGTTGTTTTGGAGGACCGGACCATGCCAACCTGAATGGAGGTTCAGTGATTTACACACACACACTGCTCCACTCACTGGGAGCTGGAGCCCCTAACTCTTGAGTGAAGCGCTCACTAGAACAGAGGTCTCTGCTGCTGAAGTTCTTTGAAAGCTGCTAAGCCGTGTCTGTTCGCTCGCTTGGTCCCCCAGGCTGAAACTGGCTTTGATTTCTGTTTGCGTGTCATTATCAGTTCGAGTGAAGTATCAGACATGTTTGGACAGGGAAACCGGCTATCCCAGATCTTCACTGCGTCTCTCTCTTTTGCTCATACACACACACAGACACACACAGACACAGACACACACAGGCCTAGGCACAAGCATGTGTACTTACAATGTCATTAGTGTCTCGCAATAACAAAGTGAACTCGGTCCATTAAGTCCGTCAGCTGATAAGAAACAACACAGCCGGGTCTTGTTGCAGAACTTCATTTTGATAATCACCCCATTGTAATTCTTGACGACAGTCAATGAAAGGTGCCATACAAATTTGGTGTAATTGGAGATCCAATTTGAAAGACCAGGTTGCGTAGGGGATTTGTGTGAGGGCTTGCCCACGTGAGATAAGAGAGAGAGCAATAGTGAGGATCAATGGAAGAAGAGGGATTGTCTGTGTGTGTGTGGAGGAGGTGATCAGAGGCTATACGTTGACATTGTTTTCTTAGCGTCGGCGGCGCTAAGCAGTGTGTGGGCTTGAATGGGAGCCGACACAAGCCACTGTTACAGGGAGCTCCGTACTAGGGGACATTTCCCTCTTTTCAGATTCTATGATGATGACTGTCGTCATCGCTAATACCTGTGGCTCCACACACTTCAAAAGTGTCAAGGTTTCCATTGCTAGTTTTACATTATCATTATAAAATACTTATTAAAGAGCGATACAATTAAAATAGTAATTTATAAGCGTTTAGACTATAACAAGTTCAAAAGTGAAACTAAAAAAAAAAAAAAAAGACATTTTGATGGAGTGGTTATATATCAGCGAGGACATGGGGAAACCAGGAAACAATTAAACTAGATGAAAACTCCTAGACTGCCAAGATAAATATGGAAGTCAAGCCACAATCTCCTATCACTTCCCACACATTAAACCCCGTCAGAGAACATCTCAGTGACATTTGTGAATGGCAGTCAGACGAGGGCAAGCCCATAATTAATTTATGGACTTTAAAAAAAGTCTAGTTAGTAAATTATTCAACTATTCAATACATTAGTTATTTATGTTGCTGGGAAAACAAAAAAATGCCCTTGTCCAGCGCCACAGTAAATCCTTAACTTGGGAGCTAACACTGAAATGTCTGCACACTCATGTGTGACATGCAACATGCAAAACCGAGATAAAATATAGAAGATCTGTGAAATCCATAAATAAAACACAATCATGACATCACCACTCTCCAGCACAGGACTTTAATTATCATATTCCTGTGCCACATGCCAAAAATATAGACACACAAAAATCATGATTTCTCATCTGCATTGGTCTGCATCATTAAAACTATAACTCTGAAGGATTTCTCCAGATACATCTGATTTCTCTCGCTCTCTTGTCTGAAGTCTGAAAACTGAAGGTGAGTTACCTTTCACCCACCATGACATCCTATTGGAAGTCAAACACTAAGGCATTTCTTACAATCACAGGGTATATACACACACCTTAGTGTAGTCATTTGCAGTTTGACAAATCAACCCATTCATTTTCTGATTGATTGATCAACCCATCTAGCTCAGAATGAGAACTTCAAAGTGAATTTATGTCATTTCTAAAATGATTCCAAAAAAGACAGGCTTTGTTTAAACGAGACTGGTGTTATCAAATTGTAACAAACATTGGTAACCAAAAAAATACTGTCGAAATGAAGCTCTGAAGGTCAGTCAGGAGAGATGAAGTCTCCTCCTGCATTACTACTCTTGGCTATGCATTGTACTTCCTTTATCTACTCATCTCCAATCAGCTGAGATTAGCTAATCAGGCATCTATTTCCCAAAAGCATAAAGTTAGCAGCTATGTTGCTCGCAATGCAATTTCCCATTGCCAACGAACTTAGCTGCTAACTAGTTAGCGACTATGCTTTTGGGAAACTGGCTGGGGTTTTCAAGATGTTTTATTGTGCTACTAGCATCCTAACATGATAGTCTCTGTCACTTTATACATTCTTTGTTTTAGATATACAGGTATGGGTGTAGCACAACAGTGCTTTTGGCAAAAGAAAGCAGTTGTTGTTAATAAAGTTTGAAATGCCGTTGCATGACTGCAAGGCAATTGCACATTGCCAACCAACTATGGTTTTTGGAAACAGATGCCTGGATGTGTGTGCCTGATTCGAGTTCAATTTGTGTTGTGTTTAGTCAAATTGGCACGCAATGGTCAATTGAGAGGCATTCTGGTCAATAACCCCCAATCTGTCTAATGTCTTAACAAAGCTCTACTTCTCCAACCCTGCAAACACACACACACACGCACGCACACACACACACACACACGCATACGACTGCACTGACAAACACACACACACCAACTTGTGTTTGCAAACAAACTTACACATACATACAGACAGGCATACAGACTTACATAGACCCATACACACTTTAACATGGTATGCACCAAGTCTAACACACAGGCAGTGTTTTTTCCCTCCTCACCACCCTGGAATCCCACAGACCCCACGTTAACCCCCCGGGCACCTAACTCCTACTCCCTAAACCCTCCAGCACTGCCAACCCACCACCCAACCCCACCCCACCCCACACAACCCCACCCAAGACAAAGCCCTCTGCCAAACACCAGTCCAGTCCAACACCCCTCCCTGTAAAGGTGCCTCCACACACACACACATACACACACACAAACACATCAAGTGTGTGATGTGTGGAATGATGAGAACACAGAACAGGTCAGTCATGTTCTCTCCTGGTCAGACAGAGGGGGGGGGGATCCCTTGTTTTTTTCAGAGTCTATGTAGAGAAATAACCCCATCGAAAGAGATGTTTGGTGACCAGGAAACAACAACAACAACAACAACAACAAAAAATAAAGAAACAAACAAAAGAAACCACAAAAAAAAGAAAAGAAAAGAAAGAAAAAGCATGTATGTAAAGTGCGCTGTTCCGTAGAGGTAGGGGAGGATCATAACGGCAGCCATGTTGAGGGACTGAATGTCTTTAGTTTTGACTTTGTCTTCTACAGGAAGTCTCTTTTGTTGGTTTCCTTCGTGCCACTTGTCTGTCCTTGCTGGACCGCTCTGTGGTGGGGTAGGGGAGGCGGTGGGGAGTTGTGGTGTTCCTATCACGGAGGAGGAAGAGGAGGAGGAGGAGGAGGAGGAGGAGGAGGAGGTGGGAGGGAGGGGGATGAAGAGGGTGGGCAGGATGGCTTTACAAGCCCAGGGACTTGCGCACAATCTGCTTGGCCAACCTGTAGAACTGCTCGCGGTCTTCACGCCACATCTTCGAGGCGTCTACGTTGGCTCCACTCTCATCGTTCGGTTCTGAATGGGGATAGAAGGGGACAGATGGATCTTTTTAAGATCTTTCCGGAACTCACTGTGACCATAGCAGGCCTTGTAAGGTGAAATACCCCATTGGTACGGATATCTGAGACATGAAAGCACTCTTATTACACATATTACAATATATGTATACAGACTATATACTATGGCAGTGGTTCTCAAAGTGTGGTCCGGGGACCACTGGTGGTCCGCAAGCAAGCTCAAGTGGTCCGCGAGTTGATTACCATAAAAATATGTGAATTTAGTTTGTGTGTCATTACTTGAAGGCCAAATATTAGTTGTTCACTGAATATAAGAGGCAGATCTGTAATTCACTGGTTATTTGAAGTGCCTACTCTATAAATGACTTGTTTAAAGGGTAGCAGCATGTGGCGAGGGGGCACGAGGGCAGGTGGTCCCTGAAAAACATTTTTTGGGCAAAGTGGTCCTTGGTCTGGAAAAGTTTGAGAAACACTGTACTATGGTATACTATAAAGGTTACCATACCCAAAAGGGGTTTCAGGTTCCTTAGCACATCCAGGGGGTTTTGTAGTGGGGTGTTGTTGAGGAGAATTGCATTTTAGGGGACAAGAGATGCCCGTGGCCACTGGTGCATACTGCATAGGGCTCAGGATTTGCTGCTACGGCCCTGGGCACCTCAACCGTGGATGTGGGCAAGGAAGAGCAGCGTTCAACCACTTCCCAGCCCACAATTTCCTTTCTCTGCAGGCATTGAACCAGCCACCCCTCAGTGTTAAGTCCTAGGCCTTAAACAATTAGACAAGGCTGCCCACATTTAGTACAGGTACCTGTGTGCAGCTAACTACAGGTTTGAATTAAAAATGTAGGGAATGCCATAAATACTGTGGGGAGTACTGTATATAGGAAATATCTGTGCAATGCTAGAGGACAAGAGCTTAACACCCATTTTTAATCTCAATGGGTTTTTTCCTGGTTAAATAAAGGATAAATAAAAAGAAATAAACAAAGTTTCTATCTTTATGTGAAGAACTTTCATGAGTGGCCAAGCGCCTGACCTGCCAGCATGCTGACCACGGAGAGCAGGATCTTCTCCACGCTCTGAACAGGGCTCCACCGCTCGGCGCTGCTCTCGTAACCCATGGGGTCGTCGCCGGGGGCGTGCAGGATGGAGATGCACACGCGGCCGTCTGGATAGACTGCGGAGAAGAAGAAGGGGAGGAACGGTTGGCTTAGCGAGGACTGACGTGATGACAGATTTAGGGAAAACCTGATCATTTTTTCCGATGCATGACTTCCGACATTACTTCCGATGCCTGTGATATCTACTTGTTAGCTGGCGGCTAAGGTTATTCTGGGAGAGTTTTTTTTTTTCAATGCAAATACATTATGTGTTTGTGCACGCATGTACAGGTATACAGTATATACACACAAACAGACAAGTGCACAAACACACAAGTGCACACACACACACACACTCTCTCTCTCTCTCTCACACACACACTCACTCACTCACTCACTCACAACATCATTCACAGAGATATTAGTTATGCAACAGAGAAACACATTATAAATGCAAATTGAGTTAACAAGGTAACAATGAATACTATTTTACATACAGAATCCTCTAATATACATTCAGCAGTTGCCGCATAAAGACATCACTCATCACAGGGGTGGAAATGGCCAACAATTAATGTTATCTATGACTACCTCAGGATACTCTTGCAGGACAGCAGGCACAAAAAAAAAGTGACAAGATTTTCCACACACACACACACACACACACGAAACCAACTTCACACCAAATCATTGCGGCCTGTGCCGGCTGCGAGGGCCACAATCAAAGTGCCGTTGCCGCGGTGATATGAGCCACCCACGGTGAGCGCGTGGCAGATGCTATCTCCCATGCCTGCGCTCCGCTCCACTGCACACTGCCGGGGGACACGGATCCGGATCTGGCAACCCCTGCCGAGCTGATAATCGCCCCTGCCTCTATCGCTGGCCAGAGTGCTGCTATCTCCAGGCCTAACAGGAAGGACTTTGTCTGGGCGTACTTCCCTGACAACGCTGCCTTTCCACACAATAACCACTGGAGGACTGATTAAGTTCTCCTTGGATCCTTCAGCTTGGCAGGAATGTGAAGTTATACATTACGCAGCCTCAATGTTTCTAGTTGCTGCAGCTTGCTAACATGTTCAAATGCAAGCCTCCTGAATGCTAAATCAGCCCCTTTAAAAATTATTGTGTGGTCTCACTGTTTATTTAATTAACACCATCATGAACAGCACCTCCCCAAGTTTATTTGGTGTGCGTCAACTCCCCTTTACAAGTCCTAATTCAGCCCAAGCACAAGACTGTGGACAGGACCCAGTGTACTGACCTACAGATAGAGAGGCTAGTGTCTGGCTCAGCAGAGGAACAGAGCTTTGGGTCTACCCTCTGCTCTGTTAGCTACAATAGCCTAGTGATTCATATTTCTGGGCCTCGCATTACTTCAGTTGTGAAACCTTAATGAAAATTTTATTCTGAGAGTAATTTTTTCCCTCCAAATGCCACCTTCAACATTTTCACACAATGGTTGACTACAAACCAAATATTTTTTGACATCTTTGGGAGAATATTTTGTTTAGATAGATATTTAGATATTTTGTTTAGATACCATGGAATGTTCCAACGGCAACCTTGCGAGAGCAGCTACAGACACCAATAATCAAGCACCGGAATGGCAATTCTAAGTTCAGCAAAACGTGCAATGAATTATGACTGACATTCTACAAGGAAGTGTGGTAAGCACATAACCTGGTAGATCAGACCCCTTTCGAAGTAGCCTGGCTATCACCAAAATAAGAGACCAATCTATATATTTTCTCATAACGGAAGCGTCGTTGACGCTTGCCCAGAGCTGTTTATTGGGCTCTATCGTAGCTAGACGTCAATCATAGCGTCTGTACGTAGCTCAGATTCAATACTAGGGCCACCAGGTGAAACAAAATGGAATCAAGTGCCATGCTAGTCCCTTTTTGTTCTGTGATTGGATACCTAAAGCAGGGGAAAAAAATCAGCCATGATCACCACGCTGCTTTACAGAGTGAAATGACATAGAATGTGCAAAGCATCATGGGTACTCCCAGGCTACTTTTTTTTTTTTTTTCAAAGATATTTTTTTGGGCTTTTTGCCTTTAATCAGATAGGACATTATAGAGATGACAGGAAACAAGTGGTAGAGAGAGATGGGGTGGGATCGGGAAATGACCTCGGGTCAGAATTGAACCCGGGTCCCCAGAGTAATGGTCTGACGCTCTAGCCACTGAGCCATGGCGCCCCCATCCCAAGCTACTTTTTGAAGGATATTAGAAGCAAACCGAAGCCTATGGACCTGAAATGCAGTACTGAGCATAGGTACTATGCATCACTACAGTAGCCTGGCTAGCAGGAACTTACTGTTAGGGTGGAACATGTCACAGGTAAACTTCATCTTGGGGGGGCTGAGAGGGTAGTCTGCAGGGAAGCTGAGGATGGCAGGAAACACTCCACCTTCGAAGCAGGTGTCTTCTGGACCCCTGACGATCAAGAGCATAAGCAAAGCAGATTATTCACTGGCTTGTGTGTTATGGTTACGTTCTTCAGTCATTTCTATTATGTGATCAGAGCTGTGGCCTCTACCATTCCTGCCAGGTCAGTTTACATGAAGTGATGGCTTGTCTCATGTGATGTAGTGCTGTTTGCATTTTAGAACAGGATTTATTTTTCCTGAAGGAAATGTATCCATTTTTAATTCATTAAGATTAGGACTGTTGCTTGATTTGTTAAAATTATACAACAAATACATTTCAATTTATACCTTTAACTCCTAAACTTTTGGTGCATAACTCTTACACCACAGAGGATGACTGTTTTAAGATACAACACCAGATGATGAATCAATAAAGAAGCCAAGAGAAAAACAGAAGATATATTTAAAAAAAAAAAAAACAGAATCAGCTATGCGAGTCCAAATACCGAGCGTGTTTTAAACTGGTCTCACCCCGAGGTGAGAGTACGGCATGAACCCTGTAGTAAGCCATTATGGTACCGGCCCTTAATCCCTCATATTAACTTTTATTGCGGTCATGGAAACTAAACTGCACAAGCCAAGGGCCAGGCTAGTGTTTCGCCTTTTGCCCACCACATCTGGCAACAATGACAGCGGCGCACATATTAAAGGCTTACCCAGGCATGTTTTCACAAGAGATTTAAAAATATTGTATGTTTTGGAAATGCAATAAAATCTGCGGCAGAAGGTATTAGGGGAAACTTGCAGGTGCTCCTGAGGGGGGTCTATATTACACCCCTTAGGGGGGTGGGCTGCAGAAGCTGAGTGGTAGTGATGAATGGAGCAGGGGGTATAACATCAGCAAACAAGAACAGGGTAAAAAAAAAAAAAAACCCATCAACTATATTTTCTCTCCTCACAAATTGTAGCACTTTTGAACATTTCATCTAACTGAACTTAGATACCTGACATGATATGTCAGTGGCTGATCTGTCCACACAGGTTAGGGGAAACTCTGACAGGTACAGTATGACTTGGCGCTGAGCCATCTTTTAAAAAACATTTTGTTGCTTTGTAATATTTATGAGGATGGGACATCCAAGGCTGAACCTAAACCAAGGCCTATATCAAGCACTGGTAAGGCCACCATCAGACGGATATTTCCAGCACATGGAAAGTGCACAAATTCCACAGCGATCAATCTTGGTGTGCATTTAAAAGGCAAATCCAGCCAGTGTTTACTTTCCACTTGATCTGTCCATCAATTGGTTGATTTTGGATCGACACGGGGCGTTTATCTGGACACATAGGGGCCCAATCGCTTTGACACCATCTCACTTCCTTTGCGGTGTCGTACACCACACAGCTGGGCCAGAGGCCCGGCGATCACCTTCTGTTCCTTGTTTGGACTGGCAGGGATCTCCGCTTAAACAAACACTTAAAATGTATCCACAAATCCATCAGTCCATCAGATGGTTGACCGCAGGACACAAATGAGACCGCACTATCAGGGCTTTGACTCGATCGCTATCGGCTCAACACAGATTGTCTGACAATGATGGGAGTGCCTGGCCCATTTTCAAAAGAACAAAACCTATTCCTGCGTGTCAATCAAAATAATGATTAACCCTTCTGTTTTCTTTTCCCTAACTACCATCGCTAGGAATACATGATGGAGCATAAATGGTTTGAATAGAATTAACTGGACATGGATAGTAGTGTATTAAACACAATTCCCCCTACAGGGCAATGTGAGAACAACAGTGACGGACGTGCTTGAAATGATCAGCTATTTTGCCAAATTGCAATTTCTTTACTGTTTATCTGCTATATTTTTCTTTTCAATCAGAGGTGAACCAATTTGTCTGTTGTTTTTAATCAGGTTCTTGTGCAACATCCACACACGAGCCAACAAGAATGACAACAAGAGCAAAAACAATTCAGTGAACCTTTGCCTGAGTTTTTTTTTTTTTAACACTGAACTGCTCCAATTTTTACTGTGCCAACTATGAAGCTCAAGTTAAGAATAAAATCCCCTCCATGCAACCCGACTTGCTCAGGTCTGGAGGGTACAGGGGGGAAAGTGTGGCAAATGGGCCTACCTAAAGACCTACAAGAATTTAAGATTGTAGCAGTGACAAAAAATAAGACCTGCTAAAGTAAGACTCCTACCACATGTCACAGAACAAAAAACATACTTACATGATTAAGGCCTCCCACTCAAAGAAATTCTCCTCGTTTACTGGGCCTGTCAGAAGAGATGGAAACTACAATGTGAAATACCCAATGTAAATATAAAGACCCTGCAGAAAAAAAAACAATGAACCAGTTCATGCTGGTGGGTGGCTTTAGCTGGTTTTGGCCAGGCTGTTTATTTTATTTCCAGCTCTTGCTGGTCTTAGTGGACTAGCTAGAGCCATAGTCAATCAAGGGCTTGCTAGTGTGATCATCTTAGGAAGCTGGTCATGTTGGTCTAACCAGCTATTGTGAGTGTGTTGGGAAACCAGCCAGCAAACTTCCAGCTTCTGCTGGTCAAACGGGCTGGTTTACAAGCCAAAGCAATAAACCATCATAGGTCATCATTGGTCAGGCTGAGAACCCTAAATAACATGTAAATCAATTCCTTACCAGCAACGATTCCTTCTGGTGGGTTCAGAGTCAGTTCTGCCACAAGAAAGAATATGATTATACCAATGCATCAACGTTGGCATTATGCTTTTAATACTACTATCTATTACATTAGGCTGACGTCTCGGAAATGTAGCCAGTTCATTCGGGAAGTTTCTCGAAGACATCGAGGACTTAACGTTACCGCACCGAATACTTAAAAAGTCGCAGCCACGTAATTAATACAGCATGAACTAGATAAACTTCAATCACACACGTAGGTGTGTCATAAATTGCATATCCACGTTAGCTTAACTTTGATGCTTGACTACACGTTGGCTACCTGGACCACCACATATTCCTTAAACAGGGAAATTGCACAATTGTGACAGGTCATCGTTCCCATACTTTATCTAACCATTTCGGCACAGCGTTTCCAATGTATATTTGAGTAGCTACGAGACATTACCACTACAATGTTAGCTAAGCGCCAACTGTTTTGTCCGTCTGCCCTCTCAAATACTTGGAAGTCAACATTATTCAAATACTTACGCTTATATTCTGCCATCAATCTCTTTAAAGCCGTGCCAGCCATGATTCGCACCGACACCTTTAAGGTTAGTCACAAACTGTCAGAAAGTTGGGGTTCTCCAGGGTGCTAAAAACAAAAAGTAAGCCAAGCTGATTGTGACTGTGGCTTACGTTCAACTTCCGGCGTAAATGTGCATTAGAAAACCCCACAGCGCCACCTTCTGGAACTCCCAAGTAGTTCTACCATTTCTCACAATCACACACAAAAAACTTACAACAAATCTGAGTACCAAACTATATTTATTGTGTACAGTAGTAAAGGACAACAAATAATGTACAAATCAGTACAGAAACATGACATAAGTTGTGGACAATGCCATTTCCCCAAAACCTCTTTCCACCCCTTCTTTGCCAACTACTTTGGAAACTGAGTGAAGCAATGCTAGAAGAGGCTGCAGAACTAGGCCTGCAACACATACATCAAGAGAGCACAATGAAAAAGCAATGCTGATAAAGCAAATGAGAATTCCCTTGAGGTTTCACAGGGACTGGGAAGAAGTGTCGGATCAAAAGCATAATTTGGTCTTACAATGTCCATATCCAACCCCTAGCCAAAAAAATGACAGGAGCAAAATTAAGCAAAAATAAAAATAAAATTCACAATCAAAAACAAAATGAACACAAAAGAAAAATACACAGTGAATGCAAAAAGAATACCTTCGTACATCAACAATTTTTTTTAAAAAGGAACTCCTTTAAAAGCAGAAGACTATTCTTCATTACTTATCTGAACACGTTCTCTTTATCAGTGTACCATCTGTTTGGGTTTGGTCCACACTCTGTGACGCGGTATTGTGTATTGCAATCAACTGCTCTATGGATGACTCGGTTGAGATAAGTCCTTAACACCTTTGCCCCTTCTCAATCTATCCCTGAATAAAGTGATTCAAATTCAACTTGAGTACAGAATACTGGAAAAAGATGTTGCTCTTCTGCAATAAAAAGCGCCTGAAAATGAGAGAGACTTTAAACATAACATAGCATATGCACAATGACAAATCATAGGCACCTCTCATACTCTTGAGAGAGCAGGGACAGGTGGCTCATCATTGCTGCCCGTCTTCTGTTGGCGCAGACAGAAATAAAAGACATGAAAAAATATTAACACAAAAAAAAAACCAAAAAAACAAAAACAAAATGGCAACAGTGTCCATATGTGGCTTGATGTTTGCCGTCAGACGCAACGCTCTGACAGGATACTCTGTATAGGCAACGCCATACTGAAATATCAGCACTGCCAATTTACACCCATCTTAGGACAAGTCATAATAGAGTAGGCAAGTCACTACTGTCATTTTGTATGTGGCAGACCAGCATTTCGTTCCCGCTGTTAATAGCAATGAGTGCTTTTACATGGACATTAAAGGGACACCAGGTCAAGAAAGCCTTCACTCACCCCATGTCATTAAACCATCAAATTAACCAGGAAGCTGGTAAATCAACCTAAAAACAGCACAAAATCTTACCCAGTGTACCTTTAATATTCTGAGATTTGGCCAATTAAGACCATATTGGAAATGTCATGCTATGTCAACAGAATATCCTGCTCATCTTAACCTGAATAAGATTATAGTCAGAATAAGACACAATCGTCATAAGATATGTGGAGAATTCTGTCACATTACCAAAGTGAGGTCAAGCATGTCATGTCTGTGTGGTCTTCAAATCTGTTACATCCTAAATAAATGACTGTGGCTATGCCTCTGCTTCCTCTGCTACCAATGAATAGCACCGGATTACAGAAATCTGCACAAGGTCAGCAGAAGCAATAATTCTAATTGGCTTTAACCACCGAGAGTCATAAGTTCACTCACAGCACATGCAGTTAACTTAACATATTGATTACAGAAGAGTTTTATCACTACAGTACACTGGTGGATAGTGTAAAGAAGATGATTTTAGGGACTAGACTATGGTTGTAGGGTGCAGTTACATCAAAATTAAATAAGTTATCTGAAACCATGGATACCAGCGCACAGTACCACTTGGGTCATTGAGGTAATTGACGTGCTGTAGAATGTCTCGTGTTTTGGTAGCAACAGCATTACTTTTACAAAACAAGACTACAGTTTCTTTTGCAAAACACTGAAATTTTACAAAGAATCGATTTCATTAATTCACCCAACCAAATGCTCCTACTGCTGCCATTTCCATCACATCCAATTTGTTGGTTTTGCTAAAATTTCATTCTTTTTTTTCATAGCAGTTTTTAAGAACCAAGAAGTGTTAGACACAGATACAGAAAAAAAGATAATCAAAACAAAAAACTACACTGTGTGACTTGCCTACTCCGTGATCTCACATACTAAAAGGGGGGGTCCACCTTTCACCTGCACATCTAGGTCAAAGGTGAGTTCTTTCAAAAAAGAAGAAAAGAAAAGAAAAAGAAAACAGGAAAAAACAAAAATACCTTAACAATGAAAGAGCGTCTTGAGGAAACATGTCAAATAAAATAGCTGAATGGACACCTCGTTTGCACCCGGCAGACTTTAGCAAACCCCTCCAGTCTGCTGTTGAAACACATCAATCGTGTCTTCATCCTCCATCTCAAGCTGGGAAAAGCAATCACAAAGCATTGATGAAATTAATAAGGGATTGACAAGGGATTTTTGTACACTAAAGATTATCCAGAATTGATCAACCTGTAGCCGCTTCACATTGCCAAGTGCTGTCAGCAGGTATAAGAATGAAAGAATTTTGTGCAACGCAGACCAAATAGCAAAACACCAGCCAACGTGGACTGATCGAGCATGAAAATCTGTTTTCTTATGCTAACACATTGGTAAGCGTTAGCTGCTAGTTCACTTGTGGTCAATGTTTTACCAAATGCTGCTGTTATTATGCCTGTGGATAACACTCAACTCTAACACAAAGAACAGGGGTATGGGCTGATCGACTCGTCAAAAAAATGCAAAGGTTCCATATGCACTTGGTTCATTTTGTTCACCAACTTGTTTTACTTTGCTCCCACTAACATATTTGCTTGCAGTCACAAGCATCCAATGACAAAACATAGCAGACGCAGACTCTAAAACCTTCTTTGCTTTCGTCAAAAAGGCATCATAATTTCATTGCAATTACAAACCTGTGCAGGCGTATCCGTTTCATTTATGGGCTGTCCATCAAACCTAAATCGGATCTGCCTTATTGACAATCCCTGAAAGACAATAGCGGAAGCATTTAGGATCCACCACCAGACCTCACCAAAGTCAGTTTTTGCAATGAATTCATACAAGTAATCATTATAACCAGTTTTACTTTCAAAATCACATGAATCTGTATCAACCTTTGGCCTCATAGAATGTCTTGATATGACTTCTGTTTTAGGACTGAGGACTGGTCACTCACCTGTCTTTCACAATATGCCTTCATTAGTTTGCTTAAAGGTGTGTGTCGTTTGATCTTGAACTGGACCACAGACCCGTCTTGCCCGGCTACCTTCAGGTTGATATGGTCGTTTTCAGTTTTCACTCCCTCCTAAAACAAACAAACAAACAAACAAACAAACCAAAAATGTCTGGATGAGCCAAAATGTCACTGGTAGATGTTCAACAGGAGTTGCTGACTTGAAAACGAACGATACTCATAATTGCACTGTGTGGGCTATGTAACAACATAAGCTCATGGCTTTGTTTAGTTTACGTTTACAAGCTCACCATTGGAGGCACACGAAACGAACCAAACGTTAACAAAGCTAACTAGTGTAGTTAGCCAAATGCGAGCCTAACCTGACATTATATCGACTTCTACAGCAGATTGTTAGTGCGGTCAGTGGAAGTTCAATAATTAAGATATCACGACCTCTTTCTACATCAGCTAACGTTAGCATTAGCAATCTTCATTCATTTCATTGTGGGAATTGCAAAGAATTGGCTTCCACAGCTGTACATAAACAAATCACACAATCGGCATTAGTAGTGGCGTTCGTTAGCCTACTTTAAAAAGCCGACCGCGCTAACATTATATTAGCTTTCCAGGTGCATAATTTTGGAGAATCACATGGCTTTCAAATGGCATAACATGGATCAACAGTAATCAACGTTTTGTCAACAACAATCTCAGTGGAAACTGCTCCTTGTTTTCCCATTAAAATAGCTTAAGGAGTTGTGTGGAAGCTGGACTTGCTTTCAAATGGCGGATCACTTTCTGTGCGGGTAATGTTGCTCCTCTCCGCTATTCTTGCGGCATTTTCTACGCCGTAGACGTAACGTGGCTGACTAGCGCCACTTCGTTTTCACAAAGGAAAAGCCGCAAAAGCAGACATAGAATTCCACTTCGATGATATTGCGCGGTAGCTCGAGACAATGGCGCAGTTTCAATGAAATAATTCACTTCAAAAATGCAAATCGGCACAAGACAATAAGGTAAGTACATGCCATTAAAGAATCCGCATACCGAAAAAAATCAGTCCATGCTATCTTCATCCGCACAAATGCGCAAAACTGACGAACCACCACACCAACGTTGCACACAACCGAAAGCCCGTTAACCTTATTGCTTCATGCTATCCATTAGACACAAAATTTCGACTTTTCACATAAGGAGTTATTAGCACTTACCTTTGGCTTTTCCTCAGACATCTCGCACTGACTTTTGAATGTAGTTATTCAAAGAATTAAAACAAGATGCGCCGTCTCCACTTTCAGCCCTCTGGTCTACGACGAGAACGCGCCTGGTCTCTTCTTCCCTCGGCGCAGATTGGACGAGACTGCATCATGTGATCGTTCCAAAACGGGAGCGCGTATACGGGAGCGCGCATCTTTTCTCGGGCACGCACATTTGCACCCGCCCCCAACAGCTATGGAGGAAATTGAGTAGCCTACACACATTCAAGGCACTCATTTTAATGACAATAGGAAAGGTAGCTATGCAAGCACATTATGGCCCCCAACTCTGTTTCTGAGCTTACTGTTATTATGGTAATATGTGAAATAATGCCTACTTGACACTCCTGGGAGAGAACAGCTATTATAACAACATCTTTGAAATCATAGGCTATTCCAATTAGGATAGCCTACGCCCACTTAATTATTCATAAAAAAATTAATTTGACATCTGAATTAAATTCAAGCTTGATTAAATGACAGGAGTCTTGCAGAATTGTGAACGGATTATGATCTCAGAGTATACAGCAAGCCTAGTTTCTGATCTGTTGACAATACCTTGAACGCTTTTATCCAGTGATATTAATTTTAGGGATTGCTTTCCACAAGAGCACTATGGCAGTATCTGAGATTTGAACCAGAAAATTCTAGGTTGTTCAAAACATTGTAGGCTAATTTGGGTTAAAATAACAGCACATTCTGCGCAGGCCTATATCTGTGATCTTGGACTAGTTGTTCAACTGTGATCCTGGATTACAAAGCAAATCATTGGATTCCCAAATCTGGATCACTTTGATCCGGATTTAAACTATTTTGAACAGCTGGCTACTATTCCCATCATGCTCGCCAGGTTTCGTAACCATGTGACAGGACATAGGCCTTGCTGAAATTGTGTACAAAGACAGGTGACAACAGCCTCAGAGGTTTTTGGGACAGTTGAAATCAGTGGCACCGAACAGCTCCATCTTATAATGTGTAGACCAGTCTGATTCTTTACATTTTTGGCACAGGTTGAGAAGATGGATCCATCAGATCAGAGTAGCAGATGGCTCAGTGAATGAATAACAGATGTGTTTTTCATTTCAGTGCTTCCAATTAGTAGTAATGAAACACACTATTAGAATCTCTAAAACATAAGTGGTTTATTAAAAATATTGGATGGCAAATTACAGAAAACTCTAATTTACAAAATTAAACTACTCTGTCCCTTTAAATAAGTCATTAACATTTTGATCTTGTTCAACATTTTAACAAAATGTTGGAGGATACAGGCAGTTGCAGACAATCACTGCATAATAGGGTAGACCTACAGTAGAAGAGTTCAGAATTGCCCATACTACACATAATCAACAGCCGATGGTGAAAAGAAGGGTTTACTGTGCAATTAGATACTGACAAAGTCTTATGAGGTTTGGCTGACAGAAGAAAGCCCACTTTATAGAGAACTATCAATATACAAAATGTTTGTCACACTACCGGTATAATGATTTACATGGTAACAGTAATGAGTCAAATAGTCTGCTTTGGGTGTCAAGAGTCATCACTAAAGGGCAAATGAATATCTTCGGTCATCCTTTTCATGTTCAACTGTTGTTGTCAAATCTAGCATAAGGGCTTGCCCTGCTCAAACCTGAGAAAGAAAGAGAGAGAGAGAGAGAGAGAGAGAGAGAGAGAGAGAGAGAGAGAGAGAGAGAGAGAGTTAGGCCTTAAGTGATTTAATACAGTAGACCACAAAAAAATACTGTATACCGTGTGGGAGAACATAAAAACTTTGTGAATCAGAGGGTAGTGTGCATTCTGGGTGCTGTAAGCATAACCGTATAGGTATTGGCAATAACATAACTGCATTTCTCATTAAGCCAAACATGGAAGCATACACAAAACATCTTATCAATTTGGGATTTGTATGTTGCCTTCAACTTAGCAGTTTACTTCAGTTCAGTATACAGTAGTTCAAGTAAGTGATGGGTGAAGTTTAATTGATCAGCCTTCCAAATACCTTCTCATACTTTTTACACAGGCTACAACAGAACCACAAGCCTTCCTGGTGTAGCAACAAAGCCCACCATCAGAGGGAGCCAACAGTGTTGCTGTTTTGTTGGGCTTGAGCATTTACCATACTGTAGTGCAGACAGCTTGTGTTCTCATGAGGATATGGGGCAGCACTGCCTATTGTTTCTGTGAGTGCTAAAAGAAAATAATGTGCCAAAGTAGCTTGCTGACAACCTCAATCTGAGATTTGATTTATTGGTGATACTGTACCTAGCAGTCATCAACTAATTTTCTGAAAAGGATCATCCACCAGTGTCAATGAGAAACAGGATCTGAACCATACTACATTTCACTATTTCACATTTTGCTTCTTGGTTCAGGATCATGTACTGTAGGTTGTTATTTGCCCTTGAGTAGGCCTAACTGTTTACAAACATGAACCGTTCCTAAAAGATTTGATGAAACAAGCGGCAACAGCTTCATGGGTCAGTAATGGTGTGAAATCCCCTCATAAGACACTGATGTATGAAAAATACTGCATAGTTTTAGTAAGCTCTACAGGAAACGCATTCCTTCCTTAATATTATCAGTTGCCTGTGAACCCTGAAAAAGTATCAAATTTCTTCAAATTCTTCTGCCGTAGCCATGGCTTTAGTATTCCACATGTGCAAAATTACAGTCAACGATGGAAGACACTCACCATATTTTTGCCTGATCTCATCATGACGCGTCCGCATCTCTGATTTTCTGTAAGACGACCATGAACATTGTTATGAATAAATGATCACAACAAACACATCAAAAACATAACACAGACCCTACTGCTGGAGTCACTGGGACCATAATACACACACACACACACACACACACACACACACACAGCAGATTTTAGGGAGGGATGCAATGTGACTTGGGTAGACATAACCAGGCTTGTTTGTGAACATCAGACCAGTTCCCTCAGAAAATGGCATGCTAGTGATCGAGTTAGAGGACATTCTCTCAGATGACAATCAGCATTCAGTGGCTGAGATGCTAGATAATGAGGTTCTCACAGTAGACACTATGGACCATTTGTTTTCTGGAAGTTAGCTCTTGTGAATTGCAGACCACTTCTTTCTGTGGGACACCTTTAGTCACATTTTGTCTTTTTTTTAATAGATGAATACCCTGAATTTTACTACAGAATTACTCCTTTCCTCAACTACAGATTGGTGCAGATGGTTGCTGTTGCAGTGGCTAAAAATAAAACACAATTCATCGCCAAAAGACAAATGCCTGACATGGATCAGACTGGCATCACCATGGCAACCACGTCTAATTTCAGGATGGCTTCCTGAATATAGGGGTTGATTTCACTGACCTTGAGTCTGATTTGACTTTTCTCTTGTCAGCCTGCCTTTGCATCTTGGCATCAAATCTTCCGGACCTAATAGGGAAAAAAGTCTGGTCTGATTACTCGTTTTCCAACTGCATTATAGTCATCTGCATTATAGTCACCTGTGATTGTACAAATTGTGACTTTCTTTCTCTCTGTATAAAAAGGAGAAATCAATATAGTTTGGTTGTGTGATGTTGCCATGTGCTGTCTGTAAGTATGAGAATGAGAAAATTTGGCCAAAGTTAGACCAAAAAGTGAGAATGGCAGTGAATGCTAACTCATGGTGAAACAAAGTTTCCAGTGCCTCCACCAGTTAGCTGGCATTTCACAAATTTGGTCGATGTTCCAACAAATTCTTATATTAACGGACAGCTTTCAGCCGCATCAAACAGCAGGTTTATTGATTGATTCACACTGGACTTTTCCTTGAATGCCTTATCAAAAATGGATGCATGAAGACGACTTCATTGGTGGCTACAGAAATCCTGTTAACCAGGACACTTTCATGAGAAGAATTCCCTATTTCAGTGGTTTGACTGCAAAGAGCGCACTAGATTTTGGGAAAATTTAGTTACATATATGGTACACAAAATTTGGTTGAGTTTCTGGTTAGAGATGCTTGTTCATGTCGACCTATTTGTCAACCTTCTCTGCCCATGTGAGTTAGATCAGATTCAGAATGAGTCATAATTCAAATATAACAATAACATCACACTACCAGAAAGATTTACATCATTGGTAGCACACTATAACTAACAGCTCTTGAAATCTATAGCGCGGACACACAATTCAAGCACCTGAGTAAGACACATACTTTGTTGCCAAGATTGTGAGTTTTGCTAAAGTCTGATAAAAGTGGAATAGCACAGCTGAACTTGAGCCAAGCTGCATCAGTAAGTAGAAATGATCCCACAAGCTGCCTGCTCCATGCAGAGGGTGTTTAAAAATGTGCATAGACATCTTTTCAGAAATACGTTCAACTAAGTCTGCTGAAAGATGCTTTGGTCATTCATTTCCTAAAAGTACAAACATATCACAGCTGAGGAGGACCTGGAACCCCTGTGTTTGTCAGTTAGATAAAAACCAAGAAATCCAAGCCACTCTTCATTTCACTTCATTGAAATGTTAAAAATAAAAAAAAATCCAAACTAAATGCACACCCTTGTTTGAGGTGGTAACCTTATAGACTTTTGTTTCTTTGTGTCTGAGGACTTACCCAGCATTCTCACACTTGCAACAGCAGAAGAGGCAGATGAAGAAGGCGATGATGAGGACTCCAGCTACTACAGCCATGGCGATGATCAAGGTTTGAAAGTTTACTGAGGGGAAAGCAGTTGTGTACAAACTTTAACAATCTATAAAGCACATAGGACACAGTTTGTTTCTAGGGACACACATGACAAAGGCTAAGATTAAAGTATGTGATCCTTGTTAGCAATTTCTTAAAGCAGAATTTTGATGAAGATTTGCTATAGGTAAATAATCTCAGACTGCAACAGTGATGTGAAAAACGGTGTTCTTAGAATTAGCTAATGAACTTGTCTGGTGTGTTTTCTTTGACTTTTGGTCTACATGATACATCATTCTGCATGGCTGTCATTACCTTTACAATCAAGAAATAAAGGGGGGGTGCTTATTTCATTAGATTAGAAAGGTATATCCAAAGACCACATCTCTGAGCAGTGTTGACTGCCAGGACAACCAAATACTTTCTACTAATCAGCTAGTCCTCCTGACTCATCTCTAGCAATAATACGATACTGGGTGTTTAACTGTTGTTTCCTTATGACACATAGTAGTATCACAACTGGAAAGCACCAAGCCAAGGCAGGAATAGTGGCTAAGAAGGTAGCTACTTACTTGAACACTGCCCCCATCGAGAATCGTTGAGTGGGCACAGAGAGTGTGGGGGCAGGATGGTGGAGACTGGGTATGTCACACATGATTTAGTTTTAATACACCACAAACACTGCAGGGGGAGAGAAAGAGAGCAGATGAGAGAGGTCACCTACAATGGTGTTCATTTAATGTTATTTATATCCATTTAAAACAATGACCTGGGCGTAATCCTGAACACGTCAAGAGAGCAAACAATAGTTTGTGTGCAGCACAATAGCGTTTCCGTGCTCAGGTTGGGATGACCTAATAATGAATCCACAAGCTACATTGTCTAAAAAATAAAGCTGGGTACTGTATATTGAAGATAAGAAGTTTCTCATATTTATACTGAAGCAATGAAGTAGAAGTTTTCCTTTATAATAAGCCGTTGGAAGACACACACACACACACACACACACACACACACACACAAAACAGCCAAGTAAACCAACAGTCCTTCCTGTTTTGTCTTATACATGAATGTCTTTTAAAAAGTGGAACTACCAAGTGATTACATAGGTCTATACAAAATGTCCAAGAGAGTGGGCTATTTTTTGACTCCACTGAAATATATTTACCTATCAGAGGGTGTGTTCATTTGAGTCAGATATGAGTGGTGCCATTAGCATGCTGACTTGAAGTCAGATAATGGTTTTGCACAGTATTTTCAAACGTGTTAACAGTTAACTTAAACCAAATTTTAAACCTGATATGTCGTGATTGTCACTATGTACCAGGAAGAGGGCAACAGTGAACGGTTTTGAAGAAATCTTCCCAAACCTGTTTAGCAGGTAGGAGCAGGGCCCTCAGCCACCTGCGACACACCCGTGGACAATCCCTTAACTCTTCAACGGCCTAAATCTGGTGACATTAGGTTCTCTCTTTTCTTTCCTTGTAAATATCTGGTTTGTATCTTTCTTTATGTCATTCCGCATGCTTGTGCAGTCACCAGCAGGATCTGATTGGCTGATCATTTGGAGATAGCATGTGATCATGGGCATGGGCATGTGTGTGTGTGTGTGTGTGTGTGTGTGTGTGTGTGTGTGTGTGTGTGCAAACAGGCAATTGTCACAGACAGTCCTGTTTTGAGATGGTACGTCATGATTAAGGTGTGTGTGTGTGTGTGTGTGTGTGTGTGTGTGTGTGTGTGTGTGTGTGTGTGTGTCCGTGTGTTTGGTGTATGTAAACATGACACTCTTGGTCTAACAGGAGAGCTATGATGCAAAGGAATGTAATCCAAAGAAAAACGACTTTTTGAAAACTCCATAAGCAGATGGAAGTTGGAGCTGAGAAAGAGAGCCATCAGCTAGAGGGGGTAAAGGAAAGGAAGGATTTGTCCCTGCTTACCGATACATTCTTCAAACATTCATCACAGCTGGTCCCATTCTTCTTCTCACAGGCTAAGGGGGAAAAGTATAGCTCTTTAAATTTACAAATAAATCCCAATACCATTAGCATTATCCAGGGCATCTCCGAGGTTTTTTCACTTTTCATTTCCACTCTGTTGCTAACAGAAACCCCCATGAGACACGCTGCCATGATCAGACCCTGGGCTCAAGCCCAAGGGGCAAGATTTGTCAACAACACAGCCCAACAAGGTGACTCTATTCTCTGTAACCACACGGAAAGAATGTACCATAGCCTACATAATGGTTGTTATTAAGGAATATTATTTGGACAAGTCCACCTGTAAAACTTGATAGTTTCTTAATCTTGTAACATTATGTAGTTTCTAAACTTGTAACCTTACAGGCACCCTCATAAATCTGGCTAATTTCATATGTAGGCCTGCGCTCATTTCTAAGCAAGATGTTTTTAGAATTTTTCATTTCAACACAAGTTAATCTGAGTAGGCCTTTTGAAACAAGTAGGCTTAAGTAGGTTAAAGAGTCCCTTTGTTCTGGCGGAGAAAACCTCCATTTGAGCAAACCCTCTGTAACCTAAGAGTAGGAAGACATTTAAGAAAAGATAGGCTATAGGCCTACATGAGTAACGTTAGATTGAATAGTTTGAGTAAATGATATTTAACAGGTAGTTTTTCATTACAACTGTGTGCAATGGATCCACACGCATAACAAATATTCCAGCCTGAGGAAGAGGATGCATTCTCAGGACTAAAAAAAAACCCCAAACAATCGTATCAATAATACTAACGTAGCGTATTTTCACGGCACTCATCGGTATAACGTTAAAATTTTACCCTCGCCAGGTGGTGGTGGTGCGGGAGTCGGAGCTTGAGTCGCCGGTGCAGTGGTGGTGGTGGTGGTTGTAGTAGTAGTAGTAGTGGTGGTAGGGGTATTTTGAGCAAATGCTGTCCCCAACGCAATAAAAGCCAGTACTATACCAATCCTCGAAAACATACTGCCGTCAGTTAAATCCCACGATATAATTTGGAAGAAGAATATCCTAGAAGCCAAACCAGACGATTCTCACTCTCAGGTGACGAACTGTTCCTGGCGCCTCCTCCAATCACCTGAAAACTTTCTCCTCAGTGCGCACTGGCAAGCGCAGAATCTTTGCTGAGGATCACATGACCTTGGCGTTATGAATGTTTTCGCTCTATCACTACTGCGATAACAGTAGCCTTACATTTCATTTTCAAACAAAGCACTCATTACTGGCTGGCAGCTTGACTTTGTATTAGACCTAGCCTATTATATGAATACTTAAAATTGTTGTTTATGAATAAAATCAGTTTGTTGGAAAAACAGTCTACTGTTGTCTTAAAACAAAGTCAAGGAATAAGGAATATCCAGGCATTTTATAGTAATTTATTGTAATTGTGTAATATTTTAAACCCATTTTTAACAGATGTACATGGATACATGAAACAAAAGTAAACAAAACATACAACATGGTCTCAGAATAACCGAAACAATTAAATTAAAATCCAATAATTTATTAAAGCATTTTGTAAAGCCAGTTACAAAAGAAAAAAAACAAAGACACAAGCACTCTCTCCCTCTCTCACAGACACACACGCAAACGCACACTCACCCACACAAACACCCTCCCTACACACACTTGTCTTTTGTAGCCTACACAAGCACATTTGTTTGGAATATATCAGTTAAATTGAACAACAATTAGGAAGAATTACATTCAGGTCTATAGGCTGCCTGCAGCTGTTATGAGACCTCAGTGTAATACTACGGTGAGAGAGACAGAACCAACAACACTGTCTTTATGGCCATTTGTGTTTACCTCTGTTTGTTATATATGTTTATGCAATATGTGTGTGCACATGCATGCATGTGTGTGTATGTATGTATGTGTGTGTTTGTGTGTGTGTGTGTGTGTGTGTGTGTGTGTGTGTGTGTGTGTGTGTTGAGAAGATAGACAGCACCTCCAAATTCTGATCCTGAGTCAGTTGATTTGGCTAAAACACTGATTGAAATGAGGAGTTATAAAGGAGGGAGAACAGACTCAGGAGCAGGCTTCAGGGGGCAAGTAGCATGAACGCAAGTTGCAGCCAAACACTGTGTACCCTTTCTCCCTCTCTCTTTCCCCATGCATTCTGGCATACATCACATTTGGCCAACAGCATCTCAGACTGCTCTGTTTTTTTCTTTTCTTTTCTTTTCTGGAGAATGAGGCCTTTCTATATCCTCATATACTGTGCGCCTTAGAAGATCACAGTGCATTGTGTTCAGTACTATCCATCTCCAGTTCCCATCCCTCTCAACCCCCCAATTATTGTGTTGTGGTTCATACAGTATAGGGAATAAGTACACAGTTCCCACACCCACCCATACACCCTGTACACCCCCAGACAACCACTCATACTGACTTTGCCCTTAAATAACATGATTAACATCAACCCACTGTGGCAAAGATGCCCCAATACACATACTCATTTCTTAATAACACCACTGTGTTCCATTATCCTTTGTCTTATTTTACTCCTTTTCTTTTTTGTGTTTCAGTAATTTTCTTTTAATATTTATATTTATATAATATATCTTGTGTTCATAATCCTCAGACACAAAAAACTTGCATTACACAGACAAATATAGTTGCATATCAAACAGCAAAACTACACAGGACAGTATTGATACTGGATACTTAGATCTATACTTTCCAAAAGAAAGAACCAAAAACCAAAGAGGATGAAAGAAAGTAAAGTGGAGAAAAGGAAAAGGAAAAATACTTTTTACAGTCACACTTGGATTTTTTTTGTTGTGATATGAGGAAGCGATATGAATGACGCAGATTGATGATGTCACTGCCCCATTTGTGCGATATGGCTGAAAAGTGTTCCTCCACTATGTTGTGTTTCATTGAGACTTCTGTTGAGAGGGGTATTACTTTAGCTTGAGCTGCAATGTTATGTTTGGCTAGATTCCCAAGATGGATGTAGATGCTTGTGTTAAGAACTTAAATGTCACACATACACAAAAACACCACACTCTTTGAGGAGGATTCTCAACTCTTTCCTAGAACCATCGAAGCATCAAACTCTGCTTTAGTGCTGGAGAGTTCTACAAAATGTTCTGCCCAGAATCCTTTTAAAGAAAGGAGGGTTCCAAACAGAGCCAACACTGTTCTAAGAGTGTAGCCTACTCTGCCTGAGGCTGTTTTGAAGGAGTTGAAGTATCCCAAACACCCCCCCACCTGCAGGTGGACATCTGAGGCAGCCGGTTTGCGTAAGGCATCAAGATACGGTTGCAGCTTTAGGCATGGGAATTCAATCCCATTCTCACTTCTTTGAAATGTCCGAAGGACACAATCCATCAGAAGTGGCAAAACATGTCAGCATCTACAAATTCTCAATCTGGATATACAAACAGCCTTCTTTTCATTGGAGCAGATAATATAAGAGTCTTAAGGTTAAGTATAGGCCTATGTTGTTGTTGTTTTTTTTTATCCTTCCTCTCTCGAAATTCTCTCTCACTCAGCCACTGTCATTTTGCCGGCTGGCTAATGTGCAACTCTGATAAGTAAATCCTGTGGTCGGCCTCTGGCATGGTGTTCAGTAGATACTTACATCATTTTCATTTCTAGTCTAACTGTTGATTTCAGGCAACACTTCAGCCAAAAAGGTCAGTCTTTAAACAAGTTTTGAAACTTTTTTTTTTAAAAGACATTGAAGATATTGAAATGAAATGTTCCATTAGGCAATGCTTTTTCTGGTCAATTGCTATCACTCTCCACATAATGAATATTGATGTAGTGACGTGGAAACCAGTGCCTTACAATTACCGATTGCTATCTCTTCTCTCAAGGTGTTCTGAATGAATAGGCCTTTGTGCCTTAAGTGCGCTTTAAAAATCATGCTCCGTCATCAGGACAAGCTCTGGAGCAAAGAGGCAATACTCTTTACCTCCACTAGAGGGCAAATTCCCAATAGCAATCCATGAACATTCTGAGTAGCTGAGACACTCAGATTGAGCACAAACTGATAACTGTATGTGTTTGCATTGAACATAATATTCCCCTCCAATACTATGTTGAGTAAATCTATAACTTAATATGGTGGCAGCAATGGCTGCTTTCACAAGCTTTGTTACTGGGGCCTCTTTTTGAATTGTAACAATACAAGTCATCTTTAAAAATCAGTGTTACAACTATATGCATTACACACAATGCGTATACAACTTCAGTATCATACGTGGTTCTTCTACATAATCAAAGCAGTCAGACAGAAATCATATAGGACTAATTCTGCCCATTAGGGCTCAGTTAATAGGCTAGTCAATGCAGCTCTTGAGCCAGCCATGGATCATTGCAGTGCTAGCATCCCTAGCAAAGGGAGGCTGTCATAATGCACTCTATACTGTCATATTAGATACATCCGTGCTCTTTTTTGTCTTTCTTTCATACTGTAGTAGTGTGATGGCACTCTCTTATGTGGCACTGACAGTGGTATGTGCATCTGGATAAATACTTTTAAATACCATGTTTGTTTGTTTGTTTGTTTGTTTATCTCACAAACATACAGAGTTAGAGAGATTTAGTCTCATATTTCATATAAGGAACATATATACAGTGGGGACTCTCCATGGCTATCAAATCTATATAGGCTTTTGAATTAATATAAAACGATGACACACCTCGGCTCACTGTTGATGTATGTGTTTGTGCGGCACGTGGAGAGGAAAATACTTAGTGTGAGTGGAACACTACCGGTCACCAGAGAGTTTCTGTAACTCTTTCACATCAGCCTCAGTCTCTTTTTTTTCTCAAGTGCGTTTTCCACTTACACTCAAACTGGGCCAGTGGCCTCTAACACTCAGCAAAACATAGCCAACAGCCGTACAGAGCAAGATTGTACTCTGATGACAACCACGAAACTCTTAAAGTGGCCACTGTCCAGTGCTCCACAGTTATATCATAACTCACAGGTAATCCTCAAGCTTGTTTTAGTGCCAGGCTGGGACAGACCTCTCAAGCATCGCCATCTTCTCGTCTCCGGTTTCTCATGCGTCTGTTGTTTAGGTTTAATCTAAATCCAAGCCATCTCCTCAGCCACGTCCAGTCTCTTGTCAGCAGGTCTCCACCTTGGAAATGGAACCCCAGTGCACGAATGAAGGTAGAACCATTCCTCTAAAGTAAGTAAGACTGGAACAGATGCAGGTGCGGAGGGAAAGCAAGCAAGTGGGTTTGGTCGTTCGGTAAAACCTTGGCAGTGAAGGGAAGGGAAAGGTTTTGTGAAGGAATAAATACAGGGTTGTGTTGGCTGTGCTTTCTGTTGTGAGTGATGATATTGGTCCTGATAAATAGAGAGTAAGTGAAACGTGTGCTAGCTGGGAGAGGTTTGCTGCATACAAGGGCAGGATAACACCAAGCAGAGGTTTCAGCAAGGGTGACAGTTTTAGAAGGTCTTTGTGTGTGTGTGTGTGTGTGTGTGTGTGTGTGTGTGTGTGTGTGTGTGTGTGTGTGTGTGTGTGTGTGTGTGTGTGTGTGTGTGTGTGTGTGTGTGTGTGTGTGTGTGTCTTCTGTCATTGTCTCACACTTTTACTTCTGTGGTCAGCTGGTGGACATCTCCATGGTTTTTGTTTTCATTTTGTTTTGTTTTTTTCTTCCCGGAGAAAGAGGCTCTGTCTTCTGACTGGTGGCCCTTTCCAACCAGGCCATCTCAGAGCTGTAATTCCGCGCACTGATTGGTCTGTGTGGATCACCTGATCCAGGCGCTACCAACACTGGAGACAGACATGACGCTGCAGCGCTTCTTGACGATCATATTAATGTAGGCCTTCATGATTTTAGTGATCTCTCCCACCTGGAAGAAAAAAAAGACATTTTGAAAAGGACATAAGAATGAGTACATTAACACATTTGAGGCATTTTACAGAAATTGGAAATGTAATGTGTAGATTTTATTGTTTTATTTATACCAATTGCAAATATAATGCATTATGCTATAACAATGCATTATTCATTTTGGATATTATTGACCAACTTAGCCTTCAGTTTTGTCTAGAAATATCCATAAAGTAATTTCTTAACAATTTCTTAATTTATTCCGCTAAACATGAATGAACATTCTTTTTAACTTTCATGTTGGACTTGGATGGTCTTTTGACCAGCAGAATAGACAGCAAAAATCACAATCACATTTCATTTTACATGCACTGTGAGTCAAAGTCAAAGTTTGAGTTTACCATGGGTGTCTCGAAGAACATCTCCCTCTCGTCCACAGTAATCTTGTAGGTGCTGGGCTGTGGCGCGCCAAAGAAGACAATGTGCTCATACTGGAAGGTCTCCAGCGGCTTGGACTCGCCCCTCTTGTAGACGGACACGTTCTCAGCACTCACGGCCAGCCACAGGTCATGAGGGAAGCCACCTTCTTTGCACTGCATGGGAGGAAGGAGACAAAGGCCAGAGTCTGGTCATTGCAGGTTCCCATTCACCTTGTTAATGTGCAAGTTACCGGTAAACAAATAAAATCAGTTGGAAACATCTGCAAATTTGCATCTGTCCCCAAATGCAAAAATATATCTGATTTGCTTGATACAAAATGTGAATAAGTTGAATGGAAACCTAGTATGGAAACCATTCAACAACTATGAGTGGACCTGACTACTGTAGGTCATGCATGTGAGAAAATAATAACTCCAGAATGCATCCTTTTCTCACCTCTACATCAAAGAGCGTTGATCCATAGCCGGGCCACTCTTTGATGATGGTCATGTATTTAATCATGGCCTGGTACTGGGGCAGGCCCTGCAGTCGTGTCCACTTCTCCAGGATGCTGGTGCGCGTGGCCGACGTCTCCTCTTTGACGAACATCTCCAGCATCTGCTCCTCCTCCACGCGCTGCTTCTTCAGCGAGCCGGTCTTGAAGCTACGTCGCAGCGTGCCGTCAAGGAAGCTATTCTTGCGTCGTTCCAGGGTGTGTCCCACTGAGCCTGACGAGCTACGGTCCCCAGGACCCCCGGATCCAGAGCCTGTTCCCGAAGCTCCGGAAGCGGCAGCGGCGGATGCGCCTGTGGCACCGGCCTTGGTGGACTGCAGGATGCGTGTGCGCAAGCGGCCCACTGGATAGACGTTGTTCAGGTTCCAGGTGATGCGTGGCGTCATGTCGCCATGGAGATACTGCAGCCGCAGGGCGGCCAGGTGCTGCAGGGTCTCCTCAGGAGCGGGGAAGTGACCACTGATGGAACTCTCATGAGCCTTAGAGAGGAGAGAGATCGAAAGAAACAACAAAGAGAAAACAACATGGAGATCAAAGTTATGCTCAAAGTGTATTTATTCTCCTTGTTGGGCTATTTGTTTAGCAGGAAAACAGATGTAATGGTAGAATGTAAGTGAAGGAAGAGATTAGGATTGAGAGTGAGGGAGAGAAAGGAAGTGAAAGACATGAAAGAGAAACCCTGGAGAAGAACGGAGGGGAGAGAGACAAACTGTACAATAGCAGTTGATATGAAAGGCAGGATATGAGAAGGTAAGAGGCTAGAACAAAGTTCATGTGATTGATAAGAATCAAACAAAGATGGCAGCGGTACAAGAAGCAATCACCTGCTCAAACATGAAGGCAAACTCCACCCCCTCCTTGGGCATGCTCTCTACATCCAGGAAGCAGTAGAGCTTGAAGTAGAGCCGCCACGGGCCTTCCTCCTCCTCATCCTCACTTCCGACCAACCTAATCCAACCAATCAGCACTATTAGCATTGCTATACCCTTCACAAGCCCAGGAATTAATCAAAATAGAGATATATGTTTTTACTTTTCAAACTTTACACCTCTAACACTATCGATGGTCATTTTTTTCAGAGTGCACATATGGTTGATAAGTGCTACTTTTACTAGCAATGTGTAATGAAACAATATTCTGTCTCAGACTGATGCCCTGAATGCTGCTTACCTCTCAAACTTGGCAAGGACATCTGCCACTATGATTCGGCTCTCAATGGCATGGTCTATGATCTTATTGTGCTCAAAGAGAGAGAACATGTTTCTACTGTCCTCCATGGCCAAGCCTCTGATGAGCTTCTCCACCACCTGAGGATAGACAAACACACACACACACACACACACACACACACACACACACAAATGCATTTCAGCAAAACATTGTCTGCAATGTACAGCAGCTATAGTCTACATGTAGCACTAGTAGTCAAGATGGGCCCTTTGTCCACTCTCTCTTGACCCCTCACCTCTCCAGCTGTGGTGTGGGAGTTAATGGAGATCTTGCAGGAGCCTCCTCCATGGCAGTACACAGTGGTGGTCATCTCCTGCCTCACCAGCAGGGCGGCGATCTCCTCCTGAGATGGCACAAACTCCCTGGACTTGGTTTTCTTCAGAGACTCCCCAATGAACTGGGCATACTTCTCAATCTCTGTCCCCAGGAAACGCAGAGAGATCCTGACGGGTGAAGGTAAAGGACTCAGCATGAACCATGGAACTGGTCATCGTTCAGTCCTTTGAAGTTCACTGCACACTTTTCAGGGTGCATTCTTTACATGTAATATATAATCTAATACAATGTATAATATAACATGCATTCCAAAATATAATCTAACCGAATTTAATGACATGTAAGTGGACATGCAGTAGTTAAAGTGGGTGCACAGGTGATGTGCCCCTGTCTCGATGTTTGTGCAGGCCCACTGACAGGCAAGGGTCAATCATTGCATTGATAGCAGTGGAATGGACGTGGGTAAGGAGATGTGTGATGTTCCACCTGCCAAATGCCTGGTCTTTGTACTGGCAGCCCAGTTGAGACTTACCTCTTGAGGTGAAAGCGCAGGTAGCGCAGAATGGCTCGGCTGGGCAGGAAGGTGCAGCTCATGCAGGTGAGTAGGTGCCAGAGTGCCCGATTGGCTGGGCTGTTGGGGTGGGGCACGTGATTGGTCTGCTTGATGACCTGGCAGTAGACCTCGTCGCGGAGCGGGCGCAGGTCCTGGCACGTCTGCAGGATGCCCTGGATGATGGGCACTGGGTCTGGCACTGTCTCCATCTCCTGCAGCGAGTTAAACATCTTCAAGGCCTCATCCTGCAGGCTGGAATAGCCCTGCTCCTTTGGAACTAGAGAGAGAGAGAGAGATTAAATTAAGAAACTAAAATGTCATTCATTTACTGTAATTTTCACTATATTTTATGATATAACTTCATATATCATTTCTGTAGAAAGAGAAAAACTAGCAGAGACACAAGATATATAAAAAAGTAGAAATATAACAGTAAGAAAATAAAAAGATGTTCTAAAAATGCTCTCTTCACTATATAACCATAAAAGTAATGAAGCTGGTAAATTGATCAAAAAAAAAAACATCTTGCCTGGAATATCTTAATAATAGTCTATAGACATTTTCTGACTGTCTCCTGGAGCAGAGTGATATCGCTCTTTGACCTCTGACCCTGCTAAGACATGAAGGCTACTCACGGCTGATGTTGACCTCCCCGTAGGGTAGGGGCAGTAGAGGGGAGTGCAGGGGGTGCTGAGTGTATCTGAGGATGGGGTTCCTCCGGTACATCTGCTCCACCGCCTCAGAGTTCACGCTGTTCTCCTGGGGAGCAAAGGTCAGTGCTCAATAGGTCAAAGGTCACCAATCTACTTCAGTAGGTAGTATGACCTACAAAGCCACAAAGCTAAAACCATTTACTGGAAATCAATTCAGCCAAATTTGATGGACTGCTTTCCCGGACTGGGATTAAATGCAAACAACCTTCAGTGAGGATTTTCCATCCTAAAAATACATTCTAGCCCAAATTCAGAGTTAATCCTCATCTGGGAAAATAGCCCCCTGTCTTGACAAAATCCATAACAGATAAAGCCTGCAAACTGGTCAAAATGATGGCAAATGTTATTGAGCACAGTATACAGTACACAACAAAAAGAGATTTCTACGTCCCTGGAAGTGTTTAGATACAGAGTATTTGCAAATTGTCAATCAAGAAATCAACACTTAGTAAATGTTATCTCAACATTCTCCCACAAAACCAGAGATCCAGACATATACTTAGTGCTTAGGATGACAGAGGCAGATGTGGTACCTTGATGTCCCTGATGAGTTGCTGTGTTGGCGTCTCAATGGGCACCTTGCTGTCGATGACCCCCTGAATGGCAGACGCCCACCTCATGGCCTCGTTCAGCATCTTAGTGTAGAGGCGGTAGGAGTGCTTCCTGCCATAGACCGTTATGTTCCAGTAGCCTGAAGCAGGAACACACACACACACACACACACACACACACACACACACACACACACACACAGCGCGCACACACACACACACACACACACACACGCACACACACGCACGCACACACACACACACACACACACACACACACACACACACGAGAGAGAGAGAGAGAGAGAGAGAGAGAGAGAGAGAGAGAGAGAGAGAGAGAGAGAGAGAGAGAGTCAATCATTACAATCACAAGGACATTCATTGAGAGCCTATGTTCTCTCTCAGGCCAGAGGTGCCTTTGCTAGGCCTCACCCGTCTCCTTGAAGATCCTCTCCTCTGGTTGGACCACAGAGCAGAGGCTGTTGAGCACCAGGGTGCCCATCTTTGAGGCGCTGCGCTCGGACGACTTGTAGTAGTCCAGGGAGTTGTTGGTGAGCACGAACCAGCGCTTCTTCAGCTTCAGGGCCGAGCTTTTGGCTCCCGTCTTCATCTCTTTGTGCAGCCAACCTGTAGAGGGAACATACTGTAAGTGTCTGGATCTGGATCATTCCAGAATCAACTCAAGAAGGATATTCGAGAAGAGAGCAAAACTCTGCCAAAGCTGCCAAGGCTAAATGTCCTGTCTTTTTTACAAAATGTATAATTTTGTTGTGAATCGCTGGAATACAGATAGAGAGATAGACAGATACTGTACAGTATTCCATAAGAAATTCAGGATTTGTACTTTCCTTCAAAACTGAATAGGTTCTTCTTTATCTTAATTACATAATAACAACACTTCACCTCTAACAAGGAACTCCTGTCCGTCAATCTTGGAGTCTCCTTTGGGCTTCTGCAGCAGACTGATCCAGTGGTGCATCTCCTCAGGCAGGTCAGAGTTGCAGTGGATTACACGATTGGCCGTGATGATCACAAATGAGTTAGGCCTGAGGCAGACAGTACAAATCAGGAAAGAGCCTCCTTGTCAGGGACGACATACTGTGTGGTTGGCTATTGCTACAATATACTACATCTACTATACTATACTACAATATTACATAATAATATAATATAACATAACATAATATAATATAATATAATATAATATAATATAATATAATATAATATAATATAATACAATTTGGTGTAATATTTGGGATTGTTGATGCACTTCTGCAGTCAGCCTGCAGAGGGCAATACTACTCACCTGTCAGGATTGTCTGAGGCACAGACAGAATCAATCAGCCCAACATCCAGAGTACCCTATAGACAATACAGATTGCATGGATGTGATGGTCAAGGTAACTGTGCTGTTCTTGTATCAAACTGCTGACTGTGTTTACTATTATGTGAAAAATGGTACATAACTATTGATTGAACTATTGACATTGATTGGATTGATACATGTGTTAAAGCATTTGGGAATTTCAGAGACAGAGATTTATTGTTTTAGTGTTTGTGAAAAACTGTGATTGTGACTGTGACATTCTATAAGCATACTCAAGTGACTATTATTACATTATTATATAATGTAAATAATATATATATATATATACTAAAGAGTGTATATGGAGTATGCAGTTTGGGCAGACACTGTATGTAACTCACCACTGCGTTCTTTGGGTTGGCCTGTTCATGAGACATCTCCATCAGCTGCTCTGGAGTGGCTACAGCCGCCCGACTCAACACGTTAAACCAGCCACTAGAACAGGGAGGGGACAGACCAGAGACATGAGTTTACTCATCAATAGTTCATTATTCACCTTTTCATTCATCACACATGAATTACATCACCTTTTGGGAACAATGCATTTCTTTAAGTTAAAATGGTGATGCAGGACAATAAAAAAGCTCACAAAAGCACACTAATGTCTAAATGCCTTGAATCCTTTTGAAAGAAGCGCAATTTGAGAATCAATTTAGGATGACACTTTCACCCCCAGCCTTACCTGGCGTCCTCAGGTGATTCCGCAAACACCTGGTAGGTTCTCTCCTCGGTCACAATGTTCAGAGCATTCTCCTTCTCATGGTTGTCCACAATCTCCCTGAGGTTAGCACAGACAGCAGAGTTTTAGTTAGCAGCATATAATTAGCAGATACTATAATGATTAAGAGAATTACAGGAAGAGAATAGAGAGAGCGAGAAGAAGAAGAAGGAGAAGAAGAAAGAAAGAAAGAGAGAGAGAGAGAGCAAGAGAGAGCGCGCGAGAGAGAGAGAGAGAGAGAGAGAGAGAGAGAGAGAGAGAGAGAGAGAGAGAGAGAGAGAGAGAGAGAGAGACATGAGTAAACTGATGCTGTGTAAATTGGATAACAATCAGTGTGGCTTGGGGTTGGGTGGTTTTGGGTGTAACTGTGGCAGAGAAAGGGCTGATGGATTGATGCCAAGCCTCTTGGGTTGGAGGCCACTGTGATGCACTCAGTCAGGGGAAAAAGTGTGTGTGTGTGTGTGACTGTGTGTGTGTGTGTGTGTGTGTGTGTGTGTGTGTGTGTGTGTGTGTGTGTGTGTGTGTGAGAGAGAGAGAGAGAGAGAGAGAGAGAGAGAGATGAGATAGAGAGAGAGAGAGAGAGAGAGAGAGAGAGAGAGAGAGAGAGAGAGAGAGAGAGAGAGAGATAGATAGAGATAGAGAGAGAGAGAGAATGGTAATGGTAATGGCGTGTCACACTGACTTGGCGGTGCGGATGTCGATAGTCCCCTTCAGCTTCTCCTCGCTGTCGTTCTCGAAGTACATGAGCTTGGTGTCCCGGAGCACAAACCAGCGCATCTTCCAGTTGCGGCGTGACAGCGTGGACAGGCCCCCGCCCTTCTTATAGAGCCAGCCGCTCTTCAGGGACTCCTGCTTGGAGCGGAACCACATGAACGTCTCATCCTTCAGGACACACCAGCGACGCTTCCATGGGATCATCAGACCAGCTAAGGGGGGGAGATAATGAAAGAGAGAGAGAGAGAGAGAGAGAGAGAGAGAGAGAGAGAGAGAGAGAGAGAGAGAGAGAGAGAGAGAGAGAGAGAGAGAGAGAGAGAGAGAGAGAGAGAGAGAGAAAGGGGAAAGAGACAGAAAGAGAAAGCAGGGAAGATAGAGGGGGTTTAGTGTGTGTGTGTAAGAGAACAGAAGAGCATGGTGAGTCAGACAAAGAGAAGAAGATGGAGAGAGAGAGAGAGAGAGAAAAGAAAGTGAGAGAAGAAGACAGCCAGACAGGAGGGACAAGGGCACAAGACAGACAAGAGGAAAACAGAGAGAGAGACAGAGACAGAAAAATAGGATTAGACAGATAGAAAGAGTGAGTGAGTGAGTGAGTGAGTGTGGAGATAAAGTGCCTTGAGAGCACAGGCTAGACTGCAGCCAATTAACCACTTGATTTCAGCCATTACATGATTCATGCAGAGTTGAAAGGCAATTAAAGATAACGTTCATTTACATATCAAAATGTCTGGAATTTGCAGGAATTTGGACTCATTGACTGTGAATGCAGGAATTTGGACTCAGTTGGCTGTGATGAGAGTGTGTGTTTATATGTGTGTGTGTGTGTGTGTGTGTGTGTGTGTGTGTGTGTGTGTGTGTGTGTGTGTGTGTGTGTGTGTGTGTGAGTGTGTCTGCGTGTGTGTGCTAGGGAGATATGACAGATATCCATGTGTGTTATCCAACTCACCTTTCATATAGAGGTAGCTGTGGAAGTAGGGAGGGCCGTTGCCATTGAGCACATGCACTTTGCCATTAGAGGACACTTCCTCATCTGTGTCCACATAGCCATCATGTTCATCATCACTCTCAGCGTACTGGGAACGAGGGATGAGAGAGAGAGAGAGAGAGAGAGAGAGAGAGAGAGAGAGAGAGAGAGAGAGAGAGAGAGAGAGAATAAGAATCAGAAGTCAATAATGAGTTAATGGGGAGAACACACCACAGCATGTTTGAACTTTACAAAGAGGAAATGATTTTAATTAAGCTCATTGGTGGTTAAGGGGGTGAACTACATTGGATGACATGCCAAAGCAGGGATAGCCCACAGTCACACACACACACAGGCACAAAACACACACACTTGCACATTTTCACACAAACACACACTCTTGCACACCAACACACACTCTTGTACACCAACACACACTCTTATACAACAACACACACTCTTGAACAGGTGTGCTGAGCTTCTGAAGTAATAACTAATAGAAATACATGCATGTCTTGAGACAACAAAACTTTTTATCTAAATGTATCTCCTAGACTCACCCACAGACACACTCACATACACACCCTGCACCATCCCACATAGACACACATAACAGCACTATAACAGTCAACTGATCTTTAAACGAATAGTCTTATTCTGCTGCTCATCCTGCACAGAAAGGTGTTTGACTAGAGTTGGGTAAAAGGCTGTCAATATTGCTCACAGAGTGTCATGCACACACACACACACACACACACACACACACACACACACACACACACACACACACACACACACACACACACACACGCACATGCATACACACACACACATGCACACACATAATGGGTGCCAGTCAGCTGCCAAATACTAATCCTTTCTGAGAGCACCTGTGCGTGTGTGTCCTGACATGATGTTCTTCTTGTGCCAAGGAGGAAATTAAAGCGATTGTTATAAGATGTGTGTGTGTGGGAGAATGTGCCTTTGTATGTGTGCGTGCCTCTATGTGAGTGTGTGTGTGTGCGTGTGTATGTTTGTGTGTAGGGGTGTTTGTGTGAGTTCCATTTGTTTGACCAGAGGCATTTCCTCTGTATGGCAGAACATTAAAGTACCAGTATTTAAGTGTTTAATATAGTCTGCAGTTTACTTGAGGTAAGGCTTTTATTGACATAATGATTAATGTTAGTTTGAGCTCACGTGTGTGGCAGTGTGTGTGTGTGTGTGTGTGTCCACATTTATGTGTATGTGATGAATATCATTGCCTCTGAGCTTGTGCACTTGCATTTGTGTGTGTGTGTGTGTGTCTTTATTTGCCTGTGTACATGTATATGAGTGTGTGTGTGTGTGTGTGTGTGTGTGTGTGTGTGTGTGTGTGTGTGTGTGTGTGTGTGTGTGTGTGTGTATGTCCTCACCGAGTCCGAGCTTCCCTTATAGGAGTCCAGGCTGGCGTTGGTGCAGGTAGATTTGCGCACCTCCTCCTCGGGCATGACGATGGCGCTGCCTGCATCGGCGTTGCTGCCCGCCTGTGCCTCGTCCATCTCGTCCTGGTCGTAGTCCGACTCGGTGTCGGCCGGTAAGCTGTAGATGGGCTCCTCTCCATCGGCCAGCGACTCAACATTGGTCAGCTTGCTGGTCCTGTCTGTCTTGTCCTCCTCCTCCTTCTTCTTCTCCGTGTCTCCAGGGGGCGCTGGAGCAGGGGGCTGCTCCGGCTTCGTCTCCCCAGGGAGGGGTGGAGGTGGTGGGGGAGGTGGGGGAGGCGGAGGGGGTGGAGGTGGTGGAGGTGCCCCAGCCTCTCCAGGCGGTGGCAGAGGTGGGGGTGGAGGTGGGGCTGCAGCACCACTGGCACCTTCGCCACCTGCGGAGGGAGCCACAGTGCCCTCGGCGAAGGGTGCCGGGGGTGGCGGCACGGTGGCCAGAATCTCCTTGTCCGGCGCCACCTCGGCTGGAGGCGGGATGTCCGGCAGCGGGATGCACTCGTCGTCGGCATGGAAACCCTCGTCTACCTCTTCCTCGGAGCCCTTGGTGGCGCTCTCGGCCTTGGTGGGGGTCCCTGGTGCCGGTGCTGCAGGGGGAGCCGCTGGGGGTTGTCC
>JAODXP020000031.1:8947777-8950277 GCA_027497455.2 Sardinella longiceps
GTCTCCTCACTGTTCCTGCTGGCCACTTGCTCAAACAGGTCATAGATGAAGTCAAGCCTGGGGGCAGGGGCATGCTTAGCAATTAGTGCCCACAAATATGTGACATTGTGTCTGCAGGTGTCTGATTTGTCATCAGCACATCATTGTGTTTGTGTGTGTTTATGTGTGTTTATGTGTGTGTGTGTGTGTGTGTGTGTGTGTGTGTGTGTGTGTGTGTGTGTGTGTGTGTGTGACTCACTTGCTGTCTTTGAGCATGTTCAGGATGTCATCTCTGAAAGTGTCTCTGTTCTTCTCAAGGATACCTCTTACATCATACAACACCTGGGAAGGGAGGAAGGGAGAGAGAAAGAAAGGGAGGCAATAGTCACAATTTAATCAACCATGTCAATCAACCAATCAGCCCTGTTGTGTGGCCAACACTAACAAACACACACACACACACACACACACACACACACACACACACACACACACACACACACACACACACGCACGCACACACACACACACCCTCTTACCTCTCCTGCATAGTGCTTGATGCCAAACTGGTAGTCTGCAACTCTGGGTTTCACATAGTAAGGGTTGGTCTGGAGAAGAGTACAGAAGTAAGGAGTCAGTGGACCAAAAAATCTTTACATACTGTAATGTATGACATGACTGTAGCTTAATTAAGTCTATCTGTGTGTGTGTGTGTGTGTGTGTGTGTGTGTGTGTGTGTGTGTCTTACTGCGTGTCTGCTGTGCAGTTTCTCCAGCAAGGTGAAATCTGTGCCTTTGGGGAAGCGACTCTCCTCGTTAATCAACGCCAGCATGCCCAGTTTCTGCAGAGAGAACCCAGACATGAACAGTCAAACACAGAACCCACAGCATAGAACAAATTAAACATTAGTCAAACACCTCTGCTGTTGAACGCATCAGATGTGTGGACTGTGTTCAATTTCAGATGTGTCCAGAATCCACAACACTATGACAAAACCTGATCAGAAATCAGTAAATCAAATAATATCTGTTTAAACTGAGCGTACCTTCTCGATCAGATCCAAGCATTCAGCATTATCCATCCAATCTATGGCCTCCCACTGAATCCCTTCCCTGAAAGACAGTAAATATGATAAATACATGTACACACACACACACACACACACACACACACACACACACACACACACACACACACACACACACACACACACACACACACACACACACTAAACATTGACAAAAACCCTCCGTTCTTCATTCATACAACCTTCCCCTCTTCACAAACCTGTTATATTCTAGCTGCTCCAGAGAGAAGATATGCTTGTTGAAGTACTCCTGCAGTTTCTCATTGGCATAGTTGATACTGAACTGTTCAAAGCGGTTCACCTGTAGTACACACACACACACACACACACACACACACAGAGACAAACACCATTTTTAGCTCTGTGGAATACACTGTAATTTCCAACTCATTTCAGTCTCTTCACAGTTGCTTTAGACATTCCCGTAATTACCCTGGCTAACCCCAAACTAAATAATCACAAGTTATATTTGGGCGAAACAATATGCTGTGCAAGGGTATGTATCGTCTGTTTTCCAGGGTATCCCGTAATGGTATTGACAACATACTGTATGTGCCTGACATGGTCATGTGGCTGAAGCTAACGGGATGATGAGCTCTCTGTTAATGATCTCACCTCAAAGTTTTCGAAGCCAAAGATGTCGAGGATGCCAATGGACTTAAAGTTGTCTTTGCCTTTGATCTTTTGGTTGATCTTCATGATGATCCACGAGAAACACTGAGAGTAAAGCGCCATGGCAACGGAGTCGCGTGAATCTGTTGCCTGCAAACCAAGAGAGGACACCGTCAGATTAGAATAAATTATTTGCGTGTCTTCAGATTACATATGCATGTCATTATCACATCATGATGCATTCAGATTAAGTGCATGTGTTTGATGTACATTATGTGTGTGTGTGTGTTTGTGTGTGTGTGTGTGTGTGTGGGTGGTGGGTGTGAGAGCAAGCACCTGTTCTACTGTGAGAGGTGAGCAGATCTCCTCTCCCCTGAGGATCATGGATCTTTGAGTCAAAACCTCAGACAGCTGGAAGGAGTCCAGACCCAGCAGGTCACTCACATTAGAGACCACTGGGATTAAGAGAGAGGACAAGGATTACATTAAACATACACACACACACACACACACACACACACACACACACACACACACACACACACACACACACACAGACAAACTTATACCGTAACGATGATGACAAAATTTATGCACACTATGACATTACTAACCATTCTGACGAGGACATGTTTTATTCACATTATAAAATCGTGTATAATTTTACCTCTTTCAACAACAAACAATAGATAACCACACCATTTAATAAAGTCAGTCATGCACAAGCACACATGTGTGTCTACCTTGTTTAGTGGTGATCTGAGCGCCACCTGCTGTCATGAACTCTATGTTGCCCAGCTGCAGAACTCCAGACAGGAGCTT
>JAODXP020000031.1:8955277-8957777 GCA_027497455.2 Sardinella longiceps
GCCATACTGCGTGTGTGTGTGTGTGTGTATGCATGTGTGTATTTTCTCTCACCTGATGAGCACACACTGACTGTCGTGTCTTCCACAGGCAGCGGTAGCACTCGTTGACCATACTGCATATTTGTGTGTGTGTGTGTGTGTGTGTGTGTGTGTCTGTGTGTGTGTGTGCATCCTCTCTCACCTGATGAGCACACACTGGCTGTCGTGTCTCTTCCACAGGCAGCGGTAGCACTCGTTGGCCACAGCAAAGATGTGCGGAGGCAGTTCCCCCAGGTGGTGCTGACTGTAGAGCTCCACGGCAGACGGGTCATAGAGCCCCGAGATCTGCTTATAGGGGTTCACCGCCGCCAGGATGGAGCCGATGTTCGTCTGGAGAGAGGGAGCACAAGATGGAGATTAGAAAAGAGAGAAAGGAAAGAGATTTCTTATGAGAGATAGAGAGAAAAAAATAGAGGGAAGGATGGAGGTATGGGAAAGAGAGAGAGAGAGAGACATCAGAAGAGATAGAGAGAGGTAGATAGAGAGAGAGAAGAGAGATAGTGGTAAGAAAAGATAGAGTTCAGTGGAGATAGAGAAAAAGATACAGGAAAAGGGGGGAGACAAAGAAATGAACAGATAGAGACAAAGAGAGAAAAGAAGAAAAGGGAAAGAGAAAAGAGAGAGGAGGTGGAGACAGAGAGAGACCAGAGGAAGAAGAGAAATAAAGGGAAGCAGAGAAAGATAGAGGAGGAATGAGCGGGGGAGATAGAACACAAAAGGACAAAAAAAGAGAGCAAAGAGAAAAGACAAATAGAAAGCAGAGAGCAAAAGACGGAGGAAAAGACAAACAGAAAGCAGATTATCTTTATTATAGATTTCTCAGTTCTGCTCTTTTCATGGTTGATGATTATTTAAGTGGGTGTAGAGTGGGGGGATGAACTGATAGAGAAAGAACAGAAAGATGAGGAGGTTATAGTTTGGAGAGGGATGAAGAAACAGAAATGAAAGGAGAGAAAGAGAGGGGGTGAGTTAGAGATTAATCTACAGAAACCAGCTTTTCCTGCACTCCATCAAACTGGGACTCCATCAGGTCAGTAAATCCTGAGAATGCACGCACACACACACAGACACACAGACACACACACACACACACACACACACACACACACACATCCACTCCACACACATCCACTCTCCACACACACACACACACGCTCACAAACATGGCCACACGCACACACACAGACTTCAACAGCATAGGTTCAGAGGCCCCATAGAGATCTTTAGATCTCATAAGCTTATGATAAATCCCCTACTAAGAATAATAATTTAGCCATGGGAAATCAGGTTGGATGTCAATGACCAACTTACAGGCAAACACAGAAGATGACAAAAAGTACATCACCGCTAGGTCAAAGAGGTGACATAATTAATGTGCTAGTACTATGGAACTGTGGGTAATGTATTCCTTTATCTACCGTACATGTTTTTGTTTCACTGCCATCCATCACGCATATGGTACACATTTTAATTAGTTTAATGGAGGCTCATAATACATGCACGTTTGAGTGTGTGTGCGTGTGTGCAGCCGTGCGTTTGTGTGTGTGTGTGTGTGTGTGTGTGTGTGTGTGTGTGTGTGTGTGTGTGTGTGTGTGTGTGTGTGTGTGTGTGTGTGTGTGTGTGTGTGTCAAGTTCATACATTGTAGGTCATCGTGCTAGCGGGTGAGAGCAGATAGTAATGTGATTTATGGCCATCAGTGAAAAGCAACATTGATGAGATTACGGTGGGTCTTTCCTGGAAGGGGGACAACATCACGCTCTGCAATAAGTCTAAAATGGATGCCAGACAGCTCTCATACACACACACACACACACACACACACACACACACACACACACACACACACACACACACACACACACACACACAGAATTTTTTTCTATCAACAAAAAGAGGATCAACAGGAAAGAGAGCAATAGAATGAGAAAAAGAGGAGAGTAAGACAGAAAAATATGAAGAGAGGGGAGGAGAGAGAGAGAGAGAGAGAGAGAGAGAGAGAGAGAGAGAGAGAGAGAGAGAGAGAGAGAGAGAGAAGCTGATGACTCAGCCCACAATGAAATATAAATAGCAATGTGACAACCTCATCACTCCCATCAACCCTCTCCGTGGTCATGATCACAGACAGGTATGCAGACAGCTATGTGTGCAAAATGTGCTAAAGACCATCACAGCTACCCTGCAACATCCCTGACCCTTTCCACTGTGGCCAGAGGGGGGCGCCAGTGGTGATACTCATTTTTATTCCGGTGCCATGCCCCCCTCCTGCTGAGGCTGACTGCGAGAGCCAAGAGCTCGGAGCGATCCATCACACACACCCTCAGCCTGGGACTACAAAATGAGCGTATCCATTTACAGAGCCACATCAGAGGACATGTACCTGATGCCTGTGTGTGTGTGTGTGTGTGTGTGTGTGTGTGTGTGTGTGTGTGTGTGTGTGTGTGTGTGTGTGTGAGTGTGGGT
>JAODXP020000031.1:8962777-8967777 GCA_027497455.2 Sardinella longiceps
GTGTGCATGAACGTGTGTGTGTACAGTATGTGAGTGGGTGTGCACGTAGGAGTGTGTAGGTTTTTGTCCATACGTGCACACAGCCAACACTGATAAACAAGAAACAATACAGGAGGATGAGAGTGTTTGCATGCATGTGTGTGTGTCAAGGACTACTCTGTGTTTATGTTGGTTTTAGGACGTGCGTAGGACTTCTTCATTCTGTGAGAAGTGTTCATCCACTGGAGAGCGATCACACGCGCACATGGCTCACACACACACACACACACACACACACACACACACACACACACACACACACACACACACAGACCAAATGTAATTGACAGCAGTCTAGCTCATCTGCATGAGTGATTGAGTGCTTGTAAACGGGGAGGTGGCAGACACTGTGTTTAACTGCCAGAGGTCAAGGTTTATGGGACAGGTTTCCATGGCGATCAATAAAACTTGTCCACCAGACAGTGGGCCTGTGTAACAATGCAGCTCAGTCATGTCTCCAGTGCAGAGTAGTGCATACACAGATCAAGTGCTCAGCTCTCTGTACATGCACACACACACACGCACACGCACACGCACACACACACACACACACACACACACACACACACACACACAAGGCCATGCCTTTGGGACACATTCCCCTGACATAGGGGAGGTACTGTGGCTCTGATGGATCACCCCCAAAATTAAACTATTTCTTTAGTGCCTGTAACATCAGGAGGTAAACAGTGACTTAGGCTAAACGTCTTCTCTTGTCAACATGATCCAAAAAAAATGGATGGAGCAGGCAGTCAGAGAGATACAGATAGGTAGATAGGTAGAGAAACATGTATACAAAGTAGATAAAGATAAACAAATAGGTAGGTACAGTAGGTACTGTAGATAGCTAGATACATGATAGATACATGTATATACATAGAAATAGACCAACAGGTAGGTAGGTAGATATAATAGCTAGATATATAGATGGAGATAGACAAATAGGTAGGTAGATAGCCAGACAGATACATAGATTAAGACAGAATTCTTGAAAATTCTCAGACTAAATAAAAAGACGTGTCAGACAAGAACAGACGTAACATGAAAGCTACAGGCAGTTGCAGTGTGTGTGTGTGTGTGTGTGTGTGTGTGTGTGTGTGTGTGGGTGTGTACACAGACGTCACAGTATGACAGATGCTGAAGCAGTCTGTTCTGGGAAACAAGCAGTAGGCCTTGAGCAAAAAATCTAAGAAAGAAAGGAAGAGTGTGCAAATGGTTTGTGTGTTTGTGTCCGTGTGTGTGTGTGTGTGTGTGTGTGTGTGTGTGTGTGTGTGTGTGTGTGTGTGTGTGTGTCTGTCTGTCTGTCTCTCTGTCTGTCTGTCTGTGTGTGTGGCTGGTGGGGGTAGGAGTGAATCTGAGAGTGAGGCAGAGAGAACAGAGAGATCTCCATCTAAAATTAACGTGTTTTTCTGCAATAAAATGATTCTTCTGCATGGCTGACTCCATCTCACTAATGTACAGTCTAGACTGACACACACACACACAAAGAGTCTATACCCAAAATCTCCATAGACTCTAACATGCAAGAAAAACTAACTGTGGTAACCTTCAAGTAGGTCTACTCAGTGTACCCCATTTGCAAATACATCTAAGCTACCCTAGGCAACCTCATGGCACACTAACAGACCTACTTCACTAACCTTTTATATGTCATTTACACACTCATTTACACTGATGCATACACACACAAACTGTACACACACACACACACACGCACGCACGCACGCACACACGCACGCACGCACACACACACACACACACACACACACACACACACACACACACACACGCACAACCACTTTAAAATACAGTTCATTCTGCGTCGGCATAATACATGCTCTATTTGCTTTCTTCCAGTGCTAAACGTGTGTGATATTTGTTCACAGCAGATGCATGTAGGTACTGTAAGTAAGGCATGTGGATGTAAGTGGACAATTAGTATTTTCTTTCCACAGCTTGTTAGGATGAGACCAAGGATTTCTAATGGTGTGTAGCACACAAAATGATTTCTCATTTTCTCCTGGGACTGGAGAGGGGACCTGGCAGAGACCAGTGGAACCCCAAGGCAGAGCTGTGTTCAGCGAAAGAGAGTAGGCCTACAGCAGGCACCTTTGATGTTAAGTCCTTCACTAAGGTGGATGCTTTTACAGTCAGAGTTTAACAAGTAAGACTGCTCTTGGCTCTGACTGCTCTCATTTGTGACTATACAGCAATTTCTGTCCTTTCTGCTCCTGGTTGAAGCATAATAATGAGTTGCTAAAACATGCTGAACACTTCCAGACTCCAGTCTGAATCCAGGAGTGCTTACTGCACCAAGGGAGAACTAGCCGGCTTTAGGCTACTGTTATTCGTAGATGGCTAAATACAGAACGAAAACAAGGTGTTTAAGTCTGGAATCATTTTAATGCTAAATGCTAATTGTAGCATTACAGTCTTCAAGAGGAAAAAGATGAGCTCCTGTCATGAATGCCATTACACCCCTCCTTTAAAAGTGAATTTAAATCTTTTTCCAAGAACAAAATGAATGGATTGCTTACTTATGAATAATTCAGGGGGGAGGACTCCAAACTGTAGTGAAGTGTCTCCTGAACAAGTCCCGTGATTAACACCAAGTGCGTTACTTATTTATGAGATGCAAAAAGCAAGCACTGCTATTTACTTGTAAAGTCCATCAATTATTTATCTCCTGTTGATACGGCATTTAACCTACAGTACAGAGGAAATCCTGCTCATCAGAAATAAGCGTGATGCTTCTCACTTGATAATGGACACTTATTCACATGCATTAATGTTTACTTGTGATACTGAATACAGATACGAAAGAAAAATAAGGGGAATGTGGTTTGTGTTTGGATCTAAAAAAAAATTTACTTGAAAATGTTTTGTACAGTAATTGAAAAGTTACAACCTCACTCCCCACCCCACTCTCACACACACACACACACACACACACACACACACACACACACACACACACACACACACACACACACACACACACACAGGCTACAAAATAGCATATTCAATATGGGATTATTTTCATTCACTTACATTTGCATTCAGGACACTGATGTGCCATGCCTGTCCATATTAAGAATTCACCACAATCCTCACGAACATCTGAAGCTCAGCAAAAGTAGGTGAACTTTTGCTGAACTTCAGATGTTCGTGTGTCAGTTTTTTAGGGCAACTCATCTCTCCCCTCACCCCGACACCCGCACCCCTCTAACGACTCAAACACATGACTGTGGCATGATGGGAGGCCTAAGGGGTTCCTGGGTCAAAGGTCGTAGCAAGCCCTCAGGGTGCATAGTAGCCTACTGGAGTAAATGTACCTTTAGTTTAGTTTATTGAATTTCAGCCATTATTGCAGGTTCATAAAGACATACAAACAGCTGTCATCATAAACACTGAATTACAATATGCTGTTACAATAAAAACATTCATTAAAAAACATTATACACAAGCTAAAATATGTCAAATAGGCGACATCTGCAATCCATTGTCATTTAAGAGTCCACACATGTATGGGATTGATGATTTTTTGTATCTCTCGGTTCTGCATGAAGGAATGGACAGTTTATTTGAATTTCTTGTTTTCCGATCAGTTAGCGTTTCTCTAAGGGGAGGTAGCCAGTCTCTGTAGCTGGACTTCATCAGCTTTTTGGCAAAGACATAGTTGAGTGTGCCTTTCTGTTAATGTGCACAGTCCAAAAGTTGTAAGAGCCCCTGGGTACCCTGAGTACCTCCGACCAAGGATGATTTTACAAGCCCGTTTCTGGATACTTTCTAATATCTTTTCTTGTGTTGTTGTCAGTGAACTGTGCCATACAGGGGCAGCATATTCCAGCACAGGCCTCACATAGCCTGTAAAGATGGATACTAATTCGGAGTCCAGGACTCCAAATGTCTTCAGACGTCGAAGGGCAAAGAGCTTCCTATTGGCTGAAGATAGGAAGATATGGTTCACTTGACTATCCCACCTTAAGTTCTGTTGGATGGTGACCCCTAGGACTTTAACTGTTTCAGAGATGTCTAGGGTGCTCTGATCAATGAGCAGAGCTGGCAGAGCAGGAGGGTTTCTCATATGGGTGACATGAACAACTTTACATTTCTTCGGGTTGAGTTTCATTTTGTGGTCTTTGACCCAGATGTCGAGGTCATTTAGGGTCTCTTGGAGACTACAGGGTTGCCTACCACTCACACAGATATACTGTAGTGGACATAAGTTACTTTCAAGTTACCCTGAGATTCCTGTAACATTGATGTTTGTGTTCCACATTACATTTGTGTTTATCCCCATAATAACCTTTCGTCTGTGTTGTTGCACAGCCTCCCAAAAGCACTGATTCTGAAGACTTGAAATTTCCTTTGACCTGAAACTGTCATCAGCCTACTCTTTCTATCTCTAGCCATTTTCTTTTTTAAGCTAGAAAATACTACACCTTCAGAAGAATGATGTGGCTGTCTGTATGTCAATGAATGAATACTATACTATACTATAGGCCTATATTCTACTACTAGTACTTAATAAAGTAACCTGAACCTGGACTTAAACAAATTTCACCTTTAAATGGAAGTCCGTTATGCTGACTAAATGGGAGACTTAAAGGGAAGCTTGTAATCCTGGCCATAACTGAGTGTAGAGGGAGGTTTCCACTCCTGCTGCTGCTTGATGGATCCCACTGGGCTCATATACTGGGTAAACTGGGCTAACAGGGCTTACCACTGGGTAAACTGGGCACTTAAAGTACGACTGCTGCAGCAGCAGCAGCACTGCACTCCTGATGTGCACTAAAAGAGCCCTACAGAACAATAGAGCCGTCTCAGTCCCCAATGACCAGCTGCTCTGAACAACATCCATATTTAATGTGTGTCTGTGTGTGTGTGTGTGTGTGTGTGTGTGTGTGTGTGTGTGTGTGTGTGTGTGTGTGCTGTGTCTGTGTGATGTATGTAGAGAG
>JAODXP020000031.1:8974788-8987288 GCA_027497455.2 Sardinella longiceps
CATCCCGCTCTCATTTCTGTCCTCTTTCTCTCTCCTCTATTCTTTCTTGCTGTTCTCATCTCTCTTTCTCGTGTTTGTCTCTCTCTGTCGCTTCTCTGTCACTCTCCTTTCTCTCCTATTGTAAATTCTCCTCTCATCCCTTCTTCTTCTCATTCCTCTGTTCACCATCTCTTATCTACAGTTTGAAGCCCCTCTAACCTCCTCTCCCCCTTCTCTCACACACATCTCTCTTGTTCTCTCCATCTTTCAACCTCTCTCTCTCTCACACACACACACACACACTTCCTCTTCTCTTCTAATCTCTCCCTCTCTCTTTCATTTTCTCTCACTCTATCTGTCTGGTGAGGAGCGTGTCTGTGTGATGGATAAGGTGAACAGACACACACTCACACACGCATGCACACATGCACGCACTTACACGCACTTACACGCACACACACACACACACACACACACACACACACACACACACACACACACACACACACAGTACCGACTCTCCATCTCCCCGCCCTGTAATTGAAATCTTATTGATATTAAGAGGTGGAGCCAATTCTCTCCAAATCCCCTCTGCACTGGAGCCAAATGCAAATGGCTGGAAGTGGATAGTAGATAAGAGCAGAGAGTGATTCTCCCCTACACACTAATGGGACTGCCAGACACACTGACTACAATTCACATTTTAGAAGTGTATCATTTTTGGGCATTTTGCCATCACTCGCATCAGACAGCGAAGTGAAGACTGTCAGCGAGTGAGAATAAGAGAGAGCGAAAGAGATAGAAAGAAAGAGAGAGAGAGAGAGAGAGAGAGAGAGAGAGAGAGAGAGCGAGAGAGAGAGAGCGAGAGAGAGAGAGGCAATGAAACTACTATGTGTCGGAATTCTGTGTGTCAGACTTCTTCCATCTCAACACCTGTCCCAGACCTCTCCCAGAGTAGCCTTTGTAAAGTGTTTGCGTTTAGAGGTTTCTAATTCAGATGGCCCTTGTTGCTTATTGTTTGTGGCAGAGAACCATGCAAACAAACACACCCATTGCTGTTACCTTTCTTGTGGGGTTTATAAATATTCGCTTCCTGCATAAGCCCTACAGTGCACAGGTCCTATTAAATATTAATCATGAGAAAAAAGCTGTGAGTGAGAAAGGTAGTATAGAGTGATGAAGAGAGAGAGAGAGAGAGAGAGAGAGAGAGAGAGAGAGAGAGAGAGAAAATGGCATGAGTACAATGAAAGGACAGCATGAAACAGGCTTTTAAGTTTCTGCTGAATGTAAATGTGCCTGTTACAGTGTAAAGAGGTGAGGTTCACACTTAAAATCACATGCAGTGCATGGCCATCGACCCACAAACCCACACACACACACACACACACACACACACACACACACACATACCCACACATACACACACAAGTAGGACAAATCCCCTTCATATTCCTCCACTCTCTCTCTCTCTCTGTCTCTCTCTCTCTCTCCCTCCTTCATTTTCTCTTTCTCCGTCCTGTTCATTCTCTGTGGTGCTGATAGTCCCAAAAGCCGTTTGATGTTTGAAGCTGTTTTGCTTGATTCCGAGAGAGGGAGAGGGAGAGGGAGAGGGAGAGAGAGGTTGACTTCACATGTGAGGCTAAGCATCTTTGACCTACATTTTTTGCGCGAGCGTGCACACACACACACACACACACACACACACACACACACACACACACACACACAATACAAACCCACACTCGAAATAAAAACCCCTGCAACCATTCAATATAAGCACAAACGCACATGCAAATACAGAATACAGGACACACAGAGCACAGCACACACACAAAAGCCATTTACCGCACATACACCAACCACGCTTACACACAGACATCACACACAGTCACACACACACAATACACACACACACACACACACACACACACACACACACACACACACACACACACACACGCACATGCACACACACACACAGAACAGGAGTTTTGAGCTGCTGATTTCATGTGGTGAGGGATATAATTAACTCTATGAGGATGCTAAGTGGCTAGTGAATGCAACAGAATAGAAACACACAATGCATCCTCCATTTAACACACGCTGGAAGGTGCTGTGTGTGCAATTTGGTGTTTTTATTTTTACAGACCATGCCGACTTCACAGCATAGCAAATGTGTGTGGGATGCCTCAGTGGTGTGGCTAGTGCTGTCCACTCCCCATCCCATGCTACTGGGAGGTGGCAGTTTGGAGTCCCAGACTGTAGGATGACCTTGGGTTTGTGCGTGCGTGTGTGTGTGTGTGTGTGTGTGTGTGTGTGTGTGTGTGTGAGAGAGAGAGAGAGAGAGAGAGAGGGAGAGAGAGAGAGGAGGGAAAGGAAGAGAGAAAGATAGAGATAGATAGATAGATAGAGAGAGAGAGAGAGAGAGAGAGAGAGAGAGAGAGGGGGAGAGAGAGAGTCTACTGATTGTTGAAAAGACTGAAAAGGTGAGACTCAGGTCAGAAAAATAGTTCATAGATTTCCTCTACTCCGTCCTTTAGTACAGCCATTTTTGGAGCTCAAATGTAGGTCAGATTATTCTCTGTAGATGCCCTGTGGAGCTCTACCTTGGTCTACTACATGTTTCAGTCGCACATACTGTACAGCAAAGCCTTGTTCATAAACATCTACACGTGCACACACACACACACACACACACACACACACACACACACACACACACACACACAAGCACTCAAGTAAAAGGTTCACCATAGCGTGAACAGCATATAGGAGCTAGCTCATCCTAGTACTCAACCGTAGTGCACACACATACTGTGCACACACAAGCCTCACACACACACACACACACACACATGTAGGGGAAATGCATGCATCACATTATCTTCACATAAAAGAAATTATGAATCTAGACATTACACCATTAGACATAAAATACCAAAACTCGAGCTGTTTCAGCCAAGCTGTCGCCCACTTGGTCCAATAGCAGTCTCCATGGCAACATGTCCGAGAGATGCTCGCTCAACACGGCACCGCCATGGGGTGGGGGTGGGCACGGTATGAGAAACACTGGGGAAAACACCTCCCCCTCCAGTCCAATACTGTAATTACTTAACTCCACATGCAAGGGGTCAGTGTGTGTGTGTGTGTGTGTGTGTGTGTGTGTGTGTGTGTGTGTGTGTGTGTGTGTGTGTGTGTGTGTGTGTGGTCAATGGGGAGGGGTCCAGCGCTTTTCAGTACAGAAATTAACATGGTGCATTCTAAAAAGACGATGCAGAAGAGAGAAGAAGATCGAGAAAGGATGAAAAGACAGGAAGAAAAAGAGATGAAGAAGCAAAGAAATGGAGAAAGAAAGATTGAAAGAAGATATGCGACCAGAAGAAGGAATCTAGAAGGAGAAGGAAAAACATGGGGGCTGGGAAGATATGTTCCTTCTCCTCACCTCACCCCAAAGTCAATACCACCCCTTCCCCCTTTCCCCTCTCCAATCCCCCATCAAGTCTCAGCCTCCACATCCACATAGATTCATTTACAGGTCTAATGGGCCTGAGATGACACTCTCCTAGGTGAGCTGGAGGAGAGTGTGATAGTGCTCCCTGAGATCACAACAGGGTCAGGACTAGGAGCACTATGAGCAATTCCCAACCCCATTCTCCAAACTGCCTACTGAAACGAGACTTAAAGGACAGACAGTGCAAATTGATATTGACCACGAGCATCTACTAATTGGGCAGTCGTGTCCCAAGATAGGGCATACTCATCTCAGACGTCCTCTGTTGGACTGTTTGAAATATGCGAGGGCTAATGGGTTCTGCATCCTTTTAAAATGACGTTGTTAAATGATAACGCTACATGTGGAGAAAATCTGAATTAGCCTAATTAATAAAAGTGAAATTTAAAGTCTGATCTTTCACTTTCACTGAATTTCCACACCAATGAACTGGAGTTGGTCTCTCTCTCTCTCTCTCTCTCTCTCTCTCTCTCTCTCTCTCAGATCACTACAGACAGTAGGGGCCCTCATCCACTGAGAGAAATCCGTCCACATCGCTCTCTCACTTTCACTACTCTGATCAAAAGAAGCCACTGGCATGATAAGTCAGCAGCCCTGAATCCCAATGACTTCATTAATACCTGACAGACCCCAGCATCTGACACACATTCACTCAAATACACCACAGAAACGCCACGGCAACACAATAGCTGTGTGAAGTTGGCCGTCCCCTCAAACCCAAAATGCTGAAATAACACTGCAGTCTGTTTGTGCTGCGTTTGTGCTGCAAATATTTTTGCTTGTGCTATTAACGTTTTTCAGTAATTTTCTGACATGTGACGTCATGCAGCCCCCCCCCCCCCTCGACGTCTAAATCACTCCAAACAGTCTCTGTCGGACCTGCCTGAAGCTGCCCACCCTTCTCAAACCCAAAATGCTGAAGTAACACTGTTTGTTTGTATTGAAAATGTGTTTCTAAATTACTCAAAAGCTAAATTACTCAATAGCACAAACGAAAATATTTACAGCACAAACTCGCACAAACTCGCACAAACCCGCACAAACGTGGGACAAACGAACTGCAGTGTTATTTCAGCATTTTGGGTTTGAGGGGGGGCCAACTTCACGCAGGTCAACAAAACCAGCACATTCAGTACAGACTTGCTTTATTGCTTTAATATCATCCCTAAAAAGTGTTTATATGTGTTGCTGTGAGTCTAAACTTAAGCAATACGTAAATATTTTTTACATTTTTTAATTAAAATAAGTATTTATATATGAATTTGTCAAGTTAGTGCCTAAAACTGTCATATGGTGTGACATTAAAACAATTTGATATATAAATAAAAATTAGGTATTTTTTTCTTCTTTAATTTACGTCAATGTACTTATTAATCATGTTTGCTTTGATATGCAACATTTGCTTGTGAATATTTAGGATAAAAACTTAACATTTGACAAGTTATTATGTCAAGGAGGAGAATGGTCTGAACTCTAACCAGATATTTTAGCGTATTTCTGACATTCTTTGTCAAAAGTTGCTCAAAATTCTTGAGATTCTTGCAGATGTCATTTCCTTTCTACACTATTGATTTTGTCATGATTTGTCAGTTAGAAAGTCTTGTTTTATGACGTTTTCTATGATTATTTGACGTCACACCAAATGACATAGTGTCACGCCATATGATGAAATGCACCAAATCACAATGTATCAGCGCAAAAAAAGGTATTTCATGAAAATAAAATCATTAACAATGAATTTTGAAGTCCACTGAAAAGAACTTTAGGGATAACATCTATTTTTCAACTGCATATTACATGTGAAACATGGTGACATGGGGGAAAAATGGGAAAGGGAAATATAAATTGTACAGATCCTATTTTGCTAAATTCTTATCACAGATTTAATATATTTCATATATGATTTTTAAATTGAATTTGTGTTTTTACATATATTTCAATATAAAAATGCAGTTTGGTCATAGAGTGTGACAGAAATGTCATATAGTGTGACTGTACATTTTCAATGTCCCAATGTAATAACAATGTAATAACAATGTCACTCCATATGACATAGTGTCACTCCATATGACATTTTGACAGTTTATCTAATTTATTAGACAACTAAATACAGCTAGATATTATTTAGCATGCAACTGACCACATGGCAGCAATGCTTTCTAAGAATTCATAAAGAAGATTTGTGAAAAATAACAATTTTTATTGCAAATGATGTCACACCATAAGACACAATTTTTTGGCCACTATTGATGATGTCGGATATGGAGCTTTTTATATAAAAATCTAAAAGGCAGACCTGACCTCCTGACCATGGCAATCACTCCTGACATGCTATTGTAACTTCCTGATGAAGCAGGGTCCGTGTCATGGCAATGATGTCCAAATTAATGCCCGTTGAAAATATAAAATATAGTGTCACACCATATGACGTCCATTGTAGGGACAAAATATATTTGATTAGAACTTAGTTGGACGTCATGCATGGGCATCGAAACTTTCTGTGGTTATAGAAAACATCCACTTATTTTATTTGCCTGGTAAAATTTTAAAGTATTTATACTTTATATGGATATACATTCTAATTAGGAAAATCACACGCATAGTGGACAGTCACACCATATGACATTTTTTATGTTTGGATAGTTGTTTTATGTCAAAATTTAAATACAACACCAAAACTTTTAGTATGCAGGAAGTTGATCCTATCAGACCAACAACATTTCCATATAAATTCTTAACAATTACCATTTTTTATACGTGTGTGACAAAAGGACAGTCTGAATTTTGCTATCCGTCATCCACCACATGCCCCATTCTGTTAACGGTAGCTGCCGTTTCGCTATCTCAGTCTGCTTTGCATGAAATCCAGTGATTGAGGTGGCTAACAATAACGCTTGGCACTACAAAACAGTAGGACTACGTGTTGATTCACGCCGGCTTTCTCCTTTAAGGTAAAGATGACTGATGTTCAGAAGAGACTTTTATCCAAACTGAACACAAACTCAAGAATTCACAACCCCAGACCAAATGAATGTCAGGTTGCACGGCAACTGCTTTGTGCTTTGTGGCTTTGACACAGTAGTCTTGTAGTCATGTAAACTTTAATGAAAGTGCCTCATTACACAGTTGTAACACATTAGTTAGAACGTAATGAAATATTTGTGCTGGTTAAATGTTTAATGCACCATTCAGAATGGAGACATAATGGCAAACTGAGCTCCAGAAAAGGAAAAATGAGTGCAGAAGCAGCCTTGTTCTGCTAAAACAATTACATCAATGTTGACTGCATTTCAGGTCATCTTTAAAGGGGAAATCCGATATGAATCAATCCATAGCTCTGAACACTAACTAACACTAACACTATGCCCCATTTAGTTAGCGTTAGCTTGCGGTTTGTTATTCATTGCTGTATTCATTTTTCTTGTTCTCTTTCCTACTATGTGACCTCAAACAATATGAACTATGGATTGATTTAGACTAAATTCCTCCTTTAAGGCCATACTGTATGTTTCACAGTGATGAAGCATGGCCACTGAGGTCTGAGAATGAGACACCACACACTGACTGCACTGCACTGCAGAGAAGCTCAAGCCCTCACTATCGCTAAGTTCACACACTGCCCCAATAACCCAATCAGAACCAGCACAGCAAGTGGGTCAAAGCCACCTACAGTACACACACACACGCACACTCACTCACTCAGAGATGCACAGAAAGGGAAACACTGCAGCTGAATTATTCACATTAGTTTGTCCATGAGTGAAAGCACAGGAAAAGAGAGAGAGAGAGAGAGAGAGAGAGAGAGAGAGAGAGAGAGAAAGGAAGAAAATGAGGGAAAGAGAGAGAGGGTCTATATATGGGTTAGAGATACAAGGATTACAGGGAGAGAGAGAGAGAGAGAGAGAGAGAGAGAGAGAGAGAGAGAGAGGGATAAAGAGTAAGAGAGAGAGAGAGAGAGAGGAAGAAAGAGAGTGAAATGTCAAAGAGGATTCATCAGAAGCCTGGAGGAGCTGAGTTGGTCGACCCACCACACGCCTCTCCTGCATCCACATGAAAAATTCAGCACTCCCTCTGCCACCCACTCTCTCTCTCTCTCTCTCTCTCTCTCTCTCTCTCTCTCTCTCTCTCTCTCTCTTTCTCATTTTATCTCCCTTTCTCTCCATCCTACTCTCTCCCCCTATCTCTGTCTGTCGCTTTCACTCTATTCTCCTCTATCTCTCCTCATCTCTCTCTTCCAGCAGTAGGGGGAAAACCCCTAGAAACAGCAGCAGGCCTTCGGCCTCCACAGAGAAGCCTGGGGAGCGGGTGAATGAGGTGCCCGGGAACCATGAGGAGCTGGTGGGTAGAGTGGCCTTTGGATCCTTTGGGGACACAGGCATGGCTCCAGATCTCACACAGAGCCAGTAACGATGATCGATTATGAGGGCAGGAGTTTAGACACTAATTGGATGATATCTATATTCATGAGAGAGAGGGCTCTTGAACTGTTCCCTATGCACAGTACACCCATATTGAGCATTTTATTTTCATTACGCCAATATCTACCTGTATATCACACTAACCAGTGGGGACAAAGTCTTGTGGAATAAGATGTCATTTTATTATCTTTCCAATATCTTACAGGACATTTTTACAGTTTTCGTCACTAATGAAAGTGATGCTTCAGCTTCATTCAAGCATAGCATACTGTAGCCATAGCAACTCTACTGTAGCCATAGCATCTCTACTGACAAGTACTAGTTGACTCAATCTAAACAGCTTGATCACATTTGTGTTTGTATTTATGAATTATTTCGTTCCACTCGCTATCTAGTGCAGTCAGCAGGCTTGTGCAACAGGGCTATGTCTGAATGACATCATTTTAAATCTATATAAAGGATGCTTTCCTTGTCACTGTATTAGCCAATTGCTATACAGTATATGTAACTCTGTTCTGTAACCCTACAGTTAAATAGTCTACAACAGGTCTCCCCATTGCTTTTTTGATACAAGTATAAACATCCATAAACAACGTCATAAAGCATTTGCTTTGAATTAACACGTACTGTAGGAAAAGCTTGTTACAGCCCCCATGATCTGACCACAGCTGACTACAGCTTCTGCTTATATTAATGCTGACTTGCAGATGTGCCAACAGATGCCCGCTGTGCCGTCTGTGCCCACTGAGACTGTGGTTGGCATGCCTAGCGGGCCGCAGCAGAGGAGGAGGAGAGCTGGGATCAGAGTCATCCACTCAAGAGACTTAAGGCTTCGGACTACAACATGGGGCACGTGCGGGACAGGACACCAATCACACAGGAAAATCCCTAAGTGAACTCTGCAAATACCCACATGCATTGCATGGCTACATCTATGAAATATAGAGATGAAAATATGACATAAAAATATCATGGATACACATATACACACACACACGCACATGAGAACATGCAAGCTTATGTATGTGAACACCAAAAAGAAGACTAATCTAAAAGGGAAAAAAGATATCTCATTCACAGGCTCTCTCTCTCTCTCTCTCTCTCTCTCTCTCTCTCTCTCTCTCTCTCTCTCTCTCTCTCTCTCTCACACACACACACACACACACACACACACACACACACACACACACACACACACATTTATCCCAGTTCAACCCAAAAACAGCAGGGAGAGCCAGCAGCAGTGTAGCTGCAGCATTCCCAGCGCTCCGACTCATTCCCACTTCTGAATCCAGGCCAGTGCCGTCTCTCTCCTATTCTTAGCCTGACGTTCCCTCTGGTGCTAACAGCGCTCCGATGTGCCCCAGCGCTGCATTCACAAGCGCCCACACACAAGCACTCATCTTCAGTGAATACAATTACATCAAAACACTCACTGACAATTAATTATCTTTTAACAAATACATAATGTAACACGTTATACGTAGGCAGTGCAATCTAAAGGAGAAATCTTGTGAATCTATCCAGAAAATTTTTGTATTATTCGGTATTAGCTTCTGTCTATGCTGTATAAAACTTTCTTGCTTTTTTCCTATAGACAGAACTCGATGACCTCAAACAACACAGCTACCAGTATGCATTGAATGAACGGATTTCAGGCTGCGCAATTTAATGCACCACTTCACACACAGTTTCCTTTGAGACGCAGCATAGCTAATGACAGCTGTATTAGACTCACACGTTTACCTCACTGATTACGGAGTTTTCACTGTTTTCACAGACAAAAATAAGAGAAAAAGAGTGTGTGTGTGTGAGAGAGAGAGACAGAGAGAGCGAGAGAGAGAATGTGTGTGTGTGTGTGTGTGTGTGTGTGTGTGTGTGTGTGTGTGTGTGTGTGTGTGTGCGTGTGTGTGTGTGTGTGTGTGTGTGTGTGTGTGTGTGTGTGTGTGTGTGTGAGCTAGAGAGAGAGAGATAGTGTGTGTGTGTGTGTGTGTGTGTGTGTGTGTGAGAAAGAAGGACAGTAGGGCAATGAGTGTGATAATGTATGCATGAGGGCTGAGTGAGTGCAAGGGACTTGATGTTCGCTGGCTCAAACAGACCTCGAAAAACAAGTGAACGGCTCGGGCACACAGGCAAGAGAACGTGAGAGCAGAGAAGGAGGGAATATTCATGAGTGAATATGGAGGAGTGGGAGAACTGGGGCATTAAACTGCAGCTCAGTCTGAATGAGCATCGTACGCTGGTGAGAGGAGGAAGAGGAAGAAGCGGAGGGGGGAGGAAGAGTGTCGAACCAGAGCACAGACCCATGGCCCAGTTACTCTCCATTCAACTCTGCGGCTTTCACCCAGTTTCAGACGGGTGAAGGAACAGGCTGGGGCACCAGCTACTTGGCTCAGTTTCCTCAAACATTCTTCAGCTCTCAGAACCCAGGGAGACGGATTAGCCTTGACTTTAATCCAGCTAACGGATAAATGAACATAGCTATTTCACCAAGGTAGATGTTATGAATAGAAGACTGGCAACTAATCTACTAATCTACTAATCTAAACTAATCTATGTTCTTACAGTGGTACATTATTGTTATAAAAGACTTCCCTCAATTGCACTATTAGCTAAGGGCGGGCAACAAAGTCCTCCACACACACACACACACACACACACACACCTATTTGCAAGCCTAGTTACTGTGCTTCTATGTAAGAGCAAAGGAGTCAAAATGCACACGGGGGCAGAGGGGTGACGACATGACATCATCACATGACTTCCTTCTGTGTCCTCACCTTTCCTGTTGCCATGGCTACAATCATTAGCCAGAGAATGGGAAACAAGAAGGTGGGAAGAAACAACATCCTTCTTGTAAAGGCCTCATCTTTCCCCTCATTGCTGGCTGATATTAAAAACGTGCTCACACCCAAGCCATGATTGTGCTGGGACAGGGTTGGCATTTCCAGACTGAATGGGCACCTCGATTTGGGCTAGTGGGTGATGACATTCCAGCAGAAAGTAGGTGACCCATAATACACACATTCCCATTTCTACTTGACTGCTTTGGAATAATACTATTAAAGATAGAAATAGAGTCAGAAAAAACAGTCAGAAACACACCCACTGCTTGACTCTAAGATAGACAGTGAATGTCAAAACGTTAGTGATCTGCACCCAATAAAACTCATAAAGACTCTTTTAAATTCACAGAAACTTACAAAAAAAGGAGTGCTCTAGTTTTCCTTGGATTCAGATTCCAAAGGAGGCCGAGGACCTGTTGCTGATTCTGCAATCCTTGAGCACCTACAACTTGAGCCAAAGTGGCCACCTTTACACACCCACTGTTGTTTTGTTAATCAGATTAGATCAAACCCTCGTCTCATATAATGAAATCTCTGCTATGATTACTGCAAAACAGGGCCAGTGTTCTTCAAGAGGGCGAGCTGCTTCATGACAAGCACTCCTTCTGTAACCAACACAGTTTAATTGGGGCTCGATTTTTAACGGCACCCTCAACGGCATCTTCTAGGCAGAACTGCCAGCAAGGGAGTATCTTGACCCTAAATCTAACCCTAACCCCCTTAACTCTCACCCTAACCCTTGGTATGGGGGTAGTGCCTTGAAGGCAGTGCTGCCTAGAAGGTGCCGATGAGGGCAAAAAAGACCAAAGACCGTAATTCAGCCTGAAACAATTATATTTCTTCATGGTAACATGGTAAAGCAACTGAACCAATTATTTTTCCCACAAATTGCCCACACTATATTTAGCACTATATTAAGCATAATTTTCCTTTTGAGCAAATTTGATAAAAAAGAAAAGTTTGCATGAACATGCAACTCAATCAGAATTTTGGATTGGTGAACAGAGATGTAGCAGGTTAGGGTTAGGGTTAGGGCCATGCAACGCGGTACTGAACACAACTCTGTGTAACTCCAGTGTCATGTACGCAGGAAATGCGTTTCAAGCGGAAGCGAACTTTTAGGATCACTCACCGTATGGGAACACTCTAGCCTGTGAGTACCCATGCTCGCTCCATTTCATCTGCTTTAGGTATCCAATCACAGAGCAAAAAGGGACGAGCACGGCGCTCAATTTCATTTTACGTCACATGGTGGCTTTTGTATTGGCTCTGAGCTCGGTACTGACTCTATGATAGACATTTGTAGTGCCCAATAAACGGCTCTGGACAATCGTAAACGACGCTACGAGAAAGGCAATAGGTGGGTCTCAACACTAAATATCACTTGTGATTATTTAGTTTGGCAATAGTCAGGCTAGGAGCACTCACCATTCCACAATTGTATCCAGAATGTTTTTTTTTTTTTTTTTGGATGACTGATAACTACAAAAAAATATCTACCGACCTACCATCCCAATTCTTTTCTGATTGTGATGTTGGAGCAAACAAACAAACATACAGTATTTCTAGGGATGTGTCCCACAGGGGTGGCTGGGATGGAGAGGACACCAGTAGTGGCCCAGGCTAATGGAGGGCTAAGTGGCAGTGCTAGTGATAGATAAGTGCTACACTATTGATTTGGCCTGGGGTGATGGGCTACCCTGTGGTGCCCAGTGGTGCCAGTGATTACCAATTAACACACACACA
>JAODXP020000031.1:9014788-9018386 GCA_027497455.2 Sardinella longiceps
GGATATTAGTTTGGGAGGATTTCAGAGAAGGCCATTCAAAAGCTTCATCACGCTCCACTGGTCTTGGGCCGCATTCCCTTACACACTGCTGACAGCTCAACGACCCCTTCACTGGCTAGGCGTTTAACCCCTGACCTTTTGAGTGACACACATCTCCTGACAGGCCTGGGCATTAAGGGTCGGGAGAGGAAGTCAGGGAGGCCCGTGGTTTAGACAAGAGGAGGTAAGGACGGGCTTGGATTGTGACGGGTATGTGTCAGGCTGGCGTTGAGTTAAAAATCTAATCGGTGCACTTAGTGGATTCCTTAAAAAGGCTGTTGGCTTCAAAAGAGCACTATGTAGGGTTTGAGTGGCTGAGAGAGGTTGAGAGGTTAACTCAAGGGGTGTTTAGATAAATGTATGGGAAAACACAGAAAAGCACCAATGCACCCCCCCCCCCCATACACACACATACACACACATACCTACACAAACATCTGGACATCTCTCACATGCACATTACAAATGTGCACATAATTCTGATTTACTACTTGCATGCATGGTTCAAACCACTACAAAAATACTGACTCAGGTAGGTAAAATCCCTGTAAAATTTGCACACACACACACACACACACACACACCTTTAGATTATAAGGAAAGACCAAGGAACAATACGCAGGGATTCTGCCATTGAAGCCTTTTAACCTCAAGGCCAGTTAAAACAATTAGTTGTAGATAGTATTAACGCGTGCACACACACACACACACACACACACACACACACACACACACACACACACACACACACACACACATACACAGATAAGTAGCTTAGCACAGATGCTCTAATGCTGAATTAGTGGAGAAACAGACTGCAGGTGTGTGTGTGTGTGTGTGTGTGTGTGTGTGTGTGTGTGTGTGTGTGTGTGTATGCATGCATGTTAAAATAGGCACAGAGAGAGAGAGAGAGAGAGAGAGAGAGAGAGGGAGAGAGAGAGGCAGGCAGTGGCTGCAGCTGGAAGGAATCCACAGGGATGGGGGAGCACAGAGCCACCTATTGCCAGCTGATGAAAACCACCTGAGAGTTGAGGGACCACTAGGCCTTGTGCATTAGCAGCCTTTCAGTGGCGTTATGCTAGTGTTTCTATGATCAGCAAGCGTATACCTGACAAGTGCATATACCTGACAAGAAAAACTATGAATATGCCTTTTTACTGTATGAATATGCCTTTGCGATATATTTTCATCACGATAGGAAAAGATGACGGATGCACACCGTCGGCATCCGTACACAAGCATTCCAAAGTGATATTCAAGGCACATGAGCAAAGCCACCTATGATTGTAAAGAGACAACGCGGGCGGTTCTCTCATTCTAACCCACTAACACTGTAGCCTATTTTATGCACTGCCTTTCGCAGATGCGCAAAGTCGAGCCATAAATGTATTTAGCAGCACTTGCGCGTTAATGAGCTGGGGCCAGAGAGATCCGATCAAAGCTTATCCCTTTACGATGTCAAAATAATGCTGATCCTCGCTCGCTCTGGCCATCGACATATAATATGTGCCAGCAGGCAGCGAGTGTGCCCTCCGCCTCCACCCAACCCAAGTACCCAAACCCTGCATTCGCGCGGACACTGGTCGTGGGCTGGTTGTGCGACCACATTCTGAGGTGCAACCGACCCGGTCGCCACTGCCACCCCCCAACGCAATGAAGACAGTCCGCATTTTCGCACATCTCGGTTCATCAGGCATTTAGTCGTTTTCATCTCTGCTGAATGGAAAGAGATGTCCTTCCCCAAAATGTAAATTCGCTCACAAAATGTCGTTATGCTCCGCGAGAGATCTGGGAAGCTTGGGGGGTGGGTTAATTCGCAAATCCAGGTGACAGGCTTGCATTTCAGAGACCCAGTTCTTATGTGACAGATGGGCCCATCGAATCGAATAGCCAAGATGTGATGAACTACAAGGGATTTAGCTTACCTGCCTCAAAAGATTTCGGAGGCACGGGAATGTAAAATTACTCTACTTTCACTTGGAAATTCCAGAGGCGAAAGGAAAAAAACACAGTTCTGTCATATTCATATCTATAATTATAGTCGAGTCCATGTAAACGCATGTGAAGGTGTAAATCTCTCACCTCATTGAAGAACGCCTCCATCTTCCACCAGCCGTGTGCTTCCCAGTGGGAACGGTTCCGGTGACCACACACCTAATCGCAAAACGCGGAGTCTCGCTGTATCGATGGAGAGGTAGCGGTCCTGGCTGTAAACGCTTTCCATTCACGAGCTCAGTGGAGGAGAAAAGGCGCCCGTGACCGTCATTCCCAAGCCCACCGCGAGACGCAGTGTTCTGAGGGGGAATAACACCTCCCCGTCGCTTGTCCCTTTAATTTAAGCAACCAGGCTGGAGAAATGGATGTAGGCCAATTGGTTCTGCTCGTCACAGTCCCACAGTGTGTGCTTTTAGCTGCACGTTGTCCGTCGTGGACTTGTTGGCGTAGTGCTCCTAAACCTTCGCGGCGTGCCAGTGAACCTCAACTCCAGGATGAATGACCGAGCGCCAATGACTGCTGCTCCAGAGAGGCGGCGCTCGGTAGGGAAATCCTGCCCCTCGCTCACACGCCTACCCTTCCAGTGCGAATAAATAAATAACACACATCTGTATGACCTAATTAGCGGAGAAATCTTCTGGTGCGCAAACTCTTAATATTGATAAACACTATCAGTTAAAATACTAGATTTTATAAAGCAGTAAAATGATCTAGGCTACTCCTCCGTTTACTGTAACTATTGCGATGGTCTATGTGTTCTGCCATGTCTGTCTCCGCTATAGATGGCTTTCCTTGTAGCCTATGTCAGTCATCAATGAGGGTAGCTAAAATCTCAAAGTCGTTGCCATAGCAGCACTACCACTGTATTATTCACTGCTGTTACACAAAATTATGTGTCCCCCAAAAGCACCCTCAACTCTCAGAGCTTGAAATAAAATACTTCTCGCTTTTATCCACTTCTCGAATAAAAAAGACAAACAAAAGTTACTGAGCACAAGCACACTGTGCAACGTTCACCTTTCATTAAAGGATCCATCCAAACCGCTTGCACTGGGGGGTTGTACTCAAAGGATGTATGTGAATGTGGGCATGTTTTTTTGGGGAGGATGTCTGGAGACCACTTCTGTGGGAGAGCCGAAATAATGACAGGAACTTTGATGCGCCGACAGGAAAAATATGGAGGTTTTGCGTGCACTTTGAAGCAACAGGGAGGAATAGTGGTTCCACGACAGGTAGGGTGAAGACTTGACTCACTTTTTGCGTGTGGAGAGAACAGGAGTGGGAGTATTTTGTCTATGTTTACATTATAAATCCACCTGAGCCTTAGAAACGCGGTTGTGCACTACCCTAAAAGCCCAAGCCTGTCATGAGATGAAGACATTTATATGGAGACTGAACAGAGGCACACTTTGGCGTGCGAAATCGAGCTATGTTTTCACATGTGGCAATGTAGCATCTTTCACGTTTTAGTCCCATTCAAACGACATCAAAGAGCTCTCTTCACTGAAAGCAGTTCTGAAGACCTCGTTGATTAATTAGATTCGTGATCTATGAGGGTCACCTT
>JAODXP020000031.1:9018486-9040260 GCA_027497455.2 Sardinella longiceps
AGAAAGCATCCCTGTGTAGTCAGTGCAGAGTGGCTGCTCCTTAAATATAGACTTGAAGATAATATCACAACTTAACACACTTCTCAATAACATAGGCTGTAGAATGTCTGCCACACATACACATGGATGCACAGCGACAAACACACACACACACACACGCACGCACGCACGCACGCACACACACACACACACACACACACACACACACACACACACACACACACACAAACGCACTCAGCATAGAATTTCTCCGTTTACAGCCAGGTGTGTCCCACACCCTCCATCACACTTTCTGCGTGGTTGCCAAATGCTGCCTCACACATCCTGTGCATTTGTGCATTTGACTGCGTTGCCAGATTAGGGTGGGAGGGAGCCACAGTAATCAGTCCCATTCCTGTGCAGATTTGGGCTGTGTTTGAGGTGGTGACCTGTGCATGTGCACTGCAGCCTGGGGCGGCTCAGCTGTCATTTTAAAGGAGCGGATTTAGAGAAAGGAGGAGTATAAATAGATGCCTCCCATTACAAGACAGTTCCTCAAATCTCTCAAGAATGTGTGTGTGTGTGTGTGTATGTGTGTGTGTGTGTGTGTGTGTGTGTGTGTGTGTGTGTGTGTGTGTGTGTGTGTGTGTGTGTTAAAACTGGAGGTGGTAATTGAAAAAAGTTTCCTGCTGCTTAATCTATTTTTACAGCATTTCATCCGTCTCACAAAGAATATGTGATTCAGGCATATGCATTCTGAGCCAGTCTTCTGCATTCTGCCACACACACACACACACACACACACACACACACACACACACACACACACACACACACATACACCTATAGGGTGCAAAAGCCCTTTACCTCAGCAATCAATCCTGCTTGAGATCAATAGGCCGTGGCTCTGTTGCCTCCTGTGCTGACAATGCTCCATATATAGACTATAAGCACGCATATGATCTTCCCCAAATAAAGGCTGAGGGGAGGCAGAGCAGAAGATCAGAATCAGCCTCTGTCGAACTCCAATGTTGTTGTGTTTTTTTTGTATCGTCGTTGTTCATAACAGCGGGAGAACTCTGTGTGCATGAATGTGTTGGTTGTGTGTGTGTGTGTGTGTGTGTGTGTGTGTGTGTGTGTGTTGTTGTTGTTGATAAGCAGAAACATTGGTGTGGGTGGCTTCTGAATTAAGAAAGCTGCACCCTAAAAGATCTTGCAACACATTTTGATGTCCAACCTCATCATATCACCCACTCTGGTCCAACCAGATCTCTCGCTCTCTCTCTCCTATCAGTGCCAGATACAGTATGTGGAAGTAACAAATGGTTGCTGATACCTCCATTCATGCGTTGTGACCACGGTAAGAAATGGAGGGCACTAAGACCCAGGGAACCCCATCACACCAGAACTCCCTTCTGCTGTTGCTGGGGGAACGGGAGGTGTGGAGTGTTGAGTCATGATGTCGGCACCTGAGCTGTCAACACTGTGTGCATGCATGTGTGTGTGTGTGTGCAGAAAAGAGGGGTCAAGGAGACTTTGGGAGAAGACCCCTGGAGGTAGCTTTATGGACTACTTTCAGTGTGTGTGTGTGTGTGTGTGTGTGTGCTTATGTGCGTGCATGTCGGCACACAACACTTAGATATAATCAGGAGACTGTCAGACTAAGAGGGATATTAGTTTGGGAGGATTTCAGAGAAGGCCATTCAAAAGCTTCCTCACGCTCCACTGGTCTTGGGCCGCATTCCCTTACACACTGCTGACAGCTCAACGACCCCTTCACTGGCTAGGCGTTTGACCCCTGACCTTTTGAGTGACACACATCTCCTGACAGGCCTGGGCATTAAGGGTCGGGAGAGGAAGTCAGGGAGGCCCGTGGTTTAGACAAGAGGAGGTAAGGACGGGCTTGGATTGTGACGGGTATGTGTCAGGCTGGCGTTGAGCTAAAAATCTAATCGGTGCACTTAGTGGACTCCTTAAAAAGGCTGTTGGCTTCAAAAGAGCACTATGTAGGGTTTGAGTGGCTGAGAGAGGTTGAGAGGTTAACTCAAGGGGTGTTTAGATAAATGTATGGGAAAACACAGAAAAGCACCAATGCACCCCCCCCCCCCATACACACACATACCTACACAAACATCTGGACATCTCTCACATGCACATTACAAATGTGCACATAATTCTGATTTACTACTTGCATGCATGGTTCAAACCACTACAAAAATACTGACTCAGGTAGGTAAACTCCCTGTAAAATTTGCACACACACACACACACACACACACACCTTTAGATTATAAGGAAAGACCAAGGAACAATACGCAGGGATTCTGCCATTGAAGCCTTTTAACCTCAAGGCCAGTTAAAACAATTAGTTGTAGATAGTATTAACGCGTGCACACACACACACACACACACACACACATACACAGATAAGTAGCTTAGCACAGATGCTCTAATGCTGAATTAGTGGAGAAACAGACTGCAGGTGTGTGCGTGTGTGTGTGTGTGTGTGTGTGTGTGTGTGTGTGTGTGTGTGTGTGTGTGTGTGTGTGCATGCATGTTAAAATAGGCACAGAGAGAGAGAGAGAGGCAGGCAGTGGCTGCAGCTGGAAGGAATCCACAGGGATGGGGGAGCACAGAGCCACCTATTGCCAGCTGATGAAAACCACCTGAGAGTTGAGGGACCACTAGGCCTTGTGCATTAGCAGCCTATCGATATGCTAGTGTTTCTATGATCAGCAAGCGTATACCTGACAAGTGCATATACCTGACAAGGAGAACTGTATGAATATGCGTTTTTACTGTATGAATATGCCTTTGCGATATATTTTCATCACGATAGGAAAAGATGACGGATGCGCACCGTCGGCATCCGTACACAAGCATTGCAAAGTGATATTCAAGGCACATGAGCAAAGCAACCTATGATTGTAAAGAGACAACGCGGGCGGTTCTCTCATTCTAACCCACTAACACTGTAGCCTATTTTATGCACTGCCTTTCGCAGATGCGCAAAGTCGAGCCATAAATGTATTTAGCAGCACTTGCGCGTTAATGAGCTGGGGCCAGAGAGATCCGATCAAAGCTTATCCCTTTACGATGTCAAAATAATGCTGATCCTCGCTCGCTCTGGCCATCGACATATAATATGTGCCAGCAGGCAGCGAGTGTGCCCTCCGCCTCCACCCAACCCAAGTACCCAAACCCTGCATTCGCGCCGACACTGGTCGTGGGCTGGTTGTGCGACCACATTCTGAGGTGCAACCGACCCGGTCGCAACTGCCACCCCCCAACGCAATGGAGACAGTCCGCATTTTCGCACATCTCGGTTCATCAGGCATTTAGTCTTTTTCATCTCTGCTGAATGCAAAGACATGTCCTTCCCCAAAATGTATATTCGCTCACAAAATGTCGAAATGCTTTGCGAGAGATCTGGGAAGCTTGGGGGGTGGGTTAATTCGCAAATCCAGGTGACAGGCTTGCATTTCAGAGACCCAGTTCTTATGTGACAGATGGGCCCATCGAATCGAATAGCCAAGATGTGAAGAACTACAAGGGATTTAGCTTACCTGCCTCAAAAGATTTCGGAGGCACGGGAATGTAAAATTACTCTACTTTCACTTGGAAATTCCAGAGGCGAAAGGAAAAACACACAGTTCTGTCATATTCATATCTATAATTATAGTCGAGTCCATGTAAACGCATGTGAAGGTGTAAATCTCTCACCTCATTGAAGAACGCCTCCATCTTCCACCAGCCGTGTGCTTCCCAGTGGCAACGGTTCCGGTGACCACACACCTAATCGCAAAACGCGGAGTCTCGCTGTATCGATGGAGAGGTAGCGGTCCTGGCTGTAAACGCTTTCCATTCACGAGCTCAGTGGAGGAGAAAAGGCGCCCGTGACCGTCATTCCCAAGCCCACCGCGAGACGCAGTGTTCTGAGGGGGAATAACGCCTCCCCGTCGCTTGTCCCTTTAATTTAAGCAACCAGGCTGGAGAAATGGATGTAGGCCAATTGGTTCTGCTCGTCACAGTCCCACAGTGTGTGCTTTTAGCTGCACGTTGTCCGTCGTGGACTTGTTGGCGTAGTGCTCCTAAACCTTCGCGGCGTGCCAGTGAACCTCAACTCCAGGATGAATGACCGAGCGCCAATGACTGCTGCTCCAGAGAGGCGGCGCTCGGTAGGGAAATCCTGCCCCTCGCTCACACGCCTACCCTTCCAGTGCGAATAAATAAATAACACACATCTGTATGACCTAATTAGCGGAGAAATCTTCTGGTGCGCAAACTCTTAATATTGATAAACACTATCAGTTAAAATACTAGATTTTATAAAGCAGTAAAATGATCTAGGCTACTCCTCCGTTTACTGTAACTATTGCGATGGTCTATGTGTTCTGCCATGTCTGTCTCCGCTATAGATGGCTTTCCTTGTAGCCTATGTCAGTCATCAATGAGGGTAGCTAAAATCTCAAAGTCGTTGCCATAGCAGCACTACCACTGTATTATTCACTGCTGTTACACAAAATTATGTGTCCCCCAAAAGCACCCTCAACTCTCAGAGCTTGAAATAAAATACTTCTCGCTTTTATCCACTTCTCGAATAAAAAAGACAAACAAAAGTTACTGAGCACAAGCACACTGTGCAACGTTCACCTTTCATTAAAGGATCCATCCAAACCGCTTGTACTGGGGGGTTGTACTCATAGGATGTATGTGAATGTGGGCATGTTTTTTGGGGGAGGATGTCTGGAGACCACTTCTGTGGGAGAGCCGAAATAATGACAGGAACTTTGATGCGCCGACAGGAAAAATATGGAGGTTTTGCGTGCACTTTGAAGCAACAGGGAGGAATAGTGGTTCCACGACAGGTAGGGTGAAGACTTGACTCACTTTTTGCGTGTGGAGAGAACAGGAGTGGGAGTATTTTGTCTATGTTTACATTATAAATCCACCTGAGCCTTAAAAACGCGGTTGTGCACTACCCTAAAAGCCCAAGCCTGTCATGAGATGAAGACATTTATATGGAGACTGAACAGAGGCACACTTTGGCGTGCGAAAGCGAGCTATGTTTTCACATGTGGCGATGTAGCATCTTTCACATATGTTTTAGTCCCATTCAAACGACATCAAAGAGCTCTCTTCACTGAAAGCAGTTCTGAAGACCTGGTTGATTAATTAGATTCGTGATCTATGAGGGTCACCTTTTATATCTGTTCTCTGTCACCTTCATCCTTTTGAGGGTCTGACGGTGCAACTTTATCCACCGGTTCTTTGCCAAGCTTCCATTTTTCCAAAATGGTAAAAAAAGAAAAAGAAAAAAAGAAATAGAGAGGAATTTTGATACAAAGTGTCTCACTTAAACAGTATAAAGAATTTAGTTAACCTTTAAAGATTGTTCAAATGATTTTTTGAGTTTACATTTGCCTAAAAGAATATCATTTTTTTCAGGTAGAAATGTATTTCACCTGCATCCCTCTTCTAATCAAGCATGAGTGGCACAGGTCAGGAGCCAGGACATGGGCAGGTCTGTCTTGGAGCGAGTTCTGAGAAACGTTGGCACATTCCTGGAGGTACAGGATGCTGAGCTGTGAGGGGTACAGTACCTTTGAGACGTTTAGGTCTGCTTTCAAGAGCACCGCTAAGCAGATCATTGGGAGGCAGCAGCTTTAATTGAATTAGGATTGGGGAGAAACAGTCAGCTCCCATCTGCTTCAGTCTGTCCCAGGGATTGGACCTCTCTTGCTCTTTCTCTCCCTCCCTCTCTCCTCTCCCTCTCTTTTTCCCTCCTTTCCTCTCCCTCTCTCTGTCTCAGTCTTGGCAGGCTTTTTAGAAAGAGACAAGCCACGGATAAAGGCTTCCTCTGAAGGGAAGGAAGACGAGAAGATAACCTCAGTGGAGCTCAGTGGCTTGTGATGCACAGCTTCTGTGGAGCCTAGGCACTTAAGTAAGCATGCAAAGCTGCTGCAGCAGCAGAAATTGAGCCTCCTCAGACACCGTAAGAGTGAGTCATTGTGGGATAATTTCATGTAAGGGTATGAAGTCGGTCTCTGGACCCTCTCTCTGCTTCCATTAGTGTTAGCTGTCTCTCTGAGATGGATTGATCATCTTCTGAAAAAAAATAACAGGGTTCTCAAAAGACTAAATCATGCAGGGGTGTGTGTGTCATTATGGTGTGTGTGTGTGTGTGTGTCATTACTTTTTGCTTCTCTCTTCTGTATCTGCTTAGGTTTGTGTGAAATGAATTATTGTCTCCACAAAATGTTCAAGTGAAAAATCCTAGATAGAGAAGCATTCTAAGCAGGCAATAGTTCTAGGCTTTATTTGAAGACCATCCTGGCATTGCTGGAACCCAGCCGGGCCTATCACAGAAGGAAGAACAGGAACAGGTTCCACGCCCAAATTTAGCCCACGACAATCAGGCCTGGAGTGCGGACATCCGATCTGTTAGTGTCAGTGACGGGGGAATTTTACTGTTTGTTTTTGTTTTTGCTCTTTTTTTCAGCTCTCCCTGTGGAGGAAGAGTAGCCCCTGCCTGGAGTTTGCTTTTGTTTCATGTTAATCTGTGTCTGAACTTAAAGCTGACAAAAAAGGAGAGTGTTTCCTATTAGCTGGTTGGTTCATTGTGAGTGTACTGCAGCATGTCAGAGTCTTATATCCAAGATTATACTGTATATATAATATTGCTTCACTCAGTTTTTATACTCAAATTCGAGCTAAATCATCCATTTTACCATTGCTACACATTATCAGACCAAAGACCATTTTTAGTAAAGAAGAGACGAAGCTCAGTTTTTGTACTTTCATCTTAATTTATGAGTTGTGCATATGGTAATTGCTCTCTTTTCTGGATGTGTTTTTGCTGGTGATTGGTGGCAGTGGCGAGGTGTGTGTGTGTGTGTGTGTGTGTGTGTGTGTGTGTGTGTGTGTGTGTGTGTGTGTGTAAGACTCAGACTGGAGAGGGAGGGAGATGGATGACTGTATCAGCTGGCAGACAGAAGCTGTCACAGCAACTCTCTCACGTCCCTCTGATCACTCTTTCACTGGGACTAATAACCAGGGATCACTTCACACCCTGCAGCGTGTGTGTGTGTGTGTGTGTGTGTGTGTGTGTGTGTGTGTGTGTGTGTGTGTGTGTGTGTGTACACATGCATGCATCTAGCCACGCCCTCTTCCCTCCCCAATACAAACATAAATAAGTTCAAAAGAGCTTTAACAAATTAGAAAGACATACATGTACACACATGACGTGAACACTCACAAACACCTCCTGAACAAACAGGGACAGCTCCTGACACACACCAAACACTTACACACCAAACACTTACACATGAACACACACACACACACACACACATACAGAGAGACAGAGAGAGAGTAAATATTTCTGTGTGATCATCACCAGAGTCTTGCCTCCTACCGTTACTCAAGAGAGCTAATGGTGAGGCGTACAGGAGAGATTCCCTCTGGGCAGAAACGAGAGAGGACTGAAACCAGCCGCCTTCTATCACAGGGAGCCACTCACATTACACACACACACACACACACACACACACACACACACACACACACACACACACACACACACACACACACACACACACACACACACACAGAGAGAGAGAGAGAGAGAGTCAAATTTATTACAGAACATAACCCATTATTTTTGATTCCAACACCCGATAGACATCAAATCAATCCACTCTCTATTGTTACCTCACTGCTGTAAGATGAACCTTTATTTGGGTGCGTATTTATAACTGCGTTATTATTACATCCCATAATAAAGTGGCCTGTGTGAGCCCAGACAGTGTGGTGACAGAGGACATTAGGCTGTGTGCAGAAAATGGCTTCCTTTTATCATAATCATTCAAGGGGCCCTGTCAGAACAGTCACCCAGCAGGGCTCCACGAGGCTCCGGGGAGGAGGCCCAGGTGCCTGCTGACAGAAGCCCATCAGAGGAGCCCCAACCTGGGCCTCGCTATTGTGTGTTGTGGGCCTGTCAACGCAGGCCCTAGAGGTTTGTTTTGGAGTGGGTGGGGGTGGGTTGTGTGTGCGTGCGTGTGTGTGTGTGTGTGTGTGGGTAGTTCCACGTATGTCTGTGAACCTCCCAGCACAGCGAGCGCAGACCCATGCAGCCGGCTTTGTGGCTCTGCCAACCAATGACATTGTACCAGTCTGTGTGTGTGTGTGTGTCTCAATCTGTGTGGTGACCCTCACACAGACTGAGGTCGCCAGCATGAAATAGAGCCCCCCTCTCAATAGTGCCCCCCCTCCAGAATACCCATGTTATTGCCCCGTGCCTCTGAAAGAGTCTCTTTTGTTGAAGAGGTGGGGTTGGAGTTTTTATTTCGGGCAAGGAGGGGTGAAGAGGGTGTGTGTGTGTGTGTGTGTGTGTGTGTGTGGTTGGGGGGTCAGGGGGCTCAGTCATTCATCTCCTGCTGGGACGCACAAAGAAGAAGGAAGAGCCCGTGCCTAATGAATCACCTGATGCAGCAGGTTTAATTGCAGTCAGTCTGCTGCAGCTCCGATGCAATTAAACTATACACACACACTCTCTCTCTCTCTCACACACACACACACACACACACAAGCACAAACACACATTCATATGCAAACAGCCTTAATAAAACATTTAGACACACACACACACACACACACACACACACACACACAAAGTACGATAACTCCCAGCAAGGACAGAGAAGGAGAGGAAATGTCAGAATAGAGGCAGTTTTAAGGCATCAGTGGCAATGTTTACTGTCTGGGTTAGACACATGCCTGCTATCAATTCCAATCGATTCACGCGTTCAAAAAGTTCCCTACAGAATTGGAAAGATGTAACTTTCTGGGGAAACAGCCCTCTTCATGATCACGGACCATTGAAGAGAGAACACATCCCAGTATCTCGGCAACAAAGCACTGAACAGCTGTGTCCTCTTCAGAACTGTTACCATGACAGTGACAGCGAGAGAGCACCTAATTCTTCACTGTTATGAAAACATAATTTCATGCATGACTTCAAAACTGAGAAAGTTAAGTATACTGTACTGGCTGTATAAAAATACATTTATTATGCTTCACAGATAAGATAAAAAAAAAATAGGGTGTGTGCTTCACAAGTACTGTAACATAGAAATAAGATGGTCGCAATCATCATTTTCATGAATAATAATTGAATTAAAGTATCATTAACCTGTGCCAGTGACAGTGGAATAGGTAGTAATGAATGTGTAATCAGAGTTCTGGGGTGGAACACCCAGATCAGATTCATGAGTGAGATATGCAAATATGATTAACCCTCCTAATGAACAGAGTTAGAGCCAGTCGGGCTGAACTATTATTCTATTTCTACAAGGAGAAACACTTTGATGAAACAATAATTAGGTGTAAAGGGCAGTGGTGAAACATCATGTTATGCTGATGATAAGATTATCATCTCTCTCTCTCTCTCTCTCTCTCTCTCTCTCTCTCTCTCTCTCTCTCTCTCTCTCTCTCTGTGTGTGTGTGTGTGTGTACTATGTCATCCCATAGGTCCACCGGGTAGTGGATGGTTACTGGCGGTTATGTAAAGCTATTGAGCCACAGTGGAGCTGAGCGCCAGGACGACACGCGGTCACCATCGATTGACCCACTGTGGCATTCTGGGACAAAACCTGCCCAGAGGGGGAATGGGTCACACTCTCTCTCTCTCTCTCTCACTTCACGTTTCAGCCTCTCGCTCCTCTCATTTTCTGTGACTCACCCGCTCTCTCACTCTCTCTTTTCTGTAGTTCTCTGTCTCTCCTTCCATCTCAGTCTCTCACTCACTCTGGCACTGTTTCTCCTTGTCTCTCCCTGCTTTGACCCTTATTCAGGGAAGGCCTACTTTTATCCAAAACCGGCTAACCACCAGTATATGGGTAATACAATGTAAACATGCGCATACATAAATATGTAGGTATGTATGTTTCGGTTGTAACTGTATACATTACAGTATGATGGAACACCTGACCAACACCTAATTGGCATTGTAGGAAATTGTAGGAAATACACACACACAAACACACACACAACAATTAGATAAGCTGAATATCACTAACTCAAGGCATGCAAAAAACAAAAATCTTTTCATCAGAGTGACGTGACGCTTGACTGATTGCCCTGTTTGGGTTGCCTCTCTTCATCTCATCTCCCTCAGTCTCTCCTATATCTCCTAATCTCCCATTCACTTTCCCACTCACTCCCCTATCTTGTCCTCTTTGTTATCATCTACGTCCTCTCTCAGACTCTCTATGAGATTTGTCCATTGATTCACTGCCGTGGATGTCCATAGGAAATGAATCAAGTTTTATTGACTTCACTCATGTCTCCATCAATGCACGTGTCCCTCAGATGAAGATGCCTGTGGAGGGCAGACCACCCCCTTTTGTCCTGAGTGTGACATCTTTATAGCCCGCTATTGTCTATTGTTGTCCACGCTGCTACTGCTACTGGTTGGACTGGTGCTAACGACACAAGCGTGGGTCCGCATGTGTGGCCATGTGTGTGTTTATCAATACCGCTGTGCTTGTCCAGGGGCGGGAGGCTACACAGATTACTACTGATCGGAGCCTCTGGCCGGGGCTAATACCCATAAATCCCTCCGGGCTGATGGGAGACGTACAAACGGACAAACGAGCGAGCGAACGAGTGAGCACTCGTCCTAATGGGCTTGTTTCATTCACTCTCTGCTGACAGCAGACAAACAGCCCAACTTGAGTCAGGAGTGCTGATGGGCCTGGAACGCACGCCAGAGCTGGCCAACACTACAGCAATCTGTGAGATAATGACACCACTCTGCCAGATACACACACATATACTTGGCTACTAACACACTCATAGACAAGTCGATAATTCAGCAAGCAAGCACGCACACACACACACACACACACACACACACACACACACACACACACACACACACACACACACACACACACACGCACACAGACACAGACACACACACACACACACACACACACACAGACACACACACACACACACTCAAACCAATCTATTACATAATTACCACATAACACAAACATGCACATTTAACAATTTGTCATGCACATAAGCATAATACACATTGCACACACACATACATACACATTAAAAAGTTAAACATACACTGTATATGCAAGGATACTGTATGTACAGTACAAGCAGACACTGACATGACTGAGGGATAGTTCATGTCAAATGGGCAATGATACAGTAGCAGCAATTAACTTGAGATGAGTATGGCCCCCCTGTTGTGTGTTAGAAGGGAGGGGGGGGGATTGGATCTAATGGGTGAGGGTGAGTGGGTGGGGGAATATAGTGCCAATATAACTGAATGTTCCATAGAGACAGATTCCCTATCCACCACCAGAAGCCAGTTCAAAAACTTCACAATTTATCAAAGTTCTGTTGGAACAAAAGTTCACTGAAAGAGTCCGTCAAGTAACCAACTAACCATCCAAACACACAAGAGACAGCAGGCAGGCAAGCAGGAGATGTCACTGGCACACAAGACTATTATAAAACCCAAAGACAAGTCAGATGAATGCTGAGGGCTTTGATACGACTTATGAACTGGTGGATGTTCAGATAATATGCACACACACACACACACACACACACACACACACACACACACACACACACACACACACACACATTCCAACACATTTTACTCAATATCAGGTCAATATGATAGCTGTGTCCAAAGTGAGCCACTGATTGGTTATGAATCTCCTGATTCATCTTCTGGCAGATTGTTCATTCCGGCTTATATACAGTCTATGGGCCAAATCTCTCTTGTAAGCTTCTAAGGAACCTCTTGTGTTTTGGGTCAGTATAAATAAATAAACAATACTATGTATTTGCTTTTCTAAAATGTCAGAATAAAGAGAGAATAAAGAATGTCACAGAGCTTTTTGTCTGCATCTGTCAAGATGTACACACACTTCCTTAATATGTTGGGAAGTGAGGAACCTAAATCTTGTTGAGACGGTACATTAAAAGAATACTAAAACTCCCCATCATGGGTAGACTAGACTAGACTGAGTGAGTGCACAATGTCCAGCCGTGAGGTGGTGATGCTCTTCTCTGTCCTTCAGCGAGATGACAGACAGACATACAGACAGACAGACAGACAGACACGTGAGGAGCTCATCATTCACTGCTTGGCCTCTGTCTGTCTGATGACTGGCCGTGTGTGTGAGCACTAAATCTCATTTAAAGCCCCTCTTAAAGCCCTCATGCACATAAACACTCAGCTTTTCTCAACCTCCCTCTCTCTCTCCCTCTTTCCCTCCCTCTGTCTTTCTCATGCTCTGTCATTCTCGCTCGTCTGTCTGTATCCTTCAGCCCATGTCTGTTAAATTTAATCTCTCTCCCTCTTCCTAAATTTCTCTCTATCTTTCTCTCTCACATCACCCCCTACCACTCAAACTCCTCCCATTCCCCTCTTTTTGTCCTTGTAAAACCCAAACTCTCTCTGTCAGTCTCTCTCTCTCTCTCTCTCTCTCTCTCTCTCTCTCTCTCTCTCTCTCTCTCTCTCTCTCTCTCTCCTTCATTGAATCCCAGTCTAACATAAACTCAGACTCAAACAAAGAAGACAAAACGGGACATATCAGGGTGTGTGTGTGTGTGTGTGTGTGTGTGTGTGTGTGTCCCCAAGTGACTCAGTAAAGGGCCATTGAAGGACCCCATTACCCATCATGCATTTGCACAAGGATGCTTGACAGACAGAATTGAGAATGTGAGGTCAATCTATGACTCATAAAAGGCCTAGATGGATGGTGTAGGGTGTGTGTGTGTGTGTGTGTGTGTGTGTGTGTGTGTGTGTGTGTGGGTGTGGGTGTGTGTGTGGTGTGTGTGTGTGTGTGTGTGTGTGTGTGTGTGTGTGCGTGCACAGTGGTAATTTCTCAAAGCCCTTTGGCACTTTCCTACAAAGCCAAGATATTGGTCAGATATTGCATCACATCTCTGAATGTATACAGTTGCATGCTGATACATAAACTCAACTATACAAACACACACACACACACACACACACACACACACACACACACACACACACACACACACACACACACACACACACACACACACACACACACGCACACATACACAAAAAGCACACAGAACACACAGCTGAAAGAACACTGGCACTCAGAAAGCACCATAAAGCACACAAATCCAAATCATAACAATACACTCTAAAAAATACTGGGTTATTTTATTAACCCAATCACTGGGTTGAGGCTTTTTAACCCTGTATTGTGTATATTCAACCCATACTGGGTTATGTCCACTAACCCAGTTGTTGGGTTAATAGTTTTGGAATCTTCCTTGATTTGATTAACCCAACCAATGATCATTGTGACCCAGTGATTTGGTAATGCACATGATGAGACCGGCGGTGATTGGCCAGCACCGGTTTGAATTTTTTTTCTTCAGTTCCTGAAGTGTCTTCACGTCTCTTTCCAACGGAATTTCCATACAGTCATTGAAACAACCATCTTTTCCCACTAAGTTGAAGGTAAGTTCAATCAGGAGAGTTAAATTAATGTTAATTTTAGTATCTATAGACTAGTGTTTGATAGCTTGGCATTTGACATTTCATTTTAAACTAACATTAGCTAATGTTAAACACTGGCCATAGTCAATGGAGAATTGGAATTAACGTTAGCCTACTTTTGAAAACGAGCACAGAGCCCTAAAATTATTTACGGTGAAATTATGAATATTAAAGATATTTTCTTTGACGTGAACAAGTATTGTTTAGGTGTCTATCGACAGCTAGCCTAGCTAAGTCACTCACTCTCAAGAGCTAAGCTGGGGCTGGCAGCCAGCTAAAGCTAAATTTGCTAAGCTAGCTAGTAAAAAGCTATGTTCCAGTACGTTGCAGCTCCAGTCATTCATTGCCGTTATTTTCCCCTCGTGTTCAATTTGAAATGGGACGGTCACGTTGGTTAGAGCCATGACAGAATGATATGAATGACAGGCAGCAAACAAACCATGAGTCCAACTGTTTGTGTAGCAGGCTACATTTGGTGCAGCACTTATTTAAAACGGTGCAAATGCTTTCTCTTGAGGAAACGAGCTAGGCTATGACTTATTATATCATAGCCAAAGTTATGATTTCCCTCATTCTTTAGGCCTAGGTGCTTGTCAAATTAACACTCAATACAATCCGTCATATGCAGTAAACATCTTAAATGATGCCTTGCTTTGGAAAATTAAACTATTGAAGTTAATAAGTTGAAGGTTCCAGAAGTTTGCCTTTTTGCAATTGGTGATGGTAATGTTACTTTCTGAATTTATTTCTTTTTAGTGATCACCTGCCAGGCCTCATCTTATATGATCACTTGTATGGACACTTCGACCTAATTGTTCTGTCTTCAGTGAAGCAGAGGTTGGTAATAATGTTATTATTGCTGTAAAGGACAAATTAATTTCATGTTGATCAAAAAGGATTTTTTTTTCCTTGTGCAAAAATAAGATCTAGGGCTTTCAAGAGGTGCTTAGTGAAGTCATTGATGGTTAGGATCACACTCTTGCTTGTATGTTAGTCTTTTAATAGTTTTGATTTTTTGTATATTCTGTATCTTTTTCTTGCCTTCAAGATGCAAGCACGGCACCTTGGCGCAAAGACCTGTCGACACCCAGTGAGTCTTCATATCATCTAACTAAACAGACACTTCTTTATATTGTCACGTCTTAAAATGAATATTTTCTTATACCTCCAGATGTGATGACCAATCCTGTAGTAATGCTTCTTGCCATTTTCCTCAAAGCACTTGTTACGTAAGTACTTTACATAGTATTGATGCTCCCCTTGTCAATATTAAAGATTAAGATTAAAGTCGTCTGTATCTAAAATGTGGTAAAATGGAAATTTCTTAAACAGACTTTTTGTGATGCAGAGGCAGTGACCAAGAAAAAAAGATGGACAGTCCCCTTGCCTTCGGATGGTAAGAATATCACATTGTCTCTGCCTCTACCGTTCTTTCTGTCCATACAAAATGCTTTTTAATAATAGCTACAGCTTGATTTCCACCATTGATATTAGATGCTTTCTTTCCATCATGTCAAATGATGACTGAACATTTTTTCAATCATCCTCTGAATCTATAACGAAGATTCAAGCTTTCAAAAACATTTGTTTTAGTTGGAGGTAATCATTGTTACCAATAAATGTGCTTATTTCAAGATCATCACCACTTGCCTGCATGTACACTGAGGAAGAACGTGGAGGATTTCGAGAGAGGAGTTATACCTGCCTTTGATGCCCTGGTAGGTTTTACAAATTTGAAAGCAATTAATAGCCTAATATAATCAATACAGTGCACTCACACACAGTTCCTCTGGGGAGTGTCTTGTCAACTTTAACATGAACTTATTCCAGCAGGTGCTGGAAACTCCTAGAGGAAGAACAGAGCGTCTAAAGCAAAGAACGCAAAGGAGAGCATGGATGAAAGAACGACCGAGAGAGGACTTATCCATTTGATATAGAGGCCCTCAACAACCTCGCACCCTCAAACCTGTCTGACCTCCTGCACCACCACTCCCCCACCCGCCGACTCTGCTCTGCCGATGCCAACCTCTTCACCCCATCACCTTGACCAAATACAGGACCCTTGGGGACAGAGCCTTTGCCATTGCTGTCAGTTCTAGCTTGTGTGCATTGGCTCAATTTCTTTAGGAAACCAACTTTTTTGAAAACTACATGCTGACATTTAACATTGGACATTTTCCTAAGCACTACCGGTGTAAGTCTCAAGATTGTCTTACCATTTTCCAATGCCATTTCAGTCCATTTACAGAACTATGCAGTCTATTGGAAGGAGGAAATTGCTACTGTATATAGGGAATGTAAAAATCAAGATGCAACTTTTTAGGATCTTTGTGTGATTTCTATGATGGGTCTTATGCTACACATCATCATTCCACATAATAGGCCTATTTTAAAGATGTTTAAAGTTTTTGATGATTGCAGAATGAACTAGGGCTATGTGCACTTGAGCTACGAGTGAAATTTGTGCAGTGGTTTAACAAAAATAAAGATGGAAATGGACTGTGAATTTAATTCATTGATTGCAAAACTTTGTGAATAACTGTAGTTCCATGTTTGCAGAAGGTCGTGACCCATTTCCTTGTATCAATTAATCTTCCTGTAGCTTTGTTTGGCCGTTAGGTCATTTTAAAGTGTATTTCTATTGTTATTATTATTATTATTATTAGTAGTAGTAATAATATTAAAATATGGTAATTTCATAGATTAAAGAATAACTCAATCAATGGGTCAAATATAAACCCAACAAGGGGGTCAATGTAACCCAATATTGGGCTAGCGTGCCTGACCCAGTAATGAGTTGCATTAACCCAACAATTGTGTCAGAATAACCCATTTTTGGTTTAGCGAAGCAACCCCTTATACTGGGTTAAAATCTCAACCCAACTCAAAAAGTAAAATCAACCCAGTATGTGTTCTGTCCTATATTGAACCAGGAACTGGGTTGGGAATAACCCAATTTGGGTTGTTTTCAACCCAGTATTTTTTAGAGTGTACCATCAGAGAAGAAAAAGGAACAACCTCTGACTCTCTTTCTTTCTACACATGCTAATTCATTCTCCGCCGTGTTTACACAGTAATGCAGACACATATCCCACACACATGTTCTAACATGATAAAATCATATAACATAGAAAGATGAAGAAATTATTTATGAAAGCCAATAGTAAATGGGTCAACCACAGGCATGCTGGCCTCATGAGCGAGGAAGGGATGACCACCCGTGCAGAGCAGAGCTCACTATACTCCAGCCCATACAGAGGAGAGAGAGAGAGAGAGAGAGAGAGAGAGAGAGAGAGAGAGAGAGAGAGAGAGAGGGAGAGAGGGATCAAGTTCACCCCTTCAGCATGGGAGGATGAGATGATAAAAGCTCTCCTGAGGGACGAGGAGAAAGGGATAGAGAGAGAGAGAGAGAGAGAGAGAGAGAGAGAGAGAGAGAGAGGGAGAGATGTAAAGACATGGAGATAAAAAGAAAAGACATTCATGACGGTTGTATGTGGGTAATGTGTGAGTGTGTGTGTGTGTGTGTGTGTGTGTGTGTGTGTGTGTGTGTGTGTGTGTGTGTGTGTGTGTGTGTGTGTGTGACTATCTGATGCGTTTGAAGGGAATGGAGGCGAGGACCAAAGCCTGTGTGACCAGAGGACTCTTGCAGAGGAGAACAGGAGAGCGGGGGGATTAAAGGCAATGAGAGGAAAGCTGTGTGTCTGCACCAGCACATAGAGACTCTGAGACACAGATCCCTGCTGCCTTAGGCCACACAGCCGCCTGTGATGAGGGTGGACGCTTTCACAGGCTGGAATCTTTAACAGACACACTCACTGCCACAAGACTCAGAGACACACACACAAGATCATATCACTACTTACTTTGTACTACTAAGACAACAATTTAGCCACCAGAGAGTGTTTGTGTGTGTGTGTGTGTGTGGGGGGGGGGGGTGTTGGGGAGGAGAGAGAGATAAACATAGGGAATGAGGAGAGGGAAAGAGAGAGAAACAGAGTGAATGAGGAGTGGGAAAGAAAGAGAGCTGACCTCATGACTTCATGATGGCTGAAAATGACTCAAAAAATCACTTTACTGTAGGTGTGTAAAATGATTTCACTTTAGCCAAAATCCTCCACATACAGTAACTCCAAAAGTGCATCCAAATGAGCCCAAAGCTCTCAGCTGAATCCTCTCACTGCTCTCCTGAGAGACCTGCCCTAAACCCCATAAATCCATTACCACACCGGTTAGTGTGTCACTATCCATCAGACGACATGCTGGGACAGGCCAGCCACACATGCTTTATCTCTCAATCTCAGCATTGATTCCTGATGGATCAATACTCATCATTCGGACACACTCCCCCCAGACACACCGCTATGCCAGCAGGCCTTTTACGCACCCATTTACACTGTCTGTTGTGTCTGGAGGACTAAGAGTTAATGGCATATGGATTGGGTCAGTGGACCATTGAGAGAGTTATAGGAGGAGATATTTGAACTGGATGCATGCTTTTGATGAGTCTTCTAAAAAAACACACACACTCTCTTACACACACTCACACACACACACACACACACACACACACACACACATTGCCTGCAGGTTATTATGAGGAGTAACACCAAGACATTATTATGGTAAGACCTTGAAATTAAAAGCCTATAGGAATGGCTGGTATTGATGTACGAGTTACCGGTATGCTTAGGTAGGCAGAATGACCATCATGCATCAGCTTTACTGTAATGTCTCAAATTCAATTATTTACATGCTAACCAATATGACCGTCTTACATTAAGTAAGTAGGGGTCATTTAGGGTAAAAGTACAACATTGGATGCAAGGCTGGTTTCAGTCCACATTCTGCGTTCACTCATATTTGCATGCTATTTTGAAAACTTAAAATGGAGCAATGCATTGCTCATAGTAAAATTGATGCATCAGCTTTCATATAAAATTTGTGCATTAATCTAGGATGCACTTTCTAAAGGCCAGCAGAAATGAAGATAAGGGGTTTGATTCTGAGCCAGATACTGAGATCCTGGTAAGCCACTGAGAGAGAGTGACAAACATAAACAACAACATGACAGGGCATGATGAGAAAGTGACAGAGAGAGAGAGAGAGAGAGAGAGAGAGAGAGAGAGAGAGAGAGAGAGAGAGAGAGAGAGGCGAATGCAGAGATTATGATCAACCTCAGGCATGTACTTGCCACTCTCCCTCTATCACTAGGTCGTCAGAGGGCCATCATACCTGCAGTATGGGCCTGACCCACTTTACAGCCAAGCCATCCCATAATAGAATACATGGCTTGTAGCTGGTTATATATGTGTGTGTGTGTGTGTGTGTGTGTGTGTGTGCGTGCGTGCGTGCGTGTGTGCGTGTGTGTGAGTGAGTGAATGTGTTTGTTTTCAATGTGTTCTGTGAGTGTGTATTTGTGTTTTTGAATTTGCATGACTATGTTGAGATCTAACCTTTCATCCGCTTTCACACAACAAATTAAAATCATTCCAGTAAATTTTATAACTTGCCTCATATTAAAAAATAAGCCTAGCAACCCCTGCGGCATTCACAGGAAAAGGGATATTAGGAAAGGTTCATAACTCCACATCCTAATCCACACCAGAGCTGGGAGTCCCTTCCCATGGGTAGAAGAGTGCAGGGGCTGGGTGGAGGTGAGCTAGACTAGTGCTCCGGCTTCCCCCAGGCCTGGGAAACTCTCTCCCCCGCTACTGTGCTCTGATTTGGGGCCAAACCTGGAGATCCCTGCTGCTCTCCTGTTGGGTCCCTGGAGCCCTCCTGCAACAACACCCAGCCATCTTGAGCTGAAGCCCTGCTAAGCTACAGGAAGGCCAGGCTTAGGGGCGCAGGGACCCCACTGCCATGTGGGAAACCTGTGGGTTACAGAAAATCATCTCTACGTAACATCAATGATGCTCCTGTCCATAGTAACTTATTGGGCACAAGTTTCCGGATTCAACATATACTGTAGGTCAGGGCTATTCAATTGTCGGCCCGCGGGCCACATCCGGCCCGCACGCGGCCCAGATGCGGCCCGGACACGGCCCAGATGCGGCCGACGTGATTCATCACCTTTAAAACTAAAATATCAGTCTCCAAAGCTTAATATATACCTTATAATTTGCAGAATATTAATAAATAGATAATTTGTCCCCAAACTACGTCAATTTAAGTGGCATTAATACATTAGGAAATATTTTTTTAAGGTATTTTCCACTGTTCATTCTCTATGGCGATTCTAAGCAAGTACATGTAATTCCGGTTTTGGCCACCAGAGGATTTTGACGCGGTTACGCAGCCTTTTTATTTATTTTTTAAGCCGGTTTGTCTGATGCAGCATTTCCTCTTATGACAACTGTACTTATATTTACGGAAGAGCATTAGGGTCAGTAGGAGAGATATATTTTGCAAATCTCTGAGAAAGAAAAAAGTCGAAATTTTCGAGAAATAAAGTCGAAAGTTTTGAGAAATAAAGTCGAAAATTTAAAAGTCGAAAGTTTTGAGATATAAAGTCAAAAGTTTTGAGATTCAAAGTCGAAAGTTTTGAGATATAAAGTCAAAAGTTTTGAGATTCAAAGTCAAAATTTTCGAGAAAAAAAGTCAGAAATATGTAGAAGGCGGGCGGAAGTGATATTTGCCGGTGGTCAGTGGACATGAATGAGATCAGTGAGAAGCTGGGAGAGGGTGACACCCGCTTCAGATGCGTCCCTGCCTTGTTATGATGCAGCTGGACAAAGTGAGAGTTTAGCCCCACACCAAGCACAAACATCGGATCCCTTGGCCAATGTTAGTGGTGGTAACAATATTTCAGGGGGTCGGATTGTTCATCGTGAAGTTAGGAGGCAAGTTAGTAGTGTGGGGAATGCCGGAGTTTATATGGGAGCACAGTGTTTTTATCGCGCTAGCCAGCTAGCTTCTATGCCTTCTGACCGTGCCTCTCCACAATCCGACAGTAACGTGGAGGCTGGAGGTTTTGACTAATGCCACTGGGGATGTTACGAGGTCATAGTGTTCATAGGAGAGTTAGGGTACAACATAGGCAGGGTGGGGAGTCGCAATGATAATGACAGTGTGCGAATTCTCTCCACTTTGCGTGCGCGCAAGGCGGACCTCGCCATGCAGCGTGCAGCAGGGTCAAAGGCGCTGTGCCATGGCATGTTTAGTTCAAGATAATGGAAATGCCGGCTTTGAGTACTTGGCAAATGAGGGTCAGTAGCCTTCCGTTTGATCAGCCAATTGGTTATCTGGGGGAAAGACAACTCGATGCACTTGATATAATACGAGGCAATGACTTTAGGGTCATTGCTGGTGGTATACACCTCCACCCACAACACATGCCCTGCATCTGTCCGTTCCCACTCAGTTCCTCCTGCACGAAGGCTATCACATTGTCGATGTCCGACTGATTTCGCCTCCTGCACAGTCCAAGTTCACGACACCGCCTCTACAGTGTCCGGATAGAAATCACAATACAGTGATTCTGTGCTAAGACGTCAAGGATCTCTCTGTTATTAAATCCAACCTCAAAATAACATTTGATTAACTCCTCCATTTCAGCAGCACCAGGCCTTGCAGACGAAGTCTAACAGCTCTGAATGACCTACTTCCGGGTAGACTAAATTTGTGACTTTTTTCTCAAAACTTTTGAGTTTTTTCTCGAATATTTCGACTTTATTTCTCAAAACTTTCGACTTTATTTCTCGAAAGTTTCGACTTTTAAATTTTCGACTTTATTTCTCAAAACTTTCGACTTTATTTCTCGAAAATTTCGACTTTTTTCTCGAAAATTCTGAGTTTCTTTCTCAGAGATTTGCAAAATATATCTCTCCTATTGAGACTAATGCTCTTCCGTATATATTAGAGTCCTTGCGTGTTTACGTGTTATTTTAAATTTTTCTTTTAGCCTACCTGTTGGAATGCAAAATAAGTTCTGTAATAGGACATTTAGGGATGAATAATTCACTTTAAAAACAAAGTTATGGTATTAAAATATTCTGTTCTGGTAATTTAAAAAATTACATTTTGTAAATAAATACTTTGTAGCTATTGTTAACATGCAAAGTTATTGTTAAAACAAAGCAAATATGCATTTTTAATCAATGTGTTGCGATTTGATTATTTGAAAATAGTGATCGCGAAAAGTTTGCGGCCCCGCTCAAGTTCTTGGATTCTAAATGTGGCCCCCTTGGAAAACTAATTGAATAGCCCTG
>JAODXP020000031.1:9047860-9063176 GCA_027497455.2 Sardinella longiceps
CTCTGTCGAATTCCAATGTTGTTGTTTTTTTTTGTATCGTCGTTGTTCATAACAGCAGGGAGAACTCTGTGTATGCATGAATGTGTTGGTTTGTGTGTGTGTGTGTGTGTGTGTGTGTGTGTGTGTGTGTTGTTGTTGTTGATAAGCAGAAACATTGGTGTGGGTGGCTTCTGAATTAAGAAAGCTGCACCCTGAAAGATCTTGCAACACATTTTGATGTCCAACCTCATCATATCACCCACTCTGGTCCAACCAGATCTCTCGCTCTCTCTCTCCTATCAGTGCCAGATACAGTATGTGGAAGTAACAAATGGTTGCTGATACCTCCATTCATGCGTTGTGACCACGGTAAGAAATGGAGGGCACTAAGACCCAGGGAACCCCATCACACCAGAACTCCCTTCTGCTGTTGCTGGGGGAACGGGGAGGTGTGGAGTGTTGAGTCATGATGTCGGCACCTGAGCTGTCAACACTGTGTGTGTGCATGCATGTGTGTGTGTGTGCAGAAAAGAGGGGTCAAGGAGACTTTGGGAGAAGACCCCTGGAGGTAGCTTTATGGACTACTTTCATGTGTGTGTGTGTGTGTGTGTGTGCTTATGTGCGTGCATGTCGGCACACAACACTTAGATATAATCAGGAGACTGTCAGACTAAGAGGGATATTAGTTTGGGAGGATTTCAGAGAAGGCCATTCAAAAGCTTCCTCACGCTCCACTGGTCTTGGGCCGCATTCCCTTACACACTGCTGACAGCTCAACGACCCCTTCACTGGCTAGGCGTTTGACCCCTGACCTTTTGAGTGACACACATCTCCTGACAGGCCTGGGCATTAAGGGTCGGGAGAGGAAGTCAGGGAGGCCCGTGGTTTAGACAAGAGGAGGTAAGGACGGGCTTGGATTGTGACGGGTATGTGTCAGGCTGGCGTTGAGCTAAAAATCTAATCGGTGCACTTAGTGGACTCCTTAAAAAGGCTGTTGGCTTCAAAAGAGCACTATGTAGGGTTTGAGTGGCTGAGAGAGGTTGAGAGGTTAACTCAAGGGGTGTTTAGATAAATGTATGGGAAAACACAGAAAAGCACCAATGCACCCCCCCCCCCACCCACACACACATACACACACATACCTACACAAACATCTGGACATCTCTCACATGCACATTACAAATGTGCACATAATTCTGATTTACTACTTGCATGCATGGTTCAAACCACTACAAAAATACTGACTCAGGTAGGTAAAATCCCTGTAAAATTTGCACACACACACACACACACACACACACCTTTAGATTATAAGGAAAGACCAAGGAACAATACGCAGGGATTCTGCCATTGAAGCCTTTTAACCTCAAGGCCAGTTAAAACAATTAGTTGTAGATAGTATTAACGCGTGCACACACACACACACAACAACATACAACACACACACACACATACACAGATAAGTAGCTTAGCACAGATGCTCTAATGCTGAATTAGTGGAGAAACAGACTGCAGGTGTGTGTGTGTGTGTGTGTGTGTGTGTGTGTGTGTGTGTGTGTGTGTGTGTGTATGCATGCATGTTAAAATAGGCACAGAGAGAGAGAGAGAGAGGGAGAGAGAGAGGCAGGCAGTGGCTGCAGCTGGAAGGAATCCACAGGGATGGGGGAGCACAGAGCCACCTATTGCCAGCTGATGAAAACCACCTGAGAGTTGAGGGACCACTAGGCCTTGTGCATTAGCAGCCTATCGATATGCTAGTGTTTCTATGATCAGCAAGCGTATACCTGACAAGTGCATATACCTGACAAGGAGAACTGTATGAATATGCGTTTTTACTGTATGAATATGCCTTTGCGATATATTTTCATCACGATAGGAAAAGATGACGGATGCGCACCGTCGGCATCCGTACACAAGCATTGCAAAGTGATATTCAAGGCACATGAGCAAAGCAACCTATGATTGTAAAGAGACAACGCGGGCGGTTCTCTCATTCTAACCCACTAACACTGTAGCCTATTTTATGCACTGCCTTTCGCAGATGCGCAAAGTCGAGCCATAAATGTATTTAGCAGCACTTGCGCGTTAATGAGCTGGGGCCAGAGAGATCCGATCAAAGCTTATCCTTTTACGATGTCAAAATAATGCTGATCCTCGCTCGCTCTGGCCATCGACATATAATATGTGCCAGCAGGCAGCGAGTGTGCTCCTCCGCCTCCACCCAACCCAAGTACCCAAACCCTGCATTCGCGCCGACACTGGTCGTGGGCTGGTTGTGCGACCACATTCTGAGGTGCAACCGACCCGGTCGCCACTGCCACCCCCCAACGCAATGAAGACAGTCCGCATTTTCGCACATCTCGGTTCATCAGGCATTTAGTCGTTTTCATCTCTGCTGAATGGAAAGAGATGTCCTTCCCCAACATATGTATATTCGCTCACAAAATGTCGTTATGGTTTGCGAGAGATCTGGGAAGCTTGGGGGGTGGGTTAATTCGCAAATCCAGGTGACAGGCTTGCATTTCAGAGACCCAGTTCTTATGTGACAGATGGGCCCATCGAATCGAATAGCCAAGATGTGATGAACTACAAGGGATTTAGCTTACCTGCCTCAAAAGATTTCGGAGGCACGGGAATGTAAAATTACTCTACTTTCACTTGGAAATTCCAGAGGCGAAAGGAAAAACACACAGTTCTGTCATATTCATATCTATAATTATAGTCGAGTCCATGTAAACGCATGTGAAGGTGTAAATCTCTCACCTCATTGAAGAACGCCTCCATCTTCCACCAGCCGTGTGCTTCCCAGTGGCAACGGTTCCGGTGACCACACACCTAATCGCAAAACGCGGAGTCTCGCTGTATCGATGGAGAGGTAGCGGTCCTGGCTGTAAACGCTTTCCATTCACGAGCTCAGTGGAGGAGAAAAGGCGCCCGTGACCGTCATTCCCAAGCCCACCGCGAGACGCAGTGTTCTGAGGGGGAATAACGCCTCCCCGTCGCTTGTCCCTTTAATTTAAGCAACCAGGCTGGAGAAATGGATGTAGGCCAATTGGTTCTGCTCGTCACAGTCCCACAGTGTGTGCTTTTAGCTGCACGTTGTCCGTCGTGGACTTGTTGGCGTAGTGCTCCTAAACCTTCGCGGCGTGCCAGTGAACCTCAACTCCAGGATGAATGACCGAGCGCCAATGACTGCTGCTCCAGAGAGGCGGCGCTCGGTAGGGAAATCCTGCCCCTCGCTCACACGCCTACCCTTCCAGTGCGAATAAATAAATAACACACATCTGTATGACCTAATTAGCGGAGAAATCTTCTGGTGCGCAAACTCTTAATATTGATAAACACTATCAGTTAAAATACTAGATTTTATAAAGCAGTAAAATGATCTAGGCTACTCCTCCGTTTACTGTAACTATTGCGATGGTCTATGTGTTCTGCCATGTCTGTCTCCGCTATAGATGGCTTTCCTTGTAGCCTATGTCAGTCATCAATGAGGGTAGCTAAAATCTCAAAGTCGTTGCCATAGCAGCACTACCACTGTATTATTCACTGCTGTTACACAAAATTATGTGTCCCCCAAAAGCACCCTCAACTCTCAGAGCTTGAAATAAAATACTTCTCGCTTTTATCCACTTCTCGAATAAAAAAGACAAACAAAAGTTACTGAGCACAAGCACACTGTGCAACGTTCACCTTTCATTAAAGGATCCATCCAAACCGCTTGCACTGGGGGGTTGTACTCAAAGGATGTATGTGAATGTGGGCATGTTTTTTTGGGGAGGATGTCTGGAGACCACTTCTGTGGGAGAGCCGAAATAATGACAGGAACTTTGATGCGCCGACAGGAAAAATATGGAGGTTTTGCGTGCACTTTGAAGCAACAGGGAGGAATAGTGGTTCCACGACAGGTAGGGTGAAGACTTGACTCACTTTTTGCGTGTGGAGAGAACAGGAGTGGGAGTATTTTGTCTATGTTTACATTATAAATCCACCTGAGCCTTAGAAACGCGGTTGTGCACTACCCTAAAAGCCCAAGCCTGTCATGAGATGAAGACATTTATATGGAGACTGAACAGAGGCACACTTTGGCGTGCGAAAGCGAGCTATGTTTTCACATGTGGCAATGTAGCATCTTTCACGTTTTAGTCCCATTCAAACGACATCAAAGAGCTCTCTTCACTGAAAGCAGTTCTGAAGACCTCGTTGATTAATTAGATTCGTGATCTATGAGGGTCACCTTTTATATCTGTTCTCTGTCACCTTCATCCTTTTGAGGGTCTGACGGTGCAACTTTATCCACCGGTTCTTTGCTAGGCTTCCATGCGCACAAAATGGTAAAAAAAAAGAAAAAAAAAAAAAAGAAAAGAAATAGAGAGGAATTTTGATACAAAGTGTCTCACTTCAACAGTATAATGTGGAAAATAAAGAATTTATTTAACCTTTAAAGATTGTTCAAGTCGATTTTTGAGTTTACATTTGCCCAAAAGAATAACAATTTTTCAGGTAGAAATGTATTTCACCTGCATCCCTCTTCTAATCAAGCATGAGTGGCACAGGTCAGGAGCCAGGACATGGGCAGGTCTGTCTTGGAGCGAGTTCTGAGAAACGTTGGCACATTCCTGGAGGTACAGGATGCTGAGCTGTGAGGGGTACAGTACCTTTGAGACGTTTAGGTCTGCTTTCAAGAGCACCGCTAAGCAGATCATTGGGAGGCAGCAGCTTTAATTGAATTAGGATTGGGGAGAAACAGTCAGCTCCCATCTGCTTCAGTCTGTCCCAGGGATTGGACCTCTCTTGCTCTTTCTCTCCCTCCCTCTCTCCTCTCCCTCTCTTTTTCCCTCCTTTCCTCTCCCTCTCTCTGTCTCAGTCTTGGCAGGCTTTTTAGAAAGAGACAAGCCACGGATAAAGGCTTCCTCTGAAGGGAAGGAAGACGAGAAGATAACCTCAGTGGAGCTCAGTGGCTTGTGATGCACAGCTTCTGTGGAGCCTAGGCACTTAAGTAAGCATGCAAAGCTGCTGCAGCAGCAGAAATTGAGCCTCCTCAGACACCGTAAGAGTGAGTCATTGTGGGATAATTTCATGTAAGGGTATGAAGTCGGTCTCTGGACCCTCTCTCTGCTTCCATTAGTGTTAGCTGTCTCTCTGAGATGGATTGATCATCTTCTGAAAAAAAATAACAGGGTTCTCAAAAGACTAAATCATGCAGGGGTGTGTGTGTCATTATGGTGTGTGTGTGTGTGTGTATCATTATTTTTGCTTCTCTCTTCTGTATCTGCTTAGGTTTGTGTGAAATGAATTATTGTCTCCACAAAATGTTCAAGTGAAAAATCCTAGATAGAGAAGCATTCTAAGCAGGCAATAGTTCTAGGCTTTATTTGAAGACCATCCTGGCATTGCTGGAACCCAGCCGGGCCTATCACAGAAGGAAGAACAGGAACAGGTTCCACGCCCAAATTTAGCCCACGACAATCAGGCCTGGAGTGCGGACATCCGATCTGTTAGTGTCAGTGACGGGGGAATTTTACTGTTTGTTTTTGTTTTTGCTCTTTTTTCAGCTCTCCCTGTGGAGGAAGAGTAGCCCCTGCCTGGAGTTTGCTTTTGTTTCATGTTAATCTGTGTCTGAACTTAAAGCTGACAAAAAAGGAGAGTGTTTCCTATTAGCTGGTTGGTTCATTGTGAGTGTACTGCAGCATGTCAGAGTCTTATATCCAAGATTATACTGTATATATAATATTGCTTCACTCAGTTTTTATACTCAAATTCGAGCTAAATCATCCATTTTACCATTGCTACACATTATCAGACCAAAGACCATTTTTAGTAAAGAAGAGACGAAGCTCAGTTTTTGTACTTTCATCTTAATTTATGAGTTGTGCATATGGTAATTGCTCTCTTTTCTGGATGTGTTTTTGCTGGTGATTGGTGGCAGTGGCGAGTGTGTGTGTGTGTGTGTGTGTGTGTGTGTGTGTGTGTGTGTGTGTGTGTGTGTGTGTAAGACTCAGACTGGAGAGGGAGGGAGATGGATGACTGTATCAGCTGGCAGACAGAAGCTGTCACAGCAACTCTCTCACGTCCCTCTGATCACTCTTTCACTGGGACTAATAACCAGGGATCACTTCACACCCTGCAGCGTGTGTGTGTGTGTGTGTGTGTGTGTGTGTGTACACATGCATGCATCTAGCCACGCCCTCTTCCCTCCCCAATACAAACATAAATAAGTTCAAAAGAGCTTTAACAAATTAGAAAGACATACATGTACACACATGACGTGAACACTCACAAACACCTCCTGAACAAACAGGGACAGCTCCTGACACACACCAAACACTTACACACCAAACACTTACACATGAACACACACACACACACACACACACACACACACACACACACACATACAGAGAGACAGAGAGAGAGTAAATATTTCTGTGTGATCATCACCAGAGTCTTGCCTCCTACCGTTACTCAAGAGAGCTAATGGTGAGGCGTACAGGAGAGATTCCCTCTGGGCAGAAACGAGAGAGGACTGAAACCAGCCGCCTTCTATCACAGGGAGCCACTCACATTACACACACACACACACACACACACACACACACACACACACACACACACACGCACACACGCACAAACACACACACACACACACACACACAGAGAGAGAGAGAGAGAGAGAGAGAGAGAGAGAGTCAAATTTATTACAGAACATAACCCATTATTTTTGATTCCAACACCCGATAGACATCAAATCAATCCACTCTCTATTGTTACCTCACTGCTGTAAGATGAACCTTTATTTGGGTGCGTATTTATAACTGCGTTATTATTACATCCCATAATAAAGTGGCCTGTGTGAGCCCAGACAGTGTGGTGACAGAGGACATTAGGCTGTGTGCAGAAAATGGCTTCCTTTTATCATAATCATTCAAGGGGCCCTGTCAGAACAGTCACCCAGCAGGGCTCCACGAGGCTCCGGGGAGGAGGCCCAGGTGCCTGCTGACAGAAGCCCATCAGAGGAGCCCCAACCTGGGCCTCGCTATTGTGTGTTGTGGGCCTGTCAACGCAGGCCCTAGAGGTTTGTTTTGGAGTGGGTGGGGGTGGGTTGTGTGTGCGTGCGTGTGTGTGTGTGTGTGTGTGTGTGGGTAGTTCCACGTATGTCTGTGAACCTCCCAGCACAGCGAGCGCAGACCCATGCAGCCGGCTTTGTGGCTCTGCCAACCAATGACATTGTACCAGTCTGTGTGTGTGTGTGTGTGTCTCAATCTGTGTGGTGACCCTCACACAGACTGAGGTCGCCAGCATGAAATAGAGCCCCCCTCTCAATAGTGCCCCCCCTCCAGAATACCCATGTTATTGCCCCGTGCCTCTGAAAGAGTCTCTTTTGTTGAAGAGGTGGGGTTGGAGTTTTTATTTCGGGCAAGGAGGGGTGAAGAGGGTGTGTGTGTGTGTGTGTGTGTGTGTGTGTGTGTTGGGGGGTCAGGGGCTCAGTCATTCATCTCCCTGCTGGGACGCACAAAGAAGAAGGAAGAGCCCGTGCCTAATGAATCACCTGATGCAGCAGGTTTAATTGCAGTCAGTCTGCTGCAGCTCCGATGCAATTAAACTATACACACACACTCTCTCTCTCTCTCTCACACACACACACACACAAGCACAAACACACATTCATATGCAAACAGCCTTAATAAAACATTTAGACACACATGCACACACACACACACACACACACACACACACACACACACACACAAAGTACGATAACTCCCAGCAAGGACAGAGAAGGAGAGGAAATGTCAGAATAGAGGCAGTTTTAAGGCATCAGTGGCAATGTTTACTGTCTGGGTTAGACACATGCCTGCTATCAATTCCAATCGATTCACGCGTTCAAAAAGTTCCCTACAGAATTGGAAAGATGTAACTTTCTGGGGAAACAGCCCTCTTCATGATCACGGACCATTGAAGAGAGAACACATCCCAGTATCTCGGCAACAAAGCACTGAACAGCTGTGTCCTCTTCAGAACTGTTACCATGACAGTGACAGCGAGAGAGCACCTAATTCTTCACTGTTATGAAAACATAATTTCATGCATGACTTCAAAACTGAGAAAGTTAAGTATACTGTACTGGCTGTATAAAAATACATTTATTATGCTTCACAGATAAGATAAAAAAAAAAATAGGGTGTGTGCTTCACAAGTACTGTAACATAGAAATAAGATGGTCGCAATCATCATTTTCATGAATAATAATTGAATTAAAGTATCATTAACCTGTGCCAGTGACAGTGGAATAGGTAGTAATGAATGTGTAATCAGAGTTCTGGGGTGGAACACCCAGATCAGATTCATGAGTGAGATATGCAAATATGATTAACCCTCCTAATGAACAGAGTTAGAGCCAGTCGGGCTGAACTATTATTCTATTTCTACAAGGAGAAACACTTTGATGAAACAATAATTAGGTGTAAAGGGCAGTGGTGAAACATCATGTTATGCTGATGATAAGATTATCATCTCTCTCTCTCTCTCTCTCTCTCTCTCTCTCTCTCTCTCTCTCTCTCTTGTCTGTGTGTGTGTGTGTGTGTGTGTGTGTGTGTGTGTGTGTGTGTGTGTGTACTATGTCATCCCATAGGTCCACCGGGTAGTGGATGGTTACTGGCGGTTATGTAAAGCTATTGAGCCACAGTGGAGCTGAGCGCCAGGACGACACGCGGTCACCATCGACTGACCCACTGTGGCATTCTGGGACAAAACCTGCCCAGAGGGGGAATGGGTCACACTCTCTCTCTCTCTCACTTCACGTTTCAGCCTCTCGCTCCTCTCATTTTCTGTGACTCACCCGCTCTCTCACTCTCTCTTTTCTGTAGTTCTCTGTCTCTCCATCTCTCAGTCTCTTGCTCCTATTCCACTCACTCTGGCACTGTTTCTCCTTGTCTCTCCCTGCTTTGACCCTTACTCAGGGTAGGCCTACTTTTGTCCAAAACCGGTCAGTATATCTCTAACCACCAGTATATGGGTAATACAATGTAAACATGCGCATACATTAATATGTATGTATGTTTTGAGTTGTAACTGTATACATTACAGTATGATGGAACACCTGACCAACACCTAATTGGCATTGTAGGAAATTGTAGGAAATACACACACACAAACACACACACAACAATTAGATAAGCTGAATATCACTAACTCAAGGCATGCAAAAAACAAAAATCTTTTCATCAGAGTGACGTGAGGCTTGACTGATTGCCCTGTTGGGTTGCCTCTCTTCATCTCATCTCCCTCAGTCTCTCCTATATCTCCTAATCTCCCATTCACTTTCCCACTCACTCCCCTATCTTGTCCTCTTTGTTATCATCTACGTCCTCTCTCAGACTCTCTATGAGATTTGTCCATTGATTCACTGCCGTGGATGTCCATAGAGAAATGAATCAAGTTTTATTGACTTCACTCATGTCTCCATCAATGCACGTGTCCCTCAGATGAAGATGCCTGTGGAAGGCAGACCACCCCCTTTTGTCCTGAGTGTGACATCTTTATAGCCCGCTATTGTCTATTGTTGTCCACGCTGCTACTGCTACTGGTTGGACTGGTGCTAACGACACAAGCGTGGGTCAGCATGTGTGGCCATGTGTGTGTTTATCAATACCGCTGTGCTTGTCCAGGGGCGGGAGGCTACACAGATTACTACTGATCGGAGCCTCTGGCCGGGGCTAATACCCATAAATCCCTCCAGGCTGATGGGAGACGTACAAACGGACAAACGAGCGAGCGAACGAGTGAGCACTCGTCCTAATGGGCTTGTTTCATTCACTCTCTGCTGACAGCAGACAAACAGCCCAACTTGAGTCAGGAGTGCTGATGGGCCTGGAACGCACGCCAGAGCTGGCCAACACTACAGCAATCTGTGAGATAATGACACCACTCTGCCAGATACACACACATATACTTGGCTACTAACACACTCATAGACAAGTCGATAATTCATCAAGCAAGCAAGCACGCACACACAGACACACACACACACACTCAAACCAATCTATTACATAATTACCACATAACACACACATGCACATTTAAACACACATATAAACAAACAATTTGTCATGCACATAAGCATAATACACATTGCACACACACATACATACACATTAAAAAGTTAAACATACACTGTATATGCAAGGATACTGTATGTACAGTACAAGCAGACACTGACATGACTGAGGGATAGTTCATGTCAAATGGGCAATGATACAGTAGCAGCAATTAACTTGAGATGAGTATGGCCCCCCTGTTGTGTGTTAGAAGGGAGGGGGGGGGATTGGATCTAATGGGTGAGGGTGAGTGGGTGGGGGAATATAGTGCCAATATAACTGAATGTTCCATAGAGACAGATTCCCTATCCACCACCAGAAGCCAGTTCAAAAACTTCACAATTTATCAAAGTTCTGTTGGAACAAAAGTTCACTGAAAGAGTCCGTCAAGTAACCAACTAACCATCCAAACACACAAGAGACAGCAGGCAGGCAAGCAGGAGATGTCACTGGCACACAAGACTATTATAAAACCCAAAGACAAGTCAGATGAATGCTGAGGGCTTTGATAAGACTTGTGAACTGGTGGATGTTTCTGTCAGTGCTCCCCTATCAGATAATATGCATGCACGCACGCACGCACACACACACACACACACACACACACACACACAGACACAGACACACACACACACACACACACACACACAGACACACACACACACACACACACACACACACAGACACACACACACACACACGCACGCACACACACACACACACACACACACACACACACAATTGATTTTAATCAATATTAGGTATTAGGCAAATATGAGGTGTGTCCAATGATTGTTCATTCTGGCTCATACACAGCCTCTGGGCCAAATCTCTTTAGTCAGCTTCCATGGAAGCTGTTCTGTTTTTGAGTGAATAAATAATATATATTTGCTTATATAAAATGTCAGAATAAAGAGATTTTGTTTTTCTGCATTAGTAAAAATGTATGTAGACTTCTTAGTATGGAGTTGGAAAGTGAGGAACCTAAATCTTGTTGAGACGGTACATTAAAGGAATACTAAAACTCCCCATCATGGGTAGACTAGACTAGACTGAGTGAGTGCACAATGTCCAGCCGTGAAGTGGTGATGCTCTTCTCCGTCCTTCAGCGAGATGACAGACAGACAGACAGACAGACAGACAGACACGTGAGGAGCTCATCATTCACTGCTTGGCCTCTGTCTGTATGCCTGATGATGACTGGCCGTGTGTGTGAGCACTAAATCTCATTTAAAGCCCCTCTTAAAGCCCTCATGCACATAAACACTCAGCTTTTCTCAACCTCCCTCTCTCTCTCCCTCTTTCCCTCCCTCTGTCTTTCTCATGCTCTGTCATTCTCGCTCGTCTGTCTGTATCCTTCAGCCCATGTCTGTTAAATTTAATCTCTCTCCCTCTTTCTAAATTTCTCTCTATCTTTCTCTCTCACATCACCCCCTACCACTCAAACTCCTCCCATTCCCCTCTTTTTGTCCTTGTAAAACCCAAACTCTCTCTGTCAGTCTCTCTCTCTCTCTCTCTCTCTCTCTCTCTCTCTCTCTCTCTCTCTCTCTCTCTCTCTCTCTCTTTCATTGAATCCCAGTCTAACATAAACTCAGACTCAAACAAAGAAGACAAAACGGGACATATCAGGGTGTGTGTGTGTGTGTGTGTGTGTGTGTGTGTGTGTGTGTGTGTGTGTGTGTGTGTGTGTGTGTGTGTGTGTGTGTGTGTGTGTGTGTGTCCAAGTGACTCAGTAAAGGGCCATTGAAGGACCCCATTACCCATCATGCATTTGCACAAGGATGCTTGACAGACAGAATTGAGAATGTGAGGTCAAGCTATGACTCATAAAAGGCCTAGATGGATGGTGTAGGGTGTCTGTGTGTGTGTGTGTGTGTGTGTGTGTGTGTGTGTGTGTGTGTGTGTGTGTGTGTGTGTGTGTGTGTGTGTGTGTGTGTGTGTGTGTGTGTGTGTGTGTGTGTGTGTGTGTGTGTGTGTGCGTGCACAGTGGTAATTTCTCAAAGCCCTTTGGCACTTTCCTACAAAGCCAAGATATTGGTCAGATATTGCATCACATCTCTGAATGTATACAGTTGCATGCTGATACATAAACTCAACTATACAAACACACACACACACACACACACACACACACACACACACACACACAAAAAAGCACACAGAACACACAGCTGAAAGAACACTGGCACTCAGAAAGCACCATAAAGCACACAAATCCGAGTCAAATCTTTCTCCAAATCATAACAATACCATCAGAGAAGAAAAAGGAACAACCTCTGACTCTCTTTCTTTCTACACATGCTAATTCATTCTCCGCCGTGTTTACACAGTAATGCAGACACATATCCCACACACATGTTCTAACATGATAAAATCATATAACATAGAAAGATGAAGAAATTATTTATGAAAGCCAATAGTAAATGGGTCAACCACAGGCATGCTGGCCTCATGAGCGAGGAAGGGATGACCACCCGTGCAGAGCAGAGCTCACTATACTCCAGCCCATACAGAGGAGAGAGAGAGAGAGAGAGAGAGAGAGAGAGAGAGAGAGAGAGAGAGAGAGAGAGAGAGAGAGAGAGGGATCAAGTTCACCCCTTCAGCATGGGAGGATGAGATGATAAAAGCTCTCCTGAGGGACGAGGAGAGAGAGAGAGAGAGAGAGAGAGAGAGAGAGAGAGAGAGAGAGAGAGAGAGAGAGAGAGAGAGAGATGTAAAGACATGGAGATAAAAAGAAAAGACATCCATGACGGTTGTATGTGGGTATGTGTGAGTGTGTGTGTGTGTATGTGTGTGTGTGTGTGTGTGTGTGTGTGTGTGTGTGTGTGTGTGTGTGACTATCTGATGCGTTTGAAGGGAATGGAGGCGAGGACCAGAGCACATGTGACTAGAGGACTCTTGCAGAGGAGAACAGGAGAGCGGGGGGATTAAAGGCAATGAGAGGAAAGCTGTGCGTCTGCACCAGCACATAGAGACTCTGAGACACAGATCCCTGCTGCCTTAGGCCACACAGCCGCCTGTGATGAGGGTGGACGCTTTCACAGGCTGGAATCTTTAACAGACACACTCACTGCCACAAGACTCAGAGACACACACACAAGATCATATCACTACTTACTTTGTACTACTAAGACAACAATTTAGCCACCAGAGAGTGTTTGTGTGTGTGTGTGTGTGTGTGTGGGGGGGGGGGGGGTGTTGGGGAGGAGAGAGAGATAAACATAGGGAATGAGGAGAGGGAAAGAGAGAGAAACAGAGTGAATGAGGAGTGGGAAAGAAAGAGAGCTGACCTCATGACTTCATGATGGCTGAAAATGACTCAAAAAATCACTTTACTGTAGGTGTGTAAAATGATTTCACTTTAGCCAAAATCCTCCACATACAGTAACTCCAAAAGTGCATCCAAATGAGCCCAAAGCTCTCAGCTGAATCCTCTCACTGCTCTCCTGAGAGACCTGCCCTAAACCCCATAAATCCATTACCACACCGGTTAGTGTGTCACTATCCATCAGACGACATGCTGGGACAGGCCAGCCACACATGCTTTATCTCTCAATCTCAGCATTGATTCCTGATGGATCAATACTCATCATTCGGACACACTCCCCCCAGACACACCGCTATGCCAGCAGGCCTTTTACGCACCCATTTACACTGTCTGTTGTGTCTGGAGGACTAAGAGTTAATGGCATATGGATTGGGTCAGTGGACCATTGAGAGAGTTATAGGAGGAGATATTTGAACTGGATGCATGCTTTTGATGAGTCTTCTAAAAAAACACACACACTCTCTTACACACACACACTCCACACACACACACACATTGCCTGCAGGTTATTATGAGGAGTAACACCAAGACATTATTATGGTAAGACCTTGAAATTAAAAGCCTATAGGAATGGCTGGTATTGATGTACGAGTTACCGGTATGCTTAGGTAGGCAGAATGACCATCATGCATCAGCTTTACTGTAATGTCTCAAATTCAATTATTTACATGCAAACCAATATGACCGTCTTACATTAAGTAAGTAGGGGTCATTTAGGGTAAAAGTACAACATTGGATGCAAGGCTGGTTTCAGTCCACATTCTGCGTTCACTCATATTTGCATGCTATTTTGAAAACTTAAAATGGAGCAATGCATTGCTCATAGTAAAATTGATGCATCAGCTTTCATATAAAATTTGTGCATTAATCTAGGATGCACTTTCTAAAGGCCAGCAGAAATGAAGATAAGGGGTTTGATTCTGAGCCAGATACTGAGATCCTGGTAAGCCACTGAGAGAGAGTGACAAACATAAACAACAACATGACAGGGCATGATGAGAAAGTGACAGAGAGAGAGAGAGAGAGAGAGAGAGAGAGAGAGAGAGAGAGAGAGAGGCGAATGCAGAGATTATGATCAACCTCAGGCATGTACTTGCCACTCTCCCTCTATCACTAGGTCGTCAGAGGGCCATCATACCTGCAGTATGGGCCTGACCCACTTTACAGCCAAGCCATCCCATAATAGAATACATGGCTTGTAGCTGGTTATATATGTGTTTGTGTGTGTGTGTGTGTGTGTGTGTGTGTGTGTGTGTGTGTGTGTGTGTGTGTGCGTGTGCGTGTGTCTGTGTGTGTCTGTGTGTGTGTGTGTGTGAGTGAGTGAATGTGTTTGTTTTCAATGTGTTCTGTGAGTGTGTATTTGTGTTTTTGAATTTGCATGACTATGTTGAGATCTAACCTTTCATCCGCTTTCACACAACAAATTAAAATCATTCCAGTAAATTTTATAACTTGCCTCATATTAAAAAATAAGCCTAGCAACCCCTGCGGCATTCACAGGAAAAGGGATATTAGGAAAGGTTCATAACTCCACATCCTAATCCACACCAGAGCTGGGAGTCCCTTCCCATGGGTAGAAGAGTGCAGGGGCTGGGTGGAGGTGAGCTAGACTAGTACTCCGGCTTCCCCCAGGCCTGGGAAACTCTCTCCCCCCGCTACTGTGCTCTGATTTGGGGCCAAACCTGGAGATCCCTGCTGCTCTCCTGTTGGGTCCCTGGAGCCCTCCTGCAACAACACCCAGCCATCTTGAGCTGAAGCCCTGCTAAGCTACAGGAAGGCCAGGCTTAGGGGCGCAGGGACCCCACTGCCATGTGGGAAACCTGTGGGTTACAGAAAATCATCTCTACGTAACATCAATGATGCTCCTGTCCATAGTAACTTATTGGGCACAAGTTTCCGGATTCAACATATA
>JAODXP020000031.1:9063276-9105776 GCA_027497455.2 Sardinella longiceps
TTAAAACCAACAGCAGAGGGCCTTTCAAATATTTAGGCTACCTCATTTTCCATAAAGGCTAACGTCGTAGGCTACGCGCAACCGCATCACAAGCAGTGTAAACAAAGCAAAACATCATTCTTGAGCCCACACCAATGAAGTAGGCTTAGTTTTAAAATATTTCAACTTAGTCCTATGGTTTACGCACTAGGCAGACCAGTTTGGATATCAGACTAGTTTCATGGATGTGCAATTTCACACAGTCCCTAACTTTCCACGTTGCTGAGTCAAGTGAGTTGCAAGCGCAAGGGATGACGATCACGAGAATGTCTTTGGTTTTATTTTTTATGGGAACAGTTGGCGCGCTTGGTTTCGGGAAGCGCTACTGTCAATAAATAGACAGCAGCTGTAATGCCACCTAATCGCCAAAAGGTGAGTCCAGGGTCCAGGTAGGTTTGGCAAAGAAATGCACAAATGAGTCCGCACTTTAGACCAAGGAAAACAGCAACCATGTCTTTCTTCCGTATCCCTCAACACTAACAAAGCAAGGCCACCCTGGAGACAAAAGTGTTTTTGTCAAGGAGTAAAGCCTACAAATTTATTAACATTACCCTGATACATAATAATTTACTACTGTGCAATTAGCTCTTCATAGGTCGAAGCCGCCTACCTTTGACAATGTTTTGTCTCTCAAGAAGTAGGCTGCAGCCTCGTCGTCACTGCCTGCAGGGGCGTATTCAAGACGTTTGCCGACCCGTGATAAAATGTAATCTTTCTGCAATCATTAATTAATTAATTAATGATGAATCGTATTTCAGGTAAAGTTAGTTGAAGTGGTGATGTGGGGGAGACCTTAACTATGGACGTGGACGAGACGGATTGTGCGGATTGGATGTCACATCTTCCAGACAAACTATGGAAGGTGCCACTGTGGAACCTCGCCATCCCAGGTCAGTCTTGTCTTGTCTTGCCCCGAGGTAGTTATAACCAGGGCTGCCATTGTCTTTATTGCGTGACAATATTACAGTTTTTCTCAGTCGCTTTGGTACAATTATCCTCCTTACTCTCAAAACTGTAAGAAAGGAAAGCATTACAGCAAAAAAAAAAAAAAAAAAAAAAAAGAAGCTAAATGTGAACATATGAAAATCTTCTTTGGGAAAACAATACACACAGTAATGTAGACTTGCAGTTCAGTCTTCCAACACCTTACTTAGGCCTACATGCATTATCATGCTTATACACTTCCTTGACATATCATAACAGTTTTATCCATTTTGCATGCAAAGACTGAAATAATGAACTAATGTCTGTATGTTATGGTGTGTGAGACTGTTCAACAGAGAATTGTAAAAAAAAAAATTGGATGGATGGATGTACAGTACCAAAGCATTTGCAATTAGCTCAAAGGAGTGTTTTTTTATTTGCACAAATGCACAAAACTGTGACTGTAAGTTCCATAACCATCCAGTTAAAAGTTATACACAGACCTCTGAGATGGAAAATCTGCGACATTTCTTAGAATTTTCCTTGAGAATTGGGAACATTCCTATTTCTACAGACATTTCATAAATACAAGTGTTATTTTAGCTTCAAAAATTGGGGACAAGTTTTCTTGTTTTCTACCGGGGACAGAAATCTAAATTCCCACCGTAATCGATCAGGGACTGTCCCCAGATATCAGGGTCGTCTGGTCACCCTAAACCTGCTTAATCACATTGTTAATGTGTGGTTATTTCAGGAAGCCATGACACAATGACCTATCACCTGGATGACTGTTCACCCATTGTACCATCAGAATCTTTCTGTTTGAGACTATTTGACGAATGTTTCCCCTGTTTAACACGCCCATATGTGAAGAGGTGGGCCACAACTCAGGTAGGCTACATCTGCAGTGAGTAGGTCCCCTTCATTATTACAGTAATGACTGCATGCCATTCATACTGTCAGTTTGTGGTAAATATTGTAGCAGTACAGTACTCTTTATTGACTGAAGATAAATGTGCACTGGTGGTAACCTCACACACACACAAACCTTTCCACTCATGTAGGCAAGGCCTTGAACTAATTGCAAAACATAAGTATTGTAGATTATCCATAATATTGTAGTCGTTGTTGTTATACATGCTGTGTGTTGACTGTCATTGTAGATATTCTTGTGAAAGATTACCCGAACCAGTGGTTCTTTACCCTTGTGTGACCCTAGGCATGGGATATTTCAGATCAGCTCGATGCAGGGATTCGATTCCTGGATCTTAGGGTCGCTCATAAGAAACACGATGACACCAATAAGTTCTATTTCGCCCATGGTATCTACTCCAGGCAGAATGTGAAGGTCAGGGAATTTGTTCCTTCTTAAACAAAATGACACCTCATTTAACCAATGTTATCAGTGTTCAATTACCTAATCCTAAAGCCTTTTGCATAATAGATTTGTGCCTATAATGATATAATAGTTCATGTTTCTGCATCTGTCATTACTCATGCTATATGTCCCTCTTTCTGGCCTCAACAGGACACCGTCACAAAGGTGGCCCAGTGGCTAGAAGAGCATCCTAAGGAGGTGGTCATCATTTCATGCTCAGCATTCGATGGCATGAATGAGGAAAAACACCTGGAACTTATTCACTTCTTGAGAAGACTATTTGGGAAGAAACTGTGTCCCAATAAAGTAAGTTATAGTGCCCACATCTGAATCACAGTATTGATGCAATTGTCATTTCTGCTTATCGATCAAATTCCTTTTTCAATTCTATATACAATAGACAAGGTAATCTACACAGGTTTTCGACACTTACAGTAGGCTATAATGTAGCCTATATCACTGTAATGGCAATATGTCTATTTTGTGGTGTTAAATTGGCAGTTGATGCCTTATTCTTGTCATGCTTTTACTTATGGCCATTACTGCCATAACTATTATTAGAATTAGGAAAACCATTTAGAATTGCGCTGTCTGTTCTACTTTCAGAAAGACCAACTGCTCATAATTATGCCGGCATTGATAAGAGGAATTGACAAGGTTCATTCCAGTAGATTGAAGCATGAGATTCTCAGTTCTACTTGATATCCGGTTCTCAATTCCTACCCCTGTTTGTTAGACAAGACAACACATATAGGCCTAGACAACCATCATTGTAACCACACCACAATAGAGAATGCACACTCAAACCAGACTCTTAGTGTTATCCGTGCAGCAAACTACTAAACAAAATATTTGGACGTATAAGAGAATTTGGCCTGATAAGTTCTTGATTCTGCTTGAACACAGCATAGCCATACTAAGATTGTATGCATCCAACATCATTATTCTACTTTTAAGTGTGTGTGTGTGTGTGTGTGTGTGTGTGTGTGGGGGGGGGGGGGGGGTCATCAGCCCCTACTCTCTCAAATGGTTTATTTCAAAAATCACAAATGACATCCTAGACCTGTCTGACATCTGTACAGATCTGTTTGCCAGTAACGGCAGAGGAAAGTCTTGACACACAGGCATGTGAGAGAACTGAGTGCATTTAGGGTAACTGAAAATGTGTTTTTCCCCTCTTCCCCTTGTGTCACTGTGACCACTGTGATCACGCCACTTTGTTTACACTCTGTACTGTATTTTTCACTGTATATGTATATCTGTCAGAATTACTCAACCTAGATTCACTTCCCTTTGCCCCATCCTCTTGTTATTAATTACAGGAACTCCCCTCACTCGTCTCGTGCTGGGATTGTGGCTATCAGGTGATACTCTCTTATGACTACCCAGCTGCATGTATTTATGATGACCTCTGGCCAAAGATTGAGTACTGGTGGGCCAATACGCCTGACCCAAAAGATCTCATCACATTTCTTGAAGGGCAGAAAATAAGTGGAAGGCCTCCAGGTTTGTGTAATTAAAATTCAGAAATTAAATTCTGACATTAATTTGGTGTGTTCTGTGTTGTGAAATAAAGCAAAATCATAGACTGTGGGTTTTGAAGATGTTCTGCTCAAATGAAAGACGCATTATAATTGTCTTTTGTTTGTTTGTTTGTTTTTTACCCCACAGACTCATTTTTCGTTGCTGGACTGAACCTCACTGAAGATTTTAGATACATCATTCAACATCCTTGTCAGACCATGAGAACTATGACTCAGAATGCCTACAAGTTTTTACTTGATTGGGTTAAGAGGCAGCATCCAGGTCCAAGTACAACAGGTGTTAACATCATCTGTGCAGATTTTGTGGGAGACAGTGAGTTTGTTCACACTGTGATTTCACTTAACAAAGATATTCTCAGCTGATCGACCATTAAAAATCATTGAGCATAGGCTATTTGCACAAGCGTCTCTCCTGGCTGGCAATTTTTTTTTTTTAATATGCTGTACGAAAACCGTTTGCACTTTATTGACAGTCCCTGGAGCACCGTGTTTACGTCAGACTTTTTCCGGGTTCTGTTTTGCTTCTTTTCGGAAGTTATTTGACCAGAAATTGAAACATTGTAATCGAATGTTTATTTAAATGGTTGCGACTTTCTCGGGTTGGTCTTTTATTTATAGACGTTGAATAACCAAGTACGCAGGCCACCTTTCTCGAGTTTTTGGAAGGGTGGGGTAGCGTAGCGTTAGGGTAGCTGACACTGTTCGACCTGCCTGCGACATTATCAGAGGCTATCATTCCATCTGCAGCTTTCATTTCACAGATGAAGTTTTCGATGTCGTGATAGTGTTGCTGTTGTCAGCTTACTGCTGTATCTTCCGTGCAAGCAACCGCGTTGGATAGGGACTGCACGAACATGTTTGAAACAGTGTTACTCTGGCGTCACTAAGAAAACAGAGCCATCTAGTGGATGAACTGCAAAAAGTCTTGCACAAAGAAAAAATGCAATCAATGTGTGTAATCAGTTTTGTCAAACATTTCAATTTCTGCCTGTCTGTTACAGTTACAGCTGAACAAGTCAATATTTCATGGTGTTAAATCAGGCCTTTATTTGTGTTGCAACATGAAAAGCCATAGCCTAAGTTTAGATGCCCCCTCTCTTTTCACAGACTATAAGGTGATTAACGCTACTTAAGTGATTATCTTGTTCAGTGCTTCTGCCCACTGTTGGGTCCACCGATTTGTTTTGATGACCATCATCACAGATCTGGTAAATAAACATAGCTTAGGACAAACAGGAATACAACCAAAATGTGTCTTAATCAGTGTCTGGTATTGTAACCTTTAACACCATTGCCTAAGCTCAGGGTTTCTTTTTTATTAATAAATATATTCTCAAAGCTGTTTGTATTTGTCTGTATGTTGGTCTGCTCCCTGTTGCCCTGTAAAATAGCGTACTCTGAAATATCCACACTGCAAGACATATGGCATATACTGTAACAATTAGCAGATGTTAATAGATCCTCTTGTGACTTGTCAATAAACAAACGAAAAAAGACTGATAGACAACCACTTGCTAACAGTTACAGATACTAAACATTTGAGTGGAGAGGTTAGGAGTCATTTCATCTCTGGTTCTCTCTCTATTTCTGTCTCTTACTCTCTCTTTCTCACTCTCTTCCTCTCCCTCCTCCTCCTCCTCCCACCCTTAGAGCATAAACAGATTACCACAGATTCACTGTTGCTGTTCGAGGGCTGCACTGGTGACAGCTTCAGAGTGCAATTGAATTGGCTTACAGTGAAACAGACCTACCAGATGGTTCTGTAGAGAGCCTAGGGGTGTCTAATTACCCAGGGCTTAATCAGCCTTCCCCCTTCACCAGTTGCTGACAGGTAACCCAACGTCAGGACTTCTAGTCGGTCCTAGGTACCTTCAGAAGCCGGGCAATTTCTGGAACTTTCTACTAAGTAGGAAATACCCTTGGAACACACTGGAGCAGCCAGTCAGCTAAAATGGATAAGAATGAGGAGGAGGAAGATAGCATCTTCAGTCCCTGGGCACAGGGTTTCGGTCAACAAGAGGTGACGGAGGAGCCCGACGTGGAAAGGAAGAGTAGCTTGAACATCCCCAGGCCTAGTCGCTCCATTGCCAACCGCCGAGCTTCATTGCCCTGTCCGGTGAGTTGGAAAATCTACAGGAGAGTCCTTCTAGGTGCTTCCATATCCTATATCTCAAATGAAACCTTTTACCTTAAGTTCATCAATAATACTCTGAATTATCTGGGTAAGGGAAAGTGAAATTATCTTGTCTATACAACGTGATCAGTCAAGGGCTTACTGGCCATAAGATTGTCAGCTGAGTGATTCCACCTTCACCTCAATGTCAAACCTACATAGGCCTGTCTATTTTCATCAGATGGCTTCTTAGCTGGAACTGGGAGTGCTGGAGTACCACGCCAGTAGGAGCTTTTGCAATCGCAAACAGAGCTGTTGCAATTCTGAGAATAAAAGGCTTAAAATGTCGTTGAGTTGAATATACTCTAGGCCCTATAAGATAGTCAGTAGGCCTAACAGGTGCTATTTGAGTTGACAAAATGTTCATGATAGTGCTTCTAAAGTGCATTTAAGAAGCAGTACACTGATTTAGGAAGTGTCTCAGAATTTGTTAAATAAATAGTCATGAAAAAGCCACCTCTTGTAGCCTAATTCAGGTCAAGTAGCCCTGATTGTTCTCAGTATGCAAATTAAACCTTTAAATGTTGAAGATTTCCATTCAACTACAGTAATATTCAGTGATGATCACAGCCCAGACTATTTTAGATTCTTGTATATGTTTAGTATATTCATAAATAAATAGTGTGGTTAACACTATGAGCTGCTATGCATGTGTGTCCTGGAGGCCTGTCTTCACCAACCTCACTCACGTCAGATGATTCGCTATGATGCATGCAGCTCTGCTACCAATGAACCATCTGATGAGAGTGAGGTTATATCTCCACAGGGAACCAATCAAAAACTGACTTTTACCCCCAACATAATCGAGGCGGGCTTAACGTGTGTTTTGGTTCAAATTGTGCTGCATCTCACTATCTTTTCTCAGCTGCTATAGCCTAGTGGCTATCTTCAGCACACTGAGAAAAAGCAGGGCTACGTGAGGTGAATATTACTCCTGTTGAGGCCTTTTGATCTCTGTCTATTAATCCAAAGCTGAGGATGGCATGAAATTGTCCAGACAGATATGCATAGCAGATCACTATGTGTGAAACCCAGGCTAATAAATACATGGAGTCATTGTGCAATGGCCCAGTGAATCAGTACACATACAGGTCTCTGGCACTGCCACAGGTTTCTGGCTAAACACTGATACTGTTGAACAGTGCGGTGTGATGTTGTTCATTTGGATTATTATGAAGATCCCCTTGGCTGGAGTCCATCAAGAGGAATCTGAAGTGTGGGTCAGCCAAACATCCTAGTAAGGAGTAGGCCTACGTCAGGACGGGCCACTGTTATTAATGTTGTTGTGTTGTTGCATTTATGTGCCAGCTTCTTGACAGTGTTGACCCCAATAGGGTGTTAAAGGTGTGGTAATCAGGTGTGTGTGTGTGTATGTGTGTGTGTGTGTCTGCTCACACAACCGCTGTCAAGGTTCCCTCTGGTCATAGGATTTCTGGAAAGAATTTCAAGCCTATTCCAGATATGATAAGGCAGGGAATCTGAAATGTATTTATTTTTTTGTGGACAAAGATCAGTGAATATAGGGAGCATTTAGTTGTCCCCTAAATTTCCCATTTATTGCCATGCTTCATTCTTTATCAGGTTTCAACTTCTCTCATGCCTTGCTTGAGTTGTTGTGGTTAACCTGTTAAAGGTAGGGTTATCTCTGTTCCTATAAACTGTTCAGGATCTGAGGGGAAGGGTGCGTGGGTAAATTATTCAGGATGGCTATTCTCCATATTAGAATATCCCTTTTAGAAGGTACCAAGATAATACTTAAAACATTTAAGTAGGCCTATCACTGCAGTGAACTTTTTACTGTATCTGTCACCCAGTATCATAAAATAAAACACAAAAAATGTTAAATCAGTTTTGCTATAGATTGTAGGTGGGCAAGGTAATCACAGACAATACAGTAAAACATTGTTTGTTTTACTGCATAGCTTGTCAACATACTTGTCAACATTCCTACGTGTCACCTAATTATAACACATGACCCTAACCGACCACAACCACAACTAAGCCAATTTGCACTCCTCATTGTCAGCATAATCAGGTTACATGTAGACTGCACAGTGGTCCAAGTGAACAAGGAGAGATGCATTTCCATTCCAACTTAATGACAATGGCATCAACTTTATTTCATTAAACAAATATTATGGTAAAGAATTTTTGGACATTGGTTTCAAAGCTGCAGATTACAGTAATTATTACCTCCGCCAAGGAGGTTAATGTTTTCGGTCACGTTGGTTTGTCTGTCTGTCTGTTTGTTTGCCTGTTTGTCTGTTTGTCAGCAGGATAACTCGAAAAGTACTGCACAGATTTGGATGAAATTTTTGGACAATGTATATATTGGGACAAGCAAGAACTGATTAGATTTTGATGGCGATCGGTGATCCAGAACATGATCTGGAATTTATATTGTGTCTGTGACCACATTGCCTTGGCAGAGGTCTGCGCTCTCTGAGCCCTTTTCTAGTTACTAAAAGTTTCTGTTTCTGTTTTTGCTATTTTTGTCATATATACATACTGTACATTTATTACAATTTATTTATTTATTTATTATTAAATTATTAGTTATTAGTATTTTTTTTTACCTTACACAAGTATCACATTAAGTCACTATATTTTTTGGCACAAATGATTATCTGACTCTTCAGGGGATACAATATGATTTGAGTGGATTTGAACTCAGATTCTTATGAATAGTAGGGGACAAATGCTGAAGAAATATCCATCTGAAATGATTATGTTCTTCAGTGCATGTAAAACAATGGCAAAGACCAACATTTCTTTTCAACTATCATTTCTATGGCTATATGATGTTTGTTTGCATAAATTTATTATTAGATCTATGTAGTGTATATGTTATTAAGTACTTTATCTGATATCTAAGTTTTCAGTAAGCACGCAAGGATAAAAATCACCCTACATGTATTTACACGTGAATTGTGTGGGAGGTCTGAGCAATTGCATTATCCTACATTACACCCATTTGCTCACATCACTGGTTATGGATAAAGATGAGAAAAACCTGAATATAGTTTCTTTTCTAAAGTCTGAAGTGGGTTGCAATTTGACTAGATTGATCAGATTGATCAATTAACTGCAATATTAGATGTTGAATCATTCATCCAAGTTAAATTATAAACAACACAAGATGTTTTCACAGATTACAGTTTTTCAGTCATATTGTTAACTGCAGTTTAAAACATTCTCCTGTGTCACTCAATGGTGTTGTTTTCTTCATAGGCCACATTAAACGCCATGCAACTACAGCGCCTGCACAATGTCGCCAAGGACCCCACTGCTGCCAGTCACAGTGTCAGGAAGGAGGGTGAATCACGGAAGCAGTTCCGGGCACGCCACACGGGCATCAACGGAAGCGATGTGTGCCCTAAGGCCAACAGCACCCCAGAGAGGGAGAGGCGGGCCCCTGCCATTCCCACAATCCCTGAGGTCACAGAGACCCCGGAGAAGAAGACAAGGTTCAGGAGCAGAAACGTTATGTCTCTGGTGAGTCCTCTGTTCTGCTTTTTATATTTTTCATATTTTGTGCCAAGTGTATATGGCACACAATTACGATCTGCTCTGTATTTTATAATGCCTATCTATCTATCTATCTATCTATCTATCTATCTATCTTATTATACATACTTTTGTTTCACAATCATCTGTGTGGTTCTCTGAAATATCTCTACTGTAATATGTACTTAAGTTATGTGAAATGTGGGCATGACATGAGCTCAAGGGACTTGTCCATTACATACATGAAAGTTCTGGAACATTTCAATTCAAGTTCAAGCTATGTTATTCAAGTACTGTTGGTAAGAAAAAGACTGAGAACATGAAAAAAAAAACCTGAATGTGTTGGCTAAACAGCACAAGAATCAATTAAACTGAGACAGGGTTTCTATGCCTAAGCATAGGCTGTCTGGTGTGCTGTTCACTCTATGTTTAAGCACTTGGGTTTTTTCCCCCTGTACTGACAGCATTCGATTACCTGGAACAACCCGGCTATGGCTTGAAATGCTCCAGAATGTTCCTTTAAGTGGGGGAAAATTGATCAATGTCTTAAATAACTATGTAATAACTTAATAACCATCCTGGCAAGTAGCCTCCTTTATGCCTCTCACTCTCTGAAACATTCTGTCTTGTTCTCTCCAGAGCGATGCAGACAGCATCTGCCTCATATGTCATGATGATCTCCACAAAGGTGGAGGAGGCGTGAGGGAACTACATTGCTCACACACCTTCCACTCTGAGGTATGTGCCAAATTGTCTAAATGTAGGAATTATATTGTTGTCCATCTTATTTAGTGAAGTGTGGCAAACAAAGCCCAAAAGCTAGTGACCTGATTAATGAGCAATTTTGAAATCTATGAGTTGTTGCCATGTGAGTTAATTGTGTGAACTGTGTGTGTGTGTGTGTGTGTGTTTTGAGCAGTGCATAGAGGAGTGGCTGTGGAGGAAGCAGGCCTGCCCCACCTGTCGTGTGCACGTTGCCATGCCCGAACCTCTCTACTGGACATCCACTCGTGTCAAAGTGCCCTAACTGCCCCACTGCCCCTCCAAACCCCAACCCTGAACACACAGTACAAACCAGACAGGCACAATCTGGACCATAGGAGAGCTATCTTCAGAAAGGACTCATTCCTGACAATTGTTCAGCGGAAGTGATGTTTCAACAATTTTTTTTTCCTTCTTCTTTTTTTATGATGCTTATTAAGATTGAGGACTTGATCGAGGAATGGAATTATTTAGTCTCAGGCCTTCAATGTGTTTCCGTTTTATAAAGTCAGAGGAGGGAATTGATCCAATGTACATACATGTAAATATAGTTGTATAGATTTGCTGATATTATGTGCATTTAAAAGTTGTGTTGTTGGAAGAATGACATCAAGTAGACTGTGACTTTGTTAAAGTCAATGGGCCAGAGGACAAATAGACCACTTAGCATAGCCACAAGTTGAAATGTTGATACCACTGAAATGTGTTAGGAGAGTGTTGAGGGCGGGTTGTAGCTTATGTTTTAAGGAGTGACATTGCAAATAATGCAGATCTATTTGTATTTTTCAATGGTAGAATATGCCTGTCAGGGTATTATAGTAGCCTAAATTAAGTTTGCTGCAGTGTAACTGACTATGACTATGTAATTACCTTGGCATTTACAATACTGCGTAGGCTTAGTTTTTTCTACTTTCAACAGAAAATCAATACTTAAGTCAATACATGGCAAACACGGTTTTATTTGTGATCTTTTGAATAAATAAAGTAGGATACGTTTCAAAGTCCAGAATCTTTGAAAGCTCACTTGTTTTCAGACGAGATCCTGCCTGTCAGCGTGCACCACTGTGCGTGATGACGTCAGTAGCGTACCACTGGTGTTACCGTGGCTACACGCTGACGACGAGGTTTCGAATTCACCTGTTGCACTTCGACCAGGAAAAGACAAAAATTGATCTTTGTTTTCAGTTTGTTGAGATTTTTTTGTCCATGATCGTCCATTGGTGCGTAAAAGAACACACAAAAGTGTTTTACGTGAAGTCGAAATCAGTTTAGTTAGCTCGGATCTACATGGATAAATTAAAAAAAGTTTTGAGCGGACAAGATGGTAACGCAAATGACGACAGCAACATATTACAGGTACAAGCCCAGCGTACAGTGAACTGCACACAGTTTGCTCACTTCGGTCGGTATTGCCATACATGAACCAATTTACATTTGATAGGCCTTGAGCAGGCCTATTGTAAGAGCTCACATTAGGCTTAAAGTGCAATTTAGTGAGAAAGGCATTTGCTAACATTCTGTAAAATATTTAATCATCATATATTTCTGGATGATGTGGGCTAGGTTTATTGCTAACGTTACTTACATCGCGTATGATGAGGATTCTCACAATGACCTCAAAAGAAGTTACACCCATGAGTGGATTCACATTTGCCATATGCCATGTCGTCGAAAGGAAGTTTTCTTTCAAAGCGTAAACATAACAAACAAACAGCACGCTGAAACGTTTGGCTAACTGGTTTTGTCATAGACACTAGAGGCCCATGCTAGTTAGCCGTGATGTAGTGTTAGTTGGCCTTACAGCTGGCTACTGCAGTCAATTGTGTTATCACAATTCACACTTTGTGTATAGATATTTTCAATCATCCAAAGATTAAAGAAAAATATTGGTCTGAAATTGATAAATACTGGCCTTTGCTTAGCCTACAACTCCACATCAGTTCTTCTCATGGGTGTGTGTGGAGTCGGATCTGTCTTTTTGTCCCCTGTGTCTCATCAGCAGCATTCTTGAGACTCTTCCACCATACGCCTGCGTCTTGGCTGTTTCTCCTTTATTGTTGACATGTTTTTTTAGTGCAATGAAATTGAGTGTGTGTGTGTGTGTGTGTGTGTGTGTGTGTGTGTGTGTGTGTGTGTGTGTGTGTGTGTGTGTGTGTGAGAGAGAGAGAGAGAGAGAGAGAGAGAGAGAGAGAGAGAGAGGTAGTCTATCCTCTCTGAGTTTAGGCAGAGCTCTGTGTGAACTGCTTTAAAACTGTGGTTGTGGCTATTACAGGCAGTGAATGATGCCTCCACTCTGAGCTGGGGCACCCGCGTCAAAGGCTTTGCTATTTGTTTTGTCCTGGGCGTCCTCTGCTCTGTACTGGTGAGGTGCCACTCAGTTTTTCTTTTTTGTGTTCCTCTAATAACGCATACATTTGTTTTACTTTTTTAAATTATTATTAACATGTTATGGAATGCAGTTTCATATCTTTAGTAAAATAACACTGGAAACCTGTCTCTCACAAGTCAGAGAACTGCTCATTCACAGTGTGCTGGCTACAGACAGGCTGGCATGTTCTCCAAATTTCTTCCATAGGAATTCTTATTATTTGTTTTTGTTTTTTTTTTTATTGCAAAATGACAAATATATAATAGGCATATAGAAATTAATAGCTATGATAACATATTATAGAGTTATTGTAGGCTTACTGCTACTACTGCTGCTTATATTACTACTACTACTACTACTACTAGGCCTATTACTACTACTACTAAAAATAATAATAATAATAATAATAATGATAATAATAATAATCATCGTCATCATCATCATCATCATCATCATATGTATTTCATCTTAGGGAACATGCTTACTATGGATTCCGGGTGCAGGGTTGGCCGTTTTTGCAGTTTTGTACACCGCTGGAAATGTAGCTTCTTTGGCAAGGTTAGTTAAAATGTGACATTTATAGGCATTTATATATTTAAAATCATGATCTAATTTTTTATTTACATTGAAGTGAACAACTGCAATGACAATACAGGTAAAAATTGTACGAGAATTATTTGCATTTGTTTAGCAGGTTCCCTTCATATTACTAATCTGATTTTGTAATGCATGCTTCAGCTTGTTTATGGTTTCGATTCAACATAGGTTTCTGCCTGACCTGTATCTATATTGTACAAGGTGTAAAATTCTGTCGGGCCTCAGGCCTGTGGTCTTCTCCCCATTTACTTTACCTGCTACTACTTGTATGGAATTTGAGAAAATGCAAAGTGTGCTGCAACTCTGACACTGAGCTGGGCTTGTTGGCAAGGCTTAAGTTCGTGGTTAGGCCTAGCCCTGTTTTAGACCAGCACAATGTAAACATTCCCAAATTAAGGTTCAAGAATCATCTTTGAACCACAGACTAATGAGGCTAATCATTCACTTCAGTTAATTTATATCACGTTAAAATGAATCTGGATATTCTGTTTCCACAGTCTGAAACTATGAAGAATTATCTTTGTGAAATTCGTTTACTTTAAAGTTCAGTTTAGTTTTAAAAGTGTGTGTAGTTTCAGATTTATTAATATTTGAGAAAGGACAACATTTCTCTATGCACAATGACACTAACATGAAATATATATACTAATTTACTACAACACAGGTTAGTCTTTATAGCTGATGGCTTTGATGAATTAGATGTAGAGTAGCAAGCTTGTTATTTATAATGTATTACTGTAAATACAATGTGATGTGTGTGTAGCACAATGTTCCTGATGGGGCCACTGAACCAGCTCAAAAGGATGTGTGAGAAGACTAGAGCACTGGCTACAGCTATAATGCTGGTGAGAAGGACACACACACACACACACATCCGCATGTACTGTACATCCAAACGTATAAAGACACTCTCTTATTTATAATGCACAGAATATAGTCACATATACATTTGCATCCTACTTAGTATTGACATGATACAGTCTAATTCAAAGAAGTGTCTATCCTCACTCCATCTACACTTTTCTACAGACATGTCTCATACTGACTCTTTGTGCTGCATTCTGGGTAAGTTAATCATCCAGCTAGAGGTGACGCGTCCTCTTTACTAATAATGGACCTCTGAATAGAACTATGACTTGAATGATAACGAATATCTCTCTCTCTCTCTCTCTCTCTCTCTCTCTCTCTGTCTCTCTCTCTATCACCAGTGGAAGAACAATGGCCTTGCTTTACTTTTCTGTGTTCTCCAGTTCTTGGCCTTTGCCTGGTAAGTTACATAGGATGAGTTTTGTTCTGAGTTCTTCATGGTTATCTGAATATGTCTTGGGATTATGCTAGAGTAGTATTTAGCACCTCTCCACTCTCGCCACAGACTTCAACCCATAGTAATTTTAGCTTGAGGAAGACTTAAGAAATGTGCACTGTCTGTTATTTATTTATTTTTAAAGAAAAACATGCAGATCGTTATTTAGATGGACAGAAATGAATACAGTATGTCCTCATGTTTTGTACTAATGCCAATTGGCACAGAATGAATTTATGTTAAAAAATTTTTTTTAAAAAAAAGCCGCTACAACATGAGCAATTATGTGTGCAGCTTTTAGCCAAGGCTAATTTGTGGAGGGGGCCAGAAGCTGTCCAATGAGAGCTGGATAATCATCTGCACCCTCCTTCACCATGTCAGTCAGGAGAAATAATCACTCACTTGTTCTTAAGACACCCTGCCATAGTTGGTAACGCCATCTCACTCTTTCTTTCTGCTCTATTCATAGAGGGTTTGGCCATATTAGGACAATTATTTAATTGTTGCAGAGAAGAGCTGGAAGAGAAGTTGTTTTGCAACTTTAGCATTGCAGAATTGCTTTGCTTTGAAGTAGAGGAATTGTTTTGCAACTTTAGTATTGCAGATTCACTTGCAGTGGTGTGAATCTATCGTTGCAAGCAGTTGCAAGCCGTTGCAAACAATTCAACGTGTCAAATCAGTTGAGAGCACTTGAGAACATCGCTGGTTTTTAGAACATTGCAGCCAGTCTCGTCACGGATCTTTGATCTGGAGCCGCCTTAAGTGACCCAAACTGCCCTTGTTGTGCAGGTTGATGCCATTCAGGGCAGCCTTTGTTGTCATGTATGATGCATCTGTCGATCTGTGTAAATAGGAAAATGTGATTTCTTTTTTGCTCTTGCCAAAGTCTTGCCAATCTGTTTATGTTACCTCCATTATATTAGCCTGGTGATCCAGAGACTTGTCTTGACACTCTCGATTACTTAGGATGTAAAGGACAGAGGTTTAAGGCTAGCTAAATTAAATATTGAACATTCAGAATAGTTTCACTATACTTCATTGATGTGAATTGTTCTTTTTACAGGTATGGTTTGTCTTACATTCCTTTTGCAAGGTGAGAGTTTTGATTGCATTTTTTAAACTGAATGTGTTTAACTTGAGATGAATCCCAAAGAAACACACTGCACTCTCTCCAGGGTTAATGCTCTTTCTCACAGGCATGTCTATGTTTGGACATAAATGAGGGAGGGTTTGTTTGTTTATTTATTTATTTATTTAAAATGTCCATTTTACTGGTCCTCACAAACAAAGCCAGTGCGTACAGAGTAACGGTTTTAATTGATCTGGGGTGAGGTGGTCAGAGCTTTCATTCACTCAGCCTCTGCCTACTGGCACGGATGACCACTCAGTGGGCGGTTTTGGCTGGCTGGATGTTTGTTTATTTAATTATTCATTTAGTTGTTTATCGATGTGGTTGTTTGCTGTTTGGGTTTTTTATTTTTATTTTATTTTATTTTATTTTTTTCAGAGATGCAGTGATGAAGGTGTTCTCTGCATGTTTGAACTGAGCTGGGCCTGGTTTGCATGGAGTGTTTGGTTGAACAGGCTGAGTCTGAGGCCACACTACAGGCTTGATGTTCCCTAACGTCCCAGGTGCTGAACACGACCCTGATCGCCGATGCTGCTGAAGCACCCTCTTACCACCTGGCCACCACACATACACACACATACACACATGTGTACACACACACACACACACACACATATATACACTCTCAAATACACACACAACTCTACAAGTGCCTCTGCATAGCTGCACGACTGGACCCGTTCCAGAGGTGTGTTGATGTTGGCACACAATGCTGCGCACACACACACACACACACACACACACACCTGAACAACATTAGGATGGTTGTCTTTCATCAAGAAGCATGAGAAGGACCTTGTAAATGTACGGCCATTCTCAGATGTGCTTTAGCTGTGAGAAAGTTCTAAACTTACCAGCTACCTGTACTAAGTGCAACATAATTTCTGTCCTACTTTTTTAATCAACAAATTAGGTTTTGATTCATTTCACGGTTACTCATGGTCCTCAATCATTTCTGATAAATTGTGCATTTATATGTTGTATATATCCAAACCTAGAATATTCACTGTAGTATGATGGTTTTGATATTTTATTACCATAATAGTTACGTGAATATGAATGTTACTTTAAAAGTATTTCATTTCAATTGAACATTTCACCTGGCTCACAGTTGCAAACATCACCTAGATCTGAATTAAATCATGTGGGGAGGGTTTTTTGCATTTTTAAGATTAGGAAAAAAAAGATGTTAAGGATATATATATATATTTTTTTTTTTTTTTGTACTAAGGTCATGTTCATAGATTTAACTTGATCTGTACTGTCTAAAATGCAAAGTCCTTAATATGCAGTTTAGACAATATTTGTGGGTTACAATATTATTTCTATATGCCTGTGTTTGTCAAGTCATTTGAATTATGTTTGCTTTTATTTAATGCCACCGAAAATATTGTGCTAAAACTGCTACAATTCTTACTAGACCTGTTCTACGAAATGCTAAATGTGTAGGCTAAGTGTTAAAGTATGCTACCATTTAAAAAGGCTCCTCGAAACTAGTTTACACTAGTTAAGCATGTATTCCTTGTTCATTTCATACCTTAATATCCTACCTTCTGTTTTATGTCTTAAATGTTACTATAAAATTAGTCATTGCTAAGTTCAGTCAGTGACAAGGTCAAGGGTTGCATATTTTCTATACTGTACTAAAATCATGGGATGTAAAGTCTGAACTCTTCATTGGCCTATTATTTTGACGTAATAATAAACAACTTTATTATACTTTATAATAATAAACAACTTCATTGTAGTTGTTATATCGACTGAAGAATTTTTATATCTATAATTTACAAAGCCTAATAATAATTACACTTGGTGAATATATTTGATATTCTGCATTTTAATTTCAGAACCCTGTGGTTGATTAGCCTGCTGCAAAATGCGCTCCCATTTGGACGCTCACTACTGGGTGGCTTTCGAAAGGTCACAGATTGGTGCGCGCACGTTGAAAGCCTCAGCCTGGTTTGTTCATATTTACTTGTAGAGTTCCCCCGAAGAGACCTTTTATGTGCTTTAAGTCAGCAAATCCTCTAATCTCCGCGTCCGAACAGTTTGTGATTAGAAGAACATTGCGGCAGCTGCGTGAGCTTCGGTCTCCAGTCCTTACAGCCCCAGCCAGAGACCCCGGGAGTCTCAGGTTTCCTCTTTCTCAAAGCCCGAACAGAACGCGTTAGTCACCTGACTCACATATTGTGCAAAAGTGTATGTTCGAATTTAGTGGGTCATTCGTCCTGTGCAACACTGGACCCTTGCTCGAATATCACTAAGCTGCGTTGTAAACAGTAGTCTAAGGTGACATGAAGTTTTGAACCCCTAAGCATGTCAGAGGCATTGGTCGGCTATGTATTTTGACAGGGGCTATAGCGATCAGTCGTTGGTTGGAAATTATTTTGTGATTGAAAAACAAACAAACTGTGATTTATAAACTATTTTGCCGAGGTAGTGTATTTCCTTTTGGCAATTCACGTTTAAATACGTTGGAAATAACTTTAATTTTTAGGCAGGCTACTAGCATAGCCTACCACAAATCGGTCCCTCTTTGTCGCTGTCCAGAGTTCTGAAAAGAAGGTGGAAACGATTCCCCGTAACTGACTATTTCAATGGCTCTAACAAAATAATTTTTAAAAGTTAACTGAAACTTTGTGTGTGCATGAATTTTATTTTGATTATAGCCTAGGCCTGTTTTTAAACCCATGAGAATAATGAATAGCAGAATTATTTTTTTAAAGAATTGTGTTCTTTATCTTAACAATATTAAGTTGTTCATGCAGCCTAATTACCATACCAAGAAAACTACCACACTGATGTCTGTTTCCCAAAAGCAGTTTTGATCTTGTGATCACGTGATTGATATTGCCCCCCTTCCCGTGGGAGTGAGCGCTGGCGTCTCCATATTACATATATCTGTGAAAAATGCGAGGTCTCAGGGAGATGATTATCCTTTTCTACGATATTACACCTTTCATACATTTAAGTTAAAAAATGATGACAACCGCAAGAGGAGACTAATTTTGCATTGTCATCCTAACTACTTTTGCACCCCATTTGGATTTTAGGTCAGATTAAGACTAGTCAAAGTGACTTTCTTCATGAAGGTTGAGGGGAATATGAGTGACGGTGGGGCGGGTAGTCGGGCCGGTGGCGCAAGCGACTGCTGCATCACCCGGCTGCTCAGCGTGGTTGAGAGCGAACTCCAGGCGGGACGAGAGAAAGGCGATCCGACAGAGAAGCAACTGAAAGTCAGCCTGGAAGAGGCAGAACTCTGGAGGAAATTCAAAGAGGTCACCAACGAAATGATCGTGACAAAGAATGGCAGGTGAGTGCCTATTTATCCATCCTAAAGCCTAAATGTTCAGTTAAACTTTCAGACTCTTCTGTAGGCTATTTTGTTGCAGGTTGTCTTCCCTTAGTTTTTCGGACATTTTTCATTTAAGAATGTCATGGTGAAGTCTTCACGTTTGGTAGGCCCTACAATTTGGGAACATAATTTTAAATTGCCTACTCGGGAGTTTTAGTGTTTTTGTTAGTTTTGTCATTATCCATGTCCTATTTTGAGTAAGGTAGCCTTCTTGTGGTTCTCTGTGATACGCGCCCTGGACTCCTTTGGATTCCTGCTTGAGAATGCTGTTGACCCTAAATATTATTTCATTCAACCACCTGCACTTTTGCATTTATTCCTATGACAAAACATATTTAATTAAACAAATAAACAAACACATAATAATAATAATAATAATAATAATAATAATAATAATAATAATAATAAAAAGGCTAATCCAATTGTGTGCCAGTCTTACTTTGGCTTTGGAAGCAAAACTCAAAGAAATGCCTTAGACAATTAGACAATGTGTTAACTGACAGTTTATTTGTGGGTGTAATGAAGTTCATGTCAGTACAGATGGTCTGAGAATTTGTCCACATAGACAGCCTCAGTGTGACTAAAAAAGCACTCACATAGTTTACTTTCAGAAGTGAAATAATTTGTGACACTCAGGAAACTATTACTGCCAGACTTTTTTTTTCTCCCACAACAAATTAATTTATTTACGAGTTCAATGATTAACACTGGCCCTGTTCACTGGGCAGTGTGGAGTAATTTATTTGGATGGGGCCCCCATGGCGTTCAGCATGCTGAAGGGTGTGTTGACCAGCTCAGTGCTCAGTGTAGTGAAGGGCCATGACAGCAGGTGGGTGTCCTTCCATTTGCATGTTTCCCAACAAACACACTTGAAACTTGTTTTCATCCAAAATAAACGGAATACTAATAATGCAAACACAATCACAGGCAGACAACTCTTCGTGAAGTTCTTGCAGCTGCGTTTCTGTGTGTGTGTGTGTGTGTGTGTGTGTGTGTGTGTGTGATGCGATGTGTGTTGGTTCTATGTACTGTTTGTATTGCTGTGTATATGACGTGTTCAGTAAATGCTATTCATCAAAGTGAGAGCAGGTTATATGTGTGAGTAAAACTGTCTTTACTATATACTGTAATATACAGCTCTCCATCTCACAGACTTTTGCACATCTTTCTCCCAATACCAGGCGGATGTTTCCGGTCCTGAAGGTGAGCGTCTCAGGTCTGGATCCCAACGCCATGTACTCTTTCCTGCTGGACTTCATCCCGGCGGACAGTCACCGCTGGAAGTATGTGAATGGAGAGTGGGTGCCGGCAGGCAAGCCAGAGCCCCACAGTCACAGCTGTGTCTACATCCACCCCGACTCTCCCAACTTTGGTGCTCATTGGATGAAGGCCCCCGTGTCCTTCAGCAAGGTCAAGCTCACCAACAAGCTCAACGGAAACGGGCAGGTGCATCTGCTGGGGAGGGTGCATGCATGCCTATCTCTCTGCTTGTGTGTCTGTCTGTGTGGTATGTGTCTGTCTGCATGTCATTCTGTCCCTCTGTTTGCCCACTTGTCTGTCTGTTGAGTGGAGGTCAGCACATCTAGCAATAGGTAGCTTTTGACTAAGGCATGCATATTTAAGCATTTATTCCAGTGACTGCTAATAATCTCTCTCTCCCTCATTTCTTGTTTGTCTCTCACATGTCATGTTTGAGAAGGCTTTTTATCTCAAAATCACAGACAAAAACAATCATTTGCCAATTCCATGTAACTACCTCACAGAGTAATCGATTGACTACCATTTTCTGCCCAATTTAGTGAGCCTATTAAAAAGACACAATATCGCTGTGTAGACTGTGCTGTTTGGTAAGGGTTCATGAGAAAGTGGTGTTTAAACACATTTCTCAGAACAACAGACCCAAGCAGTGAGGTTTCAAGTATGCCCATTATCCAGAAACTGAACTTGTACTGTATCATCAAGTTTGTGCATTGAAAGTTGCTTATACTTAGTCTATTGAAAAGCTTATATTTATTAGTCTATTGCATTTGTTTGAATTTCAAACATCTGTTCTGTTCTGCCATCAATGTCAAAATATAGTTGGAAAACCAAAGCCATCGGTGACACGATAGAGTGGAGCTACTATACTATGGTGTTGTTTGCCTGGGATGAGTGCTTGGACCCCTTCTTGTAGTCTTTGATAGCCCACTCTTCCATTGATTACTCTTCATTATTAATTAATCACATAACTGATTGCAGAGGAAACCAGAAAAGCGCTCAGAGAGCGCAGACCTCCGCCAAGACAATGTGGTCACAGACACGATACATTCCAGATCATGTACTGGTTCACCGATTGCCACCAAAATGTAATCAGCTTTTGCTTGTCCCAAAAATTTCATCCAAATCCGTGCAGTACTTTTTGAGTTATCTTTCTGACAAACAAACAGCAAACCAACAGACAAACCAACGCGACCGAAAACATAACCTCCTTGGCGGAGGTAATAAATTCAAATTCCTTATTGTGGCTTATGGTACTGTACTGGGTTAGTTGTATAATATGATCCACCTGTAGACTGCTGTGGTGCGAGCACTTGCTGTGTCAACGGCAAGAGGTCACGGTCAAGACTTTGTCCTTTTTCCTTTGCGATACCCCATTAGTGGAATGAATTGCCCCACTACTTTCTTCTGATAGCTTGGAGACTCAAATAAGTCCAATTTGATAATTAAATTACTCAATATTCAAATATTAAATATACTTACTTAAAGACACTCTTGTTCACTGTATTTATATAATGAATTGTTTTACATAATTATGGCTTGTAGGTTTTTGAATGAACATTGTTATCTTTTATTACCTCGTACTTTTCTGCTTTTAGTACCTTTCAGACTTTGGGAGTACTTGTGGCTTTTAGGAACCTCATTTTCCTACCCTGGCCTAATCAAAGCTCTTCTCCGGCCTGCATGGAAATATCAAGTGTGCATTTACGTATACAATTAGACCACAGTTCGCCTGCCACTTCACCCATGCAGCCTTTTTGTTCGGGAGACAGGGTGGGGGTGGTGGTGGGGGTGCTTGCATGTAAACAGGAATAAATATCTCTTAATTGCCCCCACCCCCTCTTAATTCCCCTCTTTTAATGGACTTCCTGCCTCTCGCTTGCAGACTCTCTGTTGTTGGGGAAAGGGGGTACCTTAGAAGCAGGTGAGTGCATCCTGGGCTGGTAGGGTACCCTAAAGCAGCTCAGCCATCCGGCCGCTCTGGCCATTCAAACCCTGCGCACGAGTACAGCCGATGGCAGTATTTACATGAGCTCCCCTCTGGCATCTAGCACAACTAGCCTCCCACCACCACTGGCAACTACCCTCCCCACCACCACCACCACCACCACCACCCCACCACCCCCCTCGCAGGTTTAAATGCAGTGTTGGCAAGCAGGAGACTGGGGAGAGTGAGAACTAGCTCCAAATGAAATAATTGCTGTGGTTAGTTGAACATTATGGTAATTACCCTTGTGTGGCTCTGTATGCGCGTTTGCGTGTGTGTGTGTGTGTGTGATTCTGTGTGTAGGTCTGTGCATGTCTGTCTGTGTGCATCTATGTAAAATTAATGTGGCCCATCAGTCTTTAGGCAAAAAAGGCAACATACTGAGGCATTGGTGAGGAGGGAGGGAGAGAGGGAAAGAGGGAGGGAGATGGGGAGAGGGAGAGGAGAGGAGAGGAGGGGGCACAGGGGAAAAAGCCCCCGCTTGCTCAGTGCCACGCTGATGAGTGTGTGCTTCTCGTCAGCCATTGTGATGTGAAAGGTGAAGTAAAACTCTCAATTAGAATGGAAAACAGTTTGTTTCCTCTCTCTCTCTCTCTCTCTCTCTCTCTCTCTCTCTCTCTCTCTCTCCTGTATCCCCAGCTTTCTATCTGCATAATTGTTTAATTGGCAGGTGCGTTTCCATCATGTAGGACTCCTGCTCTAGAATGAAATGCACGCATATGCACATGTGTGAGCACACACACACACACACACACACACACACACACACACACACACACACACACACACACTTGCTATCTGCGTCCTTAAACCAATGCAAGTGTGTTTTCTTTACAGTTGTTACAAATACAAAGATAAAAGTTGGACTGGAGACAGATGTTTTCTAGTCGACCAGAATGACTGAATTTGAAGTGATTGAAACATCCTGATCCATATCCCCAGAGCAGCCCACAATATAAATAATCATTTTTAAATTGCTTATTTGTAATATGTTATTAATTCTCTTTTTTCTTATAGTAGAAATCTGGTGTGAATTGATCCATAGCCCTGTTCTTTGTGGTCACTGAATGAAGAATGAAAAAAAAAAAAAAAGATAGAACAAACACCAAATTGTGAATCGTGACTAATCGTCACTAACTGAATGAGGAACACTATTTGGAACACTACACTGGATTTTATTAGATGAAAAGTATGGGGCATATTCATTTAATAGGCAAAACAAGACAAGTGTATTTATAGAAAGCTGTTATATACAGTATGTCATGAAATTAAATTAAGAAAAAAAAAATACATACAGTATAGATAGCCTAAAACACAAGGCAGTCGACAACTTATTGATTATTGCAATCAATTAATTGTTACAGCGTTCTCGAGAGGATGCTCCTCTCCACCTCCTCTTGACCCGTTTAGCAGTGTTACACACCTGCACCCTCTCACTGCTCTGTGCCGCCCAGCTTCACAGCGCTGCGCTGATGGGTTATGTGTTCTCCTAATTCACATATTAATTGCATGTTTGTGTAATTAATTCCTGCATTTTAGCTATGATTTACAAGGATTTCTCTATTCTGCTGTTACTGTTCTATTAGCAGTGGAAAACTACTGGGTAACAATTTATAATAGCTTTCATTATTGTCATTGACTCAAAATTATTATATGAACAAATCATTTTAAAAATTTGTTAACACTGACTATTGCTATTACAACTCTTTATGTATATATTACAAGGATTCGTGAAAAGAGTTTAAATTATTTGTAAACCATAACATTAGCAAACATATGAGCTATTTTTCCCTAAATTTTTATGCATTTTGTATTGTGATTAAGAAATTATTTTTTCATATCTTGCACTGGCTTTTTGACAAAAGCTATTATCAAGTGTTACTAAATAGTTTGTGCTGTTCACTGTATTTTTCCCAAACTCAGTCTGTCATACAGTAGCCTATGTCTGTTTTCTGTACGTTAACTCCTTTCCTTCTCTGTGTGTATGTATGTGTGTGTGTGTGTGTGTGTGTGTGTGTGTGTGTGTGTGTGTGTGTGTGTGTGTTTCAGATAATGCTGAACTCCCTGCACAAGTATGAGCCTCAGATCCACATAGTGCGCGTTGGAGGCAGCCACCGAATGGTCACCAACATCTCGTTTGTAGACACGCAGTTCATCGCAGTCACTGCCTACCAAAACGAGGAGGTCAGCAGCAACTCCTAAAGAAAAGAAAACAAGCAGAGAGTTGCTTTAAGAATAGAGAATATTTTTGCTTACAGATTTAACAAGGAAGACTGTCTTTACACTATTAACAAAATGACTTAATGATCAATATTTTTTTGGACAGATAACAGCTCTGAAGATAAAACACAATCCTTTTGCAAAGGCTTTTCTGGATGCTAAAGAAAGGTAAGAAAAATGCACAATTTTTGGGGGTATCTTATTACTTTTATCTGAATTGATTTACAACGGAGACATTTTCTTCCAACATAAAGGAGGTCAGTATAAAAGATTTAAATGCACTGTTATTTGGGTTATTCTTAGGGTAAGTAATGTGTGCCTATGAGTGGAACAATAGGGCAGATGATATCATTGAGAAAAATGCTGAAGCGAAGTTAGTCTGACTATGTCAAATCACAAAACAATTAGAGTGTAATCATTAAACACTTAAGCGTCCCGATGATATGTGTGAGCAAGGAGCTCATTGGAGAGATAGTGTGAAGTGTGTGTGTGTGTGTGTGTGTGTGTGTGTGTGTGTGTGTGTGTGTGTGTGAGGGAAAGCGAAATATCAATCCAGCTGCAAAGAGTATCTGAGATAATACAGTTGTCTGCATGCATGCACACACTCACAAAAGTAGACACACACACACACACACACACACACACACACAAACACATTTTCAAAATCAGTGATTCACGGAAATTTAAACACACATACTTGCGCATGCAGGCATTTTCACACACATACACACACACACACACACACACACACACACACACACACACACACACATACACACGATTAGAAGACTGTTGAAGCCTAACGTTAAATCCAGTCACAACCATGTGCTAACACTGTCAGTCATTACCACCATTACCACATTAGAGAAACATTCCTGTCATCTCCCACAACACATTATACTCTATTCCTTCTATTTTCATTTATTCCGGAATGTCATTATAACAGTGTTCATAATTACTTTTTCCATTTTACTCAGCTTAGCACACTTTATTAGAAGCAGCTGTTTAAAATACATTTATCATAAATCTTCTGCCATGGATAGGGGGGGATTGATATCAGTATTGCAAAGATATTATCCTTGACTGGATGGGGTTTTTGCCGTCACTGTCTACACAGGAACCATCCAAAGAGCATTCTGGAAACTGCTCCTGATAATCAACACGTCGGGATCCCACACTGTAGGTTATTATGTGTTATGTGTTCACTAAGATTGTTATTTTGAGTTGTTAATCATTACCTATTAGTAAATGTCATTTCTCTATAATTGCCATTTACATTTATGCATAGGCTACATATGGATGAATGCCAATAAACACCCCAACGCCCTCAACCCTAACTAATAAATCAGCCAATTAATGCCTGTTATGGTTTGAGGTTTCAGGGCATGTGTGTGTGTGTGCATGAGCTACAGGTTACTTCGGGTTTTGAGTCTTGTGCTGTTGAATGTTTTATTGTAGGTGGTTGGCTTATCTCTAACCCAGAGTCATTATGCTCCTCTGGTGGGGGTAATTTCCCCTACCCCGGGGGTCTGCCTCTTGCACCCCACCACGGGTACAAACCCTATCACGGCCTTCACGGGCACCGCTCAGCACCGTATCCCTCCACCTACCTCCACCACCGCTCACACTCCTCAGGTGAGATCCGCACTGCATGTCCAGAGCTTTTCTAAACCAAGTTCATATATTGCTCCTGTGACTACCTCACCCTCACATTTGGACCTTATTCACATGTCTGTCTCTCACAACGACAGTGCAATTGTGCATGTAGGCTAACAGGCATTTCAGAGCTACTTACAATTGTTAAGCCGAACATGCTAATTGTCATGGATTTAAATAAAGTGTTTTTGGGTGATTCCGCCGAAAGAGTGCCATTTCTGTCCTAAGGGCATTATGAACATTTGAACACACACTTCTGAAGGCCATGGGAAGGCCAAAACTAGGCTCATTCCTTACAAAATTACACATCTGACAGAAATTGGTGAATCTAAACTTTCTTTTCCATTACCTTTCTGTTACATTTTTTTTTTATTGAGAAACCAATGACATCAAAAAATACCAAATTAATGTAAAGCATTAGAATGTGTTTAATGTCCTAATGAAGTTAGAATAGACATCAGGTTACCATTTTTTATGTATTATTTGCATATTCATTCCAAATCTTCATTGCTGTTACTTTCTCTGCTGTTCCTTTTAAGAGGGTTAACAGCATAGGAAAAAAAGACTCTTGAGTGTGACCAAAACAAGTTTTGAATACTTCAACATGTGTGTTTACTAGATTCTGAGTAAAAAAAAAAGGTTAAAAATGAAGTTTATTTTTGAGGGTCTAAAACTAGCAAATAGCATTCTTTTGGCAGAATCACCCTTTTATTGGCAAACTACTGTATAGCCAGGATGGGATGTATTGTGTGTGGTGACTGTTTAGCTCGCCTAATGTGATTAAAAAAAAATAAAAAATTCAGTCATACAGGTGTGTTACAAACAAATGTAATAGCTCCAATCCAAGCTACCACACTCCCTCCATGTTTCCGAACCGAGTGATCTGGTCAGAACATGTAAAAAAGTTAAGCACATATTGCATAACACACACTTTCCCCATCACACTCACCTGTCTGCAGTTTCCATCTCTGAGACGCTGAATCCAGGGGGACGGCAGGTGTTTTCGGGCCATGACAGCTGGGGGGGTGTTGCTGTGTCCCCCTCCGGGGCCCTCGGTGTGTTACCAGTTCCTCCGCCCACCTCGCCCTCTCCGGGGCCCAGCAGGTACGCTAGCATGAACATCCCAGCAGAGTGAGAATGATTGGAGTATTTGGAATGGAATATTCAGTACAAATATTTCCAGTCATTCTCACTCTTCTTGAGCAAGCAGCTCCTTCCATCACTTTCTCTATGTTGTAATAAAAAATTGACGTGAAAGGGTATATTGGATCACCTTTCGGGGGGCGGGGGGTGGGATTGAGGGTTAATTGAGATTCCCTATTACAGTTTTTCTCTATTACTTGTTCAATCCTCACATCATCATGTCACTTCTGCACATCACATCAAATGTTGGTTTCAGCAAATTCATTTGTACATCCGTGCAGAAAATTGTGTACAATTCTCTGTTGAATAGACTCTTTACATGCAAAATGGTTGTCTTAATGTCAAAGACAGAAGCAAATAAGCAAGATAATGCATGTAAGTAAGGTGCAAGCAACACTGAATTGCAATTTCTACAGCACTGCTTCTGCTTCATGTATAGTTTCCCCATAGGACACTTTCCTATGTTCACAATTACCTTTTTTGGTGCTGTGGTGTTGTCTTTTCCTTTCTGTAGCGCAAGGACATGATGTGTCAACAAATTGCAGTAGCAGCGTCATTTTTAATCTTCTCCAGTCGCTTCAAACAATCTCTCACATACACTAAGGTGTCATTTACAACTTACAATGCTTATCGCCAAAATTGTATAGTTATAAGGTTTATAACCATAGTTTACATCAGAACACTCTTCATGTGTGCACTATTACATTGACAAAATTACTAAGCTTTGATTGTTTTGTCCACACATGATGACACAAGAACTTATACAGTACTTCTGATGGCTTGACATGTTTATTGACACAAATATTTAATTTTGAGAGATGAATTAAGGATTTTGAGCAAGAGACATGGTTTTGCAGGTAATCCATTTGTCCAAATTGTTTTGAGAAATGCACTACAATAGTAAGGATGACTCGAGAATTGTACCAAAGCGACTGAGAAAAACTGTAAATTAGTGATCTTTAGCTTATTAACAAACCCTAATGTAGTGACACAAAATTACAATGTTGGAGTACAATTCGAAATATTGGTGTCTGTTGGGGAATACCAACCAAAAATCGAATTAATTGAAAAAAACAAACAAACAAAACAAAACAAAACAAAACAGAGACTGCATAAACAAAAAGTTTATTTTTACCTGTGGTCTACAAAGGTGTGCAGCAGTAGCATTTTGCTTTTTGTCTCCAGTCAGTACCCCTGCCTCTGGACAGTGAGTGGCTGCAGTGTGACCTCCAACGCAGCAGCAGGTGGACCAGGGAGCGTCGGCCAAGGCCAAGAGGCCAGGGCAGAAGGGAATGAGGATTCCTCTTCCCCATGCTCCTTACTCCAAGGTCATAGGTCAAGCAGTTTTGAGGCTGGCGAAATACCATCAAGTCATGTCAGACTTAGTGGGCCAAGTTGGTCTTGCATCTCCACCCACTCATTTTGATTGGTCATAGCTCCATTGTAGGATGTTGCTTTTGCAGTGGATTTGAGGAGGTATCAAACCTAAAAATGGTCAGCTTCATGCCCAGAACTACTCGTAGCTAACTAAACAAAATCTGCCCCTTGTGTACGTTATATATTGTTCAGTGCCTAAATCCGTATGTTACATTCAATATAGTAATTCCTATGGCGTCTATAGATTTACTGTGAAGTGCCGTAATTTGTGCTCAGGTGTATGTCATGACTTACTGTAAGTGAATGTGAGCTTAATTGCAGAGGTGTTTTATTTAATATAGTACCTCAGAACTTTTGACTCCCATGATTTAGTGATCTGGGAACCAAAGTTCTGGGAGATCTGACTCCCATGTGTATGATGGTATTTGAATGGGTATGCAAGACAAGCCCACCACTTTCAGACAAACATGCTGTGCATACCATTACATACAGCGAGGAGAATACAAGAGAATCTGCTTCACGCTTTTGCCTTTAATATTGGAAATGGAATGTAAATACTGAAATTATACTTTTGCTTGTGATATATGTGATATTGTTTGATAAAGAAAAATAAATGTTAATAGAAATGAATAATAAATATTATTGTTATCAACTTTTTTATTATCACAAAAAAAAACAAAACCCAATGGTTTTGGATGTCTGTCCATTTTAAAGCAAGGGGAAAAAATACCTTTGTCCAATTTCCGTTCTAGAGCATAAAGCCCATCTAGTTTTGAAAAGTCGCAGAAATTAAACACTCACAATAACAAACCCATTGCAAATGGGAGACCTGTTTATTTGGAAATTTAAGTAAAACTTAGACTGCCATTAGCTCGACAATAATTGGCTATTGCAGTTACCCAATTAAATCCCACTCCGGCAGTCTCCCACACGCCAGATACCTGGCACTGACTCTGTTCACTCGCATCTGTCTGCCCTCCCTCGCTCTCTCTCTCTCTCTCTCTTGTTCTCCTCCACTCTCCTGATGCCATCTCCCCCTCCCTCACTGCTCAAATGGGGCCTTATTTATGCTCCCCCTGTAAAGCCATCCATAAAGAGAGTCATTATACCTCCATCATATTTTCCCCCTCTTGAAAATGTTATTTTTAATCATGCGCGCTGAGTGGGCCCACTCTGTTGTTTTCACATGTGCGTAATGAAATAATGACTGGCATCCTGTGAATAGGGACCTTGGCACGAGTCCGCAATGCCCTGGTCTCGCTCTCACACACACAAACACACACACACACACGGACTAACACTCTTTGACAGAGAAAGTTGTTTTACTGTCAGAGAGGTCTTTCTATCTTCAGTTTTACTCTTCACATCACAGCGAAAATGAGACTTTCACACCCTCCTCATGTGATGCCACAACAGTCCACTACAATCGTTTAAGATCAACACAAACAAGCAGGAATTTCAAATTTGATTCATTTTGTCCCTGCTTATTCCATCCCTGAGCCTGCTGAGTTCTCTTCCTGCATTATGATGACAAATGTGTATTCAGTCCACTGTGCTACAATTCAAATTAGTTGAGTGAAAATACACACACTGACACACACTCTCTCTCTCTCTCTCTCTCTCTCTCTCTCTCTCTCTCTCCCACACACACACACACACACACACACACACACACACACACACACACTCTCTCTCTCTCTCTGTCTCTCTCCCTCTCTCTCTCACACACACACACACACACACACACACACACACACACACACGCACAGTGCGTTACCACCCGAGCACCAATCGTTCATTCAGGCCTTTGAATGATCCCGTTCCTCCTTCTTTGGCTGCAGAGTTAGCGGCTTGACCTCCTGCTAGTGTGTGTGCCTCTGCATCTCGTCCATAAGACTGGGCCAGCAGTGCCACGTCACTCTGGTGGCTCGGCATCCTCACGCACTCCGCCCAGATATAGTCTGGCCACCTCCAAGTCCACCTCGCCAAAGTCGTCGTCGTCCCGGTGGATGCGAAACAGGTCAGCGTTGGCGAACTCCTCGGTGAGCTTCCTCCACCAGGGTAGGGTGGCCGACTGGACCATGGCACTGTGGCACTGCCTGGCACGCGCCGCCACGGGCCCCGAGCGACTCAGGAAGCGCTCGCAATCCTGCGGGGTGGAGTCCTTCAAGGAGGGAGCATCTGAATGGAGAGGAAGAAAGATATATCAGAAAGAGAGAGAGAGAGAGAGAGAGAAATTAAAATTTAAGATACTCGTTTATGATAAGTTTACTTTCACGAAGAGAAAAAAACAGGACTGTAGGTATAGCTTAAAAAATAAGTTTCCTTTTTTATTTAGATTTAAGAATAGTCCTAAGTTAAAAACATTTAAGTTTCCTTTCAAGTAACACAACTAGATGGGTTGCAAATAAGTTTTATAAATTTAGATTTAAGAACATCATTTTAAGACATTTAAGTTTCCTTTGTGTGAATATATGTACAGTACAGACCAAAAGTTTGGACACACTTTCCCATTAAATTATTTACTTTATTTTCATGACTGTTGCCTTCAGTGACAATCTACAAAATAAACAAAGTTATGAATGAACACGTGGCATTATGTACTTAATAAAAAAAAGTGTGAGATAACTGAAAATATTTTTATACTTTTATATTCTTGTTTCATCGAAGTATCCTTTTTTTTGTTTTGATAAGTGCTTTGTCCTCTTTTTATTTTTTGGATGAGCTTCAAGAGGTAGTCACCTGAAATGGTTTTCCAACTGTCTTGAAGAGTTATTCATTCCCAGAGATGCTAAGAGCTTGTCGGCTCTTTTGCCTTCACTCTGCGGTCCAGCTCACCCCAAACCATCTTGATCGGGTTCAGGTCCAAAAGTTTGTCATAATCTCACACTTTTTTTGTTAAGCACATAATTTCATATGTGTTCATTCATAATTTTGATGCCTTTAGTGAGAATCTACAATATAAATTGTCCTGGAAATAAATGAATCGCATTGAATGAGGGGGTGTGTCCAAACTTTTGGTCTGTACTGTATATGTGTGTGTGCCCATACAGTACATATGATATATATATATATATATATATATTCATTCATACAGTACATACATTTTATATATATATTCACTAATATTTAATATTTTAATATAAGCTTTCTTTATTTTTGATTGATTTCTTCTCTCATTTTGATGTTACATTTCATTTATCAGTTTTGGCAACACAAGATGTTATTGTCATGCCAATATAGCGTATTTGAAATTGAATATGCATTTGAGAGAGAAAGAGAGAGAGATGTAGTGACAGACATCAGAAGTAAATGTAGGTTGAGGTAGTCATTTCTTTAGTGTTAGGGTTGTGGTTGTGCACTGCAAGTAGTGTTTTTGTTTTGTTTTTGTTTTGCTTGCGTACTGAGTAGCAGCTCCATGTCTGTGTTGATCTGGGCCAGTAGCGCCTGTGTGCTCTCCTCCTCTCTCTGGGCCTCCTGCCTGCTGCTCAGCCACTCCCGCAGCTTCAGCTGGGTCTCGCCGTGGAGCTCCCGACAGCGCTGCTCCGACACGCCGCGACACTACAGCAGAGGGCAACCACAGGCATCCACGTCAACAACAGCAACACATTAAAGGAGACTGTATACTCCAGTGCACAGGGCTTTGCTCGCGCATTTTGAGCACAGTGCGCACCGCAACGATCAGGTATACTTTTTCCCCCAGCTGTTTAGATACACGTCAGGGTCCTGCGGGTGACGGTAACAACACAGTTCAGTTTCTGAACTTCAACCCTTCCTAGCAAGCTATTCTCGTTCAGTTAACATCCACAGCAAACATACACACTCATCAGAAACTCTTGGGACACATCCAGCTTACTCCGCGAACTAATATTATATTAGTAATATTATAAACATTTTTACCGGCTCACGGTAGTGAGTGCGTGGTGCGCCCACGGCAATTTGCGCGCTGTTATAAATTGAAGGATCACAAAGGGGTCACAAAGATGACGCAAATCTCGTCACGCACTTGGTGCGCGCGCTATGTGCGCGGGAGTATACCAGAGCCATAAGATGGCGTGTATACACACACACACACACACACACACACACACACACACACACACACACAATGTCCTGTTAATGATCTACTTACAAAACCTGAAAGTTTTGGCATACTGAACGCCGTTCTCTGCCTTCGTCACCGAAAAGGCATCATTCAATCGCAAGCCAATCGACAGTTTAGTAATCATTAAAATACGGAACATGCTAATAAAATGTCATCAAAGGCAAAAAACATGTGCTTTGACTTGATTTCAATGTTTCTAAAAATGTAATCTATCCTGCATTTAAGCAGTTTGGACACCTGCTTTTAAAAGAAAATATGTAATGATTGAATGCAATCCAGGTCTATCTAGGTAATCTAGGTCTGAATGCAATCCGGAGCCTGAATACTATCAGGCCTGGGGTTGTGTCATGGGGCACTCACACGATGCAGCTCCAGGTACTCATCCACCTCCTGCTGCAGCTCTGCCCTCCTGGCATCCGTAGGCTTCTGGAGACCCAGCCAGGGCACGGCATGAGCCTTCTGGGAACGCCGGCGCTCCAAGAAGCGCAGGACCTGTGTACACAAGCACATACTTGATGTGGTGATGATGATGATTAGGATAAAGACTGTCATTCAAAAGGTAAAGATGAACAGGGAAAGAAAAATAAAAGTTTTCAACAGGCTGTAAGCTAGTCTTTCTGACCCAAACGTGTGCAAAATAACCTTTTCAACTATGAGGAGTACGTGAGGAAGAGCCAGGTCTTCTGAAAAAAATCATTATTTTTAGAGAACTTCTATTAGAGTGCAGTACCCTAAGGCAAAACACTTCACTAAGGCAAAACACTTCACATAGTCCTGAATGTCATTCAAAAGGTAAAGATGAACAGGGAAAGAAAAATAAAAGTTTTCAACAGGCTGTAAGCTAGTTTTTCTGACACAAACGTGTGCAAAATAACCTTTTCAACTATGAGGAGTATGTGAGGAAGAGCCAGGTCTTCTGAAAAAAATCATTATTTTTAGAGAACTTCTATTAAGAGCGCAGTACCCTAAGGCAAAACACTTCACTAGGGCAAAACACTTCACATAGTACTGAATGTCCCTTTCCTACTAAACTGAAAGAAAGTGTGTTGTAACATTGGATAGCTGAACTTGAGTAACCTGACTCAGCCAGATGGATTTGCTCCTGCAATTCCATCTGGGAACCATCCGTTATAGTAGTTTTGGTTTGTTAGTTTCGTTAGTTTATTTTTGGCTGATTGGATAAGGCATCTGTCTATCACCACCTATGTTGGTGATAGATGGGCCAAATCAACCAATCAGATCAACGAAGCATATGACGTACTTAACATATGTACATGTTCTTTAGACCCGCCTCTCATTGCGTCACACCTCAACCCGCCTCAAAGCCAACGCTGAGTGGACGTTCGTTTGGTGAACTGCTCCAAATTCTCTTCAACGGAAAGTAGCCAGACTGAGCTGCGAGTGAAAACCTGAAGCTCGCAAGATCACGGTGGTCTCGCGTGGCTAGAACTTGAGAGCAGAGAGGAAAGTCGTCTGCACACTGCTTACTCCCAAAGAGGCTTTTTTATTAAATTAAAAACATGTTAGCAACGTTTCGACCCCTCAGGGTCTTCATCAGGCTTAGGTATGGCACCATACACCAACATGTTTTTAATTTAATAAAAAAGCCTCTTTGGGAGTAAGCAGTGTGCGGACGACTTTCCTCTCTACTCTGACACGTTTCCTTGTCCTGCACCTGGCCTCAGCGAGGTGGGATGTGCATACATTTACTTGGTCTAGAACTTGAGAGCAGTCATTGCCAACGGAGTGGACACGTGTGTGTGTGTGTGTGTGTGTGTGTGTGTGTGTGTGCGTGTGTGCGCGTGCATTGAACATTGACAGGTCACAGCCTTTCATACCACAATGCCCATATACCACTACAGTCCTGCTTGATTGATTGTGTAGTTGCCCACTCACGGCTCTCTGGATGGTCACAGCAGCCTTGTGACGCTTGAGGTGGTATCTGCGCTCCTGGAAGACCCGCCTCTCCCGATGGCCCCTCCACACGCGCTGAATGAGCAGGGCGGCCTGGCGCTCCACCTCCCCCAGGTAACGCTGCACCTGGGCTGGAATGTAAATAGAACTGACTAAATTAAAAAGGGGATCAATCAAAAAATGATATTTGGATATGATTCAAAAGCCAGATTGACCAAGGCAGGAGACCATTGGCCTCGTTTGCGTCGGCTGCATTGTGTCCGATCCATCAGCGAACTTTGAGACTGCTGCGCGAAGATATGAAAAGACTATCAGTCAAGGGCTGATCCAAACGTTTTGAATTTACACATCTCCAGCAAGTAATCATATAACCGAGACCCCAGACCCTCGTACGAAGGGAAGGGTAACGTAGCTCGAGGACATGGTTATGATATTACCTGGTTATCAAGGGACTGGCTATCAATATAGACTGATAGCTGCCACTGCTGATTAACATGTTAATTCATCCACTAACGAGCCAGCAGAAGTCTGTTGATGATGAGTCCCAACACTATCAGACAATAAGCGTTTCTCAAAGTCGAGAATGCTACCTAGGTAGCACACTCGCCATGGAAGCCATACACTTCAAAAACGAGGATCCATTAGTGCATCCTTCAAAAATCTATGAACAAAGGCCTCTGTCCTCGCTAGAATTTTGAAGGATGCTTGGCATTGGACATTGACATTGTCACGACTGACAATGACGTGAAATGCTCGAAAAAGCAGCCTTCCAAGCATGCTTCCTCGACTTTGAGAAACGCTCAATATGTGAGATGGGGCTGAGGCTGAGACAAGGCTGAGTTACCTGCCGGAAGGATCTCCATCAGCTGCAGCTGTCTCTGACGAAACAGCCGGTTGGCTCGCTGTCGACGAAGCTGCATCTGCATGCGCAGCTCCTCTTCTGCCCGCTTCCTCTCCTGTTGTTCTTGCTCCCTGCGCTTTCTCTCCCTGAACACACACACACACACACACACACACACACACACACACAGAATGAACATGTGTTCCAGGTTGTCTGAAAGCCAGAGATGTTTCTTTCTTTCTTTTTCTTTTTTTTGAAAATACATAATAAAGACCACAGGTAGATTTTACTTTTGTTGTATCAACCAAGATCAGAATCTACTCCATCTGCGCAAAATTAACCAAATGTGTCAATTAAAGATTTGGCAAAAGAAATTGAAACAGGAATGTCTGATTCCTTTAATTGTATTAACTGTATAATTACTAATATGCATCATATCATGTCACAAGCGCATTCATACACCCCGTTGTGTGACTTTAAGCAATCAGGTGCACTCTCAAATTCTCAAAAATCCCCTTCTTTGCCCTCCAACAAAATTCCACACTACTGTACTTTATGACTTTATACATATTTGATATCCAGAAAGGTAAAAGAGTAGTGCACGATACTTCATTTCATGGTATTTCATAAACAACATCTGTCACCTTCTGTGGGGGAGTGAATATGAATGTTTCTCAAAGTCGAGGAAGCATGCTTGGAAGGCTGCTTTTTCGAGGATACCACGTCATTGTCAGTTGCCAGTACTGTTCCAAAGTCAAGCATCCTGCGAAATTCTAGCGAGGACAGAGGCCTTTGTTCATAGATTTTTCAAGGATGCACTGATGGATCCTCGTTTTTGAAGTGTACGGCTTCCAAGGCTAGTGTGGTACCTGGGAAGCATTCTCGACTCTATGCGTGAGGTCAAGTGAGCAGGCTTACCTGAAGCTCCTCTGCAGTCTGGTGACGACTCGTGGGAGTTTCTTCAGTCTCCTCCGCGTCTGGTGGGCCCTCCAGGCTGCCTGGATCACACACGCTGCCCTGTGCCGCTCAGCTGGCTCATCCCTGCCCTGCTGTGATTTACACACAAATACACACCACCGTGATAAGACTAATTACAGTGGAGAGGAGAGGACGATCACCATTCATTTTATTCTCTTTTCACAAATGCTGTCTAAGCTAGTGGTGAGTGGCAGCCATCAAGGCATGTCTGAATCAAATAAATGCCGAAAATTCTGCCTTTGAAGGTCTCTGTTTTGCAAAGGTTTAAAGGCAGCACACAGAAGTATCCTTTATGCTGCCCGAAACTTAACAACTACCTGAGCACTTAAATAAACAAAATACAGCATTTGATGTAGCTATCTAGCCAGGTCCTTTAACCCATTCTTTTAGCCTGTACCTTGCTGCTTGCTATGACAAGTAACTTGTTAGACAGTGAAGTCAGTGAGGCAACTAATCATTATCTCCTCATTTTGGACAGTCATGTCTTTTGAAAGCCTAAATAAATGGGTTTCAAATGTCAAAATGTATAACTAAGTATAACTGAAACATCCAACAGTAAGCCAGGCAATATATACAGAGTAGCAGGCCAGTGCACACTAACTGATCACCATTGTGATCTTCCCTAACCTTAGTGGCAGTGTGTCTCAGAGGTGGGGACTTCAACTGGCTGACGAACCGCTCCAGCACTGGGTCAAAGCCTTTGCCTCTCCAATCTTTTAAAGCCATTGCAGCCAGCCCTAAAGAACACACCATTAGAGCCTGCATGATGCATTCACTCACAACACACATTAGAGTGTATGAACAGACCACAAGCAATACAAGTCTCTGCATTTCTGAAGCATTAGGCTACAAAACACTACGCTGGATACAGTTTATGTTCATGTCGCTTACTGCGTGCCCATTGACATTTCATTTATCGTCCAAACGTGTAGCTTTTGTTGTATGTCCATACAAAGTCAATTACGTCTGTCGCTCTTGTTGACTGTATTGTTTAGTCTGGACGCACAGTAAGGATTTGTGAAAATATAGAATGTGCGGTTTTCCCTTGAACTTTTTGAGAATGTGAACATATTTATGTTAACTCTTGTGTGGAGTTCTCTCTCAACTGTCAACATACAGTATGGTGAACATGACATTGACATGGCATTATGTTTGCCACATCTGAATATTCTTACTTCATACTACATATTCCCTTAGTGCTACAGTGTTTCTGCTAATGACCATCACAGTCATCACAATTTATATTAGCACTGTTGGGAACCACACTTGAAGCAGCCTGATTTTGGAATATCTTCTATTTCACATCCATTAAAATCTGATTGAAACAGCAAGCCTTGGTTACTGACCATTGTAACGTTTGGCAATCACTTGGATCATTTTGTAGTCATGATTCATGATGTGTATTAGAATCTTCACTGAACTGCGGCCGATAACAGGATTCTGGAAGTTGGACATTTTGTAGACTATATCATCCAAAATAGCGAGCAGGGCCTGCCCTCCAATGTCCTCAATAACTTTGGAGCTGTGGAAATAAATACATTAGACAAGACCATTTCACTCCAACTTCAATCTTTTAAAAAGTTTACAAAATAAAACTGACAGGTGCCTAGGCCTGCTAGGCAAATTTACATCTGACATAGTATGAGGTAGGGATAATATTAACTAAATGGTCATCTCATTGCAGTGGATTTCAGACCTCCACACAGAAGCAGCAGACATACACGGTCCCAAAATAGCATTTTACTCAAACTCACCATGTAAAAACAAATTACTGTGTATAAATGTTAATATAATTACTATGTATAAATGTTAATATAATTTATTAACATTCCTACATAACATTGATTATGGTCAGTTATTAAAAACACTGTACCTTACCTTTTCATACCAAGCAGGTCCAACCACAAAGACAGCAAGACCGCAGCCACATCCTCATCCTCAGACAACTGTATGTTCTCATAATTTTTGGAACTAATAACTACAAGCAAAATAAATACAGGTCAAAGTCCTGGTCCAGCAACAAGGCCTGTAGGGCCAAAAACGACTGCTTTGCTGATAAAGGTCTGAAAATTGCATTGATGCCTTGTCATCAGTGGTCCTGCAATGGTAGAGTGTGATTGACATTGCCAGACTGGGGGAAAATTTTGGTCAGTTTGACAGGGTATACATACCATGCACAATAAGATGATGGTGAGCCCTCAGAAGCCAATTTATGGAGTCCATAACTTTCCGGAACATACGAGTCCTCTCTGATTCACTCTTGTCCTTTGAAAAAGAAATTAGTTCTATGAATAATCTGGAAGTGGTCATCATCAAGTATGTTATGATAATTAACACATCTAATCTGTTAATCTGGTGCCGGGTTTAGTAGGCCTAGTGCAATTTTACCCGCAGGGCCTTCATCATGAGTGAGTCGGCGAGTGAGAGGAGGTTCATCACCACCAGTGGCAGAAATTTCTGGAAAGTTTTAGAGTTCTTGACGTTGCCATTGCCGACACAGCATGCACTGCGAGACAACATAAAGAAGACTTTTTCGTGTTCATTTTAAAACATATATAATTTTCTCTCCAGCATATACAGTAGGACAAAAGACGAAGCATGTTAATGTTACCTTAGAATGTCTGCTATCTGTACAGCAGTTTTGTATCCTCCGTAGGACGTAGTGAAATTTAGCTTCAGAGCCATTGTACAGTAATTAAGAATTCCATGGCGGAATAGGTCTTGCTTGAAGGTCTCTAGTTCTTCTTCATCTTGTAATGATTGCTTACCTAAACAGTCTGTTACACGAAGACGTGAAATCTGTGTTAGCATGCTGTGAAAGTAAAACAACCTTAACAAAGTTTAGAGTGTATCTTCTTACCCGCCAGCTTCGCCAAAACGTCCTCAATTCCATCCTCTGGTTTACGTTTTGTTGCAGTAACCAGCGCTTGAATGTCAGAATTCATTTTTTGTCTTTGTTAGCTAGTAGCAACGTGGCGAAATGTGCGACAAATGGTGCATTATAGGAAAGTTAATTAAATGTTAAGTAACTTGAATTACATTTATGAGATTAAAACATATTCCTGTCTTAATATATTCCCACAAATTGCATTCCCCGCAAGTGGCGCGTTCAACAACACAATCTCGTGAAGCTACTTGTCTACTGGCGCTCGAGACGCTTCTTTGGTTTCTAAAGCAACAGTGACATCATCGCTGTGCGACATGCAGTCCTGTCTGTGGTTGCAGTTGATTGATAGATAGGCCTAGATATATAATTCTGTGCCTAAAATCAGCTGCTTTTACAAAAAACAAACAAACAAAAACATAGTATGGCGGTAGGCTAATGAAGATAAGTAACCTAAATGCGGTGTATTTTGTTTGCATTAGAAATTTTATCAGAATCAATTCTACATGATAAAACAAGACCAACCCTTGAGTTTACCACTTTAATGGGTCACTCAAAGAAATTCATGGGAGACAATTGAAAGAGGTGTTTTAGGTTATTCTATTGGCCTAATAACAACAAAGATCATGGAATATCCGCTTGAATCCTCTCTGATAACAATAGCCCGATCTCCCAGTATTCTTGGGGCTTGCCTAATGGCTTTGCCTTCATTACAGATTGGTTACTAGAAAATCTAGTCGACAGTAATTTTATGAGCTGTGTTTAAACACACACACACACACACACACTGGTTAAAGTGTAGAGAGGTGTGACATTCTAACTCTTCCATTTCTCCCCTATGATTTCTCCACTGACATATCAATTTCTTCCAGAGATTCATCACTTTTTCCTGTTTATGGGTGTAGTAATCATTAGGTTCCAAGGGAATGACTTTAAATAAGAAAATCCTACAGGCCTATTAAACATATTTGTGTAGCTTCAGGGAATTTTTTTTTTTTAGCTTTGTCTTTTTGTTTTCCCTTGTGTACTTTCGTTTTTATTGTCAAATCAGGGCAATGCTGTAAAAGAGCTTGATGCTCAGTCATTTTTTCCCTGAATAAACAATGGATGATGATGAAATATATAATACCGCTATAAAAACATATAAAAGTAGTAGGCTACTTTACCTTACATATGCCTAGGTTACAGCCATTAAGCCAGTCAGAAATAGGCTTATTGAGTAAAAAAAAGGTGCATGTATGTATGTTTACTTTGAATAAGTACAGATATGTGAATACATTTACTTTAAAAAAGAAAGTTTGAGTTTGTTTTGCATTATAATGCAGCTTTAGACCATTTTGAAAATATGACTGCCATGGACCATAGGAGACGCTATATGATGCAAATACATTTCTTAATATCTCAAGAATCCCTTCCCCTAAGCTCAATTCAGAAGGAAGATTCGCAACGAGATGAGACGGTTTTAAAGAGTAGTTGCGGCAGTGTGAATCAATAATCGCAGGTTGTTGCAAGCAGTTGCAAAAGATTTAACATGTCAAATCGCAGTTTCTGAGTTTTAAAACATCCAGGTTTTTAGAACGTCGCAGCCTGTCTCGTCACGGACCTTTGGTCTGGAGCTACCTTTAGTGTCTCTGTCAAATTTAATGCTTTTATCAGTGATGTATTCCTATGAAAACTGACGCTTTACCACTCCACTATACCACATCTACAGAAAACTGAACAACTTACAATAGTGATTTTACAGACTATAAACAATCAAATCTTTCCAGAAGCTGGACTCTTTCATCATATGAAGCTTAAAAATTTATTATTAAAATCCAATAAATTAAAAACAGTGATTATTAAACACACACACACACACAAACACACACACACACACACACACACACACACACACACACACACACACTCTCTTCCTTAAAACAGCCTGATGCTCTCTACTTGTTTTAAGGCTTCTCCTCCCAAAAGGTCTGTACATATGGGTCATTGTTTAAAAGAGATGGCATGGTCATCTCTTCACTTCGATTGCCAGGGTTTTCTGTAACCTAGCAATACTGGCATCCAGTGCTGCCATGCCAGAGCGGAACACCTCCTCATCTCGTGTGTTGAAGGTGGACCAGGAGTTCATGCTAAAGTCCGTGGCTTGGGATTCACAGGAGTTAGACGAGGAGACGGAGCTGTCCATCATTGAGGGCCTCCCCGTGTAAGTTGCTGGAGTCTTGCCTAAGTCCAATTCCCTTATAGATGCTGGTGGTGGAATGGGCAGGTAAGAGGTTGTCCCGTTATTACTAAATGGTTGAGTTTTGCCCTCAGGTTGTAGGCCTCTGGCTGCTACGGCCATTCGATCCATGATTTGATTTAAAGACTTCAGAGCACCAAACTCCTCTAAAGCCCGACTCATCCTCATAGGAGGCTCTGCTAGTGTCACTCCAGTTTCTTTCAAAGGGGCAAAATCAATCCCGCAAATCAGCCTTCGCTCGCTATCAACACTGTTGGTATCCCTTCCCAGCATGCCTGTGCCCTGGTGTCTGGGTGAGCAAAGTTTTTCCTGTGGAAGACTAAGCCCAACATCTCTCTGTTGTGAGCAGGAGCGGCTTGGGGTCCTCGGTGGACTCAGGTGAGCAGATCTTGAAGGGGAGGAGGTCCGATTTTTCTCCTCCATTGACTGCAGGTAGTTTTTGACTGAGTCAGGGACATCATCAGACCCACATGTGCTCTTCTGTTCTTGCTGGTGGATTTCCAGTACGTCCTTCCTGAGCTGGGGAGTTGACTTTGGTGTATCCTTTGCTTCAAGAGACCCTATGATTTTCCCTTGAAGAGTCCTATCAGATGATAACATAAGTGACATTTTATATTGGTAACAATACACATTGATAGCAAAAAAAAGACAAAAACAAACTTTTTTGTACCTGATAATCTCCTGCAGTCTGCAGATCTCTGCTTCCCTCTGCTGGAGAGAGCTAGACAGTGCAGCATTCTCCACCATGGAACTCTCCAATTTACTCTGATAGCTTTTCATTTCAGATAATGCATCACTGACATCTGTAAATGAAAATCAA
>JAODXP020000031.1:9110776-9128276 GCA_027497455.2 Sardinella longiceps
TGTCTGAGGTTGTATGACTGACAAGGACACTCACAGGCTGGGAGGGAGTTGCATCCTGAGGCCCAAGTATCGGAGTGGAGGTGGCCAAGCGGCAGTTGAACATGGTCGTACCCTGATGACCTTTACAAAACAGAAAGACATGAAAAGAATGTGAATGTTTGCGTCAGACAGTTTGAGACAAATCTAGGTCTACATTTCTAAAGAAAGGGATAATGCTGAGGAGCAAACTATTGACTGACACACTGAGTAACAATGTAAGTTTAGGGTAGGACTATGCTTATTTCAGCACAGGAATCTGGTTGATACTTTACCATGTTGTGAATTAGCACTTGTGCTTAAACACTCAAATAATGCATCTGGTTTGTCCTATGTACCAGTAATTTCTATGTCTTCGTCAAAATAATCACTAAAATAAATAAATTTTAATTTGGTTACTTTGTATGGCAGTGTGTGCAAAATGCATAAACACATACAAGAATTGCAAATAAATATGAGAGTAAATTAACCCAGGGCTCACCCGATGAATGCTGGCTAACACTCCCACTCTGTTGTGGCTGGTAGGCTTGTGGTCCACCCTGGGTCTGCATGAACTCCCACTGAGTGGCTGTAGCCCCAGGCGGGGCCATCAGAGGGCCTCCTGGCTGCTGAGATCTCAGGCATGGGTCTTCCTTTGGTCTGGGCTCTTCAGCATAGCAGGGCTGCTGTCTCAGCAGAGGCTGGGAACGGGAGGACGAGATGGCCCTCTGTTCTGGAGCTGTGGTGGGGTAGGGTGAATATTATACTACAAGCAACCTACCTGTCCACCAGTAAGACATGATTTTACAGGGTTTCGATCTTGGGTGTATAAAATGCTAATATTAAACACAATGAATTTAACTTTAACAGGTAAAGTGTATATTTTGATAAACAAATCCAAGTGTCAGTTTAGTTACTTTGTCTCTCACCTGAGACAGAAGCAGAGATAGTTTTCCTCACAGGCTTTTTCCTCTCTGCTTCCCGTCTCCCTGGAAAAGTCTTTGGTTTGAGTTTTGAGGGAGCAGTCTTGGTACCCTTGGAGGTGGACGGTTTGGAGTCTGTGACATAAAATAACATGATAATTTACATACAGTACATGTGACAAAATACTCGGCAGGTCACATGAAATGTTAGTAAACACTAGGCCTATACCTTCATGTTCAGCTTGAAGAATACCATGGAGCAAAGCTGCACAACGATCTAAGCCTCTGTGTATGGTTATAACCTGATTAATGTAGAAGAACAGAATTCAGTCATAAGCTCACCGCTTTGCTATAACATAAAATAAAGAAGCATTGCATCTGAATATTTACTTGATCTTCAGAGTCCGTGGAGTAAAGAGAGTAATGAGGTTCAGCTGCAGGTGTTTGTTTATTGGGGACCCTGAAAGAAGAAAAATAGTTTAGATCTACGATCTGACTCAGTAATGTGAATGGTGCACCACAACTGCTAACGTTACATGTCGTACTCAGTGTTGTATAAAGTATCCAAAAGTCCCACTTGAGTAAAAGTATAGATACCCAGCACTTTAGTACTTTGGTAGAAGTAGGGCTGCCAACACACTTCAATGTTTCAAATTTTGTCATTCTTTTTCCAGAGGACACTCAGTGACCTTGAACAATAGTGTATGAGTCATACCATATTCCTCCTTTAATGAAGAATTTGTTTGCACTTGTTCACTGACAAAATGCAAAACCTTGTTGCAGTCACTCAGTTGACCACGAAATGCAATTTCAGCTGATACTTCGTAACTATACTGCCAATTGCAAATGTAAAAGTATGGATTTTTCTCAGGAAATGTAGTGAAGTAAAAGTAAATGTAGGAAGGAAAGGAAAGTGCAGGAAAAAGGAAGTAGTGAAGTAAAAGCAAAAGATTTTTAACAACTCATATAAAGTATAGGTACTCCAAAGACATACTTAAGTACAGTATTTATTTAAGTATCTTTACTTAGTTACCATACAACACTTGTCGTACTGACTTTTTTTTGACTGGCTGTCCTCGACTGCTGCTGGTCAGTCTCCCCGAGGAGATCACCTGCGAATGACAACTTGAGCTAAGAGACGTGGCATGTAACGTTAACGTCAACCAACACAATCCATAAGATAACGTTAACGTTAACTTTCCACTGAGCCAACTGGGCTAACTCCATGAGTTTAGCACATGCACATGATTATTCTGGGCGGAACATTGCTCAGAAATGGCACAAACTATCGTGTTAAATAAGTTGATAACGTTACTGTTGATAACCTTGTAGCACAGGCTAACGTTGCTGAGGAAAGTAACGTTAACGTTACGTGGATATGTTTCTTACCTTTTGTTTCGGTAGCCCTTGTCTTGTCGTCATCCCACGAAACGTAAACTCTACTTCACATTAAATAGATCCACGTGAAAATCCCAGTGGAAATTCTTGTATCATGCATGCAACCAGAAACATTAGTGGCAGTCAACCTGATAGGGCTAACGTTAGTTAGCTAACAAGGGAGTTAGCTAAAGTTAACCAGTCTGCAAACAGAGGTTCAGCGGCTCAAAAATGAATTGCCAACAATTTAGTTTAATCCTTTAGAAAGGCTGTTGAGATAACTACATTATCAAATATTTTCCATCAGATTGCAGCATAGAAAGATTGCTAACAGATTCATTTAAAAGTAAGCACAGAAATGATGATGGCTTGTTGAGGTGTATTGTGAGCTTTGTTGTTTGAAACGGAAGGCATGGTGTGTTGGCCAATAACAGCGCTGTTAACAGATTTTGAAGAATTTCATTGGCTGATCTTAAATGAAGTTGTGCTTCTGCCTTACCCCATTAGTCCAACGGAGATGTCGATCAAATTCTCAGGGCTTTTTCTAACCAGTAGTGTGCGTCGGGCGGTGGTGGCTATTTTAAAGAGGACGCTGAGGTAACTATGGAGACGTATTGTATGCGATTGTAGGCTACATACATCGCGGTTTATCATCAATTTTCCCGCGAAAGAGCAACTGGTTCAGAAAGCGGGCAATCTTTGTGGGCCTGGCCTACCCATAGTTAGAGCAAAGTTTATAAAGTTGAGACTTTTTACAACAATGTATTCTAAAGTTAAGGATTAGGCTATGTTGCATTAATAGGCATGTCATGGTTCTGTTGATTTTTTTTTTCTGTCAGTTGTGGAATCACAGGTGTTAGGGAATGTATCAATTCATTTATTGTCAAAGTGTCAAAGAGAAGAAGGGGAAGGGTATGGGCAGGGTTCTCCTGGTGTAATCATTACTTTCATCCTAGGCGGATTTTACGGCTGTCGATGAAGTCAGTCACCTTGACCACACCACCGTTGTCCTTCCTAAAAAAAGGCATAATTCGATGGAAAGACAAATTAATTTTCATTATAGGCTAATGGTTGGCACGATACATACATACATACGAAATTTCTGAGGTAAAACCTTTCTTACAATGTGGCAAAGCAGATTAGCAAAGAGTCTATGAGAGTATGCGAGTACTAGTGTGTGTAAGTTTGGGTAGGCCTAAGCATGTGAGTAGGCTGACAAGTTTGGGATGAGCATGTGAGTAGGCTAATGGATGTGAATGGGGTGCATGCCAGTGAACTGCACTCACGCAAGTGACTCCAACTGGGAGAGGGCCCGGTTCAGCTGTGTCTGTCCCACCTCCCCGTCCACCGCTGCCAGGTAAGTATACAGGTAGCGGAAGGTGTCAAAGGGCAAGAGTGCATTTGGGGGAACGCAGCTTTTGTCTGTGTTGAGGATGTAACAGGCGTTCACCATGGCATTCTTGATGGTCTACAGACAACAAGAGAGAAAGAAGGGTTTAAACACATTACACTTTACAATGTTATAGGCAATATAATAGGGTATAATAGGGTATCAGGTAGTCCTATAGATTGCAGCATTATGACTGACTCTTAACCAATACTTACCCCTCCTAGATAGCTACAGCCAAGAGCAAAGAATTTCATCCATTCAATCTCATCACCAAATGAGCCAACAGTCAAGATATGCTTCAGCAGGTCCTGTGATAGGCCAAAGGACTTCCATACCTCTTGAATCTGCAGCTTTGTAACTTTGGTATTCCTTCCCATCTGAGTTAAGGAAAGGAAGGTTAGTCCTTGACAAACGGTTTGTTGTACTTTTATTTCAAAAGAGAAAACATGTAAATAATACAGATATTTGTCTATATCTTTAGTGTACATAATGATTGAATCTCTTCTTGATTTTATGTTGAGGCCTACCTGAGAATGCATAGCTTTAAGTGCCTGTGGAGTTAGATCCATAGTGCTAGGTGTAGTGGCCTTGTCTAGGTTATCCCTCACAGGCAGTGGCTGTCCTTGGACAAGCGCAGTAAAGTACCTGTTTGGGAAACAAACATTTTGTCAGATTTTCAGTGAGCCAAAGATCATGACTTGCTATACAACTTCAGAAATGATTTAATTATGTGCCAGGACATAGTTTTTCAGGTAGACGCACAATGTGGACCACTCGATGAGATCGTCGGGCTGAGTGCGGATGGCATCCTTGGTGAACTGCTTTAAGAGGTCTGGCAACTCAGGTGGGATTGCTACTTTCTTCGTTGTGTTAGGCATTGTAACTAGTGTTAAAAGCGAAGTGCTACAACACCAAAAGGAGGGGAGTCGTCGCCAAAAGAGAAAAGTCAAATAATGACACAATGTATCGAACTTACGCGTGTTCTTGAATGTCTCGTTACATTTCCCATTATGACGTAGGCCTGGTTTGTTACGGCCAGATTCGACCTGTGATATTGGGTCATTAGCCGCATGGGGGCGACAAAACGCCAACGATCTCTAGCCTATTCTAGTTTGCTATGCTTGGAATAATGGACTTTGCATGGGATATTTTGGCTATTTAAGCTCTGAGGCTATACTTGCAACGCCAACAGACATATTTTGCATCAAAAAGAATTGTGACTCTTTACAGGCTACAGTTTGGCCTATTTATGCATCAAAAACATAATAATCCTTGGCCAATTGTGTTCTCTTGACACAATAATATTGAAATCACGTTTTTAATAGGAAATAAAGCCTATAAGTCTGAATGTCACTTACAGGAAATGTATGTCTCTTCTGCCACAGAACACCAGAATATGACTGCACCTGATAACTGAGCATTGAATTGGGCAAGTGCGTGGGAGCGGAACACAGGACCAACATTACTCAAAAGAGAATGGTGAACGAGTGTGTTTTAACAGTCACATGGATCCTGTTATAGTGAATTGTTATCAGCTGATGCTTGCCCGTATGTGATGCTGGGGGCAATATGATGTACCCTTAAAATGCCAATTTAATACGTTCCCCAGGGAATGATTGTGGAGGCAATCAAGGGGGAGACAGTGGGCGATGGTTGTGTGTGGAGTCCCTTTCAATGACATACTCCCCATTTACACAACATAGTATACGTTTAAATGGTGCGACAGCTGGGGGTGCTTGCCTAATTGACCGCGGGGTTTATTCCGGCATCATTTGCAAACAAATTATAACCCGGGCTATAGGCCCCCTAGCCAATAGGTTTGTGGTGTCGGTACATGTCTATTATTCTGATTTTCGTTACATCACTACTATGGAACCTCCTTCCATGGTACCCCTCCATTTGAGGTTGCTGGCCGCGCTCCCAAGCCGTGTTCATCTGCCAGTTTAGGGGGAACACCGCCTTTGAATGCGCTGAGAGAGACACCATATGGACGGACGGACCGATGGATGCATGACGTGTGGATGTAGTCCAGTAGTCCGCGAAAAAGCCATTTTCACGTTCTGCATTTGAGGGAGCGTTAACAGAGTGGATACTACTGACACGGGCATCGGGTCTGTCTGTCAAGAAGAGGGTGACCAGACTCTGAACAATAGCGCCCAATGCAGCGCGGGTATCTCTAGTGCATAACGGGAAAGCCACGGCAGGACTGAGGGCTGCCAGGGGTTTCTGGTTGGAGATGGCTGCACTCTGATGTGGGTTACTCGCACAGATTAGTGGACTTATTGATGTGAATATCGTCTGCTATCAGCAGCAGACCGAGGTATTAATGCAAAAGATGAATTCTACTGATGCTGCCGAGGAAGGATTGACAGATCCGGATACGGACCCGTTTTTCAAAACAGGTAGGCATGTTTGTCGATTCGCTTTTGTCCAATACCAAGATGGATATCGATGAATGATCGGCTCACCGCTGTTTGCTAGGCGATGGTTGCAGCCCCCGCAAGACTGCGATGGGCTTAGAAAGACAGCCTCAATAACGGGATGTGCGTTCAACAAAATAGCATTGTATCCCACTGTGATTTTCACCTAACAATTAAAAGCCCCCCCGACATATTTTCGAGTAAGCGTGGGCTATGTTCTTCAATATGAGCGTAATCAATGCAGGCACACCCACCATAGCATTACTGGGCAGGCTACAACTAGCTCTACCTGGATGATGGAGGATGCTCAGAACCATATAGGACTGAGCACTAGCGCTTATAGTTGCTCATCATGTCTAGACTGCATTGAAAACCATTCAGATTGCGAACTGCACATCCATCACATGAACACTTGAACGCCAGATTTCACTCATTAGGCACCCCATGGATGAACGATACCCCATAGCCACCGAAAGCGTTTACTATCACTAACCGAAGCATTCCAACTCTCCCACCTCTACTAATCACCTCTAGTAGCGTTGATATGCTTGTGGATCTTAACGGGAGTGGCTGGCTCCTGCCTTTTGTCGGTCGTGACATTGATTCATGTTTCACGCGCTCTGGAGCCTGTTGATTCAAACCCAAATCGCGACGAGAGCGCTTGAAACCCATACCACATGTGCCATGAGCTTACCATGGCACGGCTTTCTCTTTTGTATGTTACATTCACCACACCACCATTCCTTGGCAGGAGGATAGGCGTGTGGTATAGGCGGTTACAGTGACGGACGGTTGACAGGAGATGCAGGACAAGCCGGACCCCGTCATGTCTCTCCGAACAAGTCGCTTTGGCGTGTATTTATCCTACTTTGCAGATCCCTGATCCAGACAAATTCTGATCTTTGACATTGACCCACTTATTGACTGTCCACCCGCAGGACCCTTCTCCCCCACCCATCCCTCTATTGCAAGGGCCCATGCCTTAATGAAGCAAGGCTTTAAGCTCCTTTAACACATGCTCCAGTGTGTGCGTGTGCATAGGGAGGGAGGCTAGTGTGCAAGCAAGCACACTGATTGTGTGAATTAATGAATATGTGTAGGCCTATGCGTGTTGGGAGAAGAGAGGCCAAGCATGTCTTGGCCACACCAAGATGATTGAGAAATGGAGAGTGATGGTGTGTGTGTGTGTGTGTGTGTGACAGTTTAGTAGTGATGGTACCAGACTCAAGGACACATACTGTCATGTACATGATGCATACCCAAAACAAAATGATACAATGATACTGATCTCAAAGTAACATCAATGATTATCACTTTGCTTTTTCAAACACACAAGTGTAGGCCAGTAGTGTTCTTTCTACTTTACAGTTCCTCTCTTTCTCTATTTCTGTTGGTGTGTGTGTGTGTGTGTGCGCGCGCGCGCGCGTGTGTGTGTGTGTGTGTGTGTGAGTGGGTCTCTGAGAATGTGAGCATATATGTATGTAATGGAATGAGCGCTCTCTCCCACACACACGCGCACACACACTGAGCGATATCTCTTAAAAGCAGGATAGTGAAGTGTAGGGGCTGTGGGTACAGTTCAGAGCGCTGCTCCTGTGATCTCCTGTCTCCCCACTGTGCTGCAGGAGAAAAACTCTTCTTCCACCTCCTCCTCCTCCTCCTCCTCCTCCACCCCCATCTCCTCTTCTGTCGCTTCTTGTCTTATCACCAGACCTGTGTCCTCAGCATATTAACACACCAAAAAATCAAATGGCGAACATCACCCTGCTTATGTGTAGGATTTAAACCCTACTCACTGCACACTGGGGATTAGCTGATTCACACACACACACACACACACACACACACACACACACACACACACACACACACACACACACACACAGAAACACACACACATACAGTCACAGACACAAACACACCCTGCGGCTGACGCCCGTGGGCCTGGCACAGGGGATGTGGTGGCGTGGCGATGGGAGTGGAGGAAGACTGAGACTGACTGCTGCCTTGGCCGTTGTGTGTTCCCGTCTCTCTCGATGGGGAGCAGATAAACGGTCCGGTTTGCTCCCTGCCCTCCCGATCTCTTGATTCCCTTCCAGGAGCCAGGGGAGTCTGACCAGCAAACCCACTGACCAGGAGCCTGAGAAAGGGAGGTGGTGGTGTGGTGGTCATTTATTGAGATTCTGCTCTGCTGAACTCGTTGTAAGTGGGTGTCGGATTCTGATGCTTCAGTGCGTTCAGGGGGAAATTTGGATGTCTTTTCTAACTTGTGTGAAAGATGGCTGATAGGCAGGATAGGTGGTGGTGATCGTGACGGTGGTGGTGGTGGTGGTGGTGGTGGGGACTGTGGTTATTAGTAGTCTGGTGATGTGCCTGTCATGGAATCAACTCCATGTCCAGGAGCAGAACAGAAATTTTCCATCACACCCCACCCCCAAGCCCTCAAAGATTCATACAGAGCGGTTACACCGGATGCGTTAAGTCAAAGATGCATATGCCATAGCAATTAGTTTCCACTAGGCCCTATAATCAATAGAACTGGTGGAATAGCTTCAATGTGTTTTTGATGCAATTTGACTGAACGCTTCCCTAATGCATCCAGGTAACACTGAGGGTGTTGATAGTGCACCCACATCATGCTGAATGTACCATGCTGCTGATTGACAGCTACTGCTGGTAGATGGATTTATTGTTAACTCAACATGTTAAATCGACCCCAAACAAGACGGAAGAGGTCTACACATATCTGCCGAGCTGTGCATACCACTCAAACTTGGGTCAAAGACAAAAAGCATCAAGCCTGATACTATCACAATCAGATATTTGACCATCTGCTTGACTAACATGTGCTAACTTTAAGGCAAGATTTGAGAGTCAAAGCCTTGTCTCTTCCTCTGTACCTGTTGAGTATGATTTAAAGGCATACACTAGGTTTAGAAGTTGTGCTCAGTCAGTGCGTAGTCACCCAGTGCAGTGAATAACTGGGTGTGTGCACTAGGTGATGAATTAGTGCATGTTCCTTTGTGTTTGCCTTTGAAAGGCCCGCTGAGCTTGTACTGATGAGCTAGCACTATGTAATTGATGGTGTTCCAGTCATGCCATATTTCTTACACCTAAGCACACAATTGAAATAAGCGGTGGATAAGAGTGTGGGTGTAGTTTAACGCTGGACCTGAGTTTCATACGGGTGGAAATCCATTTAGAGTCTTTTCCAATAGCTGGAAGTCTGTGAAGATGAAGAATTTTTCACACAAAAACTTTGCAGCGAAGTCAAAACCTGGTGCAGGCCGAGGGGGTTGCTGTGGCAACGGTTGCCAAGCTCCGTGATGGGGGACATGAATTTGATGCTGCCATTCCTTCTACTTTAAACCGACGACTGAACTGGCCCAGAGGCATTCAACCAATCACATAATTAGTTTGGCAAGGCTAAATGCCAAATCACACTTGATCAGAATTTATGTGGCTAGACAGAATTTGCTGGATGGCATGATCTACCACTTAAAATAAGTCTGCAAGATGAACTAGATCCAGGGATAGCAGTCTCACTAGAGTGTGCTTAGTGAGTGGTTCCACCATGACACTAATACAATAGGAGCTCCCGAAAATACCCCCCTCTTCCTACAGATTGTGGTAACTATCAAATAATATCCTCACTGTTCGGCTGGCTTCTAGATAGAATGATCCATCATATAACACATGCATTGCCCCAAGGATAATTCATAATAATCCACTGCCTTTTTCTGTTGTGTAGGTGTATGCAAAATTAATTAGGCATACAAAGGAAATTAATATGCGTTCAAATGCCCATGGTTAATAGTTAATTCCTATCACCGATAACATCTGTACTTGCTGCGTCTAATGAACCAGTAGTAGACTACTTTTCCTTGGGTAACAGCAGGCAGATGCTGTATAATATCCTTTTTAAACACTTGATGCTTCGCATGTTGGCTGTGCAGGGAGCCGATTTCTTGTGGTGTGTTTGTATTCATCTCTTTTAGTTCTTCCCCAGGAAGGCTGGTGAGTGGTGCAGTCAGTGGTGGTGTGGGCTGAGGCGTATTGCCGGGGTAGGGTATAGTGGGTGTGTGAGGCGATACGCTAGCCGTCCTTGGCATGGTCTGAGCGCTGCAGAACTGGCTTGGCAAAGGCCTGCTGTGCGATTCTTTTTCATTTCATAATTACTGTGTGTGGGACTATAAAGCACATTTCCTGACGTCCCGAAACTTTCCTCCTGGTCAAGTTGAAGTGGATTTTTTTTTGTATCTGCGGCAGCCAGGCCCCTGTACTCAGGAAGTCCTGAATGTGTCACTTCCTCCCTCTGTCTCTGTTTTTTTTTTACTTTGCGCCTGATTTCTGGTAATTTAGTAAGATGTTGCCTGTGTTAACTCATTGCAGGTGGGAATCTCTGGTAGGCTACCAAAGTAACAGGTGAATATTTGTTGAAAAGTTGTTGACATTTGAGCTCAACAGCCAAATACACCTTTCTCTTCCATCCTCTTGAAGTTATGTGTTCTAATAGTGCATAAATCAGACTGAGTCACTGTGCTTTTGTTTCTTAACCAGTATTGTGTACGCTTAGCCAGCTCTGATATTTTGTGTACACACACATCAAACTGACAGGCAGATATGGAGGAACCAGCGGGAGTATTTTGCTGAATTTGGTAAAAGGTTGTCATAAATTATAATGAAAGACCTCTAAATCTCTCATCATGCTCCAAAACCCTTTTCATTTGCTATTATGTAAACAAAGCATCTTGGGACCTCTGTGATGATGGGTAGAAATGATTAGCGTCATTTAGCAGCTAACCTGCCAGACGCATTCACACTTCTTGCAGGGGTGAGAGGTCCAAAAGTGCTTAGCAGTGTGGAGGGGGGAGGTTGCAATGTCTTGGTGTGATAACGAGGAGAGCTCCTCACGGAGTGCTCAAGTGAGGGGTTGAGAGAGGCAGAAAGGGAGGGAGAGAAGAAGGAGAGTGAGAGAGAGAGAGAAAGAGAGAAGAAGAGAGAGAGGAAGCTCTCAAAGACTCAAGACCACGTGCATCTCCAGCTTTCCCCCTGGGATCAGCAGAAAGAGCCTCTCAGCCTTCAAGCAAAGGATGTGTGTGGGAGAGAGAGAGAGAGAGAGAGAGAGAGAGAGAGAGAGAGAGAGAGAGAGAGAGAGGGAATAATGTGCCATAGTCAGAGATACGGTACGGCTACGCATCAGTGTTTTGATCTCCGAGTGTGTAAACTTTGATGATTACTCCTCTGCATATTCTGTGGAGGGTTGAGCCAGAAGACTACTATTTTTTGTGTGTGACGTGATTTATTTTCATCATTCACTTTATGCATTTCTGCGCCTGTGGTTCATCTTCTTTAATGGATGACTAGCTTTAGAAAAAGCACTGTATGACAATTTTACAAACTCTCTCTCTCTCTCTCTCCTGATTGTATTGCCTTCAGTGCAGTTTAGGTATTAAAACGCAGGTTTTTTGGCCTCACAGCAAATTTGAGTACTCAACCATACCACAGTTGAGTAATTTTCCAACCGCCATAAGAAAAATGTAGTCTTGTTCTTGACAAGACAGATGTTGCATACAGATGCAAGGTATTTTCTAGGATGCAAGCAATGCTATGCTGTCTGCATTTATCAATCATATTATATTTATCATATCATCTGTTGGCTCCTGCATGTTACTGGATATTATGAGACACAATGTTATGAGTGGCATTGTGACAGTCACTGATAATGTCTCATGAAGACAAATGATGAGGATGTTGCATCACTAGTTTGCGATCAGCCTTACTCCAGGAGGAGTATAAATGAAGTATGAATTAGACTTTAGTATGAAGGACTTAAGTACAATAGCAGAGTGTTCCTGCTGTTTTTCAGACTACTTGATACATTATTCTTGTAATCAAAGCAGCATGGTGTTTGAGAAAGTAAGCTATGTGTGACAGTTGGTGGATTTCTTGATATGAAATGAAATGAAAGCAAATGTTCTCAAAGTGCAAATAACACAAATTAATCTCCCAGTATAAAACATTGCTTATTATTTTCCAGATTGACAACATAGTACTAGAACTTGATATGAATGTGCTGTTGTCATGTTATGCTGCTTACACCCTGAATAGATTGCCATGTGCAGTCTTATGTTGAAGCTACACAGTGCAGTAACTTATTTGTTATGACATTTTGTTAGCATTAAATTAATTATTAAAAATACAATCAAGAGATATCACTAAGAATCAGGCCACATCTGTAGTCAATACATTTTTAACCAGTACTTGTTATCCATGCGGTTAATCACTGTTTTTCTGTTTTATGACAAATTGACATTTGCCTGTTTAAGGATGCATAATTCTGAGAGATTGGGTTTTGTTTGGGTGTTTTCAGACAGGACTCTCTCTCTCTCTCTCTCTCTCTCTCTCTCTCTCTCTCTCTCTCTCTCTCTCTCTCTCTCACACACACACACACACACACACCCACCCACCACACACACACACACACACACACTCATGCACACAGACAGACAAATACAGAATTTTTTGCTTTATTGAATTCTACAATCTGTGGTTTGCTAGTTGTATTTTTTAATAATAAATTGACACAACATGTACTGATAGTCATGTCCCCCAAAGTACTGTACCCATGACACATAGCCTAAACAGTACAGTATGTAAGTACATATGACACATAGGCCTACACATAGCGTAGATGCAACATGGCCTTAGGCCTACAGTATGCAAATATAAAGTATGCAAGTACACATGACACATAGGCCTACATATAAAGTATACCAGTACACATGACACATAGGCCTACATATACAGTATGCCAGCACCCATGACACACAGGCCTACATATAGACTCACTCACTTTCTCTCTCTCTCTCACACACACAAACGTGTGTGTGCGCGCGCACACACACACACACACACACACACACACACACACACACACACACACAAGCATACACACAAATGCCAGACAGTCGGGTCTGATGTAGTCTTGGCGGACAGTGTAGTGTGTGTGTGTGTGTGTGTGTGTGTGTTTATGGGGGGGGGGGGGTAATTGAACTCTCCCCCGCTGTTTGCCCCCACGGCCAGCTGTCGGTTGGGGGGATTACAGAGGCTGCAGATTACACCACTAATGAATTTAAACAGGAGAAGCCCGCCAGTGGCAGGAGCATGCCAGCCTCAGCTACTCCACAGACATTCAGCCCAACTTAAGCTCGTCACCATGGCATTTATGGCTAATTCTAACCCTACGTCAACCGGACAAAATGTCTTTTTATTTTCTTTTGCTTCTTTCTTTACTTCTTCTCCATGACCTTGTTGTTATCCCCTTCTCTCCTCCTGCTCTTTCTAGGTGAACATGACCATCAATACTTGCTTTCACACTGACCAAAAATATACTTTGTCTCCATCTCCCCTCCTATCACCTTTTTTTCTCACCCTCTCTCTCTCTCTCTCTCTCTCTCTCTCTCTCTCTCTCTCTCTCTCTCTTTCTGTCTGTCTCTCTCTCCTCTCAGTGCCGTCCCTGTCATCCAGCTCTCTGCGGAACGACGGGATAAAAGCGTGTGATGTTCTGACAGTGCTGAGGGAGAAAGTAGCGTTTGTCTCTGGTGAGTTGGAGTCTGTGCCTGTAGCACAGCATTAGCCTCTCCTGTAGCATAGGCTACATCCACCAGTCCTGCTCTCCAGGCCTAGCCACCAAGTTAGATTGTTTGTAAACGCTAGGAGTGGAGGGTGTGGAAATGTTGTATCTGTGCAGACAGTTGAATTATTTACAGACACATTGCTTATTTATTTATTTATTTACTTATTCAGTCATTCATGTATATGTATTATATATTTTATATTAGATATTTACTGTTTTTCATATCTTTCAGTTATTTCCTGCAAAAACCTTGAACTCAAGAGCAAAGATAACACGTTGATGAATAGAGTAGAGCAGATTAATTTTTCTTACCTAAAGATTTACACTGACTTGACATTATGCGCCTGCACCTGAGCTCAAAGTTGATGTATTGTTTTACAGAACAACTACTGTACTATAATAACTGTTTGGTTTTGGTTAAATAACAACTGGTAGCCTATACTGGGAGATCAAAATTTAGTATGAACAACTTGCTTGACTATACACAGCATGCACGCCCATGAGTATTCTGTTGGCATTTGTACAAAAGGGGGTTGGTGTGTTTTTGGATGGCTGTCTTGGAGGTCCTACTGTAACATGGCAGTGTGACCCTGCGCTTCATGTGTCACAGGGGGCAGGGACAAACGAGGGGGTCCGATCCTGACCTTCCCCGCCAGGAGTAACCACGACCGAATAAAACAGGAGGACCTGCGCAAGCTGGTGACCTATCTTTCGACTGTGCCCAGGTAACAAAATGGCCGTGATTCATTCATTGCAATGGGCTAACCTGCTGTACTGTGTGTGTGTGTGTGTGTGCACTGGGTCCTGGGAGACAAAATGTCACCGGTGAAAAATGTGCTCAGTGCTTCAGATGTTTGGTACAACTTCTCTCACTGGGGTTGCTGTCATGGAAATGTATAAGTGAGTTTTAGACCGTTTGAAATATATGATTTGTAAGTAAATATTTATCAGCCATAAGTCTACATTTCACTGACTGCTGGCAATGGGGAAAAAAACTGCTGATGTATTCCTAGGCATATGCAGAGATATATATTCACTGTTGGCTTTTGCAGATTGAAATATGCATATTTTTTCCCCCGGATGTTTTTCAAACTCTGCAGAATTAGAAACACAAATCTTACGCAACTCAATATGTGCGTCTATCAAGTACAGTAGCTGTTGCAGTGTATGGCGCATGGCTAGTATGTAGCATGTGTTCATGCCTACAGAAACCTCAAGAGAAATGCTGTGCTAGCTCCCCCTCTGATCTGTATGCTTCCACTCTTGGTGCACCTTTAGGCTGTGTGTGTGTGTGTGTGTGTGTGTGTGTGTGTGTGTGTGTGTGTGTGTGTGTGTGTGTGTGTGTGTGTGTGTGTGTGTTTCTGTGTATGCATGCATGGGTGTGGGCCATTGTACTTGAGGGCTCATTTTGGATCCTGTTATATTAGCGTGTAATAAGCATTTACATAAACTATATAATTAATGTACTGTGTATGAAGGAGGATAGTACTTGAATGTGTACTTTGTATAACCTAGCTATTGATGCCTTCATAGAGAACCACCGTAATTCCATGCTTATTGATCCTTGGCCACTAATTATAAACACACAGCTACAGTACACTAGCTTGCTGAAAGGTAAGGATATGAAGGTATGGATGATACTGTATATGAAGTCATGCAGAGTGAGGACAAGCAGTAAGCTCATCTCTATGTCAGCACTGCCTAACCCCCTTCCAAATGCATCTTTGCACAGTGAGGACGTGAGCAAGCGTGGCTTCACTGTGATCATCGACATGCGCGGCTCCAAGTGGGACCTGATCAAGCCCCTGCTGAAGACCCTGCAGGAGGCCTTCCCCGCCGAGATCTGCGTCGCGCTCATCATCAAACCCGACAACTTCTGGCAGAAGCAGAAGACCAACTTCGGAAGTGCCAAATTTACATTCGAGGTGAGATCTCTCTCTGGGAGTCAAACAGGTCTTTTCACAGCATTCAAATGTCCCACTTGAACTCATCCATGTGGATGTGGAATTGATGTGGAATTGTGTCGAATATAATACAATTGTCTTGCCTCTCCATTCACCATTCAATGGTATTATGACAGTTATGTACTTAAAGAAAATGTGAGATAAGGTGTGATAGTGAATCTGACTTAATACATTTTGCCCAAAGTAGCAGTGATATCAATATACAGCCCTGACTCTGTGAATGGGAAGCACGTCTGAACCATTAACAATTACAGCCATTCATTTATTCACTGCTTTGGATGGAGCTTTACGTCAGAATCATCCATGCAGCCTTAAACCTTTGACATTATGAGCTTATTGGACAATGTGGTCACATGATTACAACCCAATAGCGACCAGTCATTTTTGATGACACTGCTGAATATTCTATGTATCTGCCATATGTGCCTAACAGCCATTCATTATTTATAAGGACAATGCACTATGTATGTTCTATATGGGTTTTCTATATGGGTTTTGAGGGATTTGACCCTGATCTGTCCCACAGACCAGCATGGTGTCCGTGGAGGGCTTGACCAAGCTGGTGGACCCGTCCCAGCTGACGGCCGACCTGGAGGGCTCGCTGGAGTATGACCACGTGGAGTGGACCGAACTCCGCGTCTCCCTGGAGGAGTTCACAGCTGGCGCTCTGCACCTCCTCTCGCGCCTGGAGGAGCTTCAGGAGGCGTTGGCACGCCAAGACCTCCCCGCCGATGCCGAGGAGTCGCGGCGACTGCTCGAGGAGCACGCAAGGCTCCGCAAGACCGTTGCCAAGGCGCCTGTGGACGGCCTGGACCAGGAGGGTCAAAGGTTGCTGCAGAGGATCCGAGACGGGGGAGACGGGCGGCTCTCAGGGGGGCCGGACTTCCAGAGCCTGGTGCCCAAGGTCGCCGCCCTGCTGGACAAACTGCAGGCCACACGCCAGCACCTGCTCCAGGCCTGGCACACCCGTAAACAGCAGCTGGACCAATGCTTTCAGCTCCGCCTCTACGAGCAGGACGCAGAGAAGGTGAGAGGGGCTGATAACGATTTATACACTATGATATACTTCGCTGACTAGACTATAAGGCTGAGAAACAGGTCTAACTGACTTGTTCTTGGTTTATTATTTCAGTCATGTTTATATTGGCAGGTTTTGTTTTGTTTGTTTTGTTTGTTCATAGGGTTTTGAAAATGGCTGCATTTTTTTGCATGCATCATATGAGAATTATATACACGTGTTAAATATTTATTTCTGTAGTCTTAACCTGAACTGTATGTATTTTGATACTTAGCATAGAGTGATAATGTTTTGAAGTAAATATTTCAAGTGGTCGCATATGTGGTGTGTGTACTGTTTGCTGGTCAATATGTTTTGGGTGGCCAGTCATTTTAGCTTGAGTTGTCTTTTGGCACCACAATAATCCAATGCCTGCAGTCGGACTCATGGATTTAAAAACTGTGTTTGTAGGAGCACAAATTCTGTTTACTGTATCTGATTACTTAGGCTGGGCTTTTTTTCACTGAGACAGTAGAAAGATGGCAGATGGGTCTCCCAGATACCAGTTGGCTGTTGGCTGTGGAACAGACCGGTCCTGATAGGGCGCCTTTTGGGGCCGGACCCAGTCCGATGTCAGCTGTTTCCTCAGTGGGCTTTCGGGCGATTTGGCACCCATCCCACACCATTAGGAAAACTCAATCAGTGACGGAGCATAGTTGAGCATAGTGCTACTCTATATATGTACTGTATGAAAGGAAGCACTTGAGCTACAGTA
>JAODXP020000031.1:9133276-9135776 GCA_027497455.2 Sardinella longiceps
TGCATGCATGAGGCTATGGGCTGCAGCACAGTTTTTTTTACAGATGACACATAAAGACTGCTGAGATGATGCTGTCTAGACAAAAGACTTTGAGAGACTTAATTTATTCTCTCAAAGAGTCTGTCCACCTCCACCAAGTTCGAATTTGTGTGTGTGTGTGTATGTGTGTGTGTGTGTGTGTGTGTGTGTGTGTGTGTGTGTGTGTGTGAGTGTGTGTGTGTGTGTGTGTGTGTGTGTGTGTGTGTGTGTGTGTGTGTGTGTGTGTGTGTGTCCACCTGAGTTAACACATGTTTGATCTTGTGTGTGTGTGTGTGTGTGTGTGTGTGTGTGTGTAGTTCCTGTCCAGTGTGGAGGGCTGGACTAAGACGTGTAATGAGGGTGGGCTTCCCTCTGCAGTCCCAGAGCTGGAGGTGGCCATCCACAACCACCAGTCTCTGTGTGACCAGGTCACCACTGCCTACAATGAGGTAACACAAACACACACACACACACACACACACACACACACACACACACACACACACACACACACACACAAAACAAAAAAACACACTCTCAAAAACAAACACGCACACACACACATTCACACACATGCCCAAAGAACACTCATATATGAGGTAAGACACACTCTCACACACACACACAAACACACGCACACACACACACTCATGACACACTCATGTGGGGAAAGCCCTTTGCTAATGCACTCTCTTTGTGGTCTATTACATGTCTGATGTATCATGTTGCTACATGCTGCAAACACTTCAATTGAATTTGCTAAGGTGGCAGGCTAAGCCACAGTGAAATTCTACACCTCCTGTTACCGGCTACTATAATATGCTCAGCTGTTACTACTACTGCTACTGTTTTCTGTATGCTACTAGTTATAGTACTGCTACTTTCTACCTTCTGTCTTTTAAGCACTTGCTGTAAGATGATTAGTAAAATGGTGAAACAAAACAGAAAAATCATTCTCACACAATAGCCATTTGTGCTAGAGAATGTGCAATAAAGTGAGAGGCAATGGAATGCGGTATTCAGGGATCTGCTAATAAGGGTTGAAAGGGTGAAGTTAAAACTGCTAAAACTTCCCAATTTAAACCTGGTTCTTGTACAAATGTGGTTGTACAAACAGGCATTCTGTCATTTGGAAGAGAATGTGTTCTAATGTAGTAAGTAACCAACCAGGATCCAGTTCAATTCAAATTGGATCAATTTCAGATCAAGTGTCCAGATTTATACAGTAGATTCCATGAGTGTTTCTCAAAGTCGAGAATGCTTCCTAGGTAGCATACTCGCCTTGGAAGTCGTACACTTCAAAAACGAGGATCCATCAGTGCATCCTTGAAAAATCTATGAACAAAGGCCTCTGTCCTCGCTAGAATTTTAGAAGGATGTTTGATATTGGAACTGTATTTGGCGACAGACAATGACGTGGAATGCTCGAAAAAGCAGCCTTCCAAGCATGCTTCCTCGACTTTGAGAAACACTAGCATGTTTTGCTATCTGTGATCGTTGTGATACAAACTGTTGGCCCAGTCTCACATCACATCACTCCTCCTCTGACTCCAGGTCAGCCAGAAGGGGAAGACGTTGCTGGACGTGCTGCAGCGGCCACAGCCTCCCCCTGATTCCGGCTCGCTGACGTTGGGGGCGGACTACTCGCAGGCGGTGAGGGCGGTTCTGGAGGTGGTCCACGAGGTTCTGCACCAGAACCGCCGTCTGGAGGGCCTGCTTCAACACCGCAAGCTCCGCCTCCACCAACGACTCCAGCTGTGTGTGTTTCAGCAGGATGTACAGCAGGTACAATACACACACACACACACACACACACACACACACACACACATACACACTCACAGGCAAACACACTCACACACACACACACACACACACACACACACACACACACACACACACGCGCACACACACACTCACATACACATGGTGTTGGCATGTACATATTATGCTTGCACAACTTGCACAGAAACACCCTCTACAACAAACACAAACCTAAAAAGTCCTTCAGTCACACACCAAAAATACACATATTGTTTGTATGGTAGTCCAAGTTATAAATATCAAAGCAGCAAGTGTTCCTGTGTGTTTCTGGAGAGCCCACATTTCTCTCACACTCTTTTAAAGAAACAGCCTTATATGTCCCAGTGGAGTGGGCCTGTGGGCCGGTCATCCTGTCAAGCAAACCATAACAATATCTCCGGCTTCCTGTAGCTCTTAACACACTTGTTTTTGTGGTCACCGCTGATCGGAGTTGGTAGTGTGTGTGTGTGTGTGTGTGTGTGTGTGTGTGTGTGTGTGTGTGTGTGTGTGTGTGTGCATACATGTTTGAGTGAGCATGGAATGGCAAATATGTGTCTATGTGTATGTGAGAGTGCGAGAGTGTATGTGTGTGTGTGTGTGTGTGTGTGTGTGTCTGCTTGTGTAGAGGGCCACGTACCGTCTCCCCAGGGTTGGTGCCAAGCACTAATGTTTCCTGAGG